>CM036757.1:78694601-79364601 GCA_020796225.1 Arion vulgaris | reverse complement strand
TTTGTCAGATCGACAAAGACCATAAAGAGGTTACGGTGCTGCTCTTGGCATTTCTCCTGTAGTTGGCGAGCAGCAAATATCATGTCTGCTGTTCCACGACCTGCTCTGAAGCCACATTGGGTCTCAGGAGTAAGTCCTGTTCCAGGTGATCGATTAATCGATTGAGAAGGACTCTGGCCAGTATTTTGCCAGCGATTGACAGGAGGGAGATCCCCTGTGGTTATCGCAGGCCTGGCGGTTTCTTTCCGCTTGTACAGGTGGACAATAGTGGCATCCTTTAATTCCTGTGGCACACGTTCGTTGCACCAAATGGATGTAAATAACTCTGTCAATTTTAGCATCAACGTGGGCCCTCCTTCTTTGTAGACTTCGGTTGGTATTGAGTCCGCACCCGGTGCCTTCCTGCTGGACATCTGGCTTGTTGCCTTCTTGACCTCTTCTAAGGTAGGTGGAAAATCAAGCTTGGCATTGATTGGGACCTGGGGCATGCGCTCTATGGCTTCATAACATATATATAGTGGCATATGAACTATATAACTTGTCTGTGAGATAGAGAATACGGCTTCCGTTCTAGCTGATATCCATTGTAGAGTTGTTCTAGCTGATATCCATTGTAGAGTTGTTCTAGCTGATATCCATTGTAGAGTTGTTCTAGCTGATATCCATTGTAGAGTTGTTCTAGCTGATATCCATTGTAGAGTTGTTCTAGCTGATATCCATTGTAGAGTTGTTCTAGCTGATATTCATTGTAGAGCTGTTCTAGCTGATATCCATTGTAGAGTTGTTCTAGCCAATATCCATTGTAGAGCTGTTCTAGCTGATATCCATTGTAGAGTTGTTCTAGCTGATATCCATTGTAGAGTTGTTCTAGCTGATATCCATTGTAGAGTTGTTCTAGCTGATATCCATTGTAGAGTTCTTCTAGCAGATATCCATTGTAGAGTTGTTCTAGCCGATATCCATTGTAGAGTTGTTCTAGCTGATATCCATTGTAGAGTTGTTCTAGCTGATATCCATTGTAGAGTTCTTCTAGCAGATATCCATTGTAGAGTTGTTCTAGCCGATATCCATTGTAGAGTTGTTCTAGCTGATATCCATTGTAGAGTTCTTCTAGCAGATATCCATTGTAGAGTTGTTCTAGCTGATATCCATTGTAGAGTTCTTCTAGCAGATATCCATTGTAGAGTTGTTCTAGCAGATATCCATTGTAGAGCTGTTCTAGCTGATATCCATTGTAGAGTTCTTCTAGCAGATATCCATTGTAGAGTTGTTCTAGCTGATATCCATTGTAGAGTTGTTCTAGCCGATATCCATTGTAGAGTTGTTCTAGCTGATATCCATTGTAGAGTTCTTCTAGCAGATATCCATTGTAGAGTTGTTCTAGCCGATATCCATTGTAGAGTTGTTCTAGCTGATATCCATTGTAGAGTTGTTCTAGCTGATATCCATTGTAGAGTTGTTCTAGCCGATATCCATTGTAGAGTTGTTCTAGCTGATATCCATTGTAGAGTTGTTCTAGCTGATATCCATTGTAGAGTTGTTCTAGCTGATATCCATTGTAGAGTTGTTCTAGCTGATATCCATTGTAGAGTTGTTCTAGCCATTGTCGGTACTGACATACAACATACACGAGCAAACCATCTTCGTTTTTAATGATGGTCTCCAGTCTGTGATCGTTTTAAAGCTCTTCATTTACTAACGTAGTGGGCAGAATATTTGCCAGACTTACTTTGAAATATTTACTCTCTTCATTTACTAACGTATGTGGCAGAATATTTGCCAGACTTACTTGAAATATTTACTAACGTATGTGGGCAGAATATTGTTTAAAACACGTAACAAAAGTACTGAGTTTACAAATTACAAACAATGACAAATATAGCACAGTTCGATTAACAAGGTTTTTCAAAGAATAAAAGGAGTGACAAATTAAATGAACATATGGATTCGACCAAATACAAACGTATTATACGTATTGATACGTTTGTATTTGGTCGTCCATTTGTGTTTCATTTTAATTTGTCACTCCTGTTTGTTCGTTTGCTTGATAAAGGCCTTGTTGGTCGAAACGTTGCTGTATTTTGTCATTGTTTTTGTAATTTGTAAAACTACAGTACTTTGTGATTACGTGTTTTGCCAATCAAATAGTTTTACTGCAGTTCCATATATATATACAGAATATTTGCCAGACTTACTTGAAATATTTACTTGTAAATGTCTCCAGCTTGTGTATGATATTGTCGGTTTATTGTTTAGCAACATATATATATATTTTAAAAAATATGAAATATGTTGACGTGAGAGCTATGCCAGACATAGCAGATAAAAGATATTACTCAAATCTGTGACATGTACTTACATCAAGTGTGTAATCTGTAACATGTACTTACATCAAGTGTGTAATTCAGACATGTACTTACATCAATGTGTAATCTTGTTGCCATTGAACAGCTTCCTTCAACATGACTAACTTGTCTTCCTTTTATCAAACAATATAGACAGAAATATACATTGTTACAATATGATATACAAGTCTATGATGACAATATGATACACAAGTCTATGATGACAATATGATATACAAGTCTATGATGACAATATGATACACAAGTCTATGATGACAATATGATACACAAGTCTATGATGACAATATGATACACAAGTCTATGATGATTATATTCAGTTATTACATTTTGTTGATGTAGTATTTCCAGCACATTGAAATAATACATTATACACAGGGGTGGGGGTGGGGGGAAGGGGGAAAGGGGGAGTTTCTGTGCGTAAAAGTAGGTGTCTGTCTCTCGTACCAGGTATACTAGGTTTGTCTCTTTGAACCATCTGGATATTTATCCACAGATCCCGATGTCAGTGTCGGTTCCGTCGGTCCCCGATGTCAGTGTTGGTTCCGTCGGTCCTCGATGTCAGTGCCGGTTCCCGTCGGTCCCCGATGTCAGTGTCGGTCCCTGATGTCGTGTCGGTCCCGATGTCAGTGTCGGTCCCCGATGTCAGTGTCGGTCCCCGATGTCAGTGTCGGTCCCCGATGTCAGTGTCGGTCCCTGATGTCAGTGTCGGTCCCTGGTGTCAGTGTCGGTCCCCGATGTCAGTGTCGGTCCCTGATGTCAGTGTCGGTCCCTGATGTCAGTGTCGGTCCCTGATGTCAGTGTCGGTCTCCGATGTCAGTGTCGGTTCCCGTCGGTCCCCGATGTCAGTGTCGGTCCCTGATGTCAGTGTCGGTCCCTGATGTCAGTGTCGGTCCCCGATGTCAGTGTCGGTTCCCGTCGGTCCCCGATGTCAGTGTCGGTCCCCGATGTCAGTGTCGGTCCCCGATGTCAGTGTCGGTCCCTGGTGTCAGTGTCGGTCCCCGATGTCAGTGTCGGTCCCTGATGTCAGTGTCGGTCCCTGATGTCGGTCGGTCCCTGATGTCAGTGTCGGTCTCCGATGTCAGTGTCGGTTCCCGTCGGTCCCCGATGTCAGTGTCGGTCCCTGATGTCAGTGTCGGTCCCTGATGTCAGTGTCGGTCCCCGATGTCAGTGTCGGTTCCCGTCGGTCCCCGATGTCAGTGTCGGTCCCTGATGTCAGTGTCGGTCCCCGATGTCAGTGTCGGTTCCCGTCGGTCCCTGATGTCAGTGTCGGTCCCGATGTCAGTGTCGGTCCCTAATGTCAGTGTCGGTCCCGATGTCAGTGTCGGTCCCTGATGCCAGTGTCGGTCCCGATGTCAGTGTCGGTCCCCGATGTCAGTGTCGGTCCCTGATGTCAGTGTCGGTCCCTGATGTCAGTGTCGGTCCCCGATGTCAGTGTCGGTCCCCGATGTCAGTGTCGGTCCCCGATGTCAGTGTAGGTGAGATCGAGTTCCTAGTCCTATCGGAGACGGACGACAAAAACGTAGGTCCCGTGTTCATTTTGAGCACGTAAAAGAGCCCTTGGGAGTTCAAAATCGGGAAGATTAGGCTGGAAAGCCGCTGTCTGGGCAAAAATCATTAGAACAGATTTAAAATAAAAGTTTCAAAAATATATTCACCATCTTCAAAATTACATCGGAGACCTTCGCCGGTACTATGGAGTTCGTGCACGGCAACTGAGTTTTTCCTGTGTGAGAAAGAAATCGGAGCACACATGGCTACTGACAGAAGTGCAAGTATGATGGTCCTATCAATCAATCAATCAATCAGAATACTTTATCCTTGCAAGGTTGATCATGTTCTAATGTAGATCTATTACCTCATAGCAGGTTGATCATGTCTAATGTAGATCTATTACCTCATAGCAAGGTTGATCATGTTCTAATGTAGATCTATTACCTCATAGCAAGGTTGATCATGTTCTAATGTAGATCTATTACCTCATAGCAAGGTTGATCATGTTCTAATGTAGATCTATTACCTCATAGCAAGGTTGATCATGTTCTAATGTAGATCTATTACCTCATAGCAAGGTTGATCATGTTCTAATGTAGATCTATTACCTCATAGCAAGGTTGATCATGTTCTAATGTAGATCTATTACCTCATAGCAAGGTTGATCATGCTCTAATGTAGATCTATTCCTTCTGCAAGGCGATCATGTCTATAATCATACCTCAGCGAGGGACATGATCTAATAGATATAATCCTAACTAAGTTGACTGTGCTCTAAGAGTTTAAATCAAGCAGTAATAATTATTTAAATAAAAGTCTCACATTGATGATGGATGTTAGCATTAATACGTATTCAATCAAAATGACATATTTCGATGTGTACGCACCGTACTGCACTATCTAAAATGATATATATCGATGTGTACACATCGTACTGCACTATCTAAAATGATATATATCGATGTGTACACATCGTACTGCACTATCTAAAATGATATATATCGATGTGTACACATCGTACTGCACTATCTAAAAAGATATATAGATGTGTACACACCGTACTGCACTATCTAAAATGATATATATCGATGTGTACACATCGTACTGCACTATCTAAAATGATATATATCGATGTGTACACATCGTACTGCACTATCTAAAATGATATATATCGATGTGTACACATCGTACTGCACTATCTAAAATGATATATATCGATGTGTACACATCGTACTGCACTATCTAAAATGATATATATCGATGTGTACACATCGTACTGCACTATCAAATGTATATATATTAGTAAGTCTACATCGTGACTGATCTATCTAATAGATAAAATATATTTTGATGTGTACACATCGTACTGCACTATCTAAAATGATATATTTCGATGTGTACACATCGTACTGCACTATCTAAAATGATATATTTCGATGTGTACACATCGTACTGCACTATCTAAAATGATATATTTCGATGTGTAAGCACCGTACTGCACTATCTCTCACTATCTCTCTCTGCACTATCTAAAAAGAACTTACCATGTTGTCTGTCTGACCTAACATAGCTCGGATCCATGCAAGAGCAGGTTGAGAGTTTGCTCTAATGACATCGACACGACCTTGCCTGAACCGTCTGACTGAAGCGCTTTCATAAGTTGATGTTAGGGTTCCATGAATTCTGTCAGGAATAGAATGTCAACGTTTCTGTTAGTGTGTTATTTCACCGAACACACTTAACACATACTCCGCAAAATTAACATGCATGGTGTGTTAGAGCCACTTAAGCATGTGAGCACAACAACACACACTAACATGCATGGTGTGTTAGCTTAAAAGACACACCCACTTAACATGCATGGTGTGTTAGCTTACAACGACACACCCACCTAACATGCATGAATGACTTGTGATATGTATAGTTTAAGAACTACAAAAGCATCCAAGACTATTCGGCAAGCTCTACAATGAATACCAAAAGCAGACTCAATATCAGGTTATCCAGAGGGATCTGTATTTCGTTCTTCCATGGAGAGAAGACACCGATAGCAGCATCCATTTCAAACACGTCTTGTTCAATTGTTCAAGAGTTCTGATCAACTGAGCACTGGACTAGCGGGAAGAACCTGGGTGTCTAGATCGAAGAACTACTGCTCTTGTTCTCGTAATTCTTCAAGGATAGTGTGCACATCTTTAGCGATTTGACGATCTATTGACTCAAGTTCTTCCCTTCAGTTGAGCGATTTGACTGTCTAGTGACTCAAGTTGTTGTCTTCAGTTGAGGTTAGATATAAAGTTTGTCCCCAGACAGAAACCAGACTGTCAACCCATGCGTGACTGACCACATACATGTGTGCAACATATAATGTTGCAACTCAACAACATTCCGAAAGGCTATCGTTGATACGAATCTAGAACTTGCACATAATACGATTAACGTGATCCTACAAAGCTCCGGAAGACTTTACTGAAGGTAACAACAGTATTAAAGATCATTGGTCGTCATGTCAGATGTTCTAGCTAGATTCCGTATACATTTCTCTCATCTTCGTGCTTGACCTCTATATGTAGGCTGCACGTTTCGCGACCTGGTGCTGCTCGAACAAGAGCAGACAGGTAATCCATCTGTTGACACAACAAGAGCAGACAGGTAATCCAGGGACTGATACAACAAGAGCAGACAGGTAATCCATCTGTTGACACAACAAGAGCAGACAGGTAATCCAGGGACTGATACAACAAGAGCAGACAGGTAATCCAGGGACTGATACAACAAGAGAAGACAGGTAATCCAGGGACTGATACAACAAGAGAAGACAGGTAATATCAGGGATGATACAACAAGATAAGACAGGTAATCCAGGTCTGATACAACAAGAGAAGACAGGTAATCCAGGACTGATACAACAAGAGAAGACAGGTAATCCAGGATGATACAACAAGAGAAGACAGGTAATCCAGGGACTGATACAACAAGAGAAGACAGGTAATCCAGGGACTGATACAACAAGAGAAGACAGGTAATCCAGGGACTGATACAACAAGAGAAGACAGGTAATCCAGGGACTGATACAACAAGAGAAGACAGATAATCCAGGGGCTGATAACAAGCAGAGCAGACAGGAATCCAGGGACTGATACAACAAGAGAAGACAGGTCAGTCCAGGACTGATAGCAACAAGAGAAGACAGGGTAATCCAGGTGTACTAAACAAGAGAAGACAGGTAATCCAGGGACTGATACAACAAGAGAAGACAGGTAATCCAGGTGTGCTCAAACAAGAGTAGACAGGATCCAGGGACTGAACAAGAAAAAACAGACATGTAATCCAGGTGTTGTACAAACAAGAAACTGTAGATCAGAAGTCTCGCTAAACAATGAAGACAGACGGGACAGATCCTCAACTTATGGAAAGAGTGAAGGCATAGTTTTGTATAGAACAGCGGGTTCGAGGCATACATCTTGTGATTTTGTAAGAAGTCACATAATTTTTTCAAATCAAGATAGACAGGTCTGATACCAACTAACCAAATGATAGGATAGATCTTTAGTTCTTTACACAGCAGATAAGGGATACATTTTTGTGTTTTGTACTAGTCAGACAGGATACATTTTTTTTGTGTTTTGTACCAGCAACAAGTGATACATTTTGTGTTTTGTACTAGCAGAAGGATACATTTTGTGTTTTGTACCAGCAACAAGGATAATACATTTGTGTAGGTTTTGTACCAGCACAACAAGGATACATTTTGTGTTTTGTACCAGCAGACATGTAAGAGAGATACATTTTGTGTTTTGTACCAGCAACAAGGATACATTTTGTGTTTTGTACCAGCAACAAGGATACATTTTGTGTTTTGTACCAGCAACAAGGATACATTTGTGTTTTGTACAGCAAAAGGATACATTTGTGTTTTGTACCAGCAACAAGGATACATTTTGTGTTTTGTACCAGCAGCAAGGATACATTTTGTGTTTTGTACCAGCAAGCAGGTACATTTGTGTTTTGTACCAGCAACAAGGATACATTTTGTGTTTTGTACCAGCAGCAAGGATACATTTTGTTTTGTACCAGCAACAAGGATACATTTTGTGTTTTGTACACATACAACAAGGATACATTTTGTTTTTGTACCAGCACAAGGATACATTTGTGTTTTGTACCAGCAACAAGGATACATTTTGTGTTTTGTACCAGCAGCAAGGATACATTTTGTGTTTCGTACCAGCAACAAGGATACATTTTGTGTTTTGTACCAGCAACAAGAATACGGTCTAGGCTGGCATAAATCACTTTGTATTTTTGTGTGTCACGACATACAGGTGTAATGGAAAATGATTATGCTCAGGTAGATTTAACAGACTGGACTCGGAGAGAATGGCTGTACTCGTTAAAGACGTCCAAAACATTTTTGAATAGCACAAGTCTTGCTAGCCCCTTACTTATAGTCTCAACGTTTGAATAGCACAAGTCTCGCTAGCCCCTTACTTTTCAAGGAAATTTCATCATTTAGTCTTGAGTCTGTATGTTCTTAGTCTTGAGTCTGTATGTTCTTAGTCTTCTGTCTGTTCTCTGAGAGTATTGACTAGGTCAACAGTTCTACAAATATGAGCTACTCATCTCGTGGTCCATTCGATGTTACTTGAGTTTCTACCAGGGCCCCAAGTAGGCCCTCAAACTGGCAATGTTTGCTATGTTTGTGTACTCTCTCTTCTCCCGCCGAGTAGAGCCAATCTGACCAATGGGATGAAACGTCAATATTTGGCAACAAAATACTGTCTTCTCTATATCAGTGGGGACTCACTCCCTCTCCTATTCTTCCCTGGACAGTGCCTTTTCTCTGTCTGTAACGCTTTCTCTACACAATTCTTATTCTCAGATTCCAGAAAGTTCACTAAAGATCGACAACTTTCTCATTTAGGAAAGGGGTGAGAGGGTTCACTCCAGTGAAATGACATTAGAATGCTCGTAGGGTGCCCGAGATTATATTTATTGATTGCTGCTGTCCCAGGACGCAAGTAGCAGCGGGGCATGTCACTTGTGATGACCAGATCCTTAGATCACAGACATTCTAGAACCATTTTTCCTGATTTTCTCCTTGAAGTTCCAGATCTCAAGTTTTCATTTTGACAATAAGTGTACTTGAACGTCTTTGTGTTGAATTTCTTCTTCTTCTTCATCTTCTGAGTTTGAGAATTTCAAATATTTTCTACCACCAATCAAACTAGCAACACATTGATTCCTTTCAGCACAGACACTTCATTACTCCCGGGAGGGTGGACGGGTGGGTGGACGGGGATTGGGGAAGGAAGAACATACCTCTCCTGTCAAGGATAGGAGGAGGGTGGGCGAGGTAAGGGGCGGGGGGGGAGCACATACCTCCTGTCAAGGGTAGGAGGGGGGTGGGCGAGGTGAGGGGCGAAGTGAGTGGGTGGGGGAGGGAGCACATACCTCTCCTGTCAAGGGTAGGAGGGAGGGTGGGCGAGGTGAGTGGGTGAGGTGAGTGGGCGGGGGAGCATACCTCTCCTGTCAAGGGTAGGAGCGAGGGTGGGCGAGGTGAGTGGGCGAGGTGAGTGGGGGGGGAGCACATACCTCTCCTGTCAAGGGTAGCAGGGAGGGTGGGCGAGGTGAGTGGGGGAGCACATACCTCTCCTGTCAGGGTAGCAGGGAGGGTGGGCGAGGTGAGTGGGGGAGGGAGGGAGACATACCTCTCCTGTCAAGGGTAGCAGGGAGGGTGGGCGAGGTAAGGGGGCGGGGGCGGGGAGCATACCTCTCCTGTCAAGGGTAGGAGCGAGGGGAGTATTTAATTCCAGAATCACGGGGACGACAAACATGTCTATTAGTGGAATTTCAAATTTTAGTCTCAATTTCGGTTAAACGAATTTCCTTAGACAAATGTGATTCTAGAATACCAGGCATTGAACCTAATGTGTATGATTTCCTGTCTCGTGACGGGTTGCAGGGCAACAGTGTCGGACAAATTCATTAAATTTTTAAGTTCTCAGGGGAGACAAACTTAGCGCATCGTGATTCTCAATGAATTATATCCCTTGGAAGAAAGAAAGTTTGTTCTATTTTGTAAACATCGCAAGATTATTATGTACGCTCGCTCAGCTTGAGGTTATTTGTGTACGCTCGCTCAGCTTGAGGTTATTGTGTACGCTCGTTCAGCTTGAGGTTAGTACGCTCCGTTCGGCTTGAGGTTAGAGTACTCTCTTCAGCTTGCAGGTTATGTAGATACGCCTGTTCAGCTTGCAGGTTATGTGGTACGCTCGCTCAGCTTGGGTTATTATGTACGCTCGCTCAGCTTGGGTTATTTGTGTACCTCGTTCAGCTTTCGTTATGTGTACGCTCGTTCAGCTTGAGGTTATGTGTACGCTGTTCAGCTTGAGGTTTGGGACGCTGTTCAGCTTGAGGTTAATTGTTGTAGCGCTCGCTCAGCTTGGAAAAGGTTGATTGTAACTGCAAGTTTTTGTACGCTCGCTCAGCTTGAGGTTATTGTGTACGCTCGCTCAGCTTGAGGTTATTGTGTACGCTCGCTCAGCTTGAGGTTATTTGTGTACGCTCGCTCAGCTTGAGGTTATTGTGTACGCTCGTTCAGCTTGAGGTTATTGTGTACGCTCGTTCAGCTTGAGGTTATTGTGTACGCTCGTTCAGCTTGAGGTTATTGTGTACGCTCGTTCAGCTTGCGGTTATTGTGTACGCTCGCTCAGCTTGCGGTTATTGTGTACGCTCGTTCAGCTTGGGTATTGTGTACGCTCGTCAGCTTGGGATTTGCGCTCGTCAGCTTGAGGTTATTGTGTACGCTCGTTCAGCTTGCGGTTATTGTGTACGCTCGTTCAGCTTGCGGTTATTATGTACGCTCGCTCAGCTTGCGGTTATTTGCTGTTTTAGAGTTTTGATATGTTTTCCTTCATTCAACCACTAATATATTAGAGTTTTGATATGTTTTCTCTCATTCAATCTATGATATATTAGAGTTTTGATATGTTTTCTCTCATTCAATCTATGATATATTAGAGTTTTGATATGTTTTCTCTCATTCAATCTATGATATATTAGAGTTTTGATATGTTTTCCTTCATTCAATCTCTGATATATTAGAGTTTTGGAACAATCACCCATTCAATTTCTAGTAAATTTGAACTTGTCAATGTTCGTTTATTAGTTGTCTGAAATCGTTAAGTCCAACTAGTTTGTTTTTTTCGTTTTTTTCTATTTACATGGCATAATATTACCTGCTTTGATATCTACCTGACATAATATTACCTGTTTTGCTATCTACCTGACATAATATTACCTGTTTTGCTATCTACCTGGCATAATATTACCTATTTTTGCAGACTTGATAGAGAATACAGACAAGAAGACCCAGTGGTGTCATGGAGGCAGATGTTCAGACATTAATTTCTGAGAACTCATCTGAGAATGATGTAATCATTTATAAGAATGGTTCGGTGATTCGACATGTGCGGAGCTCATAGGCTTTCATTGCTCAGGTCGGAGGGGATGCTGTGAAGGAAGGAAGTGGTAATTTTGCCCTGATTACAAGAAATATCATTATCGAAATCATGGCAGTAACTAAAGCGATGGTCTTGCTGGAATCACAGACTTTTATCCATGTATGTTTTCTCAGTGACTTAATTAGTATGCATAATGAGTATGCTCAGAAAGATTGAAAACAGGATGGGCTCAAAGACGTTAGTTGGAATCGCTGAAGAGGTCTTAGACTGACAAAACTCTGTTTAATTTTTGTGCCAGGACATTCAGGTGTTAGTAGAAATCAATACATCGATATGTTTGCAGGTATACAGGGGAACGAACGTGCGGATATGCTTGCAGGTATACGGGGGAACGAACGTGCGGATATGCTTGTAGGTATACGGGGGAACGAATGTGCGATATGTTTGCAGGTATACGGGGGAACGAACGTGCGGATATGCTTGTAGGTATGGCTGCTGTACAAAGCGGGGGAGCAATGGACCATGCTGATATTCTAAATTCTCTAATGGAGAGAGGACGTGTACATGACTCAAGTAACAGTAGTGAATCTACAACACTAACCAGACTGCAAGAATTCCAAGTCAAATGTGGTGTAGCTAGACAAGAACACTATGCTGATAGCCACAGAAGAATAATAAACTAACAAAGAACTTGTGTGGTTAGTTGCTACATGCTGAGAGACATCACGAGGAGGAGATCGGAGCACTTATGGACTCATTGGTTCAATGTGCAGTGATGATGAACTAAATTATATTACCTGTCTATCCTCTACCTGTCGTCATATTGCCTGTCTATCCTCTACCTGTCGTCATATTACCTGTCTATCCTCTACCTGTCGTCATATTACCTGTTTATCCTCTACCTGTCGTAATATTACCTGTCTGTCCTCTACCTGTCGTAATATTACCTGTCTGTCCTCTACCTGTCGTCATATTACCTGTCTATCCTCTACCTGTCGTCATATTACCTGTCTGTCCTCTACCTGTCATATTATTACATGTCTATCATCTACCTGCCGTCATATTACCTGTCTATCCGTTACCTGTCGTCAGATTACCTGTTTATACTCTACCTGTCGTCATATTACCTGTCTATCCTCTACCTGTCGTCATATTACGTTTCTATCCTCTACCTGTCGTCAGATTACCTGTCTATTCTCTACCTGTCGGCATATTACATATCTATCCTCTACCTGTCAGCATGTTACCTGTTTATCCTCTACCTGTCGTCATAGTACCTGTTTAATCTTTACCTGTCCTTAAGGTACTATAATAGAAGACAAACAAACTACCTGTACTCCTGCCCAGGTTTATCAATAATCTGTCACATGTCTAACGCACCCAACAAGAAACTGTGAACGTCATCTGGTTTAATGCTCTCTTAAGGAAGCTCTTAATTATTCCGCGAAATTATTATTTTTTTCTCTTGTTCCGGTGAAGTGTGCGCATGACAAACGTTCTACTTTTGTAACACGCCTTTGTTTTTATTCATTCTCGAATTCTTCCCTCGTTCGTTCCAATTATTGCAATCATGGATAATTGTTGTCCAAATTACCGCCTTAAAGAATATAAATATGCCCGTCTAATTGATTATACCTTGTTATCTGTATCGATTGATAAATTGTCAACGCGTTATTACATGTCGGCTCATCGGTTATCTTCTCTCTGATAACCGTTTTCATTGCTAGAGAAAATATCATGGAAGAGTTAGAAATGAAAGGAATGTAGCATAGAATGTCTACACGTTAATATATAGATCTATCAGAACAATATAGATCTACTAGAACAATATAGATCTACTAGAACAATATAGATCTACTTGAACAATATATATCTACTTGAACAATATAGATCTACTAGAACAATATAGATCTACTAGAACAATATAGATCTACTAGAACAATATAGATCTACTAGAACAATATAGATCTACTAGATCAATATAGATCTACTAGAACAATATATATCTACTAAAACAATATAGATCTACTAGAACAATATAGACTACTAGAACATAGATCTATAGAACAATATAGATCTACTAGAACAATAAGACGACTAGATCAATATAGATCTACTAGAACAATACATCTACTGAACAATATGATCTACTAGAACAATATAGATCTACTAGAACAATATAGATCTACTAGAACAATATAGATGACTAGAACAATACGCTGACTAGATCAATATAGATCTACTAGAACAATATAGAGATATAAAGAGAGTAGATAAATATGCTGCTAGCATCGGTTGCTACGTTCATATTTTCTCTACATTGAATCATCTGTTGTATCATCTGTTGTATCATCTGTTGTATCATCTGTTGTATCATCTGTTGTATCATCTGTTGTATCATCTGTTGTATCATCTGTTGTATCATTCATTGTATCATCTGTTGAATCATCTGTTGAATCATCTGTTGTATCATCTGTTGTATCATCTGTTGTATCATCTGTTGTATCATTCATTGTATCATCTGTTGAATCATCTGTTGCATCATTCATTGTATCATCTGTTGAATCATCTGTTGTATCATCTGTTGTATCATCTGTTGTATTATTCATTGTATCATATGTTGTATCATCTGGTGTATCATCTGTTGTATCGTTCATTGTATCATCTGTTGTATCATCTGTTGTATCATCTGTTCTATCATCTGTTGTATCATCTGTTGTATCATCTGTTGTATCATCTGTTGTATCAATGTTGTATCATTCATTGTATCATCTGTTGTATCATTATTGTATCATCTGTTGTAATAGGATCATTCATTGTATCATGTGTATCATCTGTTGTATCATTCATTATCATATGTTGTATCATCTGTTGATCATTTGTTGATCGTTCATTGTATCATCTGTTGTATCATTCATTGTATCATATGTTGTATCATTTGTTGTATCGTTCATTGTATCATCTGTGTATCAGCTGTTGTATCATTTGGTATCATTTGTTGTATCATTCATTTACATTCATTGTATCATTGTTGTATCATTGTTGTATCATCTGTTGTATCATTCATTATCATCTGTTGTATCATTGTTTATCATCTGTTGTAACATCTGTTGTCTGATTTAAAAATATCGCTTGTTTGTTAAGTAGAGGATACAATATTTTGAGGCTGATACAGCCTTACCTAAGAACGTCTTTACATTGGTTATATCAGAGCTAATCCCAACAAATAAGAGAATGATTATAACAGAGCTTGAATGCCAACAAATAAGAGAATGATTATAACAGAGCTTGAATGCCAACAAATAAGAGAATGATTATAACAGAGCTTGAATGCCAACAAATAAGAGAATGAAATAATAATTAACTAATTTCGGAGACTCCAAAATGATATATTTTCTTTATTATACCTATATTTGTTTTGTTTTTTTACATTCGCCTGATTATGAATTCAGGAGTAGTAGCGACTGCCAATATGAAAGGATTTCCTTGTCAACAGTATCCATCGCCATTGAAGCCAGACCTACTCCAACTTCAGAGCTACTTACAATTCAGATCCCCAAGTAACGGATCAGGGTCTCCTGTAATCCAATCATGTATTGGGTGCACACCGAGACATTTTTTATTTCTGGTCAAGCTTGACCCGAATCTAGTAAATTTCCCGAGCCACGACCAATAACTTATCGTCCGTCTCCGATAGGACTAGGGACTCGATCTTATGTATATTGAGATATCAGAGATCTTTGGAAAACTATCTCGATCACTTCAACTTAGGGAACGAACCGACTACCTTTATATTGTAGAGTTGAGCACCTTACCTCTGCGCCACAGAGAGCCTCGAGATGGTAGAACATATCAATTAGTGTACACATATTTAAAGTCATAGTGTACACATATTTAAAGTCATAGTGTTCACATATTTAAAGTCATATTGTACACATATTTAAAGTCATATTGTACACATATTTAAAGTCATATTGTACACATATTTAAAGTCATATTGTACACTATTGATGCGGGTGAAGCGAAGTAATTCTTCTTCTTTGCGTTCGTTCTTTACGACCAATTTTAATCACTCTTTGTGATATGTTTGATCTTTGCCAAGAACGTGTATACGTTGTATATTGGTTTGGTAGCCCCTAAACACATAGACTTCTACACGTTTAGGAAACATGCATCCGATTTCAGCCAAACCTCCTTTGTCGCCTCTTACGACATGCGGGGCAGGTTACAGTGGTTCTATTCTTTACACCCCAAAATTGGGCCCCGGTAACCACTCGGGCGTAGCACTATGATGAATTAAGTCACAGTGTAAATATTGTGCAGCGTAGCACTATGATGAATTAAGTCACAGTGTAAATATTGTGCGACGTAGCACTATGATGAATTAAGTCACAGTGTAAATATTGTGCAGCGTAGCACTATGATGAATTAAGTCACAGTGTAAATATTGTGCAGCGTAGCACTATGATGAATTAAGTCACAGTGTAAATATTGTGCGCACGTAGCAATCTAGACTTGAGAATTAAGTCACAGTGAAATATTGTGCGATCGTAGCATCTATGATGAATTAGTCACAGTGTAAACTATGGACGACACTATGTAATTGTCACAGTGTAAATATTGTGCACGTAGCATTTATGAAATTAAGTCACAGTGTAAATATTTAAGTCAGCGTAGCACATATGAATTAAATCACAGTGTTAATATTGTAGCGATGTAGCACATGATGATTAAGTCATATGTAAATATTGCAGCGTACACATATGTTAAGTCATAGTGTAAACATTGTGCGGTAAAGCAATGATAATTAGTCACAGTGTAAATATTGGTGCAGCATAAGCACTCTGATGAATTTGTCACAGTGTAAATATTGTGAGTAGACCTAATAAATTTAGATCACAGTGTAAATATTGCATGCGATTCATCAACCTTATGATGAATTAAGTCACAGTGTAAATATTGTGCGACGTAGCACTATGATGAATTAAGTCACAGTGTAAATATTGTGCGACGTAGCACTATGATGAATTAAGTCACAGTGTAAATATTGTGCGACGTAGCACTATGATGAATTAAGTCACAGTGTAAATATTGTGCGACGTAGCACTATGATGAATTAAGTCACAGTGTAAATATTGTGCGGCGTAGCACTATGATGAATTAAGTCACAGTGTAAATATTGTGCGACGTAGCACTATGATGAATTAAGTGTCCATGTATCATTACATCAACTGTAGAAATACCAAGTAACATTGAGACAAGCAGACAAGCAGACAGACATCTGTGAAATAGAAAGACAAAATAGAATATATCACCACACAGATGTTGTTCTCACAGACAAACTTACTTGTCAACTGTCTCACGCGCTGTTTCAATGTCTGCCAAGGATTGAGATGACAAGTTCCACCTTAAGATGCTGGGAGACGAAAGGCTGTCTGGTTCAAGGCCGCCGTTGCTGCTAGAAGTCTTCTCTTGACACCTGGTCATGTCAGACATTATTTCACATTTCAATGTATTACTAGTGTTGTTGTAGATGTTGTTATTGTTGCAATTATTGTTGCAATTATTGTTACATTTATTATTTCTTTTGTTTAAGTTGTTGATTCTCAAAATCTCTTCATAATTCTATGAGCATAAATTAGAATAAACCAGTGTCGGCTTGGTAGACCTGTCAAAGAATCTCCTAGATGGGTGACACGGTGCACCAGTCTATCATATTCATGCTAGAATACCACCAATTATATTCCTTAAAACTGAAAATCGGCTTTGGTTTGCATTTGAGGCCGGCTGAAACTCACATCCAGCGTGCCGCGCCATCTTGAACGGAGGTCAAAACCAACCAGCTGTATACTATAACTCACGCAATGATACAATATCATAGAACAGCCGCAATGATACAATATCATAGAACAGCCGCAATGATACAATATCATAGAACAGCCGCAATGATACAATATCATAGAACAGCCGCAATGATACAATATCATAGAACAGCCGCAATGATACAATATCATAGAACAGCCGCAATGATACAATATCATAGAACAGCCGCAATGATACAATATCATAGAACAGCCGCAATGATACAATATCATAGAACAGCCGCAATGATACAATATCATAGAACAGCCGCAAAGATGCAGCATCCTAGAACAATAAGACTTAGAACTACAACACCAACAGCAAAAAGAAACATATAAACAGTCAACTATAGCAACTACAACAAGAGCAGCAAATATGAACAACGATACCAACAATTTCTTTCATGTCTCTAATGCTGTTTTGTCTCACAGCTTCAGGATAAGAAGAGATTACTAGAACGGGCTTTTGTGTGCGCTTCATAAACAGTGTTTCTCACTGCTTCTGTTATTTCCGAGGTCCACCTATTGCGTGGTCGACTTTTTGCTTTGTATCCACTGTATCGAAGTAACATCGCTCTTTATTTTGCTTTGTATCCACTGTATCGAAGTAACATTGCTCTTTAAGGTGCACTGTCTGTTGGTAATCTGCTTATGTAGCAGAACCATTTAATTTGTTGTTTCTTGATGAAGCTCAGTACTGATGTTGTACCCACTTGTTTCCTGTTGTCTACATTTCTAAGACGTTCTCTTCTTGATACTGCCAACATTCTGCTCAGACATTTCATGACTAATTTATGCTCATAGAATTATCATTAGAGATCGCAACTTACAATAGAAATCACAAGTTTTAAAATATAGAAAAGAAGATAATATATATATACATGTTGTTATATACCTATACTATACCTACTAGCTAATCCTTATACTGCTCTAGCGGGTACACTTCTCGATAAAGAGTTTTTAGTGGAAACATAACACTCACTTAGGTTAATGTTGTATTTATTTCTGAATATAAAGTGTGCATCAATCGTTTATAACTCAGTTTGACCCGCAGGTTAGTTTGTTGTTGTTGATTTTGTATGACGACAAGGAAGAGATCTCAATAATGTTATGTAGAGTATATGGAAGTAAATCGTGGACAATTAGCAGATAATATCCAAGATGAGCAATAGAAATCATTGGGCTTTAGTTTTAGGTAGGGATGTTAAGGAGGCACGGGGCTTAATGTTTAAAGAGGAATGTTAAGAAGGCAATCGATTTTAGAAATGTTAAAATATGATGATGATGGATGAGGTTATATCAAGTTGATTTCTAGTCTAGCAGTGTGTTTTGTCCATGTTATGACGTTAAGTCGTCCAGTCTAGCAGTGTGTTTTGTCCATGTTATAACGTTAAGTAGTCCAGTCTAGCAGTGTGTTTTGTCCATGTTATAACGTTAAGTAGTACAGTCTAATCGTCATGTTCTGTTTTGTCCATGTTATAACGTTAAGTCGTCCAGTCTAGCAGTGTGTTTTGTCCATATTATAACGTTAAGTAGTCCAGTCTAGCAGTGTGTTTTGTCCATGTTATAACGTTAAGTAGTACAGTCTAATCGTCATGTTCTGTTTTGTCCATGTTATAACGTTAAGTAGTCCAGTCTAGCAGTGTGTTTTGTCCATGTTATAACGTTAAGTAGTACAGTCTAATCGTCATGTTCTGTTTTGTCCATGTTATAACGTTAAGTCGTCCAGTCTAGCAGTGTGTTTTGTCCATATTATAACGTTAAGTAGTCCAGTCTAGCAGTGTGTTTTGTCCATGTTATAACGTTAAGTAGTACAGTCTAATCGTCATGTTCTGTTTTGTCCATGTTATAACGTTAAGTAGTTCAGTCTAGCAGTGTGTTTTGTCCATGTTATAACGTTAAGTAGTTCAGTCTAGCAGTGTGTTTTGTCCATGTTATAACGTTAAGTAGTCCAGTCTAGCAGTGTGTTTTGTCCATGTTATAACGTTAAGTAGTACAGTCTAGCAGTGTGTTTTGTCCATGTTATAACGTTAAGTAGTCCTGTCTAGCAGTGTGTTTTGTCATGTTATAACGTTAGTAGTACAGTCTAATCGTCATGTTCTGTTTGTCCATTTATAACGTTAAGTAGTCCAGTCTAGCAGTGTGTTTTGCCCATATTATAACGTTAAGTAGTCCAGTCTAGCAGTGTGTTTTGTCCATGTTATAACGTTAAGTATTTCCCAGTCTAGCAGTGTGTTTTGTCCATGTTATAACGTTACAGTAGTCCAGTTCTAGCATGTGTTTGTCATGTTATACGTTAGAGATAGTTCAGTCTAGCATGTTGTTTGTCCATATATAACGTTAAGTAGTCCAGTCTAGCAGTGTGTTTTGTCCATATTATAACGTTAAGTATCCAGTTAGCATGTGTTTTGTCCATATTATAACGTAGTAAGTCCAGTTAGCAGTGTGTTTTGTCATGTTATAACGTAAAAGAGTTCAGTCTAGCAGTGTGTTTTGTCCATGTTATAACGTTAAGTAGTATAGTCTATGGTTGTTTTGTCCATGTTATAACGTTAAGTAGTTCAGTCTAGCAGTGTGTTTTGTCCATGTTATAACGTTAAGTAGTTCAGTCTAGCAGTGTGTTTTGTCCATATTATAACGTTAAGTAGTCCAGTCTAGCAGTGTGTTTTGTCCATATTATAACGTTAAGTAGTTCAGTCTAGCAGTGTGTTTTGTCCATGTTATAACGTTAAGTAGTACAGTCTAGCAGTGTGTTTTGTCCATGTTATAACGTTAAGTAGTCCAGTCTAGCAGTGTGTTTTGTCCATATTATAACGTTAAGTAGTCCAGTCTAGCAGTGTGTTTTGTCCATATTATAACGTTAAGTAGTCCAGTCTAGCAGTGTGTTTTGTCCATATTATAACGTTAAGTAGTTCAGTCTAGCAGTGTGTTTTGTCCATGTTATAACGTTAAGTGGTACAGTCTAGCAGTGTGTTTTGTCCATGTTATAACGTTAAGTAGTCCTGTCTAGCAGTGTGTTTTGTCCATGTTATAACGTTAAGTAGTTCAGTCTAGCAGTGTGTTTTGTCCATATTATAACGTTAAGTAGTTCAGTCTAGCAGTGTGTTTTGTCCATGTTATAACGTTAAGTAGTACAGTCTAGCAGTGTGTAAGTAGTACAGTCTAATCGTCATGTTCTTCTCTGATACATCTAGAAAGCAAGTAGAACTGCTGTTATATTATGTACCTCCTATCTACATTTCATACATCTTCAGCCTCCTTTGAGAGCAGTATTGTCTGTTTGATTTTACTAGACACTGAACGTGTGAGTATGTCTGTTTGTCTGTTCGTACTTACATGACACTGAAGGTGTGCTCTATCATGTGTCCTAGAGCGATGCCTTCTGCCACCGAGTGTTCCATGTTAATACCACACGTACCATCCTCGGACACGATGAGCTGACAAAGAGAAAACAAAAGTGTAGTTGACACGAGAGACGACGTCAGTTGTAACAGTTGGTACTACACTTACTTGTAATAATACTACTAATCTTATTTGTAGTACTAAAACAAACATGTAAGTAATCCAAGACAATACCGACACACATACAGTCACATCGATAACTCTAATATGGAAACAGAAGAATTCAGACAGAAATATTAGAGATATGTGACAAGATAAAGAAACAGAAGAATTCAGACAGAAATATTAGAGATATGTGACAAGATAAAGAAATAGAAGAATTCAGACAGAAATATTAGAGATATGTGACAAGATAAAGAAATAGAAGAATTCAGAAGAAATATTAGAGATATGTGACAAGGTAAAGAAATAGAAGAATTCAGACAGAAATATTAGAGATATGTGACAAGATAAAGAAATAGAAGAATTCAGACAGAAATATTAGAGATATGTGACAAGATAAAGGAATAGAAGAATTCAAACAGAAATATTAGAGATATGTGACAAGATAAAGAATGAAATCAGACAGAAATTTAGAATATGTGACAAGATAAATGAAGATTCAAACGAAATATTAGAGTAGTGACAAGATAAAGAAATAGAAGAATTCAGACAGGAATATTAGAGATATGTGACAAGATAAAGGAATAGAAGAGGGGGTAGCATGGAAATGTAATCAAAATAAAACAATATTTCAAGAGTTCACATGATACACTGATGTGTATTTAAAGTGGTTTTTTGCTGATACAGGAACGGAGATATTATGGGGGTAACCCGTAGCCATGAAGTTGAAACCATGACTAACTTACTTTTCTTTGGATCCTTTCTGCTGTTTGCCGTTAGACGTCGCAGATTTAACCGATGATCGGTTTCCGAGATAGTGCACGTTCGGTCGTTTGATATCCTGTGTTATTGTGGAGTTTTATTATGTTTGCAACTCCATCAATCCAACTTTTCTTGGTTTACCTCTTTCTCTTGATGATTCCACATTCAGGCTGTACGCTCTTGCAACTGGCGTAGTCAGCTTTATTCTTTCCAGGTGGTCAAACCATTCGAGTCTCTTTAAGTGAATCTAACAACAGGTGTTTTTCCAACTGTTTTTCGAATTTCCACATTTCTTATTATAGTTCGTTCCAAAATTCATGATCACACTAAAGTTTAATTTGTATGAAATCTATCTGATGGATACCAGTGATTGTTTGCAAGCAGTCTTATATATCTCACGACGTTACGAATACATGTTTAACTAATTGGTAGGTAGCTTAGTTGATGCAAAAAATGTTTTTTGTGATATAATTGTGCATAAGCACAACAAAATGGTAATCAACGTTTGGAATTTACAGTAATACATAAAATGGTGTATTTGCAAAGGCGTATCCCTATTACATATTATAAAAAGTAACGTGACATAGTGAACAAATGATATCTTCCACTTCTATCAATGAAAATAAATGTGCGCATACGCCAATGACAGTCGTTAGGATACATTGTGAACTGATTAATTTCACGGGATTTCCGATTTGCACTTGCGCTGAATTGCATGTTTAGCACGTAAATGCGAAATTATTGGATTACTTGACCATGGTACTGCTAACCGTCTACATGTACACCAAATCAAAATCGCTGTTATTTTAGTAATAACTTATAATGAAAATCTAACAGAACTAAAGGTTTGGGTGGGCAAAAATACTTTTGGAAGGTCGTCACTGTTACCTATATAAAAATGTAAAAATCAATAATTTCTGTCAAGTGGATGATTTTATATCGGTCGGTAAAGATGATCACGAATTTCTTAACGAACAATATAACTTACACAATATATTCTCAAGTCCCTGATCTCGATTGTTGTTTTAAAATAGAAAATCCGTTTGAAAAACAAACTATCACATTTATAACATAAATAATATTGTTTTCTATATTTATATTTGTATGTGATTACCAGTAATACATTTTAATAGTATTACAACTAGAGCAGCGGGTTTACCTTACAAATCCCACCGTTTTATACCTATGGTCTTAGATGCGTGGGTCAGTTGATGCATGGAAATATTAGTTAAATGGTTGGCAATGTGAAGAATGAATTGATGGGTAGGTTTTTATTGTACTACTAGTAGATAGGTGAATGAATGAATGAATGAATGAATGAGTGAATACGTGAATAGATAATTGTATAGCTAGTTTACCTGTATAGTTTTGTCCATCCATCTGTTTGCTGTATTGTGTCTGACCCCTTGACCATGGATAATGTGATGTGTTCGTGCTGTCAGATCTGTGACCAGGTCAGAGTGACGTCCTCTACACGTGGCAATAGTTGGTTTGTCCAAACATACAATAAACAAGCAGCTCTCTAGCTCATGAAGGCTGGCTCTGTTTGTTGCATCTACAGGAAACCAACACACAATCACATTGAAGGACACGCAATAAACATGATAACAGAACAAGATAAACACAGAGCGGTAGACAAGAACAGACAATCATCATAACAACAAAACTAGGAGAGCTACACTCGATCTATATGTTTTTTGTTTTACTATCAGTTCCATTTCATACTGATTTTACTTTTTTCATAATTTGTAAAGCCATGTTTGTTCCTCTTTTAATTTCCGTTATCACATTTCCATCTGTTGTTGTTAGCAGTGAACTGAGATATTCAAAATTGTTCACATTTCCATCTGTTGTTGTTAACGGTGAACCGAGATATTCAAAATTGTTCACATTTCCATCTGTTGTTGTTAACGGTGAACCGAGATATTCAAAATTGTTCACATTTCCATCTGTTGTTGTTAACAGTGAACTGAGATATTCAAAACTGTTCACATTTCCATCTGTTGTTGTTAGCGGTGAACTGAGATATTCAAAACTGTTCACATTTCCATCTGTTGTTGTTAACAGTGAACTGAATATTCAAAACTGTTCCATTTCCCTCTGTTGTTGTTTGCAGTGAACTGAGATATTCAAAACTGTTCACATTTCCATATGTTGTTGTTTGCAGTGAACTGAGATATTCAAAACTGTTCACATTTCCATCTGTTGTTGTTTGCAGTGAACTGAGATATTCAAAACTGTTCACATTTCCATATGTTGTTGTTTGCAGTGAACTGAGATATTCAAAACTGTTCACATTTCCATCTGTTGTTGTTTGCGGTGAACTGAGATATTCAAAACTGTTCACATTTCCATATGTTGTTGTTTGCAGTGAACTGAGATATTCAAAACTGTTCACATTTCCATCTGTTGTTGTTTGCAGTGAACTGAGATATTCAAAACTGTTCACATTTCCATCTGTTGTTGTTAACAGTGAACTGAGATATTCAAAACTGTTCACATTTCCATCTGTTGTTGTTTGCAGTGAACTGAGATATTCAAAACTGTTCACATTTCCATCTGTGTTGTTACAGTGAACTGAGATATTCAAAACTGTTCACATTTCCATCTGTTGTTGTTAACAGTGAACTGAGATATTCAAAACTGTTCACATTTCCATCTGTTGTTGTTCAGTGAACTGAGATATTCAAAACTGTTCACATTTCCATCTGTTGTTGTTAACAGTGAACTGAGATATTCAAAACTGTTCACATTTCCATCTGTTGTTGTTAACAGTGAACTGAGATATTCAAAACTGTTCACATTTCCATCTGTTGTTGTTAACAGTGAACTGAGATATTCAAAACTGTTCACATTTCCATCTGTTGTTTGCAGTGAACTGAGATATTCAAAACTGTTCACATTTCCATTGTTGTTGTTGTTAACAGTGAACTGAGATATTCAAAACTGTTCACATTTCCATATGTTGTTGTTAACAGTGAACTGAGATATTCAAAACTGTTCACATTTCCATCTGTTGTTGTTAACATGAACTGAGATATTCAAAACTGTTCACATTTCCATCTTGTTGTTTGCATGAACTGAGATATTCAAAACTGTTCACATTTCCATATGTTGTTTTAACAGAACTGAGATATTCAAAACTGTTCACATTTCCATCTGTTGTTTGCAGTGAACTGAGATATTCAAAACTGTTCACATTTCCATATGTTGTTGTTAACAGTGAACTGAGATATTCAAATTACTGTTGACATTTCTATTTCATTCTACTCTTCCCAAATTGTTACTTGAACATATCATAAAACACACTAACATATCTTGTAATAATTGTTATTGTAGAAACAAACAAAATGAAAGTATGAGTATTGTAACACATGAAAGAAAAACATGACACCTTGCAAGAGACGATCACGACTTTCTGCATACACGTCACGAGCTTGTGATGTTAGTAATCCAACCTCTGGTGATTGGTCGCTTGTGTCAGACATTTTAAGTATCCGTGACAACTGTAAACAAAGTTCTGCTTCAGAAATGTAGACACCGCCCACACTCACAACCAGCTTGTAAAACTATAGAATAAATAACACAAGAATAGGTTATGTCATCATCATCCTCATCAGGTGCCGTATCCACATCGAAGGTTGGCTGCAATGAATCTCCAGCATCATCTGTCTGTCGCCTTGGTGTTGCATACTGCCAGACTGTAACCTGTCCATTTCTTAAAGTTTCCTCCCACTTATCTCTCGGTCTTCCTCTTGCTCTTCCCCTCAACTTTCCCCTCTAGTAAATGTTTTATCATGGTGTCATGTTTTTTATGTGCCCAAAATACTTGTCTGAATTTTATTTCTCTTAATAATTGCTTCTTCATGCCTAGTTTTCCTAAAACTTGTTTATTTGTCTGTTTTTCTGTCCATGAAACTCTGCCTATTCTTCTATATATCCACATCTCAAATGCATCAATTCTGTCTTCTAACTGCTTGTTCATTGTCCATGTTTCAGAGCCATACATTAATATAGGATATATATATAGCATTTAGGTTATATCATTGTCATTCTTATTTGATAAATATAGGTCATGATGTACAAATGTAGTTCAAAATGGCGGAATGTAGGTCAAGATAAAGAAATGTAGGTCAAGATAAAGAAATGTAGGTTATGAAGAAGAAATGTAGGTCAAGATGGCGAAATGTAGGTTATGAAGAAGAAATCAGGTCAAGATGGGAAACGAGTTAAATATAAGACAAGATGGGCAAACGTTGTCTAGACGCAGTCAGCTTGTGAATACATTAGTCATCAATATCTGCATGGGCGTTCAGACATAAGGCAAGGGGGATACAAATGCTTTATTCCCCTCCCTGCCATTCTTGTGTTTAATTATTTCTCTTTCTATTTAGCACCTACATTTGACACATGATAGTTGGAGATATATGACTGACACATGATAGTTGGAGATATATGACTGACACATGATAGTTGGAGATATATGACTGACTGTTGCAAACTAACTATGGCTTAACATATTTATCAAAGTTCATATTTCTATACATGCAGCCCGTGATCACAATCTGATTTGAGATCTGGTCTTCTCTATTTCTGTGTAGGAAACTGTCAATTTAAAATGTTTGTGTATATACATTTTGGCAACCCTACCCTCTTGAATAAATCTGTGATGTGCGTCCATGGTTATCCGTCCAAAGGCTAAACATATTTTAGTTGCAATATTCAATATTTCATCAATAAATCAATTAAATATCTGCTAAAGTGTCTGGCCTAACCAATGTCATGCTGTCATATAATATGTCATATCCTAGATGTAATATATAATGTTGTTGAAGTGATATGTCATGTCCTAGATGTAAATGTCATATCCTAGATGTAATATATAATGTCCTAGATGTAATATATAATGTCCTAGATGTAATATATCATGTTGTAGAAGTAATATATCATGTCCTAGATGTAATATATCATGTTGTAGAAGTGATATGTCATGCCCTAGATGTAATATATCATGTCCTAGATGTATATCATGTCCCAAAGATATGTCAGAGTAGAAGTAATATATCATGTCCTAGATGTAATATGTCATGTTGTAAGTGATATTATGCTAGATGTATATATCATGTCCTAGATGTAATATATCAGTTAGAAGTGATATGTCATCCTAGATGTAATATATCATGTCCTGATGTATATGTCATGTTGTAGAAGTGATATGTCATATCCTAGATGTAATATATCATGTCCTAGATGTAATATGTCATGTCCTACGACATGTTCACATCTTGATCTGTAAAGTCTATGAATAAGGTCAAGGCTGACCTGACTTTTACAGGCTACCACCACGTGCTCCTTGCCTGGTGATTGTATATATAGTTTCTGAACATCCTGCTCTCTGCCTGGCTGTCTGTACGACGTGAACAGCCTGTAATGCTGTTCCATGCACAGTGCTTGACCGTTCTCATTGGACTTGCATCTCTCAACAGGTAGGCTTCGTCTGTGAGTAATATAGAGAGATAGAGAACAACTTAAGTTAGTAGCTTCAACAAAACAACAGCCACCCCACTCTAACCATTATCATACTTCTTTGTAATCATCTCTAGCATCATCATCACAACTACATATAGTAGCATGTTATTCATTTCAACTGTAGCTAGCACCATCTATCACACTACAACTACCATTACCGTATTGTCTTCATACACACCTACAACTAACGTTTCCCAACTCTCCATCACAACCACAACTACTACCATCTCTCCTGCCACAACTATCACCACCATATTATCCTTCTTCAGAAATAATACTACCCCAATCTTTATCACCACAAGTGCCAGTACCACCCTCTTCACGCCATGACAGTAACTACCAACAACATCCCATATCACATCACAACTAACACTATAAGCCTCTCCCACACGACTTCTGTATCCACCACAATCTCTACCACCCAAACTACCACTGCTTATATCTCAACCATCAAAATGATCACTACTACCATTTCTCTCACACTACAACCATCTTTATGTATCGGCTTATTTGTGAATGATTCATCTAGAAATATCACATTACATCACATACAATTAACCATTCAGTTGAAGAAAGAATTAACCATTCAGTTGAAGAAAGAATTAACCATTCAGTTGAAGAAAGAATTAACCATTCACGTTGAAAAGAATACGAATTAACCATTCAGTTGAAGAAAGAATTAACCATTCAGTTGAAGAAAGAATTAACCATTCAGTTGAAGAATTTATTAACCATTCAGTTGAAGAAAGAATTAACCATTCAGTTGAAGAAAAGAATTTAACCATTCAGTTGAAGAAAGAATTAACCATTCAGTTGAAGAAAGAATTAACCATTCAGTTGAAGAAAGAATTAACCATTCAGTTGAAGAAAGAATTAACCATTCAGTGAAGAATAATTAACCTTCAGTTGAAGAAAGAATTAACCATTCAGTTGAAGAAAGAATTAACCATTCAGTTGAAGAAAGAATTAACCATTCAGTTGAAGAAAGAATTAACCATTCAGTTGAAGAAGAATTAACCATTCAGTTGAAGAAAGAATTAACCCTTCAGTTGAAGAAAGAATTAACCATTCAGTTGAAGAAAGAATTAACCCTTCAGTTGAAGAAAGAATTAACCCTTCAGTTGAAGAAAGAATTAACCATTCAGTTGAAGAAAGAATTAACCCTTCAGTTGAAGAAAGAATTAACCATTCAGTTGAAGAAAGAATTAACCATTCAGTTGAAGAAAGAATTAACCATTCAGTTGAAGAATTAATTAACCATTCAGTTGAAGAGAGAATTAACCGTTCAGTTGAAGAAAGAATTCAACCATTCAATTGAAGAATTCTATTAACCATTCAGTTGAAGAAAGAATTAACCATTCAGTTGAAGATAGAATTAATCATTCAGTTGAAGAAAGAATTAACCATTCAGTTGAAGAAAGAATTAACTATTCAGTTGAAGAAAGAATTAACCATTCAGTTGAAGAAAGAATTAACCATTCAGTTAAAGAAACAATTAATCATTCAGTTGAAGAAAGAATTAACTATTCAGTTGAAGACAGAATTAACCATTCAGTTGAAGAAAGAATTAACCATTCAGTTGAAGAAAGAATTAACTATTCAGTTAAGGAAAGAATTAACGATTCAGTTGAAGAAAGAATTAACCATTCAGTTGAAGAATTTATTAACCATTCAGTTGAAGAGAGAATTAACCGTTCAGTTGAAGAAAGAATTAACCATTCAATTGAAGAATTCATTAACCATTCAGTTGAAGAAAGAATTAACCATTCAGTTGAAGATAGAATTAACCATTCAGTTGAAGAAAGAATTAACCATTCAGTTGAAGAAGAATTAACCATTCAGTTGAAGAAAGAATTAACCCTTCAGTTGAAGAAAGAATTAACCATTCAGTTGAAGAAAGAATTAACCATTCAGTTGAAGAAAGAATTAACCATTCAGTTGAAGAAAGAATTAACCATTCAGTTGAAGAAAGAATTAACCATTCAGTTGAATAATTAATTAACCATTCAGTTGAAGAGAGAATTAACCGTTCAGTTGAAGAAAGAATTAACCATTCAATTGAAGAATTCATTAACCATTCAGTTGAAGAAAGAATTAACCATTCAGTTGAAGATAGAATTAACCATTCAGTTGAAGAAAGAATTAACCATTCAGTTGAAGAAATAATTAATCATTCAGTTGAAGAAAGAATTAACCATTCACTTAAAGAAAGAATTAACCATTCAGTTGAAGAAAGAATTAACTATTCAGTTGAAGAAAGAATTAACCATTCAGTTGAAGAAAGAATTAACCATTCAGTTAAAGAAAGAATTAACCATTCAGTTGAAGAAAGAATTAACTATTCAGTTGAAGAAAGAATTAACCATTCAGTTGAAGAGAGAATTAGCCATTCAGTTGAAGAAAGAATTAACTATTCAGTTGAAGAAAGAATTAACCATTCAGTTGAAGAAAGAATTAACAATGTCAAGAAGAAGGTGAACTTGTGAACAATTCCAAGAAACAATGAAATCAAACTGGTCGTGGGTGAGTTGCAAAAGACTCTCTATATGTCTCTCACTCTTTCTCTATACGCCTCTCTCTCCATTCTCTCTCTATACGTCTCTATTCTCTATTATATCTCTACACGTCTCTCTCTCTCTATTCTCTCTATACTTTTCTCTCTATACGTCTCTATCTCTCTATTCTATCTCTCTATACGTCTCTCTATTCCCTCTCTATACACGTCTCTTCCCTTCTCTATACGTCTCTACTCTCTATTCTATCTCTATCGTTCTCTAGTCTCTCATACGTCTTCGCTCTCTATTCTCTCTCAAAACCTCTCTATTCTCTCTATACGTCTATTTCTATATGTCCCCCTCTATTCTCTCTATACGTCTTTCTCTCTATTCTCTCTCTCTATACGTCTATTTCTCTCATTTTCTCTCTCTATACATATTTCTCATTCTCTCTATACGTCTCGCTTTCTCTCTCTCTCTCTCTCTATATATATATATATATATATATACGTCTCTAATTATGTTGATTATCTGTGTTTTCATCTGTGCCCACTTGGGTATCTTTTCCTTCTGTCCATCTCTTCTGTGTGTTAATTAATTTATTAGCCATTCTTGAACATTTCTATGATTTAATTTCTCTTCTCTTCTATTTCTATTTCTCTGAATAAAATGCATAAAGTTGTCCTCCGAATATGTTTGAGCTGAATAAAGTTGATCACATTCACTCATACACATATACATTCTTTTCTGTCATTCTGTTCTTTCTTGCACAATTAACTCGTCAACTAATGTCTCCCTTCCCAAGATTTACATTTTTCTTGGAGAGACATTAAAAAAAGAAATGTGAGAGAGATTTCACGCGCTGCGGTCTTTGAATTGTGGGGAACGATCTTGAAGAAAACTTTCACATTATCTGACAAGAAAATGGCCGTCACTGGCAGATGTCCTAATTCCCATGCCACACATGGGCCGCCGTTGAGGCTAAATGAACAATCCTTTTGGGATAATTGCCTGTTCCCAGAACGAAGTTTGCGTGCTAGCGATGAAGAGCCAAGGTTTGTATTAAACTGAGAGCTGTTAAACGGGTCAACTTGAGATTTTCTAAATTAACTTTGCTTTGAAAATAAGATGCCATAGCAAATAAGCACTAAGAAACGGCCACTAGAACCGAACATTGTTTCATCCACTCCCAGGTCTTATCAATGTTTTAGTAAACCGACAGTTCATTATATATTACTCTCATACCAGTACCAATAACAGAAACATGCCAAGGGAGACTAATCAATGTAATGTTTATCTCGTTTGTTCATTTATTCGTACGGTCTAGGACTTGAAGAGAACGATGTATGCCATGCAAATACAACTCCAGACACCAGGCACAGTGAGCGCACACACGAGCACGCGCAGAGAGGGCTCTAGTTGTTTGCTTTCATCTTTAGCAATCCAATTATATTTCCCCCGTTTTATCACAGCAGGTTTCTTAAACGAACTCATGTAATCTCAATCGGAGATGATCGATCGAATCTCAACGCGAGATAAACTCAGAATAATCAACACAGAATCTTGGATAAGGAGCTCCAGCTGTATGATCACTACTACACAACAAGAGCAAGTACTCGAGGGTATATAGAACTCTGGTACCCATGATGAGATCTGGTCATGGTGCCAGTCACACTTGTTTCTATGCTTACAGTTATGTGCACAATTTATGAGAGAACTTGCCGTAAACAGAGAAGGCTTTAAACGGAGGGGATTATATTCTTGTGAGGGCACACAACATTTGAGTGATTCTTCGAAAGAAGTTAATTATTATTTTTCATATGAATCTTCAACAAGAGGACCTAATGGTCAACGTATATACTGAAAGGTCGAACTGTATACTGATGGGTCAATAAGGCCACTAAATGGTCAACTTATACAATGGAAGGTCAAACTGTGGACTGATGGGTCAATAAGGCCACTAAATGGTCAACTTATTTACTGGAAGGTCAAACTGAATACTGATGGGTCAATAAGGCCACTAAATGGTCAACGTATATACTGAAAGGTCGAACTGTGTACTGATGGGTCAACAAGGTCACTAAATGGTCAACGTATATATTGAAAGGTCGAACTGTGTACTAATAGGTCAGTAAGGTTACTAAATGGTCAACTTTGAACTGAAAGGTCGAACTGTGTACTAATTGGTCAATAAGGTTAATAAATGGTCAACTTTGAACTGAAAGGTCAAACTGTGTACTGATGCGTCAACAAGGCCACTAAATGGTTAACTTTGAACTGAAAGGTCAAACTGTGTACTGATGCGTCAACAAGGCCACTAAATGGTCAACTTTGAACTGAAAGGTCAAACTGTGTACTGATGCGTCAACAAAGCCACTAAATGGTTAACTTTGAACTGAAAGGTCAAACTGGTACTGATGTCAACAAGGCCACTAAATGGTTAACTTTGAACTGAAAGGTCAAACTGTGTACTGATGCGTCAACAAGGCCACTAAATGGTCAACTTTGAACTGAAAGGTCAAACTGTGTACTGATGCGTCAACAAGGTCACTAAATGGTTAACTTTGAACTGAAAGGTCAAACTGTGTACTGATGCGTCAACAAGGCCACTAAATGGTTAACTTTGAACTGAAAGGTCAAACTGTGTACTGATGCGTCAACAAGGTCACTAAATGGTTAACTTTGAACTGAAAGGTCAAACTGTGTACTGATGCGTCAACAAAGCCACTAAATGGTTAACTTTGAACTGAAATGTCAAACTGTGTACTGATGCGTCAACAAGGCCACTAAATGGTTAACTTTGAACTGAAAGGTCAAACTGTGTACTGAAAGGTCAAACTGTGTACTGAAAGGTCAAACTGTGTACTGATAGGTCAAACTGTGTACTGAAAGGTCAAACTGTGTACTGAAAGGTCAAACTGTGTACTGATAGGTCAAACTGTGTACTGAAAGGTCAAACTGTGTACTGATAGGTCAAACTGTGTACTGAAAGGTCAAACTGTGTACTGAAAGGTCAAACTGTGTACTGATAGGTCAAACTGTGTACTGAAAGGTCAAACTGTGTACTGATAGGTCAAACTGTGTACTGAAAGGTCAAACTTGTACGAAAGGTCAAACTGTGTACTGATAGGTCAAACTGTGTGCTGAAAGGTCAAACTGTGTACTGACAGGTCAAGAAGAAGACTACAAAAGTAAACACGCTAAAACAAATATCAAAGTTTAGTAGTGGATCTACGACTTTTAATTTGTACCATGACCTTTCAACATTCTCACTGGAGTTACTTTTTATGTTGATATCAGACCAAGAGTTTTATCTTTCTCTGATCACATCTTAGTCTTGTACTCTGATCACATCTTAGTCTTGTACTCTGATCATATCTTAGTCTAGTACTCTGATCACATCTTAGTCTTGTACTCTGATCATATATTAGTCTTGTACTCTGATCATATATTAGTCTTGTACTCTGATCACATCTTAGTCTTGTACTCTGATCATATATTAGTCTTGTACTCTGATCACATCTAGTCTTGTACCTGATCATATATTAGTCTTGTACTCTGATCATATATTAGTCTTGTACTCTGATCACATCTTAGTCTTGTACTCTGATCACATCTTAGTCTTGTACTCTGATCATATATTAGTCTTGTACTCTGATCATATATTAGTCTTGTACTCTGATCACATCTTAGTCTTGTACTCTGATCATATATTAGTCTTGTACTCTGATCACATCTTAGTCTTGTACTCTGATCATATATTAGTCTTGTACTCTGATCATATATTAGTCTTGTACTCTGATCACATCTTAGTCTTGTACTCTGATCACATCTTAGTCTTGTACTCTGATCATATATTAGTCTTGTACTCTGATCACATCTTAGTCTTGTACTCTGATTATATCTTAGTCTAGTACTCTGATCATATCTTAGTCTTGTACTCTGATTATATCTTAGTCTTGTACTCTGATCATATATTAGTCTTGTACTCTGATCACATCTTAGTCTTGTACTCTGATTATATCTTAGTCTAGTACTCTGATCATATCTTAGTCTAGTACTCTGATCATATCTTAGTCTAGTACTCTGATCATATCTTAGTCTTGTACTCTGATCACATCTTAGTCTAGTACTAGCCGTCAACAGACTTTCATTGCTGTTATATATTGTTCTATCAAGAGGGCACTTCTTGTGCTGTAAGAGAAAACAGACAGATCGACAGACACATGTAGTGAGAAACACATTTATAGATGTATAGTTGCTGGTACAATGATAGATAGATTTATAGATGTATAGTTGCTGGTACATTGACATATAGATTTATAGATGAATAGTCACTGGTACAATGATAGATTTATTGAGAAATAGTCACTGGTAAATAGATAAATATATTTATAGATGAAACGCATATAAAGAGAGATAAACGACAAATGATAGAGATACCAACTGAACATCAGACAACAGTTAGTGACGTCACTTACGTGTCTAGAATGCTCTTGAAGTCTAACATTCCAGAAATAAATTTAGCAGTAAATCTGAAACAACCAATCAGAACACCATGTTTTAGGAAATAAGACACTACAACAGACATCATTAACTTGACATATATCTCTTACAGACATCATTAACTTGACATATATCTCTTATAGACATCATTAACTTGACATATATCTCTTACAGACAGCATTAACTTGACATATATCTCTTACAGACATCATTAACTTGACATATATCTCTTACAGACAGCATTAACTTGACATATATCTCTTACAGACAGCATTAACTTGACATATATCTCTTACTGACATCATTAACTTGACATATATCTCTTACAGACATAATTAACTTGACATATATCTCTTACAGACATCATTAAGTCTTCGGTTTTCCTTACAAACAGCTGTAACTACAAATATCTTACAAATTATTCCAGATATTTTCAGCAAATCTTGAATTGTTCGACAATATTAGTAACTCTATAATAGTACATTGTCTTGTAAAATGTCCTTTGCAAATATGTAGCTGTCATCAAGACCCGCCTTTAAAAACTACATCATTAACCAGTCCTCCCACCTCCTCAATGTTATGTTCAATGTTTATTGAATGTGCTGTTTCTATCGTCGTCTTGGTCGTCCTCTGTCTCGTCTTGCTGGAACCACGCCCTTCATTATTGTTCTTTCTCAGCCGCCGTGACGTTTAATGTGATCATAATATTTGAGTTTCTGAGATTTGATATTGTTTATGAATGAATTATTCTCCATATGCTCTTCGATTTGTCTTATTTGATGTTTGTTGAATGACTCACATTCACATAATGACACAGGAAACATGCGGCATGGGCTCAGATGTTGTATTTATATTTCCTTGATTATATTATGATACATTCTTCATATTAATTAACCTCTGAGTTGTCATGGTTACTAGCCTCCTTCTGGTGGATAAACCTCTGAGTTGTCATGGTTACTAATCTCCTTCTGGTGGACTGGATTAGCGTAATGAGTTGTCATGACTACTAATCTCCTTCTGGTGGACTGGATTAGCGTAATGAGTTGTCATGACTACTAATCTCCTTCTGGGGGACTGGATTAGTGTAATGAGTTGTCATGACTACTAATCTCCTTCTGGGGGACTGGATTAGTGTAATGAGTAAACGTTGGTCTATCGACTGGAACACAAGTTGAATGTTGGTTCAATCCCCGCTGTCGACGATCCACAAGTAAGGAAATGAATTTGCCCTCCTACCACCTGCACACTAGGGCTTACAAATGGAAAGTGTTATGCACTTCATAGCAAAATCTCTGAAAAAGATTACGAGAAATTGTATTTATTAGTCTTCTTCAGATTTCAGTTTCTCCATCTTTGTTAGTTTGTTAGTTTGTTAGTTTGTTAGTTTGTTAGTTTGTTAGTTTGTTAGTTTGTTAGTTTGTTAGTTTGTTAGTTTGTTAGTGATAGTCTAGATTAATGATCTCCATCATTGTTAGTGATAGTCTAGATTAATGATCTCCATCATTGTTAGTGATAGTCTAGATTAATGATCTCCATCATTGTTAGTGATAGTCTAGATTAATGATCTCCAAGGATGTGCCCAGGCGCATCAGTGTGACAGAGACATTCCTTGGTGCTTCCTAAGAATTCCCAGATCAGTAGATAGATTAATGGTCTCCAAGGATGTGCCCAGGCGCATCAGTGTGACAGAGACATTCCTTGGTGCTTCCTAAGAATTCCCAGATCAGTAGTCGGCAACGCTGTGCCAGCGGGCAACAGAGTAAATATCACTAAGACACATCATGCCAATGCTTCTCACTGGCAGAAATTAAATGATGAATAAAGATATGTATCATTTTTCCAATTATTTCAGTATTTCTTTGTTTTTTGGCATCTTATTTATTGAGTTTTTGTGTATATTCCGCATACGATTTGTTCTAGAATTTCTAGTTTACCACGTCTTCAACATATTTGAGAACTACTGGTCTAGATATTCAATATTTGAGAACTACTGGTCTAGATATTCAATATTTGAGAACTACTAGTCTAGATATTCAATATTTGAGAACTACTGGTCTAGATATTCAATATTTGAGAACTACTAGTCTAGATATTCAATATTTGAGAACTACTAGTCTAGATATTCAATATTTGAGAACTACTAGTCTAGATATTCAATATTTGAGAACTACTAGTTTAGATATTCATTATTTGAGAACTACTAATCTAGATATTCAATATTTGTAACATGTCTTCATTATTGACCACCATTTTGGAATGACATTTTGTTTTGTCTTCAAATATAAACTTAGTGTTTCTAGTATTTATAAAAAAGTAGAGATACTCATTGTGGTTTTTATTATACACAACTTGCTACCCCATTCTCTGAACACTTTATCATACACAACTTGCTGCTCCATTCTCTGAACACTTTATCATACAAAACTTGCTGCTCCATTCCCTTGACACTTTATCATACAAAACTTGCTGCTCCATTCTCTGAACACTTTATAAAAAAATGAACCTTATCATGTGTGTATCTTAGTTCTGGTATCATATTTCAACCAATTGTAAACGGATTAAAATGTTTGTGAGTTTTGTCAACCTTAATATTTCTATATTTCTGGTTTCAAGATACGTCACTACACACTACACAAACTCTGAAAGTATTAAGACGGTCACTACACACTACACAAACTCTGAAAGTATTAAGACGGTCACTACACACTACACAAACTCTGAAAGTATCAAGACGGTTGCTACACACTACACAAACTCTGACATTTCCTTACAAATTACAGAAACTTTACAATTGTTTATACAAATTTACCTCATACAAAAATATATACAAACATACACAAACATGAGCAAACATACATGTAACATATGCTTACCGAATCTGATGATTGCGAGACGGAAAGCTCTGGTAAGGGAACACTGCGGCGGGGTTTGAGTTGATAAGCAGAGGAAGTTTGATGCTCAAATACATATCTTGTAACCACCAATCGTTAGCCTGTATACATATAGCATAACGTGTAACAACCAATGGTTAGCCTGTATACATATAACATAACGTGTAACAACCAATCGTTAGCTTATATACATATAGCAAAATGTGTAACAACCAATCGTTAGCCTGTATACATATAACATAACGTGTAACAACCAATGGTTAGCCTGTATAATAATAATAATTCTCTCGTACCGTTATACGTTACATAGGGCCTGCAAGTAATTTCTCCATACCGCTCTATCCTGGGCAACTCGCTCAATCTCCTCCATGGAACTGAGACCGATATTTCTGCCTCTCTCAGCAAAGTTCGCTTCAGGGTCTCCTTAGGTCGACCTCTATTTCTTGAACCCTTTGCATCCCACTACAATGCCTGCTTTGATATTCTTTGATCATTTCTCCTCAAGGTGTGCCCAACATATCTCCACCTTCTCTTTCTTATAACAGTTGTCACTAGTGGTTGACCAGACATGTCTCTGATTTCATCACTTCTCCTGAATTCGTTCCATTTTATATTCATTATTTTTCGCAGACATCTATTTTCAAATGCATTCAACTTGCTTTCTATATCTTTAGTCATTTTCCAACTCTCGCTAGCATATGTTAGGATTGATACAACATTTGAATTGAAAATTGTAATTTAGTTTTAATACTATATAACTTGCAGTTCCATATTTTATTTAGACTTTTAAAAGCTGATGTTGCTTTGCCAATTCGTATCATAATTAGCTTGTATACATATAACATATTGGAATGTGTAAAAGTGTAGTAAAGAGAGAAATAAATAATGGAAGAACAGCGAGATTATCGTTGAACAGATCTCTGCTTAATTAAGTTAGATTTTAGTGCATATATTCGTAAAGTGGTTAGATGATGGTGTAATCTAGTGGTTAGATTCTGTTTGATAGTATTGTCTAGCGAATAGATGGTGTTGTGTAGTGGTTAGATGGTGTTGCGTAGTGGTTAGATGGTGTAGTGTAGTGGTTAGATGGTGTTGCGTAGTGGTTAGATGGTGTTGCGTAGTGGTTAGATAGTGTTGCGTAGTGGTTAGATGGTGTTGCGTAGTGGTTAGATGGTGTTGCGTAGTGGTTAGATAGTGTTGCGTAGTGGTTAGATGGTGTTGCGTAGTGGTTAGATGGTGTAGCGTAGTGGTTAGATGGTGTTGCGTAGTGGTTAGATGGTGTTGCGAGTGGTTAGATGGTGTTGCGGAGTGGTTAGATGGTGTTGCGTAGTGGTTAGATGGTGTTGCGTAGTGGTTAGATGGTGTTGCGTAGTGGTTAGATGGTGTTGCGTAGTGGTTATAGATGGTGTTGCGTAGTGGTTATAGATGGGTTGCGATGGTTAGATGGTGTTGCGTAGTGGTTATATGGTGTTGCATAGTGGTTAGATGGTGTTGTGTAATGGTTAGATTGTGTAGCGTAGTGGTTAGATGGTGTTGCGTAGTGGTTAGATGGTGTTGCGTAGTGGTTAGATGGTGTTGCGTAGTGGTTAGCTGACATTGTCTGAAAGCGTTTGACAGGTGGTTTATCTTCTCTCATATTATTACTTATTCTACATCTTACATTTGTTACTACTATGTGTGGGGGAGGTGGTGGTGGTGATGGAAGAACATATATAACATGTCAGCAAGATCTGAACAGTAACTGACCCAGTTATCCATGTCCTGCTGCCGTTTAAGAAGATGGTCTTGAAGTTGTTGCCCAATACCATGAGGCTGACAGAACTCTGTGATGATCATCTTCGTCCGTGTAAACTCTCCAGGAGAAACAACTGTTTTAATAAGGCTGAGGTACTTGTCTATCGTGTTCTTCAACTCTGGAACTGGTAGTTTGGGCAATGTGTTCTGTGTTAGAAAGTATATTATACTGAATAATGGCGTGTTCTGTGTCATACTCTCAATAAATATTGTTCAAATATCTCGATAAATATTTACATATGTAAAACGTGTGCACTTTGTCTATCCTTTAGATGAAACAGCAGGGGAGAGAGAGGCTTTGGATGAAACAGCAGGGGAGAGAGAGGCTTTAGATGAAACAGCAGGGGAGAGAGAGGCTTTAGATGAAACAGCAGGGTAGAGAGAGGCTTTAGATGAAACAGCAGGGTAGAGAGAGGCTTTAGATGAAACAGCAGGATAGAGAGAGGCTTTAGATGAAACAGCAGGATAGAGAGAGGCTTTAGATGAAACAGCAGGGTAGAGAGAGGCTTTAGATGAAATAGCAGGGAGAGAGAGGCTTTAGGGAATGATAACAGCAGGGGGAGAGGCTTTAGATGAAACAGCAGGGTAGAGAGAGGCTTTGGATGAAACAGCAGGAGCTAGAGAGGAGAGAGGCTTTGGATGAAACAACAGGGAAGAGAGGTTTGGATGAAACAGCAGGGTAGAGAGAGGCTTTGGATGAAACAGCAGGGGAGAGAGGTTTGGATGAAAAGCAGGGAGAGAGAGGCTTTGATGAAACAGCAGGGGAGAGAGAGGCTTTGGATGAAACAGCAGGGTAGAGAGAGGCTTTGGATGAAACAACAGGGAGAGGAGAGGTTTTGGATGAAACAGCAGGGAGAGAGAGGCTTTGGATGAAACAGTAGGGAGAGAGAGGCTTTGGATGAAACAGAGGGGAGAGAGGCTTTGGATGAAACAGCAGGGAGGAGAGGCTTTGGATGAAACAGCAGGGGAGAGAGAGGCTTTGGATGAAACAGCAGGGGAGAGAGAGGCTTTGGATGAAACAGCAGGGTAGAGAGAGGCTTTGGATGAAATAGCAGGGGGGAGAGATGGTTTGTGCCAAATAGGCAGGGCACATTTCCCATATCAGCTGCCAAACTAGTCATAATTAGAGGACAAGTCATCCTTGCTTTCGGCTCGGATGAACTGAAAGACAAGAGATACAAGCGCAACTCAGAAGTTGTCACAGTCAAACACCTGCCTATTGACCGTCTGTGAAAGGTATGTTTTGCAGTGTGTTATGTGCCATACTCTATAAATATTGTTCATATGTCTTCATATATTTAAAAATATCGCTCCAGACATTCTATTCAAATTTAATCTATCGCTTCTCGGCATTTTGTCTAAGGTCAAAGTGTAGTATCCACATAATCGCGTCCGAAGGGTGGGAGTCTTCATAGAGACAATATGCAACTACAAAGTTCGAACAGCTTTATTCGAAAGAATGACGAAGCTTGGAGTTTTTACACAACCGTAATTGGGTCAAACCGCTGTGGCATTACCGGGTATGGGCAAAAAAAGTTAATATATATATCCCCACTCTCTGTCTATCCCCACTCTCTGTCTATCTCCACTCTCTGTCTATCCCCACTCTCTGTCTATCTCCACTCTCTGTCTATCTCCACTCTCTGTCTATCTCCACTGTCTATCTCCACTCTCTGTCTATCCCCACTCTCTGTCTATCCCAACTCTCTGTCTATCTCCACTCTCTGTCTATCTCCACTCTCTGTATGTCCCCACTCTCTGTCTATCCCCACTCTCTGTCTATCCCCACTCTCTGTCTATCTCCACTCTCTGTCTATCCCCACTCTCTGTCTATCTCCACTCTCTGTCTATCTCAACTCTCTGTCTATCTCCACTCTCTGTCTATCTCCACTCTCTGTCTATCCCCACTCTCTGTCTATCTCCACTCTCTGTCTATCTCCACTCTCTGTCTATCTCCACTCTCTGTCTATCTCCACTCTCTGTCTATCCACACTCTCTGTCTATTCCAACTCTCTGACTAAATGTAATATATTAATCTTCCACTATCTGTCTAAAGTGACAGATTGATCTCCTTCTCTCTGTCTAAATGTAACAGATTGATCTCCTTCTCTTGTCTAAATGTAACAGATTGATCTCCCTTCTCTCTGTCTAAATGTAACAGATTGATCTCCTTTCTCTGTCTAAATGTAACAGATTGATCTCCCTTCTTTCTATCTAAATGTAACAGAACAATCTCCCAACTCTGAATATTGAAGATAAATTATTGATTTCCTAACTTGAGTTGACAATATTGATCTAGACAATCCAATGTGAAATGTTGATCACGCTTATACCACAGATCATAGGTGCGCCACAGGTAAGATTAACAATCACTTAAAGAACTTTGTACAACCATATTTGTTTTGGTAACAGTCTGGCAACTATTTATAGTTTTCAATTTGTGTTTTCTTATGATGATGTAAATTAGTTCAAACAAACACCTTAGTTTGCCAGTCGAAAGTGCATTTTTTCAGAGACTCTAGGATTGTTGCCGAAGCAACGGAGTTTGTGCAAAACTCTCGGCAGATGGGGTGCCATTTCTGCGTAGAGGGACCGAGCCATATGGAATCCAATCCGGTGCAATCAAGTCAATGTCTTTAAGACACTTTTATAAATATACATGGACATACATGGACATACATATCTACATACACATTTGTACACATACGTACATACTTATACAAGCACATACATGGACATACATATCTACATACAAATTTGTACACATACGTACATACTTACACAAGCACATATATGGACATACATATACATACATATCTACATACAAATGTGTACACATACGTACATACTTACACAAGCACCTACACCTACATTCCCATACACACCCACATACAGATATAAAGACAAGCAAAATTGATAGAATAATCAATAAGATGTATTGAAAGAATGTATTCATCTCAAACATGTAATATTTGAAATATAATCAAACATCTAATATTTGAAATATAATCAAACATCTAATATTTGAAATATAATCAAACATCTAATATTTGAAATATAATCAAACATCTAATATTTGAAATATAATCAAATATCAATAAACATAATCGATCATTTCAACATGACAGTTTCAAGAAAATATATACACAATAGGCTGGTAATTATTGATTTCATAATATCGATTTAGAAAAATTATCATTATCAAGTAATTTAATTGATTTACAACTCCACGAATACAACATAACAGTGTCTCTGATTGACAACATGAAGAACATGACAACAAGAACATGACAACATGAAGAACATGACAACAAGAACATGACAACATGAAGAACACGACAACAAGAACATGACAACATGAACATGACAACATGAACATGACAACAAGAACATGACAACAAGAACATGACAACATGAACATGACAACAAGAACATGACAACATGAACATGGCAACAAGAACATGACAACAAGAACATGCAGAAACAACACATGAACATGACAACAAGAACATGACAACATGAACATGACAACAAGAACATGACAACAAGAACATGACAACAAGAACATGACAACAAGAACATGACAACAAGAACATGACAACAAGAACATGACACATGAACATGCAACATGAACATGACAACAAGAACATGACAACATGAACATGACAACGCGAAGAACATGACTTAATATTGTCTGTGACTAACGGGAGCTCATGAGAAGGACAACATAACACTTCGTACACCTGTAGAGATGATCTCTGGTTGGACCTGTAGAGATGGCCTCTGGTTGGTACACCTGTAGAGATGACCTCTGTTTGGTACACCTGTAGAGATGACCTCTGGTTGGTACACCTGTAGAGATGACCTCTGGTTGGTTGGTACACCTGTAGAGATGACCTCTGTTTGGTACACCTGTAGAGATGACCTCTGGTTGGTACACCTGTAGAGATGACCTCTGTTGGTACACCTGTAGAGATGGCCTCTGGTTGGTTGGTACACCTGTAGAGATGATCTCTGTTGGTACACCTGTAGAGATGACCTCTGGTTGGTACACCTGTAGAGATGACCTCTGGTTGGTACACCTGTAGAGATGATCTCTGTTGGTACACCTGTAGAGATGACCTCTGCTTGGTACACCTGTAGAGATGACCTCTGGTTGGTACACCTGTAGAGATGGTCTCTGGTTGGTTGGTACACCTGTAGAGATGACCTCTGGTTGGTACACCTGTAAAGATGACATCTGGTTGGTACACCTGTAGAGATGACCTCTGGACATTGTACAATGGATCTAGTTTTGCTAAACTTTTGTTTCTATGCTTTCATTTATTATTTCACGATCCATTATGGCGACCAATTTGTGGCGATCATTTGTGGCGACCAATTTGTGGCGATCATTTGTGGCGACCATTTGTGGTGACCATTTGTGTCGACCATTTACTGCTCGGTCTGTTAATTTACTGCTCGGTATGTTAATTTACTACTCAGTCTGTTAATTTACAGCTCAGTCTGTTAATTTACAGCTCAGTCTGTTAATTTACTGCTCAGTCTGTTAATTTACAGCTCAGTCTGTTAACTTACTGCTCGGTCTGTTCACTTTACAGCTCGGTCTGTTAATTTACTGCTCGGTCTGTTAATTTACTGCTCAGTCTGTTAATTTACTGCTCGGTATGTTAATTTACTGCTCGGTATGTTAATTTACTACTCGGTCTGTTAATTTACTGCTCGGTATGTTAATTTACTGCTCGGTATGTTAATTTACTACTCGGTCTGTTAATTTACTGCTCGGTATGTTAATTTACTACTCGGTCTGTTAATTTACTACTCGGTCTGTTAATTTACTACTCGGTCTGTTAATTTACTACTCGGTCTGTTAATTTACTACTCGGTCTGTTAATTTACTACTCGGTCTGTTAATTTACTGCTCGGTATGTTAATTTACTGCTCGGTATGTTAATTTACTGCTCGGTATGTTAATTTACTGCTCGGTATGTTAATTTACTATCAGTATGTTAATTTACTGCTCGGTCTGTTAATTTACTCCTTGGTCTGTTAATTTACTGCTCGGTCTGTTAATTTACTGCTCAGTCTGTTAATTTACTGCTCGTAATGTTAATTTACTACTCGGTCTGTTAATTTACTACTCGGTCTGTTAATTTACTACTCGGTCTGTTAATTTACTACTCGGTCTGTTAATTTACTACTCGGTCTGTTAATTTACTACTCGGTCTGTTAATTTACTACTCGGTATGTTAAAATAAACTCATTGTCATTGTTATTCTTAATAGTTCCCAGATGCGTGAATATTTTCTGCTGTGTCACAGGCAAGTGAGTATTGTGAGTTGAATTGAGTCACAGGCAAGTGGGTATTTTGTATTTAAGTAGGTCACAGGCAAGTGGATATTTTATATTTAAGTAGGTCACACATACGTTGATAATTTATGCTCTTCTTCTTGTGACTAACTCACAGATTCTCAACTTGAACAGATTCTCAACTTGAACATATATCTCAACTTGAACATATATCTCAACTTGAACATATATTCTCAACTTGAACATATATTCTCAACTTGAACAGATTCTCAACTTGAACATATATTCTCAACTTGAACAGATTCTCAACTTGAACATATTCTAAGAAATGAATGGTTTGTCTGAGATTGGTGAAATCGACCAATATTTTTTTCATGAAATGTCAAAGTTGGACAGCTCCCCTTCCCCATCCCGCCCATCCCCACCAAATACATTTTCTCCGTTCACCATAAGCTAGATAGTTTTGTCAAAGTTGTATCAAAGTTACGTTGTATGTTTTACGATCACACTCATCACAAGATCCAATCTTTAGTTTGTTCAACCGATGGTATCTCAGTCTGTGCTGGCCTGTGACGAATCTTCAAATAGAAATTTATTTGTCCACTGATCTGGTCATTCAAATATTCTGTTTTTCCAACTTGATCGTTTATTTTCCTGTAACACATACCTCTTACTATCCATAGTTGATGATGATCTCATTTTCAGCTAGTTTTGTTTCTTGCTATGTCATTGTCTAGAGTTCATGACTGTCATAGTCGCTCAATGGGAGGAGAATCCTTGTATCACAGTCATGTTAACATGATTGCATAGAATGTACATAGAGTACAGAGAAATGTCTGGACAACCACAAGTAACAACTGTTGCAAGAAGAAAAAAGTTTTTTTTTTTTTAAGGGTTTTAAGCCGAAGGATTGACTTCATTGCACCGGATTTTACCCCATATGGCTCGGTCCCTCTCCGCAGAAATGGCACGCCACCTGCCGAGAGTATTGCACAAAGCACGAACTCCGTATCTCCAGCAACAATCCTAGGGGTCTCTGGAAAAACTGCACTCGTGAACAGAAGGCCGCGGTCCGGATTCAAACCCACGACCTTCGACTCACAAGGCAAAGGGTTTAACACTCAGCCACAGAGACCTTCGACTGCAAGGCAAGGTTTAACTACTTAGCCACAGAGACCTTCGACTCGCAAGGCAAAGGGTTTAACTACTCAGCCACAGAGACCTTCGACTCAAGGCAAAGGTTTAACTACTTAGCCACAGAGACCTTCGACTCAAGCAAAGGTTTAACTACTCAGCCACAGAGACCTTCGACTTGCAAGGCAAAGGGCTTAACCACTCAGCCACAGAGACCTTCGACTCGCAAGGCAAAGGCTTAACCACTCAGCCACGAGACCTTCGACTCGCAAGGCAAAGGCTTAACCATTAGCCACAGAGACCTTCGACTCGCAAGACAAAGGCTTAACCACTCAGCCACAGAGACCTTCGACTCGCAAGGCAAAGGCTTAACCACTCAGCCACAGAGACCTTGACTCAAGGCAAAGGGCTTAACATAGCCACAGAGACCTCGACTCGCAGCAAGGCTTAACCACTCAGCCACAGAGACCTTCGACTCGCAAGGCAAGGGCTTAACCACTCAGCCACAGAGACCTTCGACTCGCAAGGCAAAGGGCTAACCACTCAGCCAAGAGACTCGACTGCAAGGCAAAGGCTAACCACTCAGCCACAGAGACTTCGACTGCAAGGCAAAGGGTTAACCACTCAGCCACAGAGACCTTCGACTCGAAGCAAAGGGCTTAACCACTTAGCCCAGAGACCTTGACTCGCAAGGCAAAGGGCTTAACCACTTACCACAGAGACCCCTTGCAAGAAGAAGAAGATGGAGATATGTTGGACATATTGTGAGAAGAAATTATTCATGAATAAGAAAGAATACATTGAAGTGAGAGGCAAAGTTCTCATGAAAGAAACCTTGAAACAACTTCTAGAAGAGATGCAAATATGGACACAATTCCATAGAAGAGATGCAACCAGTTGCCCAGAACATGAGCGGCGGTAACAATAAATTATTTGCAGGTTCTATATAACGTATAACGGTAAGAGAAAAACATATGTTTATATATATACTGTATATTGTGTCTCTTCTGTCGTTTATTGATATATAAATATAATGTGCACTGTGTTTATTCTCTCGTTTGTTTATATATACTATAGATTGTGTTTCTTCTGTCGTTTTGTATATATATATCCTGTAGATTGTGTCTATTCTGTCGCTTAGCTGTTCATTGTGACAGCATCTTATCGTTGTAACTACAGATAGTGTCTCAGTAAATGAGACAACAAAACTGTTTGTCTGTCTGCTTCAGTAAATGAGACAACAAAATTGTCTGTCTGTCTATATTGTTCTCTTTCAATGTTGGTTTCTGCTGCAGTCTTGAAGTCCTCTACTTCTACTATTAGAAAGAATGTCGTGTTCCGTGGATTCATGATGTTATCAAAATATTGACATTCAACGGGCGGAAGTAAGCAAGATGGGATTAGTAATGGAGACATGGGGCGGCATACATAACATGAGGTCTAGTGTTAGTAACACCGTCACAGGTATTAACAATTGTTTGTCACCGGCGCCAGTAAGACGTCAATCTGAAATTGTGACATTGAGGTCATTTGTGATCTCATTCTCACATGTCTTCATAAACACACACACACACACACACCTACACTCACACAGACACAGACGTTAAATATTAGAGAAACGGAGCAGCTAATTGAATGAAAGAAAATGAGGGATAATAGTAGGAATATATGGTAGATAGTGAGTTTGTATAAGATGGTCATTTGGAGAAAGAGAGTGAGAGAAAGAGAGTGAGAGAAAGAGAGACTGAGAGAAAGAAGAGACTGAGAGAAGAGAGACTGAGAGAAAGAGAGACTGAGAGAAAGAGAGACTGAGAGAAAGAGAGACTGAGAGAAAGAGAGACTGAGAGAAAGAGAGACTGAGAGATAGAGAGACTGAGAGAAAGAGAGACTGAGAGAAAGAGAGACTGAGTGAGAGAAAGCGAGAGAGACTGAATAAGATAAAAAGACACACTAACTAACCAGCCACATGTTCTAGAAAAGTTAACGTCAGTTTCATCAAATAAATCAATCTACTATATGTTTGAGAGATCTAGTCTGTCTGAATGAATGGATTGTTTTGCAAGTAAACAAAAGGAAATCTGTAAGACAGAGAGAGAGAGAGAGAGACAGACAGAGAGAGAGAGAGAGACATGTGTCGTCTAGTCTAAAGAGATCCATACCAACAATAATTGTACACTCATCATTAAATAGCTTGTCTGGAGCAGAACTTTACCACCCCAACAGTCCTTCGGAATTTCTCTCTCTCATAGGCCAGATGTCCCCCTGCAGCAGTCATGCTCAAACCATCAGTTACATCATGAATCCATCTTCTTCGTGGTCTTCCTCTTCTTCTCTTTGCCGGAACTCCTCCTCCCATGATGGTCTTCTCCAGCCCTTCATGTCTCTGTATATGTCTAAAATACTTCAAGTTCCTCATGTTTATTTGTAGCATCAGCCAGTTTTCTGTGTTTGTGAGTTCTTTTTGGATAGATCTATTTGTTCTCTTCTATGGGATTCAATTGTGGAAACAACTACAAACATATCAATGATGTCATTTCAATGAGAGAATATTTCATCTATGTTAACAATGTACTATTATGTTGTTAGTTGTAAGTAGATGAGAGAATATTTAATCTATGTTAACAATGTACTATTATGTTGTTAGTTGTAAGTAGACGAGAGAATATTTCATCTATGTTAACAATGTACTATTATGTTGTTAGTTGTGTAGACAGAGAAAGTGCTCAAACTATGTAGACACTAGTCTAGTAATCCACACTATGTGAGCTCAGTAGTTTGTAGTAACTTTCAGTGGGATGTCAAGAGGTAAGGGTGGAGGTAGATTTTCAATTAAAACACGCACAAAAATATGTAACCCCTGCCTGCGTAGCGACGGCGTAGTATCTATAATATAAGTCCTTAATTCTTCCAACGACACACGAGCTGGAGATTTGAAGTCATTTATTTTGGGTGTGAGTGTGTGCGCATGCGTGTGTGTTAGGGTGGACATTAGCAATTGTACAATGCTTTTGAACGTGGCTTTCAATTTTGCTTCAAGCACAATTAGACTCGACCTGTGGGGCTGGCCACTTGGCCACATCCATTAACAATATGTCGTCATCAGAACAGACAAGTATTTGACGGAAACGTTGAATGAAGAGATCAGATATAGGGAGTGGGCGTGTCCTGTGGAAGCTGGATGACGAAATCAGATGTGAGTGACAGGTATTCAACTCTCAGTATTGTCACTGCTCTACCCCCAGCTGTACATGGGTTCCATGATATTCCAAGAATAGTGCGATTTTCTGAATCGTTGCCGGAGCAATGGAATAGGTTTTCCGCCGCTGATAATGACAGTCAATAGTACCGAGCACCTGTGGCAGAGGTGTGAGAGCTTATATTCCTAATTGTATCCAATAGTTGTATTGACAACAACGAAACGTGTGTACACCTAAGCAGGTTAGAGAGAGACATGATCGCCTCTACAGTCACACATGGGAAAGTGCAAGCGAATGACTTAATACAAAGTTATATTCTTGAGACAAACATTAACCCAATAAATACTAATCTACACAAAACTCATGCGACTAAAACTGTCTCACTTCACTATCAGATCTGATATTCAGACAGTCTCCGTGATTTCACTATCAGATCTGATATTCAGACAGTCTCCGTGACTTCACTATCAGATCAGACATTCAGGCATTCTCCGTGACATGACCAACAAATCTGAGATTCAAACAACAAATTTAAGTACAACAAATAAACTAGTTATTTCATCTAATGAAACGTGTCAGCAGATCGAGCACCATCACCCGCCTACATCAGCAGACAACATGCCTTCAAGACACCAGGTATGATTGATTGATTGAACCATCACCCGCCTACATCAGAAGACAACATGGCTTCAAGACACCAGGATTGATTGCTTGAACCATCACCCGCCTACATCAGCAGACAACATGGCTTCAAGACACCAGGATTGATTGATTGATTGATTGCTTGAACCATCACCCGCCTACATCAGCAGACAACATGGTTTCAGGACACCAGGATTGATTGATTGATTGAACCATCACCCGCCTACATCAGCAGACAACATGGCTTCAAGACACCAGGATTGATTGATTGATTGATTGATTGATTGCTTGAACCATCACCCGCCTACATCAGCAGACAACATAGCTTCAAGACACCAGGATTGATTTGATAGAAGCATCATCATTGCACTTCGGCGAGTGTCCATGTGTGCTCCAATCTCTTTCTTACACAGGAAGATCTCAGCGGCAGTGCACAAACTCGTAATAATGGCGAGTGTCCGGATGTACACAACACAATGATAACCAAATCGAGTACCATCACTCCCCCCCTCCCCTTCCCCCACATAACAGCAGACAACTTGGTTTGAGGTCACAAGAATAACCAATGATTTGATGTATATAGAAAACATCACGAAGAACCTACCACAACATGGACTAACAACTACAAATATAATACATCTAATCAAAGATAGAAAAACTACGACTCTCCCGACGCCGCTTCACGACACGTGAGAACATGATAAGATATAATTTACCTTGCGTGGAGAAAAACACAACTCTGTTGCTATCCCCATCTGTATGAATCTGTGAATCACAAGCACAGCGTAAGGGAGCGACCAAATATAAACACCACCACAAGGTAAGGGCGCGACCAAATATAAGGACAAGCACAATGTGTTGTCACTCTCCGCTGTGTTATTATTTGCAACCACCCTGGCGCGTGCTAGTAGTTGATAAATTCCGATGTGATGACGGCAAGCAACACTACTATACTGTCTTTATTTATACGTTGGTCGAGTCGGTGACATTTGACATCGTTTGCGTGCCAACTTGACATCACGACTATATGTAAATACATAAACTTTTACAGGTTACTGTCAGTTCATATGTGATCACATAGTAGATGAAGATGTGTAAGAGGTGGGATATTGAAAATATGTAGATGTAAATCATATTTGTAAAATGGTAGGGTGTATGTGATCACAATATGTAGATGAAAGATGTAGTAGATGGTCAATATGGGTAATGTGAGTTTTCACAATATGTAGATGTAAAGAATGTATTTCAAGAAAAGATGTGGGTGGATGTGATCACAATATGTAGATGAAAGATGTGTAAGGGTGGGTATGTGTTCACAATATAATGAAGATGAAAGATGTGTAAGGATGTGGGTAGTGTATTCACAATATGTAGATGAAAATGTGTAAGGGTGGGTATGTGTTCACAATATGGATGAAGATGTGTAGGTGGGTATGTGATCACAATATGTAGATGAAAGATGATTTTCTGTGAAAGAGGTAGGGTATGTGATCACAATATGTAGATGAAAGATGTGTAAGGGTGGGTATGTGATCACAATATGTAGATGAAAGATGTGTAAGGTGGTATGTGATCACAATATATGGATGAAAGATGTGTAAGGGTGGGTATGTGATCACAATATGTAGATGAAAGATGTGTAAGGGTGGGTATGTGATCACAATATGTAGATGAAAGATGTGTAAGGGTGGAGATATGAGATTAATGTATCTGCTACATTATCTGTGACCTTGTGATAGTGAACTCAAATACAACCCAAAAGTCCATGGTTTAAGCTTCGCGTCGGGCACTTTGGAAGCAAATTTGTTACTGTGGATTTTACGAGCAGTAAAATATATCCCACCGTTCAGAAAGCAATGTCAAACTACTGAACGTATAAGTGGTGGCTAGAAAATCAAAGACTCGTTGACTTTGCTTGATGACGACATCCTGTACAGGATATGCCAGGACTTTTCATCTGTGATGTACATCAGTGTCATCTTGTCTGATGTACCACCAGCAGGGTCAGCTTGTCTGATGCACCACCAGCAGGGTCAGCTTGTCTGATGTACCACCAGCAGGGTTATCTTGTCTGATGTACCACCAGCAGGGTCAGCTTGTCTGATGTACCACCAGCAGGGTTATCTTGTCTGATGTACCACCAGCAGGGTCAGCTTGTCTGATTTACCACCAGCAGGGTCAGCTTGTCTGATGTACCACCAGCAGGGTCAGCTTGTCTGATGTACCACCAGCAGGGTTATCTTGTCTGATGTACCACCAGCAGGATCAGCATGTCTGATGTCCCACCAGCAGGGTCAGCTTGTCTGATGTACCACCAGCAGGGTCAGCTTGTCTGATGTACCACCAGCAGGATCAGCTTGTCTGATGTCCCACCAACAGTTTGCATTGTCTGATGTACCTACAACAGTTTGCATTGTTTGATGTACCTACAACAGATCGATAAGTGGGATGTACTTGCACAGATCGCATTTTGTGTACGATACTGATGTACGATATATCTTGCCACCCGTCGCAGTAACGTTCGTTTTAGGGTTTCCCTATGTAGTCCTCTCTTTCTTGAACCCTTTGCATCTCACTTCAATGTCTGCTTTGTCTTACACTTCAATGTCTGCTTTGTCTTACACTTCAATGTCTGCTTTGTGGTTCATTTATATTTTCGTCTCAGAGTATCCTTAACAAGGAAGACACTGATAGCAAGGACAGAATGTCTTCACGACAAAAACAGACAGAAGCGACATGCTATGCTCTCTGGCTACACCTAACTTCATAGCGAACGAACGTAAGAAGAAAGGGGGCGGGGGCGGGAATCCAACATACCGCCATCTTCTCCTTCTTATAACAGTTTCTACAAGTGTGGTTGACCAGACATTTCTCTGATTTCATCACTTCTGAAATCCACCCATTTTACGCTCATTATTTTTCGCAGACATTTATTTTCAAATGCATTCAACTTGCTATCTATATCAACATGCAGAGTAAGGTACAGCTGAGATGATGAGATCATGGTGGCCAAATATAACATGTAATGGAAGAAACATCAAGCGTACCGTTACAGGTAAGATACGTACAGATAAGATACATGTCTGATACAGGTAAGATACATATAGGTAAGATACAGGTCTGATACAGGTAAGATACATACAGGTAAGATACAGGTCTGATACAGGTAAGATACTAGGTAAGATACAGATCTGATACAGGTAAGATAAACATAACACTGTAGTAAAAAGGAAATGCGATTACAAATTGTTACCAACAATAATAAAAAGTGTTATAAAGGTGAAGGATTGACTTTATTGCGCCTAGTTTCCCCACATGGCTTGGTCACACTCGAGTTTCCCCACATGGCTGGGTCACACTCGAGTTTCCCCACATGGCTGGGTCACACTCGGCAGAAATGGTACGTTACCTTTGGAACGCAAGACAAACTATACAACTACTTTGTTGAAGACAGCCAAACTCTATATCAATAAAACAGAGATATTAGATTGTGGGAGGTATATTATTGCATGTGTGTATACATCTGTGCTGACAATTTGATCAATATTAACTGAGAGTGTGAGAGTGTGTGTGTGTGTGTGAGTGAGAGACAGTGTGGGAGAGATAGGGGTTTATGTATGAGAGAGTGTGGGAGAGACAGTGGTTAATGTATTAGAGAGTGTGGAGGAGACGGTGGTTTATATATGAGAGAGTGTGGAGAAGACGGTGGTTTATGTTAGAGAGAGAGAGAGTGGGAGAGAGAGTGGTTTATGTATGAGAGAGTGGGAGAGAGAATTGGACAGTGTGTGGGAGAGTGTGGGAGAGAGAGTGGGAGAAAGTGTTGGAGAGTGTGGGAGAGAGAGAGTGGGAGAGAGTGTGGGAGAGAGAGTTGGAGAGAGTGTGGGAGAGAGTGTATGAGAGAGTGTGATAGAGAGTGCATGAGAGAGAGTGGGAGAGAGTGTGGGAGAGAGAGTAGCTTATGTATGATTGATTTATTGATTGATTTATTGATTGATTGATAGGATCATCATCATTGCAATTCGGTGATTAACCATGTGTACTCCGATCTCTCTATTACACAGGAAGATCTCATCTGTAGTGCACGAATTCCGTAGCACAGGCGAGGTCCCCAGGTGTAATTTAGAATTCAGTGAAAATATTTTGTGAGAATTTTATTGTTTTAATTTTACTAATGAATTTTGCCAGGGCAGCGGCTTTCCAGCCTGCTTTATTTTATTATGAACTGACAAGGGTTCTTTTACATGCCCAATTTGAACTCTGGACCTACGATTTTATAATCCATCTCAGATAGGACTAGGAACTCAATCTCACCTACACTGAGAACAGGGATCTCTGTAAAAAAAAATATCCTAATGGCCCCATGATGGAGCGAACAGGTTACTTTTGGAATGAGAGGGACCACCTAACTCTACGCCACAGAGACCCAGGTTAAGTGTGAGAGGACCACCTAACTTCTACCACAGAGACCCAGGTTAAGTGTGAGAGGGGACCACCTAACTTCTACGCCACAGAGACCCAGGTTAAGTGTGAGAGAGGGGACCACCTAACTTCTACGCCACAGAGACCCAGGTTAAGTGTGAGAGAGGGGACCACCTAACTTCTACGCCACAGAGACCCAGGTTAAGTGTGAGAGAGGGGACCACCTAACTTCTACGCCACAGAGACCCAGGTTAGGTGTGAGAGAGGGGACCACCTAACTTCTAGCCACAGAGACCCAGGTTAAGTGTGAGAGAGGGACCACCTAACTTCTACGCCACAGAGACCAGGTTAAGTGTGAGGAGGGACCACCTAACTCTACGCCACAGGCCCAGGTTAGTGTGAGAGGGGACCACCTAACTCTGACAGGCCCAGGTTATGTGAGAGGGACCACTAACCTCCACAGAGACCCAGGTTAAGTGTGAGAGGGGACCACCTAACTTCTACGCCACAGAGACCCAGGTTAAGTGTGAGAGAGGGGACCACCTAACTTCTATGCCACAGAGACCCAGGTTAAGTGTGAGAGAGGGGACCACCTAACTTCTACGCCACAGAGACCCAGGTTAAGTGTGAGAGAGGGGACCACCTAACTTCTACGCCACAGAGACCCAGGTTAAGTGTAGAGAGGACCACCTAATTCTACGCACAGGCCAGGTTAAGTGTGAGAGAGGGGACCACCTAACTTCTACGCCACAGAGACCCAGGTTAATGTGAGAGGGGACCACCTCTCTAGCCAGGCCAGGTATGGAGGAGGACCACCTAACTTCTACGCCACAGAGACCCAGGTTAAGTGTGAGAGAGGGGACCACCTACTTCTACGCCACAGAGACCCAGGTTAAGTGTGAGAGGGGACCACCTACTTCTACGCCACAGAGACCCAGGTTAAGGTGAGAGAGGGGACCACCTAACTCTACGCCACAGGACCCAGGTTAAGTGTGAGAGTACGTGATCGAGTATGTATTCATCATCATCAGGTGACTTGTCGGCTGGCGTAGGCGATCATGGATCTCCACTAATCTCTGTCGTTGGTGTTTGCTATCAACTCAGATGTTGACGCTCTACCGTGCCATGAAGTCAGGCTATCCAAAATTTTCTCTCTGTCTTCCTCTGTCTCGTCTACCTCGATTTTACCGGTTGTCACAATGTGTTCTAAACCTCCCTCCTCATCACATGCCCGAAAAATGATGACTACCTCTTTCTTATATTGATGATAAGTTTCTCTGTGTCTTGATCTCATTCAACACCTCAACATTAGTCATTTTAGTAGTCCGTGGGATACATATCATTTTTCTGTAAAACCACATCTCTGTGGTCTCCAGAGATTTTTGGATCTGTTTGTTTATTGTCCATGACATATAGATGAGTGTGTATTACTGTTTGTTAAATTCTATATCAATAGATTGTATGTGATCTCGTATCTATTGTGTGGGCGTTGCCGACGATGTCTATATATATTAACCAATCGATGGCCGCTTTCTGGACAATAAAAACATATTGTGTAATAAAAGTTTGTCATGGAAAGTAAGACAGAAATTATTACAGTGATTTCTAGAACCTGTTCTCAACATATGGATGTGCATCATGGACAGACAATAAATAACAAGATTAGTGAGTTATTAGTGGAGGCTACAGAGATGTGATTTTATAGAAGAATGATGGGAATATCATGAGAGACTACAGAGATGTGGTTTTATAGAAGAAATGATGAGAATATCATGGATAGACCAGATGACACATGTTAATGTTCTCAAGAAAGCAAGAGAGAACAAATCGCTTATGAAACACAACAGAAAGAAACATTGAACACTCTGTGAACATATTACGAGAAGAGAGAAGCGCTTGAATACCTTGTGACAACGAACAAGATACAAGGAAGAGATAGAGTCGACAGAGGGACAGTTCTGGACAGCTTAACAGCAAGGTGATCTTCATGGACAGCTTAACAGCAAGGTGATCTTCATGTCACAGAGTAACAGTGATCTCAGAAGTAAGCAGTGATCTTCATGTCACAGAGTAACAGCAAGGTGATCTTCATGTCACAGAGCTAAAAAACAGTAACATAATTGATAGCTAGAACAAGTGATAGAAAGTTCTAGAAGAACACGATAATTTACACTAGCTTGCATGGCACTTGATGTTGATGTATGTATCCAAACTTTGATATTGACGTCAGCAAGAAGTAAACAACACTATGCACTTAGAGAGGAGAGAGAGAGGAGAGAGAGAGAGGGGGTGATATGAGTACTGATCTGTCGATAGAAATCAATTCTCTAGTTTGTATCTGTCGGTGAACATAAATATAACATATGAACAAAACATATGAACATATGTTATGATTGTAACAGTGAACAATTCATGTGTAAAATACATGAGTATTTGATCAATGTTATTGAAGAACTGTCACATATTTCACGGACGGAGAAACATCATAAACGGATGTGTGCAACATAAGGTGAGGAAAGAAGGATGTATGTACAACATAACATTAGAAAGAAGGAAACGATAAGAAATGTAGAAAAGAAATGGATTAACAACACTGGACAATGCAGGAATATTGTGAAAATGTTTTAGGAGAAGGATTTGAAGACATCGGGAAGATGAAGATCAAGTCAAGATAGATAGAGAAGGATTTGAAGACATCGGAGAAGATGAAGATCAAGTCAAAGATAGATAGAGAGAAGGGCTTGAAGACATCGGAAGATGAAGATCAAGTCAAAGATAGATAGAAGAAGGATTTGAAGACATCGGAAAGATGAAGACAAGTCAAAGATAGATAGAGAGAAGGATTTGAAGACATCGGAGAAGATGAAGATCAAGTCAAAGATAGATAGAGAGAAGGATTTGAAGACATCGGAGAAAATGAAGATCAAGTCAAAGATAGATAGAGAGAAGGATTTGAAGACATCGGAGAAGATCAAGTCAAAGATAGATAGAGAGAAGGATTTGAAGACATCGGAGAAGATGAAGATCAAGTCAAAGATAGATAGAGAGAAGGATTTGAAGACATCGGAGAAGATCAAGTCAAAGATAGATAGAGAGAAGGATTTGAAGACATCGGAGAAGATGAAGATCAAGTCAAAGATAGATAGAGAGAAGGGTTTGAGAAATGGAGAGATAGCGAATAACCGAATTATATTTGGAAATGAGGTGCTCACAGAGAAACAGCAGATGTATGTCAAGCTGACGGAGTAACAGTTTGTACGACAGACATTCAGACAAAGCGCAGATAACTCGAGATGATAAATAGACAGAGGAACAATTTTAGCTGATCAACAAAACAGATGCATACATGTAAATGAGAGACAGAGAGATACATGCCATCAGGTGACGTTTCAATTCAGGTCAATTTGTTGAGAGATCAATTGTGATATGTAGCGGCTGATGCAGTTTCGGGACAAAACAAGATTTGGTTTGCAGACATTCAAAAAATGTGTGATCTCATGAACCAGGGTCATCTTCATAATTGAATATGTTGTACAGAGTTATGCTTTCTTAACAGACTGTATAACAGAGACGGGACAGACCAGCCGACTGCATAACAGAGACGTGACAGACAGCAGACTACATGACAGAGACGTGACAGACTGGGTTACTGTATAAGAGAGACATGACAGTCTGTGAGACAGTATAAAAGAGACGTGACAAGCTGTGAGATTCTATAAGAGAGATGTGACAAGCTGTGAAACTCTATAAGAGAGACGTGACAAGCTGTGAGACTCTATAAGAGAGATGTGACAAGCTGTGAGACTCTATAAGAGAGATGTGACAAGCTGTGAGACGCTATAAGAGAGATGTGACAAGCTGAGGACTCTATAAGAGATGTGACATGCTGTGAGACTCTATAAGAGAGATGTGACAAGTGTGAGACTCTATAAGAGATGTGACAGCTGTGAGACTCTATAAGAGAGATGTGACAAGCTGTGAGACTTTATAAGAGAGATGTGACAGTCTGTGAGACTCTATAAGAGAGATGTGACAAGCTGTGAAACTCTATAAGAGAGATGTGACAAGCTGTGAGACTCTATAAGAGAGACGTGACAAGCTGTGAAACTCTATAAGAGAGATGTGACAAACTGTGAAACTATAAGAGAGATGTGACAAGCTTTGAAACTCTATAAGAGAGATGTGACAAGCAGTGACACTCTATAAGAGAGATGTGACAAGCTGTGAAACTCTATAAGAGAGATGTGACAAGCTGTGAGACTCTATAAGAGAGATGTGACAAGCTGTGAAACTCTATAAGAGAGATGTGACAAGCTGTGAGACTCTATAAGAGAGACGTGACAAGCTGTGAGACTCTATAAGAGAGATGTGACAATCTGTGAGACTCTATAAGAGAGACGTGACAAGCTGTGAGACTCTATAAGAGAGATGTGACAAGCTGTGAGACTCTATAAGAGAGATGTGACAAGCTGTGAGACTCTATAAGAGAGATGTGACAAGCTGTGAGACTCTATAAGAGAGACGTGACAAGCTGTGAGACTCTATAAGAGAGATGTGACAATCTGTGAGACTCTATAAGAGAGATGTGACAAGCTGTGAGACTCTATAAGAGAGATGTGACAAGCTGTGAGACTCTATAAGAGAGATGTGACAAGCTGTGAGACTCTATAAGAGAGATGTGACAAGCTGAGAGACTCTATAAGAGAGATGTGACAAGCTGTGAGACTCTTTAAGAGAGATGTGACAAGCTGTGAAACTCTATAAGAGAGATGTAACAAGCTGTGAAACTCTATAAGAGAGATGTGACAAGCTGTGAGACTCTATAAGAGAGACGTGACAAGCTGTGAGACTCTATAAGAGAGATGTGACAAGCTGTGAAACTCTATAAGAGAGATGTGACAAGCTGTCAAACTCTATAAGAGAGATGACACCTGTAAAACTCTATAAGAGAGACGTGACAAGCTGTGAGACTCCATAAGAGAGATGTGACAAGCTGTGAGACTCTATAAGAGAGATGTGACAAGCTGTGAGACTCTATAAGAGAGATGTGACAAGCTGTGAGACTTTATAAGAGAGACGTGACAAGCTGTGAGACTCTATAAGAGAGACTTGACACGCTGTGAGACTCTATAGGAGAGATGTGACAAGCTGTGAGACTCTATAAGAGAGATGTGACAAGCTGTGAAACTCTATAAGAGAGACGTGACAAGCTGTGAGACTCTATAAGAGAGATGTGACATGCTGTAGAACTCTATAAGAGAGATGTGACACGCTATGAAACTCTATAAGAGAGATGTGACAAGCTGTGGAACTATAAGAGAGATGTGACAAGCTGTGAGACTCTATAAGAGAGATGTGGCAGCTGTGAAACTCTATAAGAGAGATGTGACAAGCTGTGAAACTCTATAAGAGAGATGTGACAAGCTGTGAAACTCTATAAGAGAGATGTGACAAGCTGTGAGACTCTATAAGAGAGACGTGACAAGCTGTGAGACTCTATAAGAGAGATGTGACAAGCTGTGAAACTATAAGAGAGATGTGACAAGCTGTGAAACTCTATAAGAGAGACGTGACAAGCTGTCAAACTCTATAAGAGAGACGTGACACGCTGTAAAACTCTATAAGAGAGACGTGACAAGCTGTGAGACTCTATAAGAGAGATGTGACAAGCTGTGAGACTCTATAAGAGAGATGTGACAAGCTGTGAGACTCTATAAGAGAGATGTGACAAGCTGTGAGACTTTATAAGAGAGACGTGACAAGCTGTGAGACTCTATAAGAGAGACTTGACAGCTGTGAGACTCTATAAGAGAGATGTGACAAGCTGTGAGACTCTATAAGAGAGATGTGACAAGCTGTGAAACTCTATAAGAGAGACGTGACAAGCTGTGAGACTCTATAAGAGAGATGTGACAAGCTGTGACACTCTATAAGAGAGATGTGACAAGCTGTGAAACTCTATAAGAGAGACTTGACACGCTGTGAGACTCTATAAGAGAGATGTGACAAGCTGTGAAACTCTATAAGAGAGACTTGACACGCTGTGAGACTCTATAAGAGAGATGTGACAAGCTGTGAGACTCTGTAAGAGAGATGTGACAAGCTGTGAAACTCTATAAGAGAGACGTGACAAGCTGTGAGACTTTATGTTGCGGAATAGATTTTATAATATCGTTGAGAACATATGTAACAGAAAAGAACTTGTAGACGCTATGAAAGTAGATGTGATGAAAGTAGATGTGATGAAAGTAGATGTGATGAAAGTAGATGTGATGAAAGTAGACGCTATGAAAGTAGATGTGATGAAAGTAGATGTGATGAAAGTAGATGTGATGAAAATAGATGTGATGAAAATAGATATGATGAAATAGATTTATGAAAGTTGTGATAGTTGACTTTGCAGAATATGACACGGAGACTTTGAGACCATGTGTGAAGAAATAGATCTTAGATTGTGAGACAATGTGTGACGTAATAGAACTTAGACTGTGAGACTAGATGTGATGTAATATAACCTAGACTGTGAGACCAGGTGTGACGTAATAGACTTGAGATCAGGTGGGACATAAAAGATTCTGAAACCAGGTGTGACGTAATAGACTTGAGATCAGGTGGGACGTAATAGACTGTGAGACCAGGTGTGACGTAATAGAGTGTGAGACCAGGTGTGACGTAATAGACTTGAGATCAGGTGGGACATAAAAGATTCTGAAACCAGGTGGGACGTAATAGACTGTGAGACCAGGTGTGACGTAATAGAGTGTGAGACCAGGTGTGACGTAATAGACTGTGAGACTAGGTATGACGTAATAGACTGTGAGGCCAGGTGTGACGTAATAGACTGTGAGACCAGGTGTGACGTAATAGAATGTGAGACCAAGTGTGACGTAATAGACTGTGAGACCAGGTATGACGTATGACCTATGACGTAATAGAACATAGACTGTGAGACCAAGTGTGACGTAATATAACTAAAGAAGACTGTGGCACTAAATGTGACAAACTACTTATGACAAGAAATCACATATATAAAACTAAAAAAAAGAAAACATTGACGATTGATACCACTTGACGGAAATGTCAAAGCTACTGGATGCCGGAAATCAAACCGGTCACATTTCACGCGCAGCAAGCAACTGTGGAAGTCAGTGCCGACGAAAGGTCACAGCGTGATAAGGTTACATGCCTGATCATATTGGATACAGTGGCAGAGAATCGACTGGTTTGACAACTTGTCAAATCCTCTAATTACTGCTCACATGTGTCAGGTAATCTTTACTTGTCACTGTCAACTGCTGGACGTGTTGTTAAGTTGGTGTTGGGCGTGTCAAGTTTTACATGATCACTTTGCTCAGTGATGTCCTGATGATGTGCTGCAACAAATTATTAGTTATTTAACACAGTACGACAACAACAACAGCATCAACTACAACAACTACAACAACTATAACTACAACAATTACAACGCGGGTAGATCTCGACTAATTGCTATAATAGATTTATAGTTTCGACTTGTTTTTTGAAGAACACTACTTCCGTCTCCTTTTCTAGAATAGCACTACTCATGTCTCTTAGAACTACTATGTCTCTTTAGAACAGCACTACTCATGTCTCTTTCTCTAGAACAGCACTACTCATGTCTCTTTCTCTAGAACAGCACTACTCATGTCTCCTTCTCTAGAACAGACTATCACTAAAATTCATGTCTCCTTCTCTGAGAATAGACACTTGCCTCATGCCTCTCTTTTTCTTTGAGAGAAGTTCCTCACTCTTTGTTGAAAATACTCTTCTGTTTCTATCTTGAATAAAACTCACTCCGTCTCTTATCTTGAATAAAACTTATTCCGTCTCTTATCTTGAATAAAACCTCTCCTTGCTCCCTTTAAACACAAACATATCTACTATCTACAAATCTTTCTTTTGTACTTTCTCCTTTAAACACAAACATATCTACTATCTACAAATCTTTCTTTTGTACTTTCTCCTTTAAACAGTATCTTTTCTCTCTTTTTCTCTCTCTCAGTCTCTCACGCTCTCATTCTTTCTCTCTCTCTACTCTCTCTCTTTCTCACTCTCTCATTCTCTCTCACTCTTCATTCTTTCTCACTCACTCTCTTCTCACTCTCTCACTCTCTCTCACTCTCTCCTCTCTCCACTCTCACTCTCTCACTCTCTCTCGCTTCTCTCTCTCCACTCTCTCTTCTCATCTCTCTCTCACTCTCTCCTCCTCTCTCTCTCTACTCTCTACTCTCACTCTCCTCTCTCTTCCTCTCTCTATCACTCTCTCACCTCTCTTTCTTCTCTCCTCTCTCTCCACTCTCTACTCTCTACTCTCTTACTCTCACTCTCTCTTGTATTTCTATAATTTATATTCAAGGAGTCTCTATGACGTAAAGGTTACGTGTTGGCATCTCGTGCCAAAGGTCTCATTCGCTCCTCGTAGACATAAGGTGTATTTTTCCAGAGTTTCCTGATCTCAGTGTTGGTGAGATCGAGTGCCTAGTCCTATCGGAGACGGACGGTAAAAGGTTTGTCCCTGTCCAATGTGATCACGTACAAAACCATTTGCCTCTCAAAATCGAAAAGAACAGGCTGGAAAGCCGCTGCCCGGGTAAAATTCATTAGAAAAATATTTAAAATACAATCCATACAAAATATCTTCACCAACTTCAAAATTACATCGGGGACCCTCACCGGTGCTACGGAGTTCGTGCACTGCAGCTGAGATCTTCGTGTGTAAGAAAGAGATCACAGTACACATGGTTACTCCTCGAAGTGCAATGATGATGTTCCAATCAATCAAATCAATCACATATTTCTATACCTGTGTGTTTTTTTTCTCTTTCTGTCTATCCTTCCAGTTTGTTTTCTCTCTCTCTTTCTCTTTAATTTCATCTCTCTTTGATTTTACATCTTTATTGTTTATCTATCCTGCCTCACTATGTTTCATTCTGTTTACGTTTGGCTCTCACTATCAATATCTCTCTATCTCTCTCCTTGTGTTCAGGTTTCTCCCTCTTTCTCTCCATTCTTGTGTACCTCCCTGTTACATTCGATATTAGTTCCAACAAACTCACGAAGACGGCCATCTTGTATGGTATGAATGTTCACTAAATATAGTTGTTGTAAAGCGAAGCAGAGCATACAGGACAACTACCTCCAGCGCCAGGATGGAGGCTGAGGCCGTTACTGCTGCTCTTCATTCTCTCTCTTGCACTTCATTTATTGGGTCATTTGTTGTATCTGATTCTCAGTCTTAACTTTAGAAGGTTCAAAATGGCAGTTTGCGGTATGGTTGTCTGTCCTCTATAAAGATTTCCAATCTCCAGAAGTTTAGCATCTATCTGCTCGTTTATTATCTATCTATCTCTTGTTTATTGTCCATCTATCTCTTGTTTATTATCTATCTATCTGCTCGTTTATTGTCTATCTATCTGCTCGTTTATTATCTATCTATCTGCTCGTTTATTATCTATCTATCTGCTCGTTTATTATCTATCTATCTCTTGTTTATTATCTATCTATCTACTCGTTTATTGTCTATCTATCTGCTCGTTTATTGTCCATCTATCTCTTGTTTATTGTCTATCTATCTCTTGTTTATTGTTCATCTATCTCTTGTTTATTGTCCATCTATCTCTTGTTTATTGTTCATCTATCTCTTGTTTATTGTCCATCTATCTACTCGTTTATTGTCTATCTATCTGCTCGTTTATTGTCTATCTATCTCTTGTTTATTGTTCATCTATCTCTTGTTTATTGTCCATCTATCTGCTTGTTTATTGTTCATCTATCTGCTCGTTTATTGTCCATCTATCTGCTCGTTTATTGTCTATCTATCTCTTGTTTATTGTCCATCTATCTCTTGTTTATTGTTCATCTATCTGCTCGTTTATTGTCCATCTATCTGCTCGTTTATTGTCTATCTATCTCTTGTTTATTGTCCATCTATCTGCTTGTTTATTGTTCATCTATCTGCTCGTTTATTGTCCATCTATCTGCTCGTTTATTGTCTATCTATCTCTTGTTTATTGTCCATCTATCTCTTGTTTATTGTCCATCTATCTCTTGTTTATTGTCCATCTACATGCAAATTAGAAATCCAACAAAAGCCGAAATCTACAATAAATTGAAGGACTGGCAGCAGACTTACAATTCTACATTTTGAAATCTTCTGTCAATGATCAATATTGACATTGTCAATATCTAGCCGGTCTTATAACGCCCGCAAGTCATTTCCGCTTGCTACAGCAGCGCGTGCCATTTTTGTTTTTGAAAGAAATCAAGTGTTTATTGAATTTCCGGAAAATTGGAGCATTCTGAAATGTTATTCCATCATTGCGGCACGCATTCAGTGAGGACGACATGCATGTTGCTCTAGCGCCAGCAAGATGGAGGTCATTTTCTTTGCTAGACAACAGACTTCCGTTCTGATTTGTTGAACATGAATACAATGTTCTTGAATTGTTTCTAAACACCGGAAATCGAAATCTAGCAACTTATTGATTGATTCTCAACCAAATCGGTTCCACTATACAAACTGTGCTATATAGACGTGTCACAATACAAATTGTGCTATATAGACTAGACATGTCACAATACAAATTGTGCTATATAGACATGTCACAATACAAACTGTGCTATATAGACATGTCACAATACAAACTGTGATATATAGACTAGACATGTCACTAGGGTGAGACAGGTGAGTGAAAGAGGTATCTAGACCGGCTGGTGTCAGTGAGTGAAAGAAGTATCTAGGCTGGTGTCAGTGAGTGAAAGAAGTATCTAGGCTGGTGTCAGTGAGTGAAAGAAGTATCTAGATTGTTGTCAGTGAGTGAAAGAAGTATCTAGACAGGCTGGTGTCAGTGAGTGAAAGAAGTGTATAGGCTGGTGTCAGTGAGTGAAAGAAGTATCTAGGCTGGTGTCAGTGAGTGAAAGAAGTATCTAGACAGGCTGATGTCAGTGAGTGAAAGAAGTATCTAGACAGACTGGTGTCAGTAAGGGAAAGCAGTATCTAGGCTGGTGTCAGTGAGTGAAAGAAGTATCTAGACTGGTGTCAGTGAGTGAAAGAAGTATCTAGGCTGGTGTCAGTGAGTGAAAGAAGTATCTAGACAGGCTGGTGTCAGTGAGTGAAAGAAGTATCTAGACCGGCTGGTGTCAGTGAGTGAAATAAGTATCTAGGCTGGTGTCAGTGAGTGAAAGAAGTATCTAGGCTGGTGTCAGTTAGTGAAAGAAGTATCTAGACAGACTGGTGTCAGTAAGGGAAAGAAGTATCTAGACTGGTGTCAGTGAGGGAAAGAAGTATCTAGACCGGTGTCAGTGAGGGAAAGAAGTATCTAGACCGGTGTCAGTGAGTGAAAGAAGTATCTAGGCTGGTGTCAGTGAGTGAAAGAAGTATCTAGGCTGGTGTCAGTGAGTGAAAGAAGTATATAGGCTGGTGTCAGTGAGTGAAAGAAGTATCTAGCTTGGTGTCAGTGAGTGAAATAAGTATCTAGGCTGGTGTCAGTGAGTGAAAGAAGTATCTAGACAGGCTGGTGTCAGTGAGTGAAAGAAGTATCTAGACTGGTGTCAGTGAGTGAAAGAAGTATCTAGGCTGGTGTCAGTGAGTTAAAGAAGTATCTAGACTGGTGTCGGTGAGTGAAAGAAGCATCTCATGAGGAAATATCCATGACTTCCACATGACAAGTTCTGGCACATGGACAAGTGACTTCCAGTCTGCTAGATGTACCGCTTCATTAGTCCTGTAACTCTCATCATGAAATAATAAGCGGACACTCTGATGTCGCTTGCTCATTTCTTTCTCTGTACTGAGCATCAAAAGGGTGGTGTGGGATGAGAAGAAGGTTGGTCAGTTCCTTCAAGTTCTGGTTGAATATTATAGTTGTTGCTTAAAGTGTATTGATTGTAACAATTATTTCTCAAGTTTTGTGTCGTTGTAATAATGATGATGATGATGTTGTTGACGTGAATAAAATTACCATTAATCTGTGGATGGGAGAGAAGGTACTAACTGGTAGTTGTTACAACCATGAAAGTGGTGATTGAGTTAGTTTTCGCTCTTGTAAGGATGATGTCGGTGCTGGTCGTTGAGCTGTATGGTTTTATTATTATGAGTTCCGGTGAGATCAGGTTGTCAGCAGAGTGTTCTCAACACTTTCGTTAGAATGTGAGGGTTGATGTTAATATGTGAGGTAGTGCTAGTCTGTGGGGTATTGGTAATGTGTGGGGTAATGCTAGTGTGTGGCTAATGGAAGTGTCTGGGGTAATGTTAGTATGTGGGATAGTGGGGTAACGGTAGTGTATGCATAAGTATGTTTTGTTGTGATAGTGTGTGGAGTTGTGGTAGTGTGTGGAGTTGTGGTAGTGTGTGGAGTTGTGGTAGTGTGTGGAGTTGTGGTAGTGTGTGGAGTTGTGATAGTGTGTGGAGTTGTGATAGTGTGTGGAGTTGTGGTAGTGTGTGGAGTTGTGGTAGTGTGTGGAGTTGTGGTAGTGTGTGGAGTTGTGGTAGTGTGTGGAGTTGTGATAGTGTGTGGAGTTGTGGTAGTGTGTGGAGTTGTGGTAGTGTGTGGAGTTGTGGTAGTGTGTGGAGTTGTGGTAGTGTGTCGGGTAGTGGTAATGTGTGACGTAGTGGTAGTGTGTGAGATAGTGAGGTAGCGATAGTGTATGTGTAAGTATGTTGTATTGTGTTATAGTACGTTTCAAAACGTTCGGTCAACGATTGACCTCAAATATCTCCATATTCATTGCATGGATGAACGTGATTTTTGCATGTGGTGTTGTATTTCCGATGTCCCAACGATTGTCTAAAATTCAATGTTGCAGGTAGTGTACTTTTCTTGCAACGGCGAATTCCTTTGATCTTTTCAAACCTAGTAATTATTTGGTGCTGGAAGAAAATAATTTACCGTAATACATAGGCGTATATACAAGTCGAATTTTGGAGGGTGAGATAACTCATATTATATAAATCATATAAAGTGTTTACTCACTTATTCTGAGTCCGATGAGTCTAACATATTGATGACTATTCTTGGCTGCACGAACGACAGTCCATCTTTGTCCCAGTAGTCATTTTCCTCCTTTAAGACATGGTCTTCGCATTTACACCAATAATCTCGGTCTATCTTCGACAGGGCGGCATATGTTAGTTCTTTCATATTGCTTAGCTTGAAAGTTTTATTTTCAGCTGCTACCAGTCCTTTAACTTTGGCCCAAATGAGTTCAATTGGGTTTAAGTGTGAATGATAAGGTGGTAGTCTCAAACACACATGACCATGCTGTTGAATCAACATTTTCACAGCTACTGTATACAGTTTAAGAAACTTGATTTTCATACCCATTGTATAACAAATCTAGAATACTAAACGTTTTGTAATACACCTATGCTCTGAAAACACAAACGGTAAATTGTAACTAAACACACCAGAAGGATCATTATACATTTTTTAAAAGTGCGATTAAGCGATTAAAATCGGGAAAACCACGTGAAAAACGTGCAAGTCGTGGAACTTGCAACATCTCACAAATATGAAGGGTAATACTTCTCATTATATGGTTGGCCAAGGAGATGGTCACTTTTATATACTTTACATAAAGAAAATTTTAAACCATACGTTTGTTATTGAGTAAAAAAATATCAACCTCTGGACATTACGATCATTAGATCATATGCAAAGTTACAACAATTACGGTCAAGAGGTTGCAGAGATATTAAATTTTCCCAGCGGAAAATCATTTTGAAACGCACTATAGTGTGTGAGTTAATGATAATATGTGTGCTAGTGTGTTGTAGTGTATGTGCTAGTATGTTGTGTAGTCTAGTGATAGTATGTGGAGTAGTATCGTGCTGTGTGGTAAAGTAGTAGTAGTAGTGTGTGTACAGTATGAAAGTGTGTGTGTGTTTGTATGCTTGTATCACTCACATACAATGTCTACTAATATGTGATGTTTCTCACGAGGTTAGCAGTAGTGGTGTGTAAACTGTCTTCTTGGACGTGTGTTCTCTACCTGAAACACTTCAAGCTGCTAGCCGGTAGCCTGGTGTTAATAAGATGAACGCAATTTTGCAAGGTTGATCTATCTCCACTATCTCATCGCTTAGGTAATAGGTCTATTATCTGTCTGTTTGATCTATCCCCAATATCTCATCGTTTAGGTAATAGATCTATTATCTGTCTGTTTGATCTATCTCCAATTTCTCATCTTCTAGTATCTTCTAGATCTATGTATTGTCTATATAATCTTTAATAAAAAATGCAGTTCTATTTTCCTATAAACATTCTTGCTCGGTTCCCTGTGGTACATAGGAGACCAACTATTATTGTATACTTCGTCGCATTATATTAGACCCACTTTGTCGAAGGTCATGTTCATGGTTTCTTTAATATCTTGTAGCCATCTTCTTCTTGGTCTGCCTCTGCATCCTGGGACCCTGCCTCTAGTATTGTTCTTTCCAGGCCATCGTGACGCTTGATGTGACCAAAGTATGTAATTTTTCTGTATAGTATGTTGTTTATCAGCCAATTCTCTTTAACATTTAATGCTTTCAGAACATCAGTGTTCTGTCTTTTTTCTGTCCATGGTATTCGTAGGATCTTTCTATAGCATTTAGTTTCGAAGGACTGGATTTTCGTTCTTAATTTTTGTGTAATAGTCCATGATTCACAACCATAAGTAGCCACTGGGGAAATCGTTGCTTACTTATTGATATTAGAATCCTTGTTGTGCAAGACTAGATTTTCTTCTCCCTTATCGTCTCTGTTGTTTCTTTATTTAAAACCCTCGTTGTTCTCTTGTTACGAGGGTTACAGTTGTTTCATTCTCTGTTTTCATTGATACGTTTTTTTTCCTAGGAGTAAAATAAAGTTACCCTTTTCATGCTTCGAGTTTTATTTAGTAATACAGTGTTAGGTCCGTATTTGTTATAGACTATCGGCACACGATGGGTGATGTAGCCAACGTCACGCCGGCCATCTTTACTTACTAGTGTTTTTCATGGTACACAATTGAGACTGAGTCGACAGGTCGGGGAAAGACTGTGTGGAATTAAGTCCGTACCACTAGTCTAAGAAGTGAGTTCACAAACAATTTGGCTACTGCGGCTGTGATTTCCTCACAAACAACTTGGCTACTGCGGCTGTGATTTCCTCACAAACAACTTGGCTACTGCGGCTGTGATTTCCTAGGAGTGCCTACCTTAATTACAATAATGATAATAATTTCAACATGCTGTGATGTGATTATCATCAATTATTTCATGAAATCTATTTCCTAGATTCTAGATCAGATTTCTAAATCAAGGGTCAAAGATAATCACAAACAAACATAACCAAAAAACCAACTTCAAACAACCACGTCCCATTTTTGGTAGTATAACTGTCGATAGTTCTAGAAGTAGATTATTAAGTCTGTCTATTCTAATGTCTGTCGATAATGCCTGTTATGTTATTTTATGTCCCTCTTGCTAAGTGCGGGCAATGAATAACTATAACCACCACATCCTGGAACTAACATCTGTAATTTCACATTTGATGAGTTCTAATTATTAATTGGTCATGTTTATATCTAGAGTTGTATGAGAACGTTTCCCCGTGACATGTTGACGTCCTCACTTCATTCAAACGAAATTATTTTGTGCAAACTATATTTTTGGGATAAAAATTCAAGATGGCAGATAAATCGTATTGGTTTGACATTAATATCTATTCCTATCTCAAATTGGCTATAATTTCTAATCTAAATGAACCATTTCCGGATTTACAAACTAGCAATTCAAGAACTAGACTACATCAACAGTGTACACAAGCAGAATTTATTGCACAATATTAGATAAATCTAGACCCAACAGTAGTTCCAAAATAAAGCGTAAGTGACCACAAACTACGCCGCCTGACATTATAAGTGTGTACTTGATACTTGGCCTGCAACAAGTAATCATTGACAGAAGAGGAGAACAACGATTGTGACAAGGTGGGATCAGCCAAATCTTTCATGTCAATAGTATTTTTTGTCGGAGATGTTTATCTCTCTCTCTCTCGCTCTCTCTCTCTTGCTTTCTCTCTCTCTCTCTCTCTCTCCTCTCTGCTCTCTCTCTCTCTTGCTTTCTCTCTCTCTCTCTCCCTCTCTGTCTCTCTCTGGTTTACGAAATTGTCTTGTTGTACGGGAACACGTGAAATGTTTGATCAAGAAAACAAAAGAGCAAAGAAGATTGTATTTGTAAATATGAAACTAAGAAATATGAATGTATGAGAGAGATATAGAGATAAATAATTAAAGAGAGAGAGAGAGAAAAAAAAGAGAGAGAGAGCAACAAATAAAAGAAAGAGAGAGAGCAACAAATAAAAGAGAGAGAGAGAGAGAGAGAGAGGAAATAACACACAAAACTCTCAGTTTGAAAAGGGAACAGCATATAGAAATACAAGTTAGAACAAAAGATGTTTTAGATACAGTGATAGATATAATCTAATTAGATACAGTGATAGATATAATCTAATTAGATACAGTGATAGACATGATCTAATTAGATACAGTGATAGACATGATCTAATTATGAAGATCATATATTCGAGATGGTAGTTTAGTAGATTAAGAAAGTAGTACGATGTGAGACGTAGATTATCATTAAGAAAGTAGTACTATGTGAGACGTAGATTATCATTAAGAAAGTAGTACTATGTGAGACGTAGATTATCATTGAGAAAGTAGTACGATGTGAGACGTAGATTATCATTAAGAAATTAGTACTATGTGAGACGTAGATTATCATTAAGAAAGTAGTACTATGTGAGACGTAGATTATCATTGAGAAAGTAGTACTATGTGAGACGTAGATTATCATTAAGAAATAGTACTATGTGAGACGTAGATTATCATTAAGAAAGTAGTACTATGTGAGACGTAGATTATCATTAAGAAAGTAGTACTATGTGAGACGTAGATTATCATTAAGAAAGTAGTACTATGTGAGACGTAGATTATCATTAAGAAAGTAGTACTATGTGAGACGTAGATTATCATTGAGAAAGTAGTACTATGTGAGACGTAGATTATCATTAAGAAAGTAGTACTATGTGAGACGTAGATTATCATTAAGAAAGTAGTACTATGTGAGACGTAGATTATCATTTAGAAAGTAGTACTATGTGAGACGTAGATTATCATTAAGAAAGTAGTACTATGTGAGACGTAGATTATCATTGAGAAAGTAGTACTATGTGAGACGTAGATTATCATTTAGAAAGTAGTACTATGTGAGACGTAGATTATCATTTAGAAAGTAGTACTATGTGAGACGTAGATTATCATTGAGAAAGTAGTACTATGTGAGACGTAGATTATCATTGAGAAAGTAGTACTATGTGAGACGTAGATTATCATTAAGAAAGTAGTACTATGTGAGACGTAGATTATCATTAAGAAAGTAGTACTATGTGAGACGTAGATTATCATTAAGAAAGTAGTACTATGTGAGACGTAGATTATCATTGAGAAAGTAGTACTATGTGAGACGTAGATTATCATTAAGAAAGTAGTACTATGTGAGACGTAGATTATCATTGAGAAAGTAGTACTATGTGAGACGTAGATTATCATTTAGAAAGTAGTACTATGTGAGACGTAGATTATCATTAAGAAAGTAGTACTATGTGAGACGTAGATTATCATTGAGAAAGTAGTACTATGTGAGACGTAGATTATCATTTAGAAAGTAGTACTATGTGAGACGTAGATTATCATTAAGAAAGTAGTACTATGTGAGACGTAGATTATCATTTAGAAAGTAGTACTATGTGAGACGTAGATTATCATTGAGAAAGTAGTACTATGTGAGACGTAGATTATCATTAAGAAAGTAGTACTATGTGAGACGTAGATTATCATTAAGAAAATAGTACTATGTGAGACGTAGATTATCATTGAGAAAGTAGTACTATGTGAGACGTAGATTATCATTAAGAAAGTAGTACTATGTGAGACGTAGATTATCATTAAGAAAGTAGTACTATGTGAGACGTAGATTATCATTAAGAAAGTAGTACTATGTGAGACGTAGATTATCATTAAGAAAGTAGTACTATGTGAGACGTAGATTATCATTAAGAAAGTAGTACTATGTGAGACGTAGATTATCATTAAGAAAGTAGTACTATGTGAGACGTAGATTATCATTAAGAAAGTAGTACATGTGAGACGTAGATTATCATTAAGAAAGTAGTACTATGTGAGACGTAGATTATCATTAAGAAAGTAGTACTATGTGAGACGTAGATTATCATTAAGAAAGTAGTACTGATGTGAGACGTAGATTTATCATTAAGAAAGTAGTACTGTAGACGTAGATTATCATTGGAAAGTAGTACTCAGTGAGACGTAGATTATCATTGAAAAGTCTTGGACTGTTACTGGTGAGACGTAGATTCTTCTTCTTCTTTGTCGTCACACTGCTACCGGTTGTTGCCCAGTGTCGTGGTTTTCTGTTTTTGTCTTGCCTGTTCTGGTGGCTTTGTGGATTGTTACTTTGCTCTTCACAGGATGCTGCTAGCATCTAACCATCTTTCCGTGGTCTTCCTCTTGCCTTCTTTCCCGATGTTCTGTTGTAGAAGACTTGTATACTGTGAGTTTGGATGATCTTTTAGTGGCAAACCATTCATTCTTTGTTTATCTATATAATTCAAGCACGGTTTTGTGCCAACTTTCTTCTTATGCTGATGTTGGTGATTCTGTCTTTCTTGTGTTGTTGGTAACTTTTCCAGCAAGAGTACATGTGAGACGTGATTATCATTGAGAAAGTAGTACTATGTGAGACGTAGATTATCATTGAGAAAGTAGTACTATGTGAGACGTAGATTATCATTGAGAAAGTAGTACTATGTGAGACGTAGATTATCATTGAGAAAGTAGTACTATGTGAGACGTAGATTATCATTGAGAAAGTAGTACTATGTGAGACGTAGATTATCATTGAGAAAGTAGTACTATGTGAGACGTAGATTATCATTGAGAAAGTAGTACTATGTGAGACGTAGATTATCATTGAGAAAGTAGTACTATGTGAGACGTAGATTATCATTGAGAAAGTAGTACTATGTGAGACGTAGATTATCATTGAGAAAGTAGTACTATGTGAGACGTAGATTATCATTAAGAAAGTAGTACTATGTGAGACGTAGATTATCATTAAGAAAGTAGTACTATGTGAGACGTAGATTATCATTATAGAATAGCTAGTACTAAATGTGAGACGTAGATTATCATTGAGAAAGTAGTACTATGTGAGACGTAGATTATCATTGAGAAAGTAGTACTATGTGAGACGTAGATTATCATTGAGAAAGTAGTACTATGTGAGACGTAGATTATCATTAAGAAAGTAGTACTATGTGAGACGTAGATTATCATTGAGAAAGTAGTACTATGTGAGACGTAGATTATCATTAAGAAAGTGAGTAGTATATGAGACGTAGATTATCATTGAGAAAGTAGTACTATGTGAGACGTAGATTATCATTAAGAAAGTAGTACTATGTGAGACGTAGATTATCATTAAGAAAGTAGTAATATGTGAGACGTAGATTATCATTGAGAAAGTAGTACTATGTGAGACGTAGATTATCATTGAGAAAGTAGTACTATGTGAGACGTAGATTATCATTAAGAAAGTAGTACGATGTGAGACGTAGATTATCATTAAGAAAGTAGTACTATGTGAGACGTAGATTATCATTAAGAAAGTAGTACTATGTGAGACGTAGATTATCATTAAGAAAGTAGTACTATGTGAGACGTAGATTATCATTAAGAAAATAGTACTATGTGAGACGTAGATTATCATTGAGAAAGTAGTACTATGTGAGACGTAGATTATCATTGAGAAAGTAGTACTATGTGAGACGTAGATTATCATTAAGAAAGTAGTACGATGTGAGACGTAGATTATCATTAAGAAAGTAGTACTATGTGAGACGTAGATTATCATTAAGAAAGTAGTACTATGTGAGCCGTAGATTATCATTAAGAAAGTAGTACTATGTGAGACGTAGATTATCATTAAGAAAGTAGTACTATGTGAGACGTAGATTATCATTAAGAAAGTAGTACTATGTGAGACGTAGATTATCATTAAGAAAGTAGTACTATGTGAGACGTAGATTATCATTGAGAAAGTAGTACTATGTGAGACGTAGATTATCATTGAGAAAGTAGTACGATGTGAGACGTAGATTCTTCTTCTTCTTTTGTCGTCACACTGCTACCGGGTTGTTGCCCAGTGTCGTGGTTTTCTGTTTTGTCTTGCGCTGTTCTGGTGGCTTGTGTGATTGTTATCTTTGCTCTTTCACAGGATGCTGCTACGCCATCTAACCATCTTTCCGTGGTCTTCCTCTTGCCTTCTTTCCCGATGTTCTGTTGTAGAAGACTCTGTATACTGTGGAGTTTGGATGCATTCTTATTAAGTGGCCAAACCACTTCATTCTTTGTTTATTTATATAATTCAAGCACGGTTTTGTGCCAACTTTCTTTCTTATGCTGATGTTGGTGATTCTGTCTTTCTGTGTTGTTGGTAACTTTTCTCAGGCAACGCATTTCACATGTAGTTATTATTGAGAAAGTAGTACTATGTGAGACGTAGATTATCATTGAGAAAGTAGTACTATGTGAGACGTAGATTATCATTGAGAAAGTAGTACTATGTGAGACGTAGATTATCATTGAGAAAGTAGTACTATGTGAGACGTAGATTATCATTGAGAAAGTAGTACTATGTGAGACGTAGATTATCATTGAGAAAGTAGTACTATGTGAGACGTAGATTATCATTGAGAAAGTAGTACTATGTGAGACGTAGATTATCATTGAGAAAGATCTGTTTTCCCAGAGTCAACCCTTTCTCTGACAAATACATATCATCATTATATAATTATTTCCTTATTCTTTATTGTATATTTGATTTTCCATTTTCAAATTTGTTGAGTTGATGATCAATGTACAAAGTTGTTGAGTTGATGATCAATGTACAAAGTTGTTGAGTTGATGATCAATGTACAAAGTTGTTGAGTTGATGATCAATGTACAAAGTTGTTGAGTTGATGATCAATGTTCGTGTTGACTAATGTCGTCTCAGTAATATAAATCAATTGTAATAAAATCTGCATCTAATTACGTGAAGTGCAACACGGTATCTAGTAATATATTTCCGTTCATGTACTATAGAACGTCATGCAAATACAAGTCAGAGTTTAAGGTCAAAATAAGACAGTTCAGAAAATATATGTATTAAGATATAGACAAAGAAGAAGAAGAGAGAGAAGAGAGAGAAGAGAGAGAAGAGAGATAGAGAGAGAATAGAAGAGAGAGAGAAGAGAGAGAGACAGAGATAGAGAGAGAAGAGAGCAGAGAGAGAGAGAGAGAGATGAGACAGAGAGAGAGAGAGAAAAAGAGAGAGAGACAGAGAGAGAGAGAGAGAGAGAGAGATAGAGAGAGATAGAGAGAGAAAGAGAGAGATAGAGAGAGAGAGAGAGAGAGAGAGAGGAGAGAGAGATAGAGAGAGAGAGAGAGAGAGAGAGAGAGAGAGATAGAGAGAGATAGAGAGACAGAGAGATAGATAGAGACAGAGAGAGAGAGAGAGAGAGAGAGAGAGAGAGAGAGACAGAGAGATAGAGAGAGAGAGAGATAGAGAGACAGAGAGATAGATAGAGACAGAGAGAGAGAGAGACAGAGAGAGATAGAGAGCGATAGAGACAGAGAGAGAGATGGAGATAGATAGAGAGAGACAGAGAGAGAGAGAGAGAAAGAGAGAGAGAGAGATAGATAGATAGAGAGAAAGAGAAAGAAAGAGAGAGATAGAGAGAGAGATAGAGAGAGAGAGAAAGAAAGAGAGAGAGATAGAAAGAGATAGAGAGAGATATAGAGATAGAGAGAGAGAAAAAGAGACAGAGCCAGACAGAGAGAGATAAAGAGAGAGAGAAAGAGAGACAGACAGAGAGACAGAGAGAGAGACAGAGAGATCTATAAGTGAAGAACACATGTATAATTCTTGGTTATATCTTACTCTTTCCCTGCTTATTTATTGCTGTGTTATATATTTCCAAGAAACAGTTCAGGAAAATCAAGGTAAGCATTGAGTGATTGATATGACAATCATGATTGCACTTCGGTGATTAACCATGTGTGCTCCCTTCTCTTTCTATATACAGGAAGATCCCAAAGGCTAGTGCACAAATTCCGTAGCACCGGCGAGGGTGCCCGATATAATTTAAAAGATGGTAAAACATTTTGTCAGAAGTTTATTATTTAATCTTTGTCCAGACAACGGTTGTCTAGTCAGTTTGTCTAGACTTTGTCCAGTCATTTTATCTAGATTTTGTCCAGACAACGGTTTTCCAGCCAACTTGTCTAGATTTTGTCCAGACAACGGTTTTCCAACTAGCTTGTCTAGATTTTGTCCAGACAACAGTTTTCCAGTCAGCTTGTCTAGACTTTGTCCAGACAACAGTTTTCTAGTCAGCTTGTCTAGACTTTGTCCAGACAACAGTTTTCCAGTCAGCTTGTCTAGATTTTGTCCAGACAACAGTTTTCCAGTCAGCTTGTCTAGACTTTGTCCAGACAACAGTTTTCCAGTCAGCTTGTCTAGACTTTGTCCAGACAACAGTTTTCCAGTCAGCTTGTCTAGACTTTGTCCAGACAACAGTTTTCCAGTCAGCTTGTCTAGATTTTGTCCAGACAACAGTTTTCCAGTCAGCTTGTCTAGACTTTGTCCAGACAACAGTTTTCCAGTCAGCTTGTCTAGACTTTGTCCAGACAACAGTTTTCCAGTCAGCTTGTCTAGACTTTGTCCAGACAACAGTATTCCAGCCAGCTTGTCTTGATTGTGTCCAGACAACAGTTTTCCAGCCATCTTGTCTAGACTTTGTCCAGACAACGGTTGTCTAGCCAGCTTGTCTAGACTTTGAACTGTCAATGGTTCTTTTATGTGCTCAACTTACAGGATTTACGTTTTACCGTCTACTTCCGATAGTAGGACTAGAAACTTGATCTCATCTACACTGCGCTCAGGGATCACTTTAACTTATATCCCGAAGACTCCCTGATGGTGCTAACCGAGAATCTTTAGAACGACAAAACATAACCTGTACCTCACAGAGACACCTACAAGTTATGTACCTCACAGAGACACCTACAAGTTATGTACCTCACAGAGACACCTACAAGTTATGTACCTCACAGAGACACCTACAAGTTATGTACCTCACAGAGACACCTACAAGTTATGTACCTCACAGAGACACCTACAAGTTGAGCAATGACATCGAAAATCTCATATCTGTAATTATGTTACCAGTTACGTTGATGACTTTTTGCCACGCCGTCAGGTTAAACTGCCTGGTATCGCCTATATTAGTCATCTTGTGTCTGTTCATTAGTTAGTTCTTTTCATTCACAAGATGCATGGCCGCCTTCATGACACGGTCTCCCACACAAACAACTACAACACTACCGTGATTAAGTTATTATATCCATGAACATTATTCAATATTTTACTACCGTGATTAAGTTATTATATCCATGAACATTATTCAATATTTTACTACCGTGATTAAGTTATTATATCCATGAACATTATTCAATATTTTACTACCGTGATTAAGTTATTATATCCATGAACATTATTCAATATTTTAATGGGGGGACGACGTCGGAAGTTGAAGCGCGTTGGCGCTACAAGGACACGGCTTAAGTACATCCGGCTGAGTCGCAATCACGTGCGCATTTTGTACTGTACCTTTGTAAGTGTTAAACAACTGTGGCCTGTTCTCGATCGTCTTGTTCACATCACCGATATCGTTGTAACCCTTCGATAGACGCAGCTGATGTGTGATAGTGACGTGCTTCGGTTGACTGCATTTCACATTTTCTTTTATAAAAGCATGGACGTGAACTGTTGGGTGTTGGCGGGAGAGTTGCAAGAGTAGAAACCACTACTTTTGCTGTTACTACATGTTGCTTTCAGTTTGGAATAGCTTCATTACACTCTGGACATGTCCATAGGTGCTCCGATCTCCTTCGCAATATCTCCAACATCGTCCAGCGACTGACCGTACCGTTTCGATTGTGATTGATGAGTCTACTCATATACATGTTATGCTTTTCTTTTCTGGCTACTCCAATCTTCAATCCCAGCTCTTACAATCTAGCAGTTGTTGTGGATTGGTTTAAATGCAAATAATCTTTGCGGCCACACTCTGAGTGTAGCATGACTATGGAAGATATGGCACTGACCAATACAATGAGCAAGCTGGAGATACAGATCTCAACCGTATTTACATGTTCGGTGACTCGTTGAACATGCTCATCAAAGTCAGAACTGGTTGTGTACGTAGACATTGACTCAAGTCTGCTTTAGTTAGGAACTGCAGAGTCGTCATCGTTTTCATATGATGGCATGCGTCAGCCAAGGGTAATGAATGTGCATAAGAAAACATGCGTGACTGAATGGAAATAGAAGATCATAACAGACTTGTGGACACGGCTACAATGATAAACGGTAAATCAAATCACAATGTTGATATTCTGAATGTCTTTATGGAAACAGATTGGATTCACTTGAATTCTACGCTCATGTAATGATTACAGAAAGTTGAAGTTGAAAGTGTTATTGCTAAGAATTCTACGCTCATGTAATGATTACAGAAAGTTGAAGTTGAAAGTGTTATTGCTAAGAATTCTACGCTCATGTAATGATTACAGAAAGTTGAAGTTGAAAGTGTTATTGCTAAGGAGCCCAGGAGAAAAGTAATCATTGGACTCTATCACTGGCGGACGATCTGGATTTTTGTAGACTATCGTCGGTGTTCGGAGTTTATGCGCTGCGGCTGAGATCTTCATGTGTAAGAAAGAGATCATAGCACACATGGTTACTCACCGACGTACAATGATGACGGTCCTATCAATCAAGCAGTAGTGAACGAGTTCCTTGTACTGCTCTAGTGTCAGGGAATAAGATGTGCTCCATGTACTGTTCTAGTGTCAGGGAATAAGATGGACTCCATGTACTGTTCTAGTGTCAGGGAATAAGATGGACTCCATGTACTGTTCTAGTGTCAGGGAATAAGATGGACTCCATGTACTGTTCTAGTGTCAGGGAATAAGATGGACTCCATGTACTGTTCTAGTGTCAGGGAATAAGATGGACTCCATGTACTGTTCTAGTGTCAGGGAATAAGATGGACTCCATGTACTGTTCTAGTGTCAGGGAATAAGATGGACTCCATGTACTGTTCTAGTGTCAGGGAATAAGATGGGCTCCATGTACTGCTCTAGTGTCAGGGAATAAGATGTGCTCCTTGTACTGTTCTAGTGTCAGGGAATAAGATGGACTCCTTGTACTGTTCAAAGTGTCAGGGAATAAGATGTGCTCAATGTACTGTTCTAGTGTCAGGGAATAAGATGGACTCCATGTACTGTTCTAGTGTCAGGGAATAAGATGTGCTGCATGTACTACTCTAGTGTCAGGGAATAAGATGTGCTGCATGTACTGCTCTAGTGTCAGGGAATAAGATGTGCTGCATGTACTATTCTAGTGTCAGGGAATAAGGTGGGCTCCATGTACAACTCTAGTGTCAGGGAATAAGGTGGGCTCCATGTACAACTCTAGTGTCAGGGAATAAGATGGGCTCCATGTACAACTCTAGTGTCAGGGAATAAGGTGGACTCCATGTACAACTCTAGTGTCAGGGAATAAGATGGGCTCCGTGTACTGCTATAGTGTCAGGGAATAAGATGGACTCCATGTACTGCTCTAGTGTCATGGAATAAGATGGACTCCATGTACTACTCTAGTGTCAGGGAATAAGATGGGCTCCATGTAATGCCCATTGCAACTAAGATAGGGTCTGTTGTGTTAATGCTACTCTAGCGTGAGGGAATAAGGTGGGTTCGTTGTGCTGCTCATTAATACACAACCAGGAGAGGGTTCACTATGTTCATTTTCCGTCTCCAAATTACCTGCTTTTCATTCTGAGTTCCCCTATTCTGTGAGTTTAAGAGACTCATCATGCCCGTAGCCACTCCGTCTGTAGGATGTCGTGTTCAGCCGTTTTAAAGCTGTTACATCAGTCCCCTCATCGTCCGGTCTAGTCAGTCTCCTTCTGTCGTCGTTACAATAGCAGAGAACAGTATACGTATATTCTCAAATAGGATACACGTATATAAACATATACGCTACCGGTAAAATTTGACAAACAGAAAATCTGATTGTATAGTACCATATCTGCTGAGTTATACTGTAGATCATCGAGCAAGATCTGAATAGTTGTCACAACTCTGAGTCATGCTTCAACTTGATGTTGTGACGTTCAATATAACAACAGCAATGATTGGTCACATTATCTTCACTATTGCTGCTGCCTTCCATTGGCTCTCTGTGACTCCGTGTACTGGGGACGTTGTTGTATCTGGCTCTCAGTCGATGCTTCACAAGATCCAGAAGGCCAGGTTACGCTATGTGTGGATGTCGTCTATAGAAGTTTCTAACCTCCAGCGGCTTACGTGGATATACTGTCCTAGGCATGCCAGGTTTGCATCAACAGCTTCGATTGTTGGAGAGTTGAAGATGGATAAGGGGATGTTCTTCGGTCTCTTCGCAGCTGTCTGTTGGATGAGGACACTAAAATAGATATTGAATCGATCCAGCGATTTAGGCAGTTTAGAGTTACACGTTGTACACGTCGAGCTGGGTGCATGAGGGGCAGAGTGAGGAGTGTGTTTAAACGGCGAGTCACGGGAACAATCAGTATACATACTCTTCGATATATGTTGGGGGAGTCTGCCCGGAGTGCAATGACGTCAGTTTAGTAACCAATAACCAATATCTACAGTAAGTTGTGCACGTACGCAGACCAGGCACGATTAGCCTACCACACTGTCACATATACTTCACAGGTTACAGCTTATACGATCATGTGACTTTCACACCTGTATATGAACATGACTAAACAGCACGGGCGTGCACAACTTCACAATTTTTACATTACTTTGTCACCAAAGATAGTGATATGGGTCTCAGTTACTTTTACGTATTTGTTTTTATTCGCTACATTTTCAACAAAGACTCGTTACTTAATCGTTACTTGGTCATTGTTGGCAATTTGCAAAAATACCCTCCGATATTTTCCAAACAAAAGTTAGAAATAAAGATATAAGTATTATAATTTTATAAACATTCCTCTCGAATAGTTATATGTTATATATATGATTTAGAATCTCCTCTAATCCTCCCTAAAACAAGACAAAAGTAAAACAGAATCTCCTCTAATCTCCCCTAAAATAAGACAAAAATACATCAGAATCTCCTCTAAAATAAGACAAAAATACATCAGAATCTCATCTCCTCTAAAATAAGACAAAAGTAAAACAGAATCTCCACTCATCTCCCCTAGAACAAGACAAAAGTAAAACAGAATCTCATCTCCCCTAGAACAAGACAAAAGTAAAACAGAATCTTATCTCCCCTAGAACAAGACAAAAGTAAAACAGAATCTCATCTCCCCTAGAACAAGACAAAAGTAAAACAGAATCTCATCTCCCCTAGAACAAGACAAAAGTAAAACAGAATCTCCACTCATCTCCCCTAGAACAAGACAGAAAGAAATCTCAACAAAAATGGCAGTAACTAGATTTGACACTGGATAAAATTAATTCACAATTTTATTTTTATTTCACATTTTTTCCCAAAGAAAAATTCAATAAATATTTTTTGTATTATCTCTAACGATGTCTATTACATCCCGGTCTTTCCTTACCCCCGTTTAGACTCAGCTACTTCTCCCTCTGCCCCACCCAGGAGAATGACAATCAGCGCTCAAGCAGTCATTCCCGGAGGCGCGGGCGATCGCTCACGTTTTCGGTCCAATCGCAGCCCATTGATTGGGTGCCCGTTCTTGGGTAATGATTGAGATAAAAGCAGGCTAATGACTAGAATCTTCCAGAACTGTTCCGCCCTTGAATCGCTATGGGCCTCTTTGTTTTTCTAGTTTGTGCTAAACTAACGTATCTGCATCTGCTTTCGGAAACCGCGCAACGACAGAATGGACAAAAAAAATTAATTAAAGAAATTTAGTGCCCTATTATTTGATGTATCTCTTCTCACGTTTAGATCAGAGGCCCTCGCATCTAGTTCAGAGGCCCTCACATTTAGTTCAGAGGCCCTCACATTTAGTTCAGAGGCCTTCACATTTAGTTCAGAGGCCCTCACGTTTAGTTCAGAAGCCCTCACACTTAATTTAGAGGCCCTCACATTTTGTTCAGAGGCCCTCACTGTTAGCTCAGATGTCCTCAATGTTAGCTCAGATGTCCTCAATGTTAGCTCAGATGCCCTCACTGTTAGCTCAGATGTCCTCAATGTTAGCTCAGATGCCCTCACTGTTAGCTCAGATGTCCTCAATGTTAGCTCAGATGTCCCCTCACTGTTAGTTCAGATGCCCTCACTGTTAGCTCAGATGCCCTCAATGTTAGCTCAGATGTCCTCAATGTTAGCTCAGATGTCCCCTCACTGTTAGCTCAGATGCCCTCACTGTTAGCTCAGATGTCCTCAATGTTAGCTCAGATGCCCTCAATGTTAGCTCAGATGTCCTCAATGTTAACTCAGATGTCCCCTCACTGTTAGCTCAGATGCCCTCACTGTTAGCTCAGATGTCCTCAATGTTAGCTCAGATGCCCTCAATGTTAGCTCAGATGTCCTCAATGTTAGCTCAGATGCCCTCAATGTTAGCTCAGATGTCCTCAATGTTAGCTCAGATGCCCTCAATGTTAGCTCAGATGTTCCCTCACTGTTAGCTCAGATGTCCCCTCACTGTTAGCTCAGATGTCCCCTCACTGTTAGCTCAGATGTTCCCTCACTGTTAGCTCAGATGTCCCCTCACTGTTAGCTCAGATGTCACCTCACTGTTAGCTCAGATGTCCTCAATGTTTGCTCAGATGTCCCCTCACTGTTAGCTCAGATGTTCCCTCACTGTTAGCTCAGATGTCCCCTCACTGTTAGCTCAGATGTCCCCTCAATGTTAACTCAGATGTCCTCAATGTTAGCTCAGATGCCCTCAATGTTAGCTCAGATGTCCCCTCACTGTTAGCTCAGATGTCCTCAATGTTAACTCGATGTCCTCACTGTTAGCTCAGATGTCCTCAATATTAGCTCAGATGTCCTCAATGTTAGCTCAGATGCCCTCAATGTTAGCTCAGATGTCCCCTCACTGTTAGCTCAGATGTCCTCAATGTTAACTCGATGTCCTCACTGTTAGCTCAGATGTCCTCAATATTAGCTCAGATGTCCTCAATGTTAGCTCAGATGTCCTCACTGTTAGCTCAGATGTCCCCTCAATGTTTGCTCAGATGTCCCCTCACTGTTAGCTCAGATGTCCTCAATGTTAACTCGATGTCCTCACTGTTAGCTCAGATGTCCTCAATGTTAGCTCAGATGTCCTCACTGTTAGCTCAGATGTCCCCTCAATGTTTGCTCAGATGTCCCCTCAATGTTAACTCAGATGTCCTCAATGTTAACTCAGATGTCCTTACTGTTAGCTCAGATGTCCTCAATGTTAACTCAGATGTCCTCAATGTTAACTCAGATGTCCCCTCACTGTTAGCTCAGATGTCCTCAATGTTAACTCGATGTCCTTAATGTTAGCTCAGAGACTCTGACATGCCTCGTGTTGGATTTCTTGTCCTATTAATGTCCTGTGTGAAGTATTTTCATGTTTACCTACTCCACGTGGGAAAGCTGGACTAGTGTAGTAGGTGGCGCACTTTCACCGTACGTGTCTAATCCCAGCACCAAATTCTCCAGTTTCAGTGACAGTTTGTCCCTAAATAATCGGTTCATACGTTGATCAAGTCACTAAATGATCGGTTCATACGTTGATCAAGTCACTAAATGATCGGTTCATACGTTGACCAAGTCACTAAATAATCGGTTCATACGTTGACCAAGCATCAACTAGAAAATAAAAATGATATAAAGATAGTCGGTGTCGTCACATGATCCATAGCCACAAATTTGGTCAAAGAAACATGACTGAAAATATATATTCCAGATATACCGCAGGGTATGAACATGTTTAATTTAGTTTACTTTACAACTACATGTGGCGTATTCCAATCCTACGAACCACATGTGACGTATTCCAATCCTACGAACCACATGTGACGTAGTCCAATCCTACGAACCACATGTGACGTAGTCCAATCCTATGAACCACATGTGACGTAGTCCAATCCTATGAACCACATGTGACGTAGTCCAATCCTATGAACCACATGTGACGTAGTCCAATCCTATGAACCACATGTGACGTAGTCCAATCCTATGAACCACATGTGACGTAGTCCAATCCTACGAACCACATGGGACGTAGTCAATCCTACCTGATCCGAGTGCATTATTTACTGTTACTCGCCGAGTCTCGTGATCTGAAATCAAATAATCTCGAGTGTTTAAGTCTCATCACTTTCTGACAAACTTGTAATCATTCGCTCGACGTCCATGGCATTCATTAATCGTTGAATTACATCGTTAGTTTGAGTGTGTGTGTGACTGCTTATGTGTGTGTGTGTGTGTGTACGCACGTGACTGTATGTGTGAATGTGTGTGTGTGACTGTTTGTGACTGTGTGTTGATTGATTGATTGATTGATTGATAGGACCATCATCATTGCACTTCAGTTAGTAACCATGTGTGCCCCAATTTCTTTTTTACACATGAAGATCTCAGCGACAGAGCACGAACTCCATAGCACCAGCACAGTCGTCGATGTAGATTTAAATTGATGTAACACATTTATTTCCACATTGAGTTTAGTCACCTGTATGTCTGCAAGTTGACAGGCTGCACGACATGGACTAGAACCGTCAACCAGGAAAAGTTACAACAGAGAATGTGTAATTAAAGGGAACTTTACCTACATGCTCGTGACCTGGTACAAGGGATGTGATGTACTAGTCAATCATCCTGTACGAGTTGCCTATCTATTGTCTATTCGGTACTTGTCTACAATTTCACCACAAGAAAAGGGAAACCTCGCTGACCTAAGTTAAGTGACGTCAGTCCGCCATCAGTGTTTGCGGACGGGGAGGAGAACCGGGTTCAAAGGTCACGGATGTGTTGTTTATTGTGAATTGTGTATGTAAATAAGCAGTGTTTTAATTGAATTGGGAGCCCTGGAAAGGACTGTATGTGGGAATGTGAGGTGGAAGGAGGCAGGATGTGACTAGGAGTGTTACTGTGGGGCCAGAAACTTATGGTATCAGCAATAATAGCTACGAAGGGTCTAAATTTCTGAATTTAGTCCGGCGACGCCACATAAACTCACTCACTCAGGGAATGAAGGGATTTTACGTCAATAACATAAATAATGGGGAACCTCTGCGCTATATTTAGAACAATGCTCGCAAACATTCTATATTTAGAATGACCCAGTTTTTGCGGTGAAATTGTAGACAAGTACCGTCTATTCTATTCTCTAATCTAATCATTTTCGGAGATTTCTATACAGAATAACCATGAGCGTTAAGTTGGAATATGGTTATAGATAGGAACAAATAGTTCAGTTTGATAAAGTTTTCCTCTTGTCATGTATGAAAGCTACCCTCTTGCCAAATTTCAAGTCTGTAGGATGTCCAGATATCTTCAAACAATTGAGACAGACATACAATGTGATTCAACTGTTTCGTATATATATATAGATGTATGTATAAGAGATATGTCCAAACAAACTGTGACTGATACTGGCCATTTCATGCTATTAGCTCATCAACTCGTGTCACTGACTGGTCATCTCGTGTCACTGACTGGTCACCTCGTGTCATTGACTGGTCACTTCATGTCATTGACTGGTCACTTCATATCATTGACTGGTCACTATCATTGACTGGTCACTTCATATCATTGACTGGTCACTTCATATAATTGACTGGTCACTTCAAGTCATTGACTGGTCACTTCATATCATTGACTGGTCACTATCATTGACTGGTCACTTCATGTCATTGACTGGTCACTTCATATCATTGACTGGTCACTTCATATCATTGACTGGTCACTTCAAGTTATTGTTATCAGTCTTGGACTGCATCACTCACACGAAGCAAGTATTAGTAACGGCATGATTACATCCTAATCAGTATATCTCATTGCAACCGAGATTTCATGTTTTGTTTCAAAGACAGCTACAACCTTATGTCTACCTGTACAACCTTATGTCTACCTGTACAACCTTATGTCTACCTGTACAACCTTATGTCTACCTGTAGCTGGCCATTTTACTTGTAATAATTACACAATCGTCATTCTACTGACCTTGTTAGCACAATCAAGATTGTCTGTAGAGATGTTACCTTCTTGCACTCGTGAACAATATTCTCTTGTTTCCAAATACCATAGACATATGATAGACATATGATAGACATGTGATAGACATATGATAGACATGTGATAGACATATGATAGACATGTGATAGACATGTGATAGACATATGATAGACATATGATATATATATGATAGATTAGACAGACAGACAAACAGACAGGCAGACAGACAGAGTGATAGACAGACAGACAAACAGACAGACAGATAGATACAGACAGATAGACAGATAGACAGATAGATAGATAGATAGATAGATAGATAGATAGATAGATAGATAGATAGATAGATAGATAGATAGATAGATAGATAGATAGATAGATAGATAGATAGATAGATAGATAGATAGATAGATAGATAGATAGATAGATAGATAGATAGATAGATAGATAGATAGATAGATAGATAGATAGATAGATAGATAGATAGATAGATAGATAGATAGATAGATAGATAGATAGATAGATAGATAGATAGATAGATAGATAGATAGATAGATAGATAGATAGATAGATAGATAGATAGATAGATAGATAGATAGATAGATAGATAGATAGATAGATAGATAGATAGATAGATAGATAGATAGATAGATAGATAGATAGATAGATAGATTTCTCTCTCGTACTGTTATACGTTATATATAGCAAGGGCAACTCGTTATATCTCTACCATGGAATTGAGCTCAATAAGTCTGGCATCTCTCAGTAAAATTTGTTCCAACGTTTCAATATGTCCTATCTCTCTTTACTCCTTTGCTTCTCACTTCAATGCCAACTTTAGGGTTATTTTATCCATACTTCTCAGAGTATGTATAACATATCTCTATCTTCTCTTTCGTATAGCATGTGTTTCTAGTGGTTGAGCTGATTGTTCTCTGATCTCATAACTTCTTCTCAATTCAATCCATTTTATGTTAATCATATTTTTGGTTAACAACGCTTAGAAAAGATTAAATTATAATATAGAACAGATCGTGATATACTTGCAGCTACAGAAAGTGTATCACTGTCTCTAAATACCATGCGTGGTTATGTCAATAGAAGGTGTTCTCTTTTATCGACAGGTGGTGTCTATATCTCCATATGTCCACAGATGGTGTCTCCTTATGTCGACATATGGTGTCTCTATCTCCTTGTGTCCACATATGGTGTCTTTATCTCCTTGTGTCCACAGATGGTGTCTCTATCTCCTTGTGTCAACAGATGGTGTCTCTACCTCCTTGTGTCCACAGATGGTGTCTCTATCTCCTTATGTCGACATATGGTGTCTCTATCTCGTGGTGTCCACAGATGGTGTCTCTATCTCCTTGTGTCGACATATGGTGTCTCTATCTCCTTGTGTCCACAGATGGTGTCTCTATCTCCTTATGTCGACATATGGTGTCTCTATCTCGTGGTGTCCACAGATGGTGTCTCTATCTCCTTGTGTCCACAGATGGTGTCTTTAGCTCCTTGTGTCAACAGATGGTGTTTTTATCTTCTTGTGTCAACAGATGGTGTCTCTACCTCCTTGTGTTCACAGATGGTGTCTCTATCTCCTTGTGTCCACATATGGTGTCTTTAGCTCCTTGTGTCAACAGATGGTGTTTTTATCTTCTTGTGCCGACAGATGGTATCGCTGTCTCTTTGTGCCGACAGATGGTATCTCTGTCTCCTTGTGCCGACAGATGGTATCGCTGTCTCTTTGTGCCGATATATGGTATCGCTGTCTCCTTGTGCCGACAGATGGTATCGCTGTCTCCTTGTGCCGACAGATGGTATCGCTGTCTCTTTGTGCCGACAGATGGTATCTCTGTCTCCTTGTGCCGACAAATGGCTCCATTGTACGCATGCAAAAAGTAGGTAATTGTGCCAACATTGACTACTATCTTACGTTCGTAGACCATGTTGAGAGCGATAATCATTCTTTGTCCAGATATTTAGACCAGATAACTAGTATCTTCTATCATCTACCCAGATAACTAGTATCTTCTATCTTCTACTCAGATAGAACACTTAAACACTAATCTTAAAACTGACTTCAGGGAGTCTCAATTGTAGAGCGTGGCTATAATGACACACTAGGCAAGCTCTAACCTTTACTCGGGTCTCATCAACTATTTCCAACATTGGCTGGGCACTGACGCTGCTGTCTACTGTGATTTACAATTGCTAGTTAGGATTCTGGGAGTAAAGGTCTATTACTCACACGAGATAGACTGACTCTGTAATAAAGACTACCAAGTCTGGGTTCTCAACGATTATATGAAATCGACATGAAATGTAATGAAATTGAGCTTTTGAAGTTAGCAATAGTATTTCTTTAACCTGACCTGTGCACCGGATGGAGTTTAGGGTTAGCAATAGTATTTCTTTAACCTGACCTGTGCACCGGATGGAGTTTAGGGTTAGCAATAGTATTTCTTTAACCTGACCTGTGCACCGGATGGAGTTTAGGGTTAGCAATAGTATTTCTTTAACCTGACCTGTGCACCGGATGGAGTTTAGGGTTAGCAATAGTATTTCTTTAACCTGACCTGTGCACCGGATGGAGTTTAGGGTTAGCAATAGTATTTCTTTAACCTGACCTGTGCACCGGATGGAGTTTAGGGTTAGCAATAGTATTTCTTTAACCTGACCTGTGCACCGGATGGAGTTTAGGGTTAGCAATAGTATTTCTTTAACCTGACCTGTGCACCGGATGGAGTTTAGGGTTAGCAATAGTATTTCTTTAACCTGACCTGTGCACCGGATGGAGTTTAGGGTTAGCAATAGTATTTCTTTAACCTGACCTGTGCACCGGATGGAGTTTAGGGTTAGCAATAGTATTTCTTTAACCTGACCTGTGCACCGGATGGAGTTTAGGGTTAGCAATAGTATTTCTTTAACCTGACCTGTGCACCGGATGGAGTTTAGGGTTAGCAATAGTATTTCTTTAACCTGACCTGTGCACCGGATGGAGTTTAGGGTTAGCAATAGTATTTCTTTAACCTGACCTGTGCACCGGATGGAGTTTAGGGTTAGCAATAGTATTTCTTTAACCTGACCTGTGCACCGGATGGAGTTTAGGGTTAGCAATAGTATTTCTTTAACCTGACCTGTGCACCGGATGGAGTTTAGGGTTAGCAATAGTATTTCTTTAACCTGACCTGTGCACCGGATGGAGTTTAGGGTTAGCAATTTCCATGTAGAGTTTGTGAGTTGTAATATATTATATAAGATGGGAACTAGTGGTAGAAAGAGAAGCAAACACACACACCACCCACACACACACATACACACACACAGATAGACAGATCTCGGTTGAAAGTTAAAACATCAATTACAGTATTACAGAAACAATAAGATGTGGCTGAATCAATTTTTGGTTTCACTTGTACAATCTGTAGGTATATGTTTACATTGAGATCTAGTTTTTCTGATTTTACTCTCTCCAGGTGTATGTATAAATTGAGATCTAGTTTTTCTGATTTTTTAATTAAACTTGATGAACGACATAACATTTTGTAGATAAATGAATGTAGATTTATCCAAAGAAAAAAAAATTGAAGAAAAAAAATTAAATAATTACCGTTAAAGATAAAAATGTGTTAAGATAAATGTTGAGCTAATTTGAAAATGAAACAAATCGTTGCGCAATCAGCAGCACATGGCCAAATGGAATAGGTAAATTGGTGTAGGCTGCGGAATGTAGCAGTTAAAGTGTTATGAGAAAATTGTTGGATAAAGAAAGATATTACATTGATAGACACTGTCTGAGAGCACAGATAGTACATTGATAGACACTATCTGAGAGAACAGATAGTACATTGACGGACACTGTCTGAGAGCACAGATAGTACATTGATAGACACTGTCTGAGAGAACAGATAGTACATTGACGGACACTGTCTGAGAGCACAGATAGTACATTGACGGACACTGTCTGAGAGCACAGATAGTACATTGATAGACACTGTCTGAGAGCACAGATAGTACATTGACGGACACTGTCTGAGAGCACAGATATTACATTGATAGACACTGTCTGAGAGCACAGATAGTACATTGACGGACACTGTCTGAGAGCACAGATAGTACATTGACGGACACTGTCTGAGAGCACAGATAGTACATTGACGGACACTGTCTGAGAGCACAGATAGTACATTGACGGACACTGTCTGAGAGCACAGATAGTACATTGACAGACACTGTCTGAGAGCACAGATAGTACATTGACAGACACTGTCTGAGAGCACAGATAGTACATTGACAGACACTGTCTGAGAGCACAGATAGTACATTGACGGACACTGTCTGAGAGCAGGTGTATTGCAAGTAATATGAAATGTCAAGATAGACAATGTTTATCCAGTTTCATAAATCTATCGGCAATGTATGTTGACTTCATTTGAACATTTACATTGCTCGAGGATTGGACGTTTTGGGACGTCGTCATTTGTCGAGTTCTCATACTGTTATCTTATTGACATGTCACATCAAGTGTGACATCTACACATCGACAGTCAAATGTCAATCAATCTTCTATATTGACATGTCACATCAAGTGTGACATCTACACATCGACAGTCAAATGTCAATCAATCTTCTATATTGACATGTCACATCAAGTGTGACATCTACACATCGACAGTCAAATGTCAATCACTCTTCTATATTGACATGTCACATTAAGTGTAACATCTACACATCGACAGTCAAATGTCAATCAATCTTCTATATTGTCTACATCTGGTTGAGATAAAATCAATTCAATTATCATATCTCTATTTATATCTACTGAATATTTATATCTAATAAATATTTATTGTTATGCTCGTGTATGTGTTACGGGGGCTCGCAAGGAGCAAATAATAGTAACACTGCGACCTACAAGGCATGTTATAAGAAGCAACTGAGGTGCGAATCTAGTAAATAGAAAGCGTCGCAGAAATCGGATGTGCTGGCATATTTGTAGGCGCGTAGCTGGCGCAACATACAATTGCATTTCGGCTCAGATGACATACAAATCACAAAGAGTGGTTTAACAAGTAATCGATACGGAGAGTTGGTCGAAGAAGAAAGAAAGAAAGAAAGAGATTTCAGAAGACGAGATGCTAAATAGTGTCTGCACATCCTCTCTGAGATCTTTCTATATAATAGAGAGAGAGAGAGATAGAGATAGAGAGAGAGAGAGAGAGGGAGAGAGAGAGAGATAGAGAGAGATCGAAGCACATATGGTTATTCTCCGAAGTACATTAATGATGTCAAATCAATCAATCAATCAATCAATCAATCAATCGATCGATCGATCGATCAATCAATCAATCAGTCGATCAGTCAATCAATCAATCAATCAATCACTCTGAAGAACAATGAACAGATAAAAGTCAATCAAACTAAACTCGTCTCCTAGTGTTCTACCTGTTGGCTTCATCAGCCATCTTGTTATTCAGGGATTGAGTAGCAAGACAACTAGGCTCCAAACCTGGTCATTAGTGCCAGATATAAAACTGCATTTCTCTTTTCTCTACATTCTGTGGCAGTCGATGTCTTGATAGATGACGTGTTCAAATGATTTTCTGATCAATGAAGACACGGATAATTAGCTTCGTTAAGACACAAGGAGATGAAATTATGGGGAGGGAGAAGAATGAAGGAGGGGTGTTGTTATGCGTGCAGGCGTGGGAGTGGAGCGGCGCGAGCAAGGAGTGTGAGTGTGTTTTACAAGTTTTTTTTAACTAGACTAAATATGGATGTGGTAGAAATGTTTGGTATAGTTCACTCCCGGGATTATTGAATCTGAGGTAAGCACAGGTAGATAGATGAATGATAGAGAGACAGGTAGATAGATGATATAGATACAAGTGTACAGTTGATCAGAGACAAAGACAGGTAGATAGATGAATGATAGACAGACAGGTAGATAGATGAATGATAGACAGACAGGTAGATATATGAATGATAGAGAGACAGGTAGATAGATGAATGATAGAGAGACAAAGACAGATAGATAGATGAATGATAGAGAGACAAAGACAGGTAGATAGATGAATGATAGAGAGACAGACAGGTAGATAGATGAATGATAGAGAGACAAAGACAGGTAGATAGATGGATGATAGACAGACAGGTAGATAGATGGATGATAGACAGACAGGTAGGTAGATGAATGATAGAGAGACAAAGACAGGTAGATAGATGAACAGGAAAAAAACACAACAACGTTTCAAGAATTCCAAAACAAAAACCGTAGACTGACGCTATACCCTATGTCACATGAAGCTTGTATAAGGACTCTCCCGATCACCTCCTGCCTTTATCTTCCTTTATTGCCAGTGTTATATCTCAGAGATAGTCAGTGCATTTATTTCTCCGTGTGCGTCTCAACATTCTACTTCATCTCCTTTTCTATCTTGTTTCCTCCCATGTTCAAGTGATGACTGTTCTTGCACATATATGCCAGAGTGAAACACACACATATATCAGAGTGAAACACACACATATATCAGAGTGAAACACACACATATATCAGAGTGAAACACACACATATATCAGAGTGAAACACACACATATGTCTCTTCTTCACTCTTCACCTCTAGAGAGTCATAGATCCACTAGAGAGACATAGGTGCACTAGAGAGTCATATATCCTACAGTACACACATATATCCTACAGTACACATATCCTACAGTACACACATGTACTACAGTACACACATATCCTACAGTACACACATGTACTACAGTACACACATATCCTACAGTACACACATGTACTACAGTACACACATATACTACAGTACACACATATATTCTACAGTACACACATATATCCAACAGTACACACACACATATATCCTACAGTACACACACACACATATATCCTACAGTACACACACATCCTACAGTACACACACACATATCCTACAGTCACACACACACACACATATCCTACAGTACATACACATATCCTACAGTACACACACACACACACATCCTACAGTACACACACACATATCCTACAGTACACACACACACACACACATATCCTACAGTACACACACATATATCGTACAGTACACACACACACACATATCCTACAGTACACACACATATCCTACAGTACACACATACACATATCCTACAGTACACACAAACATATCCTACAGTACACACACACACACACTATCCTACAGTACACACACATATATCGTACAGTACACACACACACACACATCCTACAGTACACACACACACACACACATATCCTACAGTACACACACACACATCCTACAGTACACACACACACACATATCCTACAGTACACACACACAAATATATCGTACAGTACACACACACATATATCGTACAATACACACACACACACATATATCGTACAGTACACAAACACATATCCTACAGTACACACACACACACATATCCTAGAGTACACACACATATATCGTACAGTACACACACACATATATTCTACAGTACACACACACATATCCTACAGTACACACACATATATATCCTACAGTACACACACACTACATACATCTACAGTACACACACACATATATCCTACAGTACACACACAAATATATCCTACAGTACACACATATATATATCCCACAGTACAACACACACATATATCCTACAGTACACACACACATATATCGTACAGTACACACACATATATCCTACAGTACACACACACATATATCCTACAGTACACACACAAATATATCCTACAGTACACACACAAATATATACTACAGTACACACACACATATCCTACAGTACACACACACATATATCCTACAGTACACACACATATATATATCCTACAGTACACACACACATATATCCTACAGTACACACACACAATATCTACAGTACACACACACATATATCCTACAGTACACACACATATATCAGTACAGTACAACACACATATATTCTACAGTACACACACACACACACATATATTCTACAGTACACACACACATATATCCTACAGTACACACACACATATATCCTACAGTACACACACACATATATCCTACAGTATACACACACACATATATCCTACAGTACACACACAATATATCCTACAGTACACACACAATATATCTACAGTATACACACACACTATATCTACAGTACACACACACATATATATCCTACAGTACACACACACACATATATCCTACAGTACACACACATATATCGTACAGTACACACACACACATACACATGAACACTTCATAATGTCACTGTACGTACATGATCGTTGTCATTGACTATACGCTGTATAGCAGCTGTTTCTAATTAGATGTATATTTCTAATGAGTTTATTGATATTTCTATGAGTTTATTGTATATTTCTATATGAGTTTATTGTATATTTCTATATGAGTTTATTGTATATTTCTATATGAGTTTATTGTATATTTCTATATGAGTTTATTGTATATTTCTATATGAGTTTGTTGTATATTTCTATATGAGTTTGTTGTATATTTCTATATGAGTTTATTGTATATTTCTATATGAGTTTGTTGTATATTTCTATATGAGTTTATTGTATATTTCTATATGAGTTTGTTGTATATTTCTATATGAGTTTATTGTATATTTCTATATGAGTTTGTTGTATATTTCTATATGAGTTTGTTGTATATTTCTATATGAGTTTATTGTATATTTCTATATGAGTTTGTTGTATATTTCTATATGAGTTTGTTGTATATTTCTATATGAGTTTATTGTATATTTCTATATGAGTTTGTTGTATATTTCTATATGAGTTTGTTGTATATTTCTATATGAGTTTGTTGTATATTTCTATATGAGTTTATTGTATATTTCTATATGAGTTTGTTGTATATTTCTATATGAGTTTGTTGTATATTTCTATATGAGTTTATTGTATATTTCTATATGAGTTTATTGTATATTTCTATATGAGTTTATTGTATATTTCTATATGAGTTTGTTGTAGATTTCTATATGAGTTTATTGTATATTTCTATATGAGTTTGATGTATATTTCTATATGAGTTTATTGTATATTTCTATATGAGTTTGTTGTATATTTCTATATGAGTTTATTGTATATTTCTATATGAGTTTGTTGTATATTTCTATATGAGTTTATTGTATATTTCTATATGAGTTTGATGTAGATTTCTATATGAGTTTGTTGTATATTTCTATATGAGTTTGATATTGTTTAATCTATAAAGGTATATCATGAACATATTAGGATTCAGACTGTTTTGATGATTGATCGACCAGGTCGTAGATTGATCGACCAGGTCGTAGATTGATCGACCAGGTCGTAGATTGATCGACCAGGTCGTAGATTGATCGACCAGGTCGTAGATTGATCGACCATGTCGTAGATTGATCGACCAGGTCGTAGATTGATCGACCAGGTCGTAGATTGATCGACCAGGTCGTAAATTGATCGACCAGGTCGTAGATTGATCGACCAGGTCGTAGATTGATCGACCAGGTCGTAGATTGATCGACCAGGTCGTAGATTGATATGATCGTGGTAATTAAATACCACCGTTAAGGAATAATTATCATGTTTATATCAAAGTTTGTCTGGATTATTCTGTTATTGTATGTTTGTCTGTCTGTTGGTCTGTCTGCTTGTTTGCCTATCTATCAAGTTAATCAATTTTAGTTATCTATGTGGTTTGCACCCAGAATGGAAGTACGTTACGTCCCAATAAGGTCCCTATCAGAGAATGGAAGTACGTTACGTCCAAATAAGGTCCCTATCAGAGAATGGAAGTACGCTACGTCCCAGTTAGGTCCCTACCAGAGAATGGAAGTACGTTACGTCCCAATAAGGTCGCTATTAGAGAAAGGAAGTACGCTACGTCCCAGTGAGGTCCCTACCAGAGAATGGAAGTACGTACAGTCCCAGAATAGAGGTCCCTACCAGAGAATGGAAGTACGTTACGTCCAATAAGGTCCTATAGAGAAGGAAGTACGCTACGTCCCAGTGAGGTCCCTACCAGAGAATGGAAGTACGTTACGTCCCAATAAGGTCCTATTAGAGAAGGAAGTACGCTACGTCCCAGTGAGGTCCCTACCAGAGAATGGAAGTACGTTACGTCCCAGTTAGGTCCCTACCAGAGAATGGAAATACGTTATGTCCCATTTAGTTCCCTATCAGAGAATGGAAGTACGTTACGTCCCAATAAGGTCCCTACCAGAGAATGGAAGTACGTACGTCCCAATAAGGTCCTATCAAGAATGGAAGGCACTTAGTCCCAATAAGGTCCTATCAGAAAAAATGGAAGTACGCTTACGTCCCAGTTAGGTCTCAACGACTTGTAAGAAGGCACATCTAAATGTCAGTCAAAGTGTCTTCATATTATTCAACTAAACACAAATATGTACAGACAGTAACCAACTAACACAAATTGTACGACAGGTAACCAACTAAACACAAATGTGTACAGACAGGTAACAACTAAACACAAATGTGTACAGACAGTAACCAACTACAGACAAAATGTGACAGACAGGTAACCAACTACAGACAAATATGTACAGACAAGTAACCAACTACAGACAAATATGTACATGTAAAAAAGTAAAACCATAACTACAGACAAATATGTACAGACAGGTAACCAACTAAACACAAATGTGTACAGACAAGTAACCAACTACAGACAAATGTGTACAGACAAGAAACCAACTACAGACAAATATGTACAGACAAGTAACAACTACAACAAATATGTACAGACAAGTAAGCAACTACAGATAATATGATACAGACAGGTAACTAACTACAGACAAATATGTACAGACAGGTAACCAACTAAGACAAAATGTTACAGACAGGTAACCAACTAAACACAAATGTGTACAGACAGGTAACCAACTAAACACCATGTGTACAGAAGGTAACAAATAACACAAATGTGTACAGACAGGTAACCAACTACAGACAAATGTGTACAGACAGGTAACCAACTACAGACAAATGTGTACAGACAGGTAACCAACTACAGACAAATGTATACAGACAGGTAACCAACTACAGACAAATGTGTACAGACAGGTAACCAACTACAGACAAATGTGTACAGACAGGTAGCCAACTACAGACAAATGTGTACAACAGGTAGCAACTAAACACAAATGTGTATAGATAGGTAGCCAACTACAGACAAATGTGTACAGACAGGTAACCAACTACAGACAAATGTGTACAGACAGGTAGCCAACTACAGACAAATGTGTACAGACAGGTAACCAACTACAGTCAAATATGTACAGACAAGTAACCAACTACAGACAAATGTGTACAGACAGGTAGCAACTAAACACAAATGTGTACAGATAGGTGGCCAACTACAGATAAATGTGTACAGACAGGTAACCAACTACAGACAAATGTGTACAGACAGGTAGCCAACTACAGACAAATGTGTACAGACAAATGTGTACAGACAGGTAGCAACTAAACACAAATGTGTACAGATAGGTAGCCAACTACAGACAAATGTGTACAGACAGGTAACTAACTAAACACAAATGTGTACAGACAGGTAGCCAGCTACAGACAAATGTGTACAGACAGATATCTGTTAGATTTGACAAATAGAAAAATCCCACTTTGATTTGTTTGTCTGTCTGTCTGTCTGTTTATTTGTTAAGTAGGGAATTCAAGTCTTTTTTCTGCAGAGGTACGTCACTTTCAACCTAAGAATGAGTCTTGTCTGTTATATCAGCGCGTGTAGGCTAACAAATAAGAAGAAAGAAGAACTTCACCAGGTTACCCTTTATGGTGTGATCACTCTTTCCTGAAATGGCAAACCACCTGCCGAGAGTATTGCACAAAGTACGAGCTCCGTAGCTCCGGCAAAATTCCCGTTTGTTTGTGTGTTTGTCTGTGTGTTTGTTTCTTGTGTAGGGGATTCAAGATCTGAATGTGATATGTATACCGAAGTAGACGAATCTGACTATATCTGAGCTTCCTTATAACATGTCCACCATGTCTGTCTTTGTGTGCGTGTGTGTGTGTGTGCGTGTGCGTGTGTGTGTGTGCGTGTGCGTGCGTGCGTGTGTGTGTAAGGCTGCTGCAAGTTAAGCGAGAGCAAGTGATGGATGAGACAATATTTTGTGGATAAATCCAAGCCACAGACCATCCATCCAACCAGCAGAAATAATCACTGTGGAATCAAGGACGATAACTCATGTTAGATGGGACACTTTGATTATCTGCACTTGGGATCTGTGCCCACCCAGGTCCGGAAGTGATGGGCATTATGCCGAAAACAGTTGATTTATTTTGTCACCTCCTGTATTTATATCAATCGCATCCAGCCCCCACCCATTTTTCACACCCATCTCCAGTGTGTTCAATGTACACGAGTGTGTTCAATGTACACGCAACACACACACACAAGATGCCACATCATAATAGCAATATTTGTTGATACCATTATTTCTCAACCCTGATAGTAGCAACGCCCCATTTTGACAACGCCCTATTTTGATAACGCCCCATTTTGACAACTAATATTTATAAACGTCCTTTTCTCACTCCCATACTTTCAATAAACTTTTTTTTTTAAATTGTGTACACACACTCACACACTCACACACATACACATTTGGAACACAATGTAGACTTATTAATACAGCTTAATGAGATACTTGTTCTTGGTGTGACTCTACCACTTCGGTGTGACTCTACCACTTCGGTGTGACTCTACCAGCTTGGTAACATCTGGTACCAAATTTGTTAAAATAATTCCCAAGTCTCTTCTGTTACGATCTGCAGTCGATTTCGTTGCTTCTGTAGTAGCAACACTCTTCTGTTAATTTCTTGTCTCTAATTCTGTTTTGACTCATATAATTCTGTAGTAGCAACTTACTTACTTACTTAATCCCGTCATGCCTAGTGACACATGGGGCTTCAGAAAGGACTTTCCATGCTCTCCTGTCCCGTGCAACCTCCAGCGCAGAGCCCCACGTCAGAGAATCGGTGTCCAGTTCCTCTTCCATCATGCGCCTCCATGTTGTCCGTGGTCTGCCTTTCTTTCTCTTTTCTTCTGGTGTCCAAGTGAGGGCTATCCTTGCAGGCATTTCTTGTCTCATTCTCATAACATGTCCGAGCCATTTCCATCTTCTCTTTTTGAGTATGTCATTCATTGCCTCTTGTCTTGTATCTTGGAGTAGTTGGTTATTGGATATTTTTACTGGCTAAAAGATTCCCAAGATTCTGCGAAGACAAGAGTGGTGGAAAACTGACAGCCTGCTAGTATCTCCTTTGGTCATCCTCCAACACTCCGATCCGTAGAGCAAAACTGGCAAAACAATGCTTTTATAGAGTTTAAGCTTTGTGGTCCTATTGTAGATTTTGGACTTCCATACTGGTTTCATTCTGGCAACACTCTTCTGTCAACTTTTTGTCTATAATTCTGTTTTGACTCACATAATTCTGTATTAGCAACACTCTTCTGTTAACTTCTTGTCTCTAATTATGTTTTGACTCGCAGTGTCAGGATAAGAAGAGATTTCTAGAACTCTTCTCTTTGCTCCTGGGGACATGGGTGGAGATAGCAATGAGAGAGCAGAAATACCAACTAGCTGCCCCCATATCAAGGGCTCAACAATGAAAAGATATGAGATTTTTAATGCTCTCATAGAATGTGACCGCAAGGAGGATTTTCATCTAAACAAATCCACATCAACTACTAGATTGCAAGTCTTCTAAACAAATCCACGTCAACTACTAGATTGCAAGTCTTCTAAACAAATCCACGTCAACTACTAGATTGCAAGTCTTCTAAACAAATCCACGTCAACTACTAGATTGCAAGTCTTCTAAACAAAACCACGTCAACTACTAGATTGCAAGTCTTCTAAACAAATCCACGTCAACTACTAGATTGCAAGTCTTCTAAACAAATCCACGTCAACTACTAGATTGCAAGTCTTCTAAACAAATCCACGTCAACTACTAATTGCAAGTCTTCTAAACAAATCCACGTCAACTACTAGATTGCAAATCTTCTAAACAAATCCACGTCAACTACTAGATTGCAAGAGTTTAGACTGAAGATTGGAATGACTAGAAAAGAACAACACGTATATAAGTAGGCTCATCATTCAACATCGAACTGATACGGTCGGTCGCTGGATGCTGTTGGGGATATTGTGAAGGATATCGGAGCACCTATGGTTTGAAGTGCAATAAATATATTTCAAACTGAAACTTAATTCTAGAATGGGCTTTTGTGTGCGCATTCAGAAATAGTGTTTTTCCTCAGCTCTGTTATTTCTGAGTTCCCCTAGCTACTTAAATAGAATCAATGCTGCACTGAATCCCTTCTCTAACAAGTCTGACGTTGGGAATGCTATAACTATCAATTTAGTTTCATTTTGCCTCATTTTGTTCACGTCTCATCTTGGTCACGTCTTATATTGTTCACGTCTCATCTTGGTCACGTCTCATATTGTTCCCGTCTCATCTTGGTCACGTCTTATTATGGTCATGTCTTATCTTGGTCACGTCTCACATTGATCACGTCTTATCTTGCTAACGTCTCATATTGGTCACGTCTCATATTGATCACGTCTTATATTGGTCACGTCTAATATTGGTCATGTCTTATCTTGGTCACGTCTCATATTGGTCACGTCTTATCTTGGTCAGTCTCATATTGATCACGTCTTATATTGGTCACGTCTAATATTGGTCACGTTTTATCTTGGTCACGTCTCATATTGGTCACGTCTTATCTTGGTCACGTCTCATATTGGTCACATCTCATATTATTGATGTCTCATTTTTGTCAAGTTTCAGAATGAATTATTGATGTCACTTCTACATTAAAAGCACACATAGATGTATTTAAATAAAGTGAGACACAGACCTGGCGTAGTTGTTGTACAATTCACAAGAACAAGATGCAGTAAGGTTTCAACCAAAACAGTATTATCAAACAAATGATACAAACGAAGGATGAGACTGAGACTGAGACTGAGACTGAGACTGAGACTGAGACTGTCTCATATACATATAAACAACACAAACACATTCAGACATTAAATCTCCAACTGTAAAACTAAAAATATTCAACTAAAATCGGTAAAATAGTTGGAAAAATAGAAATGAAAAAGTAAAATAAAACAATAATAATTACATATAAACATAAGTTATAAATAAGTTTAACATATACACATATACTAGGCAGCATGAGTTTAGTGAGTCCATGAGGTTATAGGGTAACATGTACACATATACTAGGCAGCATGAGTTTAGTGAGTCTATGAGGTTATAAGGTAACATATACACATATACTAGGCAGGCATGAGTTTAGTGAGTCCATGAGGTTATAGGGTAACATATACACATATACTAGGCAGCATGAGTTTAGTGAGTCCATGAGGTTATAGGGTAACATATACACATATACTAGGCAGCATGAGTTTAGTGAGTCCATGAGGTTATAGGGTAACATATACACATATACTAGGCAGCATGAGTTTAGTGAGTCCATGAGGTTATAGGGTAACATATACACATATACTAGGCAGCATGAGTTTAGTGAGTCCATGAGGTTATAGGGTAACATATACACATATACTAGGCAGCATGAGTTTAGTGAGTCCATGAGGTTATAAGGTAACATATACACATATACTAGGCAGCATGAGTTTAGTGAGTCCATGAGGTTATAGGGTAACATATACACATATACTAGGCAGCATGAGTTTAGTGAGTCCATGAGGTTATAGGGTAACATATACACATATACTAGGCAGCATGAGTTTAGTGAGTCCATGAGGCTATAACGTAACATATACACATATACTAGGCAGCATGAGTTTAGTGAGTCCATGAGGTTATAGGGTAACATATACACATATACTAGGCAGCATGAGTTTAGTGAGTCCATGAGGTTATAGGGTAACATATACACATATACTAGGCAGCATGAGTTTAGTGAGTCCATGAGGCTATAAGGTAACATATACACATATACTAGGCAGCATGAGTTTAGTGAGTCCATGAGGTTATAGGGTAACATATACACATATACTAGGCAGCATGAGTTTAGTGAGTCCATGAGGTTATAGGGTAACATATACACATATACTAGGCAGCATGAGTTTAGTGAGTCCATGAGGCTATAAGGTAACATATACACATATACTAGGCAGCATGAGTTTAGTGAGTCCATGAGGCTATAAGGTAACATATACACATATACTAGGCAGCATGAGTTTAGTGAGTCCATGAGGTTATAGGGTAACATATACACATATACTAGGCAGCATGAGTTTAGTGAGTCCATGAGGTTATAGGGTAACATATACACATATACTAGGCAGCATGAGTTTAGTGAGTCCATGAGGCTATAAGATAACATATACACATATACTAGGCAGCTTGAGTAGAAACCGTATTAAGAAGCATAGGAATGTAGTGAGTTGAGTCCATGAGGTTGTAAGGTAACATGTACACATATATTAGGCGGCATGAGTTTAGTGCGTGAGTCCATGAGGTTGTAAGGTAACATGTACACATATATTAGGCGGCATGAGTTTAGTGCATGTGTCCATGAGGTTGTAAGGTAACATGTACACATATATTAGGCGGCATGAGTTTAGTGCGTGTGTCCATGAGGTTGTAAGGTAACATATAAAGATACGATTTTCTTGAGCAAATCGATTCCAATCACGAGAAGAACATGATCGGATGACTGTGACCTGGATATCGCGAGCATCCAAATGGTCCGTTACATTGAAATGAGTGGCTACATGGGTCACATAGCTTCGTGTATATCACGTAAGTGTTGGCCGAAACGTTTACTATGCTTTTGGCCAGTTTCGCTTATATATGTTTTATCACAACGTTGACAAGTGATGGCGTAGATTATATTGCGGAACTCGCATGTAATACCATCCTTAATAACAAATGTTGTTGTAGGATAAGATATAGTACTAGTCTCTATCCCATAACACGGTCTAAAAATTACACTGCACATTTGATATATATATATATTTTTCGATGCAGAAGCACTTGAGTTTTCAGCTCTTCGGTTCGGTGCCAGGAACATCGTAAATCTAGAGAACATGTGGCTTTTGTGGCAGCCCGCGGAATTGAACCGCAGTCACAGGGGGCTTGTCACCTGTCGTCCAACGCGCTATAAACACGCTGGAAAGACGGGCGACATTTGATATAAGGAAGTGTCGTCTAGTGTGGACACTGGACATATATTATTATCTGTTTATTTATCTAACATGTTCTTTGACAATTTATTTGTATCACATTTGTGTTGATTTCATTGACAATTTCTTGTCATAATCTCATCAATATCATGGGAGTACATACATGATAGGTAGACCTCAGAGATAACAGAGGCGACGAACGACACTGTTTATGAAGCGCACACAAAAGCCCTTTCTATAAATCTCTTCTTACACTGAATCTGTTAGGCAAATCAGGACTGGAGAAAAGAAAGACAAGGTGCATAGATAGACAGGCTCGCGCTAGCTGTCTCTTGTTTCCACCTGACGCTGAAATGCAAAATATGATTAGAGAATAGATAGTTAGACATGGATTCTGGATGTATTATAATCTATGAGAGATTTTACCTACAATCAGTACTTACCTGAAGTTCCCAGGTAATTTGTTGGGATCTGTTGATGTTATGATCTTTTGTTGTGTCTCTGTCAGATGTTGTATTATTTGTTGTGTTTCTGTCACATGTTGTATTATTTGTTGTGTCAATGGACGTCGAGTTGGACGATTTTCTGCTGATGTTGCTTCTCATGTGACTTTGTCTGGTAGAGGCGTCGCCGCTACTGCTGCTGCTGCTGCTACTGCTGCTGGCGTCTATACCATTAGTTGTGCGCACAGATGGTGGCGCATGCATGGCCATCTCCGTCATTTCTATGTCATACAAGACATGTCGTTAGCTTATATTTCAAGAAACATACGACCCAGTCTGCCCGATCATCTTTATCTGTGGATACAGAAAAATGAGATTTCCCAACGTAACATTGGATAAATGACAAGGTAGCAGAGCCTACATGTTCTGATATCCTTACATAACATTGGAAAAATGACAAGGTAGCAGAGCCTACACGTTGTAATACGAGCGTGTTCAAATGAAAACGGGACTTGTGGATTTATTTAAAAGTATCATACGCAAATTAATAGTTTCAACGGAATTAAACAAAGCAACCACTTGTGAATAAGAATGCACCTGGGTTCATCAGAAAAATCTCCGTATGCATTTAGGCAAGCATCCCACTGTTTAGGTAGACGTCGAATGCCGTCCGAGAAAAATGTGCGTGGCTGTTCACTGAACCATGTGGTCACCGCTGTCTTCACGTCTGCGTCGCTGTTGAATCGATGTCCCTTTAGTGCTTTCTTCAACGGTCCGAACAAATGGAAATCACACGGGGAAGGTGTGTTCACAGTGGGTCCCACGGATGTTGACTGACCACCATAAGGAAGAACGGATGGGGTGGAGTTTGAACCACTTGATGCGTTACAGGACAGAGGGTGATGCATTTCTGTTGAGCATTGTGGCAGGTGATGAATCGTGGTGCCACCACTATGAACCGAGCAGCAAAATTGACAGCATGCAATGGAAACATCCAGGTTCACCAAAACCCAAAAATTCAAGACACAGGTTTCTGCTGGGAAGGTTATGGTGAACGAATTTTTTGACCATGAAGGCCTTTTGTTGGCCGATTTTAAGGAACCTGGTGTCAACATCAATGCCGCCCATTATAAAGACACTTTAGACAAGCTGCATAAGGCCATCAAGGCTAAGCGACCAGGCAAGTTTTCTCAAGGTGTGATTCTTCTCCACGACAACGCTCGTCCGCACGTCGCAAAAATTGTGCAGGAAACATTGGCAAAGAAGAATTGGGAAGTTCTTCATCACCCAGCCTATAGTTCCGATTTGTCCCTGTGTGATTTCCATTTGTTCGGACCGTTGAAGAAAGCACTAAAGGGACAGCGATTCAACAGCGACGCAGACGTGAAGACAGCGGTGACCACATGGTTCAGTGAGCAGCCACGCACCTTTTCTCGGACGGCATTCGACGTCTACCTAAACAGTGGGATGCTTGCCTAAATGTATACGGAGATTTTTTCTGATGAACCCAGGTGCATTCTTATTCACAAGTGGTTGCTTTGTTTAATTCCGTTGAAACTGTTAATTTGCGTATGATACTTTTAAATAAATCCACAAGTCCCGTTTTCATTTGAACACGCCTCGTATAACCAAACAAAGTCGTTGTTAGGTTGAAGGATTGTGTTTCGGCGTCAAGAGGTTTTCATTACAAACAACAAAAATGATCTTTAATGTCAATCTTACTATTTAACGTTGTCATAGATCGGGTGATGCGTAAAACAACCAAAAATAAAGACAAAGGTATCAGATGGACTCTCAAGTCCATCCTGGAAGACCTCGATTTTTTACATGACATTGCACCTCTATCTCACATACACAAAGATATCCAACCTGCACCCTTAACCAGTACAACCAAATTAAAGGGCATCAGTACAGTCAGCATGAAGGGCACCAGTACAGCCAAATTGAAGGGCACCAGTACAGCCAAATTAAAGGGCACCAGTACAGCCAAAGTAAAGGGCACCAGTACAGTCAAATTAAAGGGCACCAGTATAGTCAAAATGAAGGGCACCAGTATAGTCAAAATGAAGGGCACCAGTACAGCTAGATGGTTGAGTTGAAAATCAATCAGAAGAAAATAGAAAAAAAATGTTTCTGAAGATGGCCACCCCAGCGCAGGTCAAACTAGAAGATAAAATCCGTATGCGGATGAGAATGCTGGAGAGTAACAAAACAAGATCATATATCCAAACTCTCCACCTGATATACAATTTGTCTGCTCAAGATATGACTCATATTCTTGCCATATATCCAAACACTCCACCTGATATACAACTTGTCTGCTCAAGATATGACTCATATTCTTGCCAAATTCTATATCGTCTGCTGCCACAGTGTAAACAAGAGAATATGAGTAACAACATGCTAAATCGAGGCTGGAGATAGTTGAGACATGTGATACACATAGAGAGACTAACTCTGTCTAAACTGAGATGGACAACAGAGGGTAAACGAAAACGGGGAAGAGCACAAGCAGCTTGTAGTAAAACAGTAGAACAAGAACTGAAAGAAAGAAATTACAGTTAGAACATAATACAGAAGAAGAAGACGATCAGGATTAGAGAGTTATGGTGTCAATCTATTTATGCACTAAACGTTAAAGGTGCCACCGTCTAGAGTTGTGTTTCCCAAAGCGGTACAGCCTCCTCCTCCCCTCCAGTGGACGCTGAAGCGTTCTAGGGAGGCGATAGTGAATTTAGAAGAATTGGGGGATGTTCAGGCGATTAGGGTCGGTGGCTCCTTAAAGAAGAAATTAATAATAAATACTTTTAAATAAATTATGTTCGTGATTTTGCGATTGAATATTCATTTAAAATTTGAATTCTGCATTTAAATTCATCTTATGCCCATCTTACATGATCCATTTTTCTATTTCATGCATATAATCATTTGAAAATTGACCATGTATTACAGAGTTATATATCAATTTTCTATGTCAAAGAGAAAATAGAGCATGTATATATGTGGAGGGGGCGTTGGCAAACTGTTATAATGTGCAGGGGGCGTTACAAAGTTTATGTTGTGCAAAGTGGGCGGTGGGCCGAAAAAGTTTCGGGATCTATGTTCTAGACAAAGAGAGAGAGAGAGAGAGAAAGAGAGAGAAAGAGAGAGAAAGAGAGAAAGAGAGAAAGAGAGAGAGAGAGAGAGAGAAAGAAAGAGAAAGAGAAAGAGAGAGAAAGAGAAAGAGAGAGAAAGAGAAGAGAGAGAAAGAGAAAGAGAGAGAAAGAGAGAAAGAGAGAGAGAGAAAGAGAGAGAAAGAGAGAAAGAGAGAGAAAGAGAGAGAGAGAGAGAGAGAAAGAGAAAGAGAGAGAGAGAAAGAAAGAGAAAGAGAAAGAGAGAGAAAGAGAGCAAATAACATTAAGATAATGCTTGATGACTAAAAGTCGGAAATAGCAGGCTGGACGGTTCATGTTTGCATGTTTTCCCGATGTACCAAAGACCGTTGCTATGGCTACGGAGTTCGTGCTTTGTGTAATGCTCTGGGCTGATGGCATGCTATATCGGTGGCAAGCGACCTAGCTATACAGGAAAACTGCAATAAAGTCTATTCTATCGTCTGAACCCTGTCATTGACGATAGACACACGATGAGTGATGATGTCATCATCACACCGGCCTTCACTTCACGTTGTTTATCTGAAACCTAATCGAGACTGCGTCCACCTGAGAGTCTTGTGAAAGGTGCAAAACAGTCTTCATCTAGGGAAATTCATTATGGGATAATGCGCCTAGGAAGAAGCAGTTACAATATCGTGTCACTCAGTCGGTGGAGCAGCAGTTACACTATCGTGTCACTCAGTCGGTGGAGCAGCAAGTACACTATCGTGTCACTCAGTCGTTGCAGCAGCAGTTACACTATCGTGTCACTCAGTCGGTGCAGCAGCAAGTACACTATCGTGTCACTCAGTCGGTGCAGCAGCAAGTACACTATCGTGTCACTCAGTCCGTGCAGCAACAGTTACATGGTCTATTTGTGGTCTTCTGTAACGGATGTTCTGAGATCATGTAGAAGGAGATAATATCGAGTACAACTTCAAGTACAGATAGTGATGTATGTACAAGTGTACACGCACAATGTGTACAGACATATAGCAGCATCAGTGGCGGCTCGTGGTCAGTTTTCTTGGTGGGGGCATGACACCGAAAAATCATGGTATTTGGAGTATTTACTGTTATTTGTCTATTCCGGGAAGTTATTATTCCTTTCGATTATTGGTGGGGCGGGGCCCCACTAGCCCTAAATGACGAGCCGCCCCTGAGCAGTAAATACATAACCATATAGCTCTATGTCTGTTTATTCTTTCTCCGTTCTGAGTGGATAGATTGACTTTCGATAGATTGTAAGCTGATACAGAACTAGTATATTTTCACATTTAGTTGACATGACAAAATAAATGTTCTGAAGGTAACACAACGAACTCAATGAAAGTCGACTGTGTGTGTGCTTGTGTGTTTGTTTGTGTGTAGTATTAGCAAATATACTATCTAAGCCCAAGTATTCTGTTGGCAACATATTCACTGCAATCCCAGGCACTAGTGATAGGTCTGTGTTACAGAAGGTAGCATCGAGAGCCGTGTCAGAACACCCTGTCTTCCTTCATTCATTGACCATCATGTCAATCACTTGTCATTCATTTTTATTTTAGTCAATTTAAAAAACATTTTTTTCACTTTTATATATTAATAATATATCAATAATATAAAAAATTATATATCAATTCTATATTATTTAATGTATTCATAATTTGTCAATGTCATTTTTATGATGTATATCATGTCAATGCGTTGTTAGTTGTCTATATTTATGTTATTCTGTTGGCATCTATTTCTATTTTCTAACCATGTTTTGTCTTTGGGTGTCAGGTCGACAAAAGAGGTGCATGGAGCAAGTCTTTGGGTGTCAGGCCAACAAAAGAGGTGCATGGAGCAAGTTTTTGAGTGTCAGGCCAACAAAAGAGGTGCATGGAGCGAGTCACATTTCTACAAGGTGGAATTTAGTGCCTCGGATATTCCGTCGATCTTTTGACTCTGGGTTTGTTGCTGTTGTATCTGAGTTCTAGTGCGCTCTATGTGGGAGACAAGTATCTTAATGTTCTAGTGCGCTCTATGTGGGAGACAAATATCTTAATGTTCTAGTGCGCTCTATGTGGGAGACAAATATCTTAATGTTCTAGTGCGATCTATGTGGGAGACAAATATCTTAATGTTCTAGTGCGCTCTATGTGGGAGACAAATATCTTAATGTTCTAGTGCGCTCTATGTGGGAGACAAGTATCTTAATGTTCTAGTGCGCTCTATGTGGGAGACAAATATCTTAATGTTCTAGTGCGCTCTATGTGGGAGACAAATATCTTAATGTTCTAGTGCGCTCTATGTGGGAGACAAATATCTTAATGTTCTAGTGCGCTCTATGTGGGAGACAAATATCTTAATGTTCTAGTGCGCTCTATGTGGGAGACAAATATCTTAATGTTCTAGTGCACTCTATGTGGGAGACAAATATCTTAATATAGTGTAGTACTTTTAATCTGTTAGTATACCAGGGGAAACCACGTTTTATCACACCATGTCTTTGTGCTACATTCTTCTTCTTCTTCTTCACCTTGAGCACAGTTCTTCAACATACTTCTTCCAGCTCTTCCTCTCTCTTTCCACCGTTTCTAATTCTTTCCACGTTTTACCTATCCTTTTAATATCAGTCTTCCTCTCTCTTCTCCAGTTATGTCAAGGTCTTCCCCTATTCCTCTTTCCCTGCGGGTTCAACATTCTTATACTAGCAGCTGGTATTAGTTTTATCATAAAGCTGTGATTTAGTTATATATGTAACATGTAACATATAACAAAATGTTACGTACTCAATGTTTTCTTTTATTTATATTCATGAAATATTTCTCAAACAGAACACGGACAAGCAAATTGATTTTTAGTAAGACGAAGAAAATAAAATGAGAAGAAAACTACTTTTCGCTGACCATACTGTCTGAGCCTCACACAGTGAAGCAACCTTGCAATCTCTACTTTTCGCTGACCATACTGTCTGAGTCTCACACAGTGAAGCAAACCTGCAATCTCTAATCAACAATGTCACCAAGGCATGCGACCTATTTTATCTGACTATAAGCGTCTCCACAACAATTGTTTGATGTCACTGAGCTAACACGACAACAAATATCAATTTAAATGGTAACCATTAAACACCAGTTCAAAAATGTTGCTATCTTGTGTCTTGATGAAGAAATCAACGCTCAAGTAGGCAGCGCGGCACTACATTCGGCAAACTATCCAAGAGAGCGTGGGACAACACAAAATGAACATTGTTCAAGTAGGCAGCGCGGCACTACATTCGGCACACTATCCAAGAGAGCGTGGGACAACACAAAATAAACATTGTAGACGAAGATTCAAATATATCGAGCCGGTATAACTAGATCGTTACTATGTAGCTCATAAACATGGACAGCTTACTCAAGACACGAGAGGAGACTTAACATCTTTCACCTTCGATGTCTCCGCAAGATTATGAACATCTGGTGGTACGAAAAGATAACCAATTTTGAAAGTACTTCAACGTGCAAACGTGCTTTCCAACATGGACTTGCCAAGCAGTAGAAGACTAAAATGGAATACGTGAGAAGAATGGACAATATTGGTATACCTCACCTGGTGCTGTTCTGTGAACTTGCAGAATAGAAGAGGCTACAAGGCAGATCACTGCTCAGGTACAAGAATATCTGCAAGGCATCAATGAAGGACGTTTCTATCGGCCCAGTAAATACTTTTCTATCGGTCCCAGTAAATACTTTTATATCGGTCCCAGCAAATATTTGTATATCGGTCCCAGCAAATACTTTTATATCGGTCCCAGCAAATATTTTTATATCGGTCCCATCAAATACTTTATATCGGTCCCAGCAAATACTTTTATATCGGTCCCAGCAAATACTTTTATATCGGTCCCAGCAAATACTTTTCTATCGGTCCCAGCAAATACTTTTCTATCGGTCCCAGCAAATACTTTTCTATCGGTCCCAGCAAATACTTTTCTATCGGTCCCAGCAAATACTTTTCTATCGGTCCCAGCAAATACTTTTCTATCGGTCCCAGTAAATACTTTTCTATCGGTCCCAGTAAATACTTTTCTATCGGTCCCAGTAAATACTTTTCTATCGGTCCCAATAAATACTTTTCTATCGGTCCCAGTAAATGGGTAAAACTAACTGATGACGGAGTTATATGAAGAACAATGTTACACAAAGGTTGCGAATCTTTTGAGAAGAGACTTAGGGATGAGCTTGAAGATGTAAGAGACCATCGCAAACTCAGAAGTGATCACAGTAAAACATTTGCCAAATGACCGTCTGTAAAGATAAATAAAAGAACAATATATATATGTGTATGTATGTATACTTGAAAGTAATTGAAGCTAACATGTCTAATATTATTTGATTGATAATATGACACAACACTGAAACAAGTCCATTTATTCAAGTACCTGCGATCACTCCTGATATCAGATGACAGGTGTAAAACAGAGATTAGAAATAGAATAGCTCAAGCAAAAGCAGCTTTTATGAAAATGAAAAACACACTATGCGTGAATTCACTACCAATGATACTGTGGAAACGAGTACTCCAGTGCTATATTGAACCAATACTTCTGTATGGTAGCGAATCATGGACAATGAACAAACAATCAATACGATCATTGGAAGCCACAGAGATGTGGTTTTACAGAAGAATGCTGAAAATTCCATGGACAGCGAAGAAAACAAATGTGGAGGTTTTAAATCAGGCCTGCACACAAAGAAACCTTATCAAAAGAATAAGAATCAGACAATCAAGGTTCTTCGGGCATATAATGTGAAGAGAAGGTTTAGAACATTTGGTGACTACAGGTCAAATTCAGGGAAAGAGAGATCGTGGAAAATTGAGGAGAAGATGTTGGATGGCCTGACATCATGGTTCGACACAAGATCGGCGTCAGAACTGATTACATGCACAAGCAGAGAGAGTTGTGGAGAGACATGATCGCCTACGCCGGCAGGCATGGCACTTGATTGATTAATTGATTGATTGATTGATTGATTGACTGACTGATTGATTGATTGATTGATTAATTGATTGATTGATTGACATATGATGCAATCTAGACGTAAGTGTTTTCATGTTGAACAGAATCTGTTTATTGTTGCTATATTTAGCGCTGACATCATACTGATAGTAACATATGTTGTCTCATGCTGTGATTGATCGATGTAACAAAACATCACACCTGTCACAAGACGTGATAAATGATGCAAGATTGAGACATACTAAGACGTTATTTAGTGGACATACACAATGAAGACATTGATAAACACCATATACTGTACACACTTCATATTTTCTGCACACATATCACATACATATCACGCACACATATCACATACGATACAGCACAGGTCATGTATGTTACATACGTGCCACAAATGTATATATATATATGCATGTGCAGATGGGATGAATTCAGGAGAAGTGATGAAATCAGAAAACATTTCTGTTGAATAACAACTGTTAATAAGAAAGAGAAGACGGAGACATGTTTTGCATACTCTGAGACGAAATTATCAAAGAATGAGAAAGTAGACATTGAAGTTGGAGGCAAAGGGTTTCAGAAAAAAAGGGACGTTCTATGGAAACTCTGAAAGGTTCTACTGAGAAAGGTTAGAAATATCAGACTCGATTCCATGGAAGAGATTGAGCGAGTTGCCTAGGGCAGAACGGAATGGAGAAATTGCTTACATGACCTATGTAACGTATAACAGTATGAGATATATGTATATATATATATGGTGTGGGGGTATGTATGGGAATATGGAAAGAAAACATAATAAACTAGACATCCATGTCAATGGCACTAAAATAAACCAAGTGAAAGAATGCAAATACTTAGGAAGCATATTCACAGAAGACGGAAAACTAGATAGAGAGATAGAGGCTAGAGTGTAAAAAGCAAATTCTGTAACCTACCAGTTAACCCCATTGTTAAGGCACCCAACAATTTCATTAACAGCTAACAACAGATGATCAACAGCATTGTCATACCTACTTTGTGTTACCAGACCCAAACATGGACAATGAGGAAAGCGCAGTCACAAAAATAACTACATGTGAAATGCGTTGCCTGCGAAAAGTTACCAACAACACAAGAAAAGACAGAGTCACCAACATCAGCATAAGAAAGAAAGCTGGCACAGAACCTTGCATAGAGAAACAAAGAATGAAGTGGTTTGGCCACTTAATAAGAATGCATCCACACTCCACAGTATACAGTCTTCTACAACAGAACATCGGGAAAGAAGGCGAGAGGAAGACCACGAAAAAGATGGTTAGATGGCATAGCAGAATCCTGTCAAGGAGCAAAACTAACAATCTCCCAAGCTACCAGAACAGCGTAAGACAAAAACCGAAATCCAGAACACTGGGCAACAACCCGGTAATAGCGACGACACTGGGCAACAACCTGGTAATAGCGACGACACTGGGCAACAACCCGGTAATAGACTTGGCAACAACCCGGTAATAGCGACGACACTGGGCAACAACCCGGTAATAGACTTGGCAACAACCCGGTAATAGCGACGACACTGGCCAACAACCCGGTAATAGACTTGGCAACAACCCGGTAATAGCGACGACACTGGCCAACAACCCGGTAATAGCGACGACACTGGGCAACAACCTGGTAATAGCGACGACACTGGCCAACAACCCGGTAATAGACTGGATAACAACCCGGTAATAGCGACGACACTGGGCAACAAACCGGTAATAGACTGGATAACAACCCGGTAATAGCGACGACACTGGGCAACAGCCCGGTAATAGCGACGACACTGGGCAACAACCCGATAATAGCGACGACACTGGGTAACACCCCGGTAATAGACTGGGCAACAACCCGGTAATAGCGACGACACTGGGTAACAACCCGGTAATAGACTGGGCAAAAACCTGGTAATAGACTGGGCAACAACCCGGTAATAGCGACGACACTGGGCAACAACCCGGTAATAGACTGGGCAACAACCCGGTAATAGACTGGGCAACAACCCGGTAATAGACTGGGCAACAACCCGGTAATAGACTGGGCAACAACCCGGTAATAGACTGGGCAACAACCCGGTAATAGACTGGGCAACAACCCGGTAATAGACTGGGCAACAACCCGGTAATAGACTGGGCAACAACCCGGTAATAGACTGGGCAACAACCCGGTAATAGACTGGGCAACAACCCGGTAATAGACTGGGCAACAACCCGGTAATAGACTGGGCAACAACCCGGTAATAGACTGGGCAACAACCCGGTAATAGACTGGGCAACAACCCGGTAATAGACTGGGCAACAACCCGGTAATAGACTGGGCAACAACCCGGTAATAGCGACGACAAGAAGAAGAAGAAGAATGTAAGTGTATGTCTATGTTCAGTAAATGTCTGTATGTGTGTGTGTGTGTGTGTGTGTGTGTGTGTGTATTCGTTGTCTGTCTTTTGCTATATGTGTGTGTGTGAACATGTATGGGAACCTGTGTGTGTGTGAACATGTATTGTGTGTGAACATGTATATGTGTGAACATGTATGTGTGTGAACATGTATGTATGTGAACATGTATGTATGTGAACATGTATGTTTGTGAACATGTTTGTATGTGAACATGTATGTGTGTGAACATGTATGTATGTGAACATGTATGTATGTGAACATGTATGTATGTGAACATGTATGTGTGTGAACATGTATATGTGTCAACATGTATGTGCGTCAACATGTATGTGCGTCAACATGTATGTGTGTCAACATGTATGTGTGTCAACATGTATGTGTGTCAACATGTATGTGTGTCAACATGTATGTGCGTCAACATGTATGTGTGTCAACATGTATGTGTGTCAACATGTATGTGTGTCAACATGTATGTGTGTGAGCAGAATGTAAAATATAAATTGTCTCAACTTGTAGCAGACATACTCATTTTTAACTAGTACTCCTAGTCTCCGCCGGGGCACCTGAGACATTGTTCTCGAAGACTTTATCGTGTGTCAGATATCAAAAACACGTTTTGTTTCTCACGGGACACCATCTTAAAGAAAATGTTCCGTCCGACCGATCTCTCAGCATCCTTGTCTCAGCTGAGAGCTGGAGAAAATTGCTAATGTCATTAAAAGATTCAGAAAGAATTACATTCTAGGATTCCGTTTACAAGCTACAGGATGTAGTACACAATCCTGCAGGATTCTAGAGCTTAAACACCAGCCGTTTAACTGTTGATTGGTAAGTTCTGTGTTTGAGAATGTAACAATTATTTGTCGACATTACATCGACATTTACATCGACATTTACATCGACATTTACATCGACATTTACATCGACATTTACATCGACATTTACATCGACAAATGAAAAATAACGACAAGAGAAAGAAGAAAATCATTTTACGTCTGGCTTCTTGTATTTTCTTGTATGAACTAGATATATTTCTAGTGATTTCATTTTATAGAGTTTTGTTGTTGATACACACTGGTATATGGTAGATATTGAGCACGTCAGCGTGTATGCTCACAAATGGTTTAACGTTCAGATATTCTATATCATTTGGATGTAGTGAATATTCCGAACCAGTTCATGGAAGCTATGTGGTCTGACCTTGTTAAAAGTATCTAACGGAAACGATGTTCTGACTAGTACATGATAAGAACAAAAGTAGAACATTTATATCTACTAACACTGTCAGTTTTAGTGTTATATGAGATTTGTGTTACATTTTGAAAGTTTATTGTTTCAAACTAAAATATGATTAAAGTGGGGGTTAGAGGTTACGATATATTGAGATGTCGGATTAGAGGTTATGATAAATTGAGATGTCGGATTAGAGGTTGCGATAAATTGAGATGTGGGGTTAGAGGTTACGATATATTGAGATGTCGGATTAGAGGTTATGATAAATTGAGATGTCGGATTAGAGGTTGCGATAAATTGAGATGTGGGGTTAGAGGTTACGATAAATTGAGATGTGTGGGTTAGAGGTTACGATAAATTGAGATGTCGGATTAGAGGTTGCGATAAATTGAGATGTGGGGTTAGAGGTTACGATAAATTGAGATGTGTGGGTTAGAGATTATGATAAATTGAGATGTCGGATTAGAGGTTACGATATATTGAGATGTCGGATTAGAGGTTATGATAAATTGAGATGTCGGATTAGAGGTTGCGATAAATTGAGATGTCGGATTAGAGATTGCGATAAATTGAGATGTGGGGTTAGAGGTTACGATAAATTGAGATGTGTGGGTTAGAGGTTACGATAAATTGAGATGTGGGGGTTAGAGGTTACGATAAATTGAGATGTGTGGGTTAGAGATTATGATAAATTGAGATGTGTGGGTTAGAGGTTACGATAAATTGAGATGTGTGGGTTAGAGGTTACGATAAATTGAGATGTGTGGGTTAGAGGTTACGATAAATTGAGATGTGTGGGTTAGAGGTAACGATAAATTGAGATGTGTGGGTTAGAGGTTACGATACATTGAGATGTGTGGTTAGAGGTTACGATAAATTGAGATGTGGGGTTAGAGGTTACGATAAATTGAGATGTGTGGGTTAGAGGTTACGATAAATTGAGATGTGTGGGTCAGAAGTTACGATCGAATAAAATACAGAATATGTCAATGCATGCTTTCAAAAAAACGCATGGAATTCAATACAAGTACTCGATTCTAACACTCAACGACAAATAAAACATAAGTATCGATTTTCCAGACAAACATATTTAATGTATGTATTCGACTATCATGCGTCATTAGACAATCAATAGAAGTACTCGTATTCAACAAATATGAAACAGACTGCATATATTCAATAATAACCGGATATGACGAGCTGGGATATTTCTTTCCGGTTTATTTCCACTGATTTCTGATCTCAGAGTACACGAGTTCCTAGTTCTATCGGAGACGGACGACAAAATGTAGGTCACGTGTTCAAGTTGAGCACGTACACGAGAGATTTAATGTTGGATATCGTAAACAGCTGACGGTAACAATGATGGGATGACTAGATTTAATGTTGGATATCGTAAACAACTGACGGTAACAATGATGGGATGACTAGATTTAATGTTGGATATCGTAAACAGCTGACGGTAACAATGATGGGATGACTAGAACAGTAGAAACAACCTCATGTCGTTCTGTCTGTGGAAACTGAACCAAATATGAGTGTTGACGTTATCATTGAAGTCTGCATAGGTCATACAGAACCGCTCTGTGGAGTATTCTCAGATACTATTGACTACCATCTACAAAATAATAAACATTAACAAAAGCCTGTTGGATGGTTCACAATCTGGAGTCCGCACTGATGGTGGAGACAACGACTGGTTTATGGTTGAAAAGGAAGTAAAACAAGGCTGTATTATTCCTTTGCTATTGTTTGGAGTGCCATTGACTGGGTGATGTGAAAATGTTGCAGGGGCGAAACTGGCATCGATTGGGTAGAAAATAGTCAACTAGAAGATTTGGATTTTCAGATGATATTGCCTTGTTAAGTAGAAACAACCAAGATATGCAAAGAAAAACAGACAACTTGTCATCTATAGCATCAAAAGTTGGACTGCAGATAAGCTATAAAAAACAAATATAATAAAGACACCTATGGCAGGCAATGCAGATATCACCCTCAAATCTAAAATGATAAAAAATATCAGAGCAGTACACATATTAGGTAGTAATTTTGTTTGCACAGAAAATGTTAAAAAAGAAACTTTGCTTCGAATTGTCAAAGGAATATTAGCTTTTAAATATTTTCGAATAACCTAAATTATGAATTTTCAATTCAAATGTTGTATCAATCCTAACATATGCTAGCGAGAGTTGGAAAATGACTAAAGATATAGAAAGCAAGTTAAATGTATTTGAAAATAGATGTCTGCGAAAAATAATGAATATAAAATGGAACGAATTCAGGTGAAGTGATGAAATCAGAGATTGATTGATTGATCATTGATTGATTGATTTATTTATTGATTGCTAGGGCCATCATCATTGCACTTTAGTGAGTAACCATGTGTGTTCCGCTATCTATCTTACACAGGAAGATCTCAGCGGTAGTGCACGAACTCCGTAGCACCGGCGAGGGTCATCAGTGTAAGTTACTAAATGGGGTTTTTTTGGCAGGAATTTTATTGTTTAGTCTTTGTAATGAATTCTGCCAGGACAATTGCTGTTCGTATCGAATTTGAACTGCCAATGGTTCTTCTATGTGCTCAACCTGAACACGGAATCTACGTTTTATCCTCCACCTCCCATAGGACTAGGAACTGGATCTCACCTACAATAAGATCAAGGATCTCTGGACAAAATATCTTGATGGCTTTGCGAGGGAGTGAACCGAGTACCTTTGCAACGAGAGGCGAGCACCTAGCCTCCTCTCTCTCTCTCTCTTTCTCTCTCTCTCTCTCTCTTTCTCTCTCTCTATTTCTCTCTCTCTCTCTCTCTCTCTTTCTCTCTCTCTCTCTCTTTTTTTCTCTCTTTCTCTCTCTCTTTAGCCTGGTACGTCCTTGGCGTTTAGGGCAGCAACAAACGTACACCATTCTTCCCTGTTCATGGCCTTCCTCTGTATTGTGTTTCAGCTATGATTTATTTCCTTCAGCTCTTGCTCTATCGTTCTCCTCCAGGTCGTCTTGGGTCTTCCACGCTTTCGCCTACCCTCTGGAGTCCATCTCAGTGCAGTTTTCGTGTCGGAGCCAGTCTCCATGCGCATCACATGTCCAATCCATCTCCAGCGTCGTCTTCGGATGATAGTGCCCATATTCTCTTGTTGGCATCGTGCAAGCAATTCTTGTTTCGAGATAGTAGTCGGCCAGTACACGCGTAAGATTTTTCGCAGACAAGTTGTATGAAAGGCGGAGAGTCTGGACATATCCTGTTCTGTCATTCTCCAGCATTCCGATCAGTACAGCAATGTTGACAGCACACAGCTGTTATACATACTAGTCTTGGTTCTGATGCTGTATTGGGCAGATTTTCAGGCGGTCTGAAGGGTCATGAATGCACTTCGTGCCTTACTCAGTCTGTTTTTAATGTCAGATCCAGCGCCTCCTTCATTGCTAATAACACTTCCAAGGTATGTGAAAGCGGTTGTATCTCGGAGGGTTTTACCTTCTAGTTTGACTGGTGCTGGGTTGCTATGTTCAGAGTCATTACTTTAGTTTTCTTCTGATTTATTTTCAGCCCAACCATCTCACTATATTGGTTAAGGCAGCAGGTCTTTTCCTGGATATCTCTATGTGTATGAGATAGAGGTGCGATGTCATCTGCAAAATCTAGGTCTTCCAGAGTGGATGTGAGCGTCCATCTAATACCTCTTGCCTTATCTTCCGTTGTTTTACGCATCACCCAATCTATGACAGTGTTGAATAATAGGGCTGACATAACACATCCTTGTCGCACGCCTGTTTTTACTTCAAACTTTAGTTCTGAGGTTTCAACACTGCATGCAAACTTGCTGTAGCAGCTTTTTATAATATTTATAAAACACAGTGGGATTCCATACCATCTTAAGATACGCCATAGACTTTTGCGGTGTATGCTATCAAAAGCTTTTTCAAAACCTACAAAGTTGATATAGAGTTTGCTTTGCCATTCTGTGCATTGTTCTATGATATTTCTAAGAGCAAATATTTGGCCTATACAGCTCCGTCCTCTGCGAAATCCTGCTTGTTCCTTTCTCAGTTTCTTATCCACAGCATCAGTAATACGTTGTACGATGATTTTGCTTAAGATTTTACTTGGGACAGAAAGCAATGTTATTCCACGCCAATTATTACAATCGGCAAGGGAGCCCTTTTGGGTATCTTGATGATGACTCCTCTGTTCCATGCATCAGGTATTATATGGGCATTCCATATAGTAGTAAACAAGGGTTGCAATATATTAGCTGCAAGTTCTGGGTCTATTTTGAATAGTTCTGCGTTTAAGTTATCATTCCCTGGTGCCTTGTTATTCTTAAGAGATTTAATTGCTGTAATGATCTCATCCCGGCTGGGTGTTTCAATGCCAATTTCTAATTCCTCTGTTGGTTCTGGTATGTCTGCTACTACCGTTGGCGGTGGTCTATTTAGCAATTCTTTAAAATGCTCTGTCCATCTTATTTCTTGTTCCTTTTCCGTTGTCAATAGTATTCCATTCTTATCCTTTATGAGAGTATTTGATCTCCTATAATGTTTCCCGCTTATTAGCTTTGTAATTTTGTACACTGTTCCCTGATCACACTTTTTTACTGCTTCTTCTGCCTGTACTGCCAGGTCTTCAACATACATTCTTTTGTCAGCTCTCACAGCCCGTTTGATTTCTTTACTTGCGCTTTTGTACTGTTCTTGGTATCTTGCTTTCAGTCTTTCAGACTTTGCTTCTAACAATTTCTTTTTTAATATTCTTCAGCTGTCTATTATTTTCCATGTTGTTGGTGTTATCCATTCTTTTCTTTCCTTTGTGCGGTACCCTAGACATGTTTCACTGCTCTGGCTATATATAGATGCTATGTTGTCCCATGTTCTATCTATGTTGTCAGTTTCATCCGTAGTTTCATTACTTTCTAGGGCTTGGAATCTGTTCTTTATCTGCATTATAAACTTATCCCTTACTTCCGTGTCTTTTAGTCTATCCACATCGAACCTCTTTGGAAGTTTTTCTGTTGTCCTGTTTTTCTTAGTTTAAGTTTGACATAAGCTGCGACTAGGTGGTGGTCGCTACCAACATCTGCACCTCTCCTGACTACAACATCTAGCAGCGAGCGTCTCCAGGGTCCATTGATCATTATATGGTCTATTTGGTTTTTATCTCTGCCATTAGGGAATACCATGTTAATTTGTGGATATCTAAATGTTGAAATAGGGTTCCTCCTATAACAAGATTGTTCATGCTGCAGAAGTTTACTAAACGTTCCCCATTTTCGTTCATCGTACCACATCCATATTTTCCCATAGTTCTATAACTATGCGTGTTGTCTTGTCCGACCTTCGCATTTAGATCTCCCATAACAATGATAACATCATGGGATGGTGACTTGTCTAATTCTGCTTGTAGGTTTTCGTAGTAAGAGTCTTTCTTTGTATCTTCGCTATCATTAGTTGGCGCATAGCATTGTAGGATCGTGATGTTTGTATGCTTCCCCTTTAGTCTGATCTTAATCAAGCGGCTACTGATAGGTTTCCATTCTAACAGACACTTTTCCACGCCTTTTCTTAGGATTACTGCTACTCCTTCATGGTGTAGGTCATCGTCTCGTCCAGAAAAAGGACTGTTTCACCTGTTGCAGTGGTACTTCTTCCATTTCCTGTCCATCTGCTCTCGCTATCCCCTAGGATATGTAGATTATATCTTCTCATTTCTGCTGTTATTTGTGATAGTTTTCCAGTTTCGTACATTGTTCTTACATTCCAGCATCCAATTCTGGTCTTGATTTTGGCATTCAGGACTTCCGTCCTCATGAAAGTAGCTTCCTTTCGGCTTTCACCACTTCCAGTCATGTGAGTCAATGACTCTGGTAGCCCTTCATGCCCGTAGATAGGTTGTATGTTTGTTGTTGTTTCCGTAACTTTAATTTTTTTAAAGGATGGGATCATTAGTCCCAAGCCCAACCCCCAACCTGGAGGACCAGGAGACCATGCTTCGTCTGTCCCTCTTCAGTGACCTTTCCGGCTTGGGTAACCCTTCCGGGAACATAAATTCCCACCGACCTAGCTCACTGTATCATTGGAGCACGCAAGCCTCTCCACCATTACAAGGTAATGGCCTCATGGGGACGCTAGACTCTACACCACATAGAAAAATGTTCAAAGAATACCTAAGCAGGAACTATAGTAGGAGGCAGAGGTTCAAGAATGAGAAGCCGACCTAGGGAAACCATAAAACGAACTTTGCTGGGAGGGGCGAGAAATATTGGACAAAATTCCCTAGAATACATTGAGAGACTTGCCCAGGGTATATCAGTATAGAGAAATTGCTTGCGGAACCTGTGTAAAGTATAACGGTACAGGAGAAATATTATAATAATATTATATTAATATAAACGTCTAAACATTGCATTTAGAATATAATATTGCAGACATTTGTATTGTATTTAGAATATAATATTGCAGACATTTGTATTGTATTTAGAATATAATATTGCAGACATTTGTATTGTATTTAGAATATAATATTGCAGACATTTGTATTGTATTTAGAATATAATATTGCAGACATTTGTATTGTATTTAGAATATAATATTGCTGACATTGGATTTACAAGGAAAAGCAATCAGAACATTTATCTAGTATAAATTTGATGAAATAAAATCAACTACTTACTGTCTTGTAGATATTTGATGAAATAACAGAGGCAAGATACTTTTAGGAAACATCAAATATTTATCTATTTATCTATCTTGTACAAATTAAATGACTCTTTGTACTCAAAATGAAACATCTCTGATTTATAAGTGTATCGATATGGAACTCAATTATCTACACAATCTGAACTAATAGAGAAAGTCAGCTTAACTATCTACACAATATGAACATGTAGAGTATGTCAACTAAATTACCATATCAATCATGTAACTTTTTAAACAATTCAGAGCAAAACAAGCTACTGACACATGATGATGATGAAGAATGAGAAAACTTACACTTAGTTACATATATTTATATATATATACATACAAATATATACGTATATGAAACATGGCATAAAGTATAGATTTCACAATAAACTTGCTGAACTATACCAACGGTGTCATGGTTACGTATAAATATTGACAATTCTAAGTGTAACTAAACATTAGTGGAAATATATGTGTTAATTAAAAGTAGTACTTACATTCACAAAATAATATTTGGTATATCTCCAAACAGAATTGTTGTTAGATGGTATCTAAGTCCCAATTTGTTGTCCAGCTGATGCCAGGACAAATAGAACACGCTCGTGTAGCAGTGTCCATCTCTAACTCGTTCATGACTAGATGTAGTAGTGCTCCTAGGTTGAACTATGACAGATTGAGCACAGATAGTTCTTCTATGATATCTCGTGTCGCTTTCAATTAAAAGTTAGAAATATTACACATTACACACACACACAAAATAGATACTGTTGTGGTTTTTTTTTCAGCTAGTTTCTTTATGAAATGTGTTTTTTAATGTTTTGTTCGACTCTGGTTGACACACTTGCTAGACGTTCATACAAGCTTCGACCGCCATTTTCCTAGCAGAGGTGGTTCCTCCAATCAGCGAGTGTCATTGATCCAACAGCATTATCATAGAAGAGTTTTCAGGCAGTGCCAATTCTAGACATTGCTACTCGAGTTTCATGGAACATGAGAAAAGTTTTAAAGTTTGATCAAAGAAAATAAATGTGGATTTTTCCCACTTGCATGACAGATGGGAACCAGTCGTGTTTTGTTTGTGTGTGTGTGTGTGTATTTAAATTATTGTAGCATTGTCAACATTGGGCGTCTGATGTCAAACAGAAACGGTAATCAGTCCTAGAGGACACAAAATGCTGCAACTGAAATGTCGCATTTTGTGTTGGTCTTCCTACGAAGAGATGACAGAGTCTTCTTGTAGGAAACTTAGAATTTGTGAGCGATGATGTGAAACTGAGAGAAGACAAAATGATTGCTACTTTAAATACACTAACACATTGAAGTCAGAATGTAGTCAAGTGAGACATGTATAGTGAGCATACAGTCAAGTGAGACATGTATAGTGAGCATACAGTCAAGTGAAACATGTATAGTGAGCATACAGTCAAGTGAAACATGTATAGTGAGCATACAGTCAAGTGAGACATGTATAGTGAGCATACAGTCAAGTGAGACATGTATAGTGAGCATATCACCACCCAAGCGTACCTGGTTCAAACCCCGCGGCAGGCAATTTGGAAGCAAATCGTTTCCGTGGGATTTTCACGAAAGGTAAAAATATAGATCGCCGTTGAGAAAGCAATGGCAACCTATTGAACGTATAAGTGGTGCCTAGAAAATACACGGCTCGTTTACTGTGATAGATGGCTACATCCTGTAAAGCATATGCCACGATTTTGTAAATGAATAGACAGACTACAGACAAGTGGGACATGTCTAGACAGACTACAGACAAGTGGGACATGTCTAGACAGACTACAGACAAGGGGGACATGTATAGACAGACTACAGACAAGTGGGACATGTATAGACAGACTACAGACAAAGTGGGACATGTATAGACAGACTACAGACAAGGGGGACATGTATAGTCAGACTACAGACAAGTGGGACATGTATAGACAGACTACAGACAAGGGGGACATGTATAGTCAGACTACAGACAAGTGGGACATGTATAGACAGACTACAGACAAGTGGGACATGTATAGACAGACTACAGACAAGTGGGACATTTATAGACAGACTACAGACAAGTGGGACATGTATAGACATACTACAGACAAGTGGGACATGTATAGACAGACTACAGACAAGTGGGACATGTATAGACAGACTACAGACAAGGTGGACATGTATAGACAGACTACAGACAAGTGGGACATGTATAGTCAGACTACAGACAAGTGGGACATGTATAGACAGACTACAGACAAGTGAGACATGTATAGACAGACTACAGACAAGGGGGACATGTATAGACAGACTACAGACAAGTGAGACATGTATAGACAGACTACAGACAGACAAGGGGGACATGTATAGACAGACTACAGACAAGGGGGACATGTCTAGACAGACTAATACAAGTGAGACATGTATAGACAGACTACAGACAAGTGAGACATGTATAGACAGACTACAGACAGACAAGGGGGACATGTATAGACAGACTACAGACAAGTGAGACATGTCTAGACAGAATACAGACAAATGAGACATGTATAGATAGACTACAACCCTACCAGCAGAGATGGTACGCCATCAGTCGAGAGTGTTGTCTAAAGCACGAACTCTGTAGCTTCAGCAGCTATTCTTGGGATTCTCATGATAAAATTGTACAAGTGACTCGATCCAGATTGGAACACACTAACTTCATAACGATAGGCAATTGTTTTAACCATTTTGCCATAGAGACCCACCAGACGACACGTATCCTACTTTAATCTAAGCAGGTTGGCGACAACTAAGTATCCAACACCCCCTTTTTCCTATTCCTCCATTCTAAACCCCCATCCGTTTCCTTCGACTGTTTCCTCTTCGACGACATTGTCGCTGGGAAATATTTTCACAATTCATTTTTGTTTTACTTTTATAATTGTAGACGTCAAGTGATAGATAGATTGATCGATTGATTGATTGATTGAGTGATTGATTATTGTTTATATTATTTGTGAAACTTACCTGGTGCATATATTCTCCCAAGACTAGGTACCCAAATAGGTGTCACAAACAGGTGTCACAAACATACATACATGATAGAAGATTGTCAATATTATAAATGATTTCACCAACAGATGAATGGACTCTAGCACAATCACTAACTTATATTTATAGACCAAGAAAAGACATTTGATAGAGTAAACAGCTTATATTTATAGACCAAGAAAAGACATTTGATAGAGTAAACAGCTTATATTTATAGACTAAGAAAAGACATTTGATAGAGTAAACAGCTTATATTTATAGACAAAGAAAAGACATTTGATAGAGTAAACAGCTTATATTTATAGACTAAGAAAAGACATTTGATAGAGTAAACAGCTTATATTTATAGACCAAGAAAAGACATTTGATAGAGTAAACAGCTTATATTTATAGACTAAGAAAAGACATTTGATAGAGTAAACAGCTTATATTTATAGACTAAGAAAAGACATTTGATAGAGTAAACAGCTTATATTTATAGACCAAGAAAAGACATTTGATAGAGTAAACAGCTTATATTTATAGACTAAGAAAAGACATTTGTTAGAGTAAACAGCTTATATTTATAGACCAAGAAAAGACATTTGATAGAGTAAACAGCTTATATTTATAGACTAAGAAAAGACATTTGATAGAGTAAACAGCTTATATTTATAGACCAAGAAAAGACATTTGATAGAGTAAACAGCTTATATTTATAGACCAAGAAAAGACATTTGATAGAGTAAACAGCTTATATTTATAGACCAAGAAAAGACATTTGATAGAGTAAACAGCTTATATTTATAGACCAAGAAAAGACATTTGATAGAGTAAACAGCTTATATTTATAGACCAAGAAAAGACATTTGATAGAGTAAACAGCTTATATTTATAGACCAAGAAAAGACATTTGATAGAGTAAACAGCTTATATTTATAGACCAAGAAAAGACATTTGATAGAGTAAACAGCTTATATTTATAGACCAAGAAAAGACATTTGATAGAGTAAACAGCTTATATTTATAGACCAAGAAAAGACATTTGATAGAGTAAACAGCTTATATTTATAGACCAAGAAAAGACATTTGATAGAGTAAACAGCTTATATTTATAGACCAAGAAAAGACATTTGATAGAGTAAACAGCTTATATTTATAGACCAAGAAAAGACATTTGATAGAGTAAACAGCTTATATTTATAGACCAAGAAAAGACATTTGATAGAGTAAACAGCTTATATTTATAGACCAAGAAAAGACATTTGATAGAGTAAACAGCTTATATTTATAGACCAAGAAAAGACATTTGATAGAGTAAACAGCTTATATTTATAGACCAAGAAAAGACATTTGATAGAGTAAACAGCTTATATTTATAGACCAAGAAAAGACATTTGATAGAGTAAACAGCTTATATTTATAGACCAAGAAAAGACATTTGATAGAGTAAACAGCTTATATTTATAGACCAAGAAAAGACATTTGATAGAGTAAACAGCTTATATTTATAGACTAAGAAAAGACATTTGATAGAGTAAACAGCTTATATTTATAGACCAAGAAAAGACATTTGATAGAGTAAACAGCTTATATTTATAGACCAAGAAAAGACATTTGATAGAGTAAACAGCTTATATTTATAGACCAAGAAAAGACATTTGATAGAGTAAACAGCTTATATTTATAGACCAAGAAAAGACATTTGATAGAGTAAACAGCTTATATTTATAGACCAAGAAAAGACATTTGATAGAGTAAACAGCTTATATTTATAGACCAAGAAAAGACATTTGATAGAGTAAACAGGTGCAAACTATGGACGATCCTTGAAGAATATGGCGTCCAGGGACAACTATTAGGTAACATCATGGCCTTATATCAAGATAGCCAGAGTACAGTAAGAACTACAGAAGGAATGAACGACTGGTTCTCCATTACATCAGGTGTTAGACAAGGTTGTGTCCTTTCACCACTACTCTTTATTGCATATATGGATAAAATAACTCAAGAGTCAAATTCAGATAATGATGAAATAAATGAACTGTTGTTTGCAGATGATCAGTGCCTGATACATCAAAATGAACAAGATCTACAACATCATATTGACACACAGAACCAAAATTGTATAAATCATGATATGAAAATTAACAACACTAAAACAGAAATAATGAATATGGGAAGAAAACATAATAATCTAGACGTCCATGTCAATGGCACTAAAATAAACCAAGTGAAAGAATTCAAATACTTAGGAAGCATATTCACAGAAGACGGAAAACTGGATAGAGAGATAGAGGCTAGATTGCAAAAAGCAAATGCTGTAACATCAGCTAGCCCCATTGTTAAGGTACCCACAAATTTCACTGACAGCTAAGCAACAGATGATCAACAGCAGTTTCATACCTACTTTGTGTTACCAGAGCCAAACATGGACATTGAGCAAAGCGCAGTCACAAAAATAACTACATGTGAAATGCGTTACCTGCAAAAAGTTACCAACAACACAAGAAAAGACAGAATCACTAACATCAGCATAAGAAAGAAAGTTGGCACAAAACCGTGCTTGAATTACATAGAGAAACAAAGAATGAAATGGTTTGGCCACTTAATAAGAATGCATCCAAACTCCACAGTATACAGAGTCTTCTACAACAGAACATCGGGAAAGAAGGCGAGAGGAAGACCACGAAAAAGATGGTTAGATGGCATAGCAGAATCCTGTGAAAGAGCAAAAATAACAATCACACAAGCCACCAGAACAGCGCAAGACAAAAACAGAAAACCACGACACTGGGCAACAACTCGATAGCAGTGTGACGACACTGGTCAACGACCTGGTAACAGTGTGACGACACTGGTCAACAACCCTGTAGTAGTGTGACGACACTGGGCAACAACCTGGCAACAGTGTGACGACACTGGGCAACAACCCGGAAACAGTGTGACGACACTGGGCAACAACGCGTTAGTAGTGTGACGACACTGGGCAACAACCCGGTAATAGTGTGACGACACTGGGCAACAACCCGGTAATAGTGTGACGACACTGGGCAACAACCCGATAACAGTGTGACGACACTGGGCAACAACCCGGTAATAGTGTGACGACACTGGGCAACAACCCGGTAATAGTGTGACGACAAAAGAAGAAGATGAAGAAGCACAATCACTGTGGACAGCAACTCCGCTGCAGTGACGGAGAAGACGTTTACAACAGAGGTTTTTGTAACGAGACATGTGGTGTTATAGTTGCATTCTGTACAAATGTTGCTAATATCAAATGTTGCTAATATCAAATGTTGCTAACATCAAATGTTGCTAATATCAAATGTTGCTAATATCAAATGTTGCTAATATCAAATGTTGCTAATATCAAATGTTGCTAATATCAAGCTAATATCAAATGTTGCTAATATCAAATGTTGCTAACAACAACGATATTTGTTGTCTTGTTTCTGGACTAAACAAGCATGTTACGGTAATCGTTGGAGACAAATATCGATGTGAGTGTGACAATAGACGTCAAGTTGGGCAGCAGTTATAATAGCTGGCAGTGGCAGACTATATGATTATCTCGACTTTTTGCTTCGATGACAGACAAGATGGTTTTGGAGAGTTATGTGTGTGTGTTTTGTTCAATTCTGAAGACAAGGTATTCCTCACATAACTTGTCCTGAGCAGAATTTTATCATCCTAACAGTCCTACGTAATTTCTCTATCTCATAGGTCAGATGTCATATTTTTGTATTCATTATGCTCAAATCATCAGTCACATCATGCTGAAATCATCAGTCACATTATGCTGAAATCATCAGTCACATCATGCTGAAATCATCAGTCACATTATGCTGAAATCATCAGTCACATCATGCTAAATCATCAGTCACATTATGCTCAAATCATCAGTCACATTATGCTGAAATCATCAGTCACATTATGCTCAAATCATCAGTCACATTATGCTGAAATCATCAGTCACATTATGAGCCCATCATCTCCTTGATATTTTTCGTCTCCTCTTTACCGAGACACTTCTTCTATATATGTCTTCTACAACACTGGGTGTCTTTTCATTTGACCAAAATAATTGTATCCAAAATACTGTCAGGGTTATCTAACCGTCTTCGCGGAAGGTAGTTTGCTTTTGCTTTCCTTCCTGGTGGTGACCATACTGTACCAAGACTGTAGCGTTTGTTTCTATAACAGAGATCCTCTGTCTTAGTGTTTTGAGAACTTAACCATTGGTACACCTAGTGACGCATGTACTGTAAAACTACTTCAAAAACAACATCTGAAGAAACATGTACTGTAAAACTACTTCAAAAACAACATCTGAAGAAACATGTACTGTAAAACTACTTCAAAATCAACATCTCAAGAAACATGTACTGTAAAACTACTTCAAAAACAACATCTGAAGAAACATGTACTGTAAAACTAACTTCAAAAACAACATCTGAAGAAACATGTACTGTAAAACTACTTCAAAAACAACATCTGAAGAAACATGTACTGTAAAACTACTTCAAAAACAACATCTGAAGAAACATGTACTGTAAAACTACTTCAAAAACAACATCTGAAGAAACATGTACTGTAAAACTACTTCAAAAACAACATCTGAAGAAATCTTGTGCAAGATAATAATGTTATCTATTCTTTTCTTTCTTTCTTTTGTTCTTCTCTACTTTCTTTCTTTCTTTTGTTCTTCTCTGCTTTTTTGCCGCTAGGCGTAGCAGGTTTAACTGATGATCGGTTTCTGAGATAATGCACGCTCGGTCGCTTGATATGGTGTGGTATTGTGGAGTTTTAAGATGTCTGTAACTCCATCAACCCATTTTTTCTTGGTCTGCTCCTTCCTCTTGATGATTCTATTTTCAGGTTGTACGCTCTTGCAACTGGTGTATTCGGTTCATTCTGACCAAGTGGCCAAACCATTTGAGTCTCTGTTTTTCAATAAATCTAATAGTAGGTGTTGTTCCGACTGTTCTTCTAATTTCCTCATTTCTTATATGGTCTCTTCTTGTTTTATTTACTGCTTTCCTCAAGCATCTCATTTCGCATGTGGTAATTACAGTGTTGGTATGAAGATTACATTTATAATCTGTCTTTTAGTCTCTACTGAAATTGCTATCTATTACTGTCTCTAATTATTAATGTCTCTAATTATTAATGTCTCTAATTATTAATGTCTCTAATTATTAATGTCTCTAATTATTAATGTCTCTAATTATTAATGTCTCTAATTATTAATGTCTCTAATTATTAATGTCTCTAATTATTAATATCTCTAATTATTAATGTCTCTAATTATTAATGTCTCTAATTATTAATGTCTAATTATTAATGTATAATTATTAATATCTCTAATTATTAATGTCTCTAATTATTAATGTCTCTAATTATTAATGTCTCTAATTATTAATGTCTAATTATTAATGTCTCTAATTATTAATTTCTAATTATTAATGTCTCTAATTTGTTATGTCTACAATTTTTAATGTCTACAATTATTAATGTCTCTAATTATTAATGTCTCTAATTATTAATGTGTCTAATTATTAATATCTACAATTATTAATGTCTAATTATTAATATCTCTAATTATTAATGTCTCTAATTATTAATGTCTCTAATTATTAATGTCTCTAATTATTAATGTCTAATTATTAATGTCTACAATTATTAATCTCTAATTATTAATGTCTCTAATTATTAATGTCTCTAATTATTAATGTCTCTAATTATTAATGTCTAATTATTAATGTCTACAATTATTAATGTCTCTAATTATTAATGTCTCTAATTATTAATATCTCTAAAATCACAGAGCTGTCTCTGTCCCAAGAAATGGAGTTATATGATCGTGAATGTTCCAACACAGATCACGTGTCCTGACATTCCTCGAGCTGGACTGAAGCTGAGCTGGCTCCTAATTCTCTAATATTGAACAAATAAAGATCTGGAGATAAATATATGAACAGCAGGCCTAGAAGTGGTCATGTGGGGCCGAGGGAATCTGTTAAAACAAAGAAAACGTTTACGTAACATCTAGATCAAATGTCAATTTCTCATTTTCTGCCAAGGAAAATGTGGACTGTTGTAATATCAGGAGAATTTGAGTGAGACGAGTGACAAGTTTCTTGTGAGACTATTAGCAATCATATCGGCCACATATACAATTTGATCTGTTCTGTCAACTTCACTTCTGACTTTGTAGCACTGGTCAGAGTCTCAGCGGCAGTGCACACATTTTGTAGCACCGGCGTTGGTCTTAGCTACAGTGCACGAACATCGTAGCACCAGCTAAAATCCTGATAAAAATCAGAGGGTGGTAAGAATGTGTAGAGATTATATTTTAGTAGTTATTTTATTTGTCATCTGTAGTATCTTCATCTATTTTATTGTTATCTACTTTCAAATGTCATCTGTAGTATCTTCATCTATTTTATTGTTATCTACTTTCAAATGTCATCTGTAGTATCTTCATCTATTTTTATTGTTATCTACTTTCAAATGTCATATGTAGTATCTTCATCTATTTTATTGTTATCTACTTTCAAATGTCATCTGTAGTGACTTCATCCATTTTATTATCTTCTTTCAAATGTCATCTGTAGTGACTTCATCTATTTTATTGTTATCTTCTTTCAAATGTCATCTGTAGTGTCTTCATCTATTTTATTGTTATCTACTTTCAAATGTCAATTGTTCTTTTACCTGCTTAACTTCAACAATGCACCCGCGCTTTATCGTCCAACTCCGATAGAACTAGGATATCGATTGCATCTACATTACGATCAGTGGTCCCTGCAAAATCAGCCCTCTCGCACCGCGTGGATATTAATCTCAGCGCATATGGAGTCGGATGTGAGCAACTTTACCTACACTCTAACAGAGACCTTCTAAACATCTCACTCTAACAGAGATCTTCTAAACATCTCACTCTAACAGAGATCTTCTAAACATCTCACTCTAACAGAGATCTTCTAAACATCTCACTCTAACAGAGATCTTCTAAACATCTCACTCTAACAGAGACCTTCTCAACATCTCACTCTAACAGAGACCTTCTAAACATCTCACTCTAACAGAGATCTTCTAAACATCTCACTCTAACAGAGACCTTCTGAACATCTCACTCTAACAGAGACCTTCTAAACATCTCACTCTAACAGAGACCTTCTAAACATCTCACTCTAACAGAGACCTTCTAAACATCTCACTCTAACAGAGACCTTCTAAACATCTCACTCTAACAGAGACCTTCTAAACATCTCACTCTAACAGAGACCTTCTAAACATCTCACTCTAACAGAGACCTTCTAAACATCTCACTCTAACAGAGATCTTCTAAACATCTCACTCTAACAGAGATCTTCTAAACATCTCACTCTAACAGAGATCTTCTGAACATCTCACTCTAACAGAGACCGTCTAAACATCTCACTCTAACAGAGATCTTCTAAACATCTCACTCTAACAGAGATCTTCTAAACATCTCACTCTAACAGAGATCTTCTAAACATCTCACTCTAACAGAGATCTTCTAGACATCTCACTCTAACAGAGATCTTCTAAACATCTCACTCTAACAGAGATCTTCTAAACATCTCACTCTAACAGAGATCTTCTAAACATCTCACTCTAACAGAGACCTTCTAAACATCTCACTCTAACAGAGATCTTCTAAACATCTCACTCTAACAGAGATCTTCTAAACATCTCACTCTAACAGAGACCTTCTAAACATCTCACTCTAACAGAGATCTTCTAAACATCTCACTCTAACAGAGACCTTCTAAACATCTCACTCTAACAGAGACCTTCTAAACATCTCATTCTAACAGAGACCTTCTAAACATCTCACTCTAACAGAGATCTTCAAAACATCTCACTCTAACAGAGATCTTCTAAACATCTCACTCTAACAGAGACCTTCTAAACATCTCACTCTAACAAAGATCTTCTAAACATCTCACTCTAACAGAGACCTTCTAAACATCTCACTCTAACAGAGATCTTCTAAACATCTCACTCTAACAGAGACCTTCTAAACATCTCACTCTAACAGAGACCTTCTAAACATCTCACTCTAACAGAGACCTTCTGAACATTTCACTCTAACAGAGACCTTCTAAACATCTCACTCTAACAGAGACCTTCTAAACATCTCACTCTAACAGAGACCTTCTAAACATCTCACTCTAACAGAGACCTTCTAAACATCTCACTCTAACAGAGACCTTCTAAACATCTCACTCTAACAGAGACCTTCTAAACATCTCACTCTAACAGAGACCTTCTAAACATCTCACTCTAACAGAGACCTTCTAAACATCTCACTCTAACAGAGATCTTCTAAACATCTCACTCTAACAGAGATCTTCTGAACATCTCACTCTAACAGAGACCTTCTAAACATCTCACTCTAACAGAGATCTTCTAAACATCTCACTCTAACAGAGATCTTCTAAACATCTCATTCTAACAGAGACCTTCTAAACATCTCACTCTAACAGAGACCTTCTAAACATCTCACTCTAACAGAGATCTTCTAAACATCTCACTCTAACAGAGATCTTCTAAACATCTCACTCTAACAGAGACCTTCTAAACATCTCACTTTAACAGAGACCTTCTAAACATCTCACTCTAACAGAGATCTTCTAAACATCTCACCCTAACAGAGATCTTCTAAACATCTCATTCTAACAGAGATCTTCTAAACATCTCACTCTAACAGAGATCTTCTAAACATCTCACTCTAACAGAGATCTTCTAAACATCTCACTCTAACAGAGATCTTCTAAACATCTCATTCTAACAGAGATCTTCTAAATATATCACTTTTATCTTATCTCACCAACTTTCTCAACCAACTTTCTCAACCAATTTACCCAATAAACTTACTCTACCAACTTACTCAACCAACCTTCTCACGAACTTACTCAACCAACTTTCTCTTATCTCACTAACTTACTCCACCAATTTTCTCAACCAACTTTCTCAAGAACTTACTCCATCAACTTTCTCAACTAACATTCCAACAGAGACCGCTGATAGACTTGCAACACTTGCGGTGCGCTGCTTGTTGATAAGATCATTGTCTCCTCCTGCCAGATGGTATTTTCTTCTTTGAATTCAGTTGTCGTCAATAGTTACACAGAATCTACAAACAGGAAAGACAATTTGTCTAAAAGCAAGCCACAGTTCATAATTCACTTTCCTTGGACGGACCTGATTTCTATAAACGACAAATGTGTGTTCTGCTGGTTGTTCCCCCCTTGCTGCCTGGGGTTGTAATTACTTGACCAAACTAGCTGACACCAGACGTGGACAGTTAAGAGCATTTCTTGGTTTCCTGCGCATGAGTTTCCGTGTCTCCAACAAAGAACTTGTTCCAGACATTAGCTCAGTGCCTGACGTAAGTTCAATACTGACCCTGGCTGGAACTGTTCACGTGCAGTCTTGGAAGACTCCTGTTCTTTGACAGCATCATGTGCGACAGCTTTACGAAACCAGAAACTCGTTTTGTATAAATAAAATAAAAATTGAGTTTGTTTTTGTGTGTTTCCTGTCAGCCATTCATCACATGACATGATTGTGTTTGCCAGAATGTAGCCAGACGGCAAGGGATTGAACTAAGATGTCTCGGTGTACATGATTGAAACTAAGAATTAGTAGTTTGTATTCCATGTGTGCTAGACGTGCGTTGCACGTCCAATTGAAGATTCCACAATTTATTTTCATAATATGTTACGAGATTTTGTTCATATATTTAACAATTATTTGGGAAGTAATTTTTGGTGTAAATGTGTAAAGATAATATTGGTAACATTTTTTGTAAATTTGTAAAGATAATATTGGTAACATTTTGTGTAAATGTGTAAAGATAATATTGGTAACATTTTGTGTAAATCTGTAAAGATAATATTGGTAACATTTTTTGTAAATGTGTAAAGATAATATTGGTAACATTTTTTGTAAATGTGTAAAGATAATATTGGTAACATTGCCGTGGGCGTCTGTGGCATAGAGGTAGTAAATTCGATCACAACCACAGAGTACCTGGTCCAAACACCGCGTCGAGCAATTTGAAAGCAAATTTGTTCCCGTGAATTTTTACTAACGCCAAAATTGGACATATCCATTCAGAATGGCATGGCACACTAGTTAACGTAGAGGTGGTGCCTAGAAAATCAACGACTCGTTTACTGTGATTGATGGAGACGTCATGTTAAGTAAATATCCCGATTTTCATTTCTGTTCAATTGTTAATATACACAATTCATTTGGCACCGAGGTTTCTGAACTAGCTAGTTTACTACACACGTGTGCGATAAGAATCAAGCACACATCTATTCTATTTATATCCTTTGTGGGAGAGAGAGAGAGAGAGAAATGGAGAGGATGTGGCCCCACGGTACTATCAAATCCCATATTAATAACTAGTGACGTGTGCGCAAGGATTTCAGCACCCAGATAGATTATACAATGAATTTTGTTTTATACTGAAAGTATATTACATAATAGTTTACTTGCTATTGGGGACAACATCTAGTCTGTTACTGTAAATATTGCTACATTTATTTTATACATATTTAAGCTATAATGACATTGCAATGTTTACCAGTATTGTATAATAATAATAATAATAATAATGTTACATTAAAAAGAACATGTATGGTACGAATATTGTTCTAGAAACATTAATTTTATACAAGAATTAAATGCTCGTAATGTAGGCCACCTTGTATCAAGAGCCAGGATACGCCACTGCTAAGAATAGAAGACGCCATCACTGTACTGGATCATTCAACGTGTGTATAAGTTAATAATGAACAAAACAGAGAAGGCTTCAAATAATGTTTGATACAAACGGCTGCAAAACATAGAGAATGTTGAAGTTTCGACTAATAGGTCTTTATCAAGATAGAGATAAACAAAAACACAGATAGGTAGGATCAAATACAATCTGATTATACTAATTATGTTAGTGCTCGTTAGAATAGCATACTGGCTACCAACACTTTGCTAGAATAGCCTGCTGGCTACCTACACTTTGCTAGAATAGCATGCTGGCTACCAACACTAAGATTGTTGTGTACAGAGCATGCAAGCTGATGACATACTCTATTTGAGAGATTCTCGGTTCTTACAGACATTGCAGGAGTAAAGTATGAATGCAATGTACATGCACTGTTTGACTAGTATACTCAAGATTTCATGTGAGGGGAGGGGAGGGGGTCTTGAAGTGACAACTAATGATGTTTTAGACTATGCAGCAATTGCTAACAGTTTTCCTTCACCATCATCGCGGTCATTGATGGCTGGGGCCCCCTGGCCCGGATGGATGACCACCGGTTCAATGATATTCTATACAGGGAGCTGGCTTCTGGTAAAATACCGATATGGCGATCCTTCTTTTCCTACAACGATATATGGAAACATGACTTGAAGATGTTTGACTAGAATACACAAGGCTGGGAGGAGCGAGCAATCAACATACCCAGCTGGAGACAGGCTGTGTGAAAGCTTCTGAGATCGTGTGTAACCAGACTAAGACAACTCGCTAACATAAAGCGGACCAGGAGAAAGCAGAATTAAAGCCTACCATAGGTACTACATTGAATGTCTCTCGAGACAAACAGGATACCATCATCATCTGTGCAACTAAATCATACATGTGCTGAATACATGAGTCATTATTGCAACTAAATCATATATGTGCTGAATACATGAATCATTATTGCAACTAAATCATATATGTGCTGAATACATGAATCATTATTGCAACTAAATCATATATGTGCTGAATACATGAATCATTATTGCAACTAAATCATATATGTGCTGAATACATGAATCATTATTGCAACTAAATCATATATGTGCTGAATAAATGAACCATTATTGCAACTAAATCATATATGTGCTGAATACATGAATCATTATTGCAACTAAATCATATATGTGCTGAATACATGAATCATCCTTGAAGGAAAGTATTGTTTCTGTTTTATACGATTTGTCTGTCTTTGTGACTAATCACATTTTTGAAGATATGTCATTATCGTTATCTTTTATCTTTTAATCTCACTTTTTCTATCTTTCCTTTGTTGAAACTGTTATTAACTTGCTTGTGTTAAATCATTGCTTTCTATTGTGTTGCATGCATTGTTTTCTGTTGTGTTGCATGCATTGTTTTCTGTTGTGTTGTTTGCATTGTTTTCTGTTGTGTTGCATGCATTGTTTTCTGTTGTGTTGCATGCATTGTTTTCTGTTGTGTTGTTTGCATTGTTTTCTGTTGTGTTGCTTGCATTGTTTCTGTTGTGTTGTTTGCATTGTTTTCTGTTGTGTTGCATGCATTGTTTTCTGTTGTGTTGTTTGCATTGTTTTCGTTGTGTTGCATGCATTGTTTTCGTTGTGTTGCATGCATTGTTTCTGTTGTGTTGTTTGCATTGTTTTCTGTTGTGTTGCATGCATTGTTTTCTGTTGTGTTGCATGCATTGTTTTCTGTTGTGTTGTTTGCATTGTTTTCTGTTGTGTTGCATGCATTGTTTTCTGTTGTGTTGCATGCATTGTTTTCTGTTGTGTTGTTTGCATTGTTTTCTGTTGTGTTGCATGCATTGTTTTCTGTTGTGTTGCTTGCATTGTTTTCTGTTGTGTTGTTTGCATTGCTTTCTGTTGTGTTGCTTGTATTGTTTTCTGTTGTGTTGTTTGCATTGTTTTCTGTTGTGTTGCATGCATTGTTTTCTGTTGTGTTGCTTGCATTGCTTTCTGTGTGTTGCATGCATTGTTTTCTGTTGTGTTGCTTGCATTGTTTCTGTTGTGTTGCTTGCATTGTTTCTGTTGTGTTGCATGCATTGTTTTCTGTTGTGTTGTTTGCATTGTTTCTGTTTTTGCATGCATTGTTTTCTGTTGTGTTGCATGCATTGTTTCTGTTGTGTTGCTTGCATTGTTTTCTGTTGTGTTGTTTGCATTGTTTTCTGTTGTGTTGCATGCATTGTTTTCTGGTGTGTTGCTTGTATTGTTTTCTGTTGTGTTGCATGCATTGTTTTCTGTTGTGTTGCTTGCATTGTTTCTGTTGTGTTGTTTGCATTGTTTTCTGTTGTGTTGCATGCATTGTTTTCTGTTGTGTTGCTTGTATTGTTTTCTGTTGTGTTGCTTACATTGTATTCTGTTGTGTTGCTTGCATTGTTTTCTGTTGTGTTGCTTGCATTGTTTTCTGTTGTGTTGCTTGTATTGTTTTCTGTTGTGTTGCATGCATTGTTTTCTGTTGTGTTGCTTGCATTGCTTTCTGTTGTGTTGCATGCATTGTTTTCTGTTGTGTTGCTTGCATTGTTTCTGTTGTGTTGCTTGCATTGTTTCTGTTGTGTTGCATGCATTGTTTTCTGTTGTGTTGCTTGCATTGTTTCTGTTGTGTTGCATGCATTGTTTTCTGTTGTGTTGCATGCATTGTTTTCTGTTGTGTTGCTTGCATTGTTTTCTGTTGTGTTGTTTGCATTGTTTTCTGTTGTGTTGCATGCATTGTTTTCTGGTGTGTTGCTTGTATTGTTTTCTGTTGTGTTGCTTGCATTGTTTTCTGTTGTGTTGCTTGCATTGTTTCTGTTGTGTTGTTTGCATTGTTTTCTGTTGTGTTGCATGCATTGTTTTCTGTTGTGTTGCTTGTATTGTTTTCTGTTGTGTTGCTTTCATTGTATTCTGTTGTGTTGCTTGCATTGTTTTCTGTTGTGTTGCTTGCATTGTTTTCTGTTGTGTTGCTTGTATGTTTTCTGTGTGTTGCATGCATTGTTTTCTGTTGTGTTGCTTGCATTGTTTTCTGTTGTGTTGCATGCATTGTTTTCTGTTGTGTTGCATGCATTGTTTTCTGTTGTGTTGCATGCATTGTTTTCTGTTGTGTTGCATGCATTGTTTTCTGTTGTGTTGCTTGCATTGCTTTCTGTTGTGTTGCTTGTATTGTTTTCTGTTGTGTTGCATGCATTGTTTTCTGTTGTGTTGCATGCATTGCTTTCTGTTGTGTTGCTTGTATTGTTTTCTGTTGTGTTGCATGCATTGTTTTCTGTTGTGTTGCTTGTATTGTTTTCTGTTGTGTTTCATGCATTGTTTTCTGTTGTGTTGCATGCATTGTTTTCTGTTGTGTTGCTTACATTGTATTCTGTTGTGTTGCTTGCATTGTTTTCTGTTGTGTTGCTTGCATTGTTTTCTGTTGTGTTGCTTGTATTGTTTTCTGTTGTGTTGCATGCATTGTTTTCTGTTGTGTTGCTTGCATTGTTTTCTGTTGTGTTGCTTGTATTGTTTTCTGTTGTGTTGCATGCATTGTTTTCTGTTGTGTTGCTTGCATTGTTTTCTGTTGTGTTGCATGCATTGTTTTCTGTTGTGTTGCATGCATTGTTTTCTGTTGTGTTACATGCATTGTTTTCTGTTGTGTTGCATGCATTGTTTTCTGTTGTGTTGCTTGCATTGCTTTCTGTTGTGTTGCTTGTATTGTTTTCTGTTGTGTTGCATGCATTGTTTTCTGTTGTGTTGCATGCATTGTTTTCTGTTGTGTTGCTTGCATTGTTTTCTGTTGTGTTGTTTGCATTGTTTTCTGTTGTGTTGCATGCATTGTTTTCTGGTGTGTTGCTTGTATTGTTTTCTGTTGTGTTGCTTGCATTGTTTTCTGTTGTGTTGCTTGCATTGTTTCTGTTGTGTTGTTTGCATTGTTTTCTGTTGTGTTGCATGCATTGTTTTCTGTTGTGTTGCTTGTATTGTTTTCTGTTGTGTTGCTTACATTGTATTCTGTTGTGTTGCTTGCATTGTTTTCTGTTGTGTTGCTTGCATTGTTTTCTGTTGTGTTGCTTGTATTGTTTTCTGTTGTGTTGCATGCATTGTTTTCTGTTGTGTTGCTTGCATTGTTTTCTGTTGTGTTGCATGCATTGTTTTCTGTTGTGTTGCATGCATTGTTTTCTGTTGTGTTGCATGCATTGTTTTCTGTTGTGTTGCATGCATTGTTTTCTGTTGTGTTGCTTGCATTGCTTTCTGTTGTGTTGCTTGTATTGTTTTCTGTTGTGTTGCATGCATTGTTTTCTGTTGTGTTGCATGCATTGCTTTCTGTTGTGTTGCTTGTATTGTTTTCTGTTGTGTTGCATGCATTGTTTTCTGTTGTGTTGCTTGTATTGTTTTCTGTTGTGTTTCATGCATTGTTTTCTGTTGTGTTGCATGCATTGTTTTCTGTTGTGTTGCTTACATTGTATTCTGTTGTGTTGCTTGCATTGTTTTCTGTTGTGTTGCTTGCATTGTTTTCTGTTGTGTTGCTTGTATTGTTTTCTGTTGTGTTGCATGCATTGTTTTCTGTTGTGTTGCTTGCATTGTTTTCTGTTGTGTTGCTTGTATTGTTTTCTGTTGTGTTGCATGCATTGTTTCTGTTGTGTTGCTTGCATTGTTTTCTGTTGTGTTGCTTGCATTGTTTTCTGTTGTGTTGCATGCATTGTTGTCTGTTGTGTTGCATGCATTGTTTTCTGTTGTGTTACATGCATTGTTTTCTGTTGTGTTGCATGCATTGTTTTCTGTTGTGTTGCTTGCATTGCTTTCTGTTGTGTTGCTTGTATTGTTTTCTGTTGTGTTGCATGCATTGTTTTCTGTTGTGTTGCATGCATTGCTTTCTGTTGTGTTGCTTGTATTGTTTTCTGTTGTGTTGCATGCATTGTTTTCTGTTGTGTTGCATGCATTGTTTTCTGTTGTGTTGCTTGCATTGCTTTCTGTTGTGTTGCTTGTATTGTTTTCTGTTGTGTTGCATGCATTGTTTTCTGTTGTGTTGCATGCATTGCTTTCTGTTGTGTTGCTTGTATTGTTTTCTGTTGTGTTGCATGCATTGTTTTCTGTTGTGTTGCATGCATTGTTTTCTGTTGTGTTGCATGCATTGTTTTCTGTTGTGTTGCTTGCATTGCTTTCTGTTGTGTTGCTTGTATTGTTTTCTGTTGTGTTGCATGCATTGTTTTCTGTTGTGTTGCATGCATTGCTTTCTGTTGTGTTGCTTGTATTGTTTTCTGTTGTGTTGCTTGTATTGTTTTCTGTTGTGTTTCATGCATTGTTTTCTGTTGTGTTGCTTGTATTGTTTTCTGTTGTGTTTCATGCATTGTTTTCTGTTGTGTTGCATGCATTGTTTTCTGTTGTGTTGCTTACATTGTATTCTGTTGTGTTGCTTGCATTGTTTTCTGTTGTGTTGCTTGCATTGTTTTCTGTTGTGTTGCTTGTATTGTTTTCTGTTGTGTTGCATGCATTGTTTTCTGTTGTGTTGCTTGCATTGTTTTCTGTTGTGTTGCTTGTATTGTTTTCTGTTGTGTTGCATGCATTGTTTTCTGTTGTGTTGCTTGCATTGTTTTCTGTTGTGTTGCATGCATTGTTTTCTGTTGTGTTGCATGCATTGTTTTCTGTTGTGTTACATGCATTGTTTTCTGTTGTGTTGCATGCATTGTTTTCTGTTGTGTTGCTTGCATTGCTTTCTGTTGTGTTGCTTGTATTGTTTTCTGTTGTGTTGCATGCATTGTTTTCTGTTGTGTTGCATGCATTGCTTTCTGTTGTGTTGCTTGTATTGTTTTCTGTTGTGTTGCATGCATTGTTTTCTGTTGTGTTGCATGCATTGTTTTCTGTTGTGTTGCTTGCATTGCTTTCTGTTGTTTTTCTTGCATTGTTTTCTGTATACTGAACACACTTTGAGATAACATAACTAGTCTCCTTTTGATTTCTTTTGTTGTCTGCGTTGCACTTAATTACGGAACACAATATATTCACACAAAAAATAGTATCATTTTCGTGTTCTTAATTATTGATGGTAACATTAGGTTTGGTATCTTTGTTCTGTCTGTGGACATAATCTTGGTTTACTTTGTTATTCAGGACAAAAATATCATCTTCAGTGTGTTTTTTTTATTCTAACGGAAAAATTAACATTTAACCTCGTGACAATATTTGAATGGAGAACTGATGTCATCTGAATATCTTATCTCTGGTATTATATTTGTTCCCGTGGACTTTTACAAACGGTAAAAATGGACCTCATGTTCAGAAAGCAATGGCAAACTACTGAACGTATAAGTGGTGCCCATAAAATTCAACACCTTGTTTACTATGATTGATGGTGACGTCATGTCAAGGATATCTCATGATTTTCATGTCATATTTATATACATATAATATTTGATATATTAGTCAATTATATTCACTGGTTTTAGACCTGGGAGAAGCTGCTTAGACCAAATAATTACCCTACGACTAATTTTGGAGGAACATATTGAGAAGCAACAACCACTTATACTAAATTTCATCGATTTTATAAAAACCTTTGATAGTCTACACAGAATCTCTCTGTGGAATATTCTGAGATGATATGGAATACCAGACAAAATAATAAACATTATAAAGAGCCTCTATGATGGTTCACAGTGTGCAGTTCGCACTGATGGTGGGCACAGCGACTGGTTTATGGTTGAAACCGGAGTAAAGCAAGGCTGTATTCTATATCCGCTATTGTTTGGAGTGGCCATTGACTCAGTGATGCGAAAATGTTGCAGGGGCGAAACTGGCATCGATTAGGTAGAAAATAGTCAACTAGAAGATTTGGATTTTGCAGATGATATTGCCTTGTTAAGTAGAAACAACCAAGATATGCAAAGAAAAACAGACAACTTGTCATCTATAGCATCAAAAGTTGGACTGCAGATAAGCTATGAAAAACAAATATAATGAAGACACCTATGACAAGTAATGCAGATATCACACTGGAATCTAAAATGATAAAAATAACAGAGCAGTTCACCTATTTGGGTAGCAATTTTGATTACACAGGAAATGTTAAAAAGAAATTATGATACGAATTGGCAAAGCAACATCAGCTTTAAAAGTCTAAATAAAATATGGAACTGCAAGTTATATAGTATTAAAACTAAATTACGAATTTTCAATTCAAATGTTGTATCAATCCTAACATATGCCAGCGAGAGTTGGAAAATGACTAAAGATATAGAAAGCAAGTTGAATGCATTTGAAAATAGATGTCTGTGAAAAATAATGAATATAAAATGGAACGAATTTAGAAGAAGTGATGAAATCAGAGAAATGTCTGGTCAACCACTAGTGACAACTGTTATAAGAAAGAGAAGGTGGAGATATGTTGGGCACACCTTGAGGAAAAATGATCAAAGAATATCAAAGTAGGCATTGAAGTGGGATGAAAAAGGTTCAAGAAAGAGAGGTCGATCTAAGGAGACCCTGAAACGAACTTTGCTGAGAGAGGCAGGAAATATCGGTCTCAGTTCCATGGAGGAATATTGAGCGAATTGCCCAGGATAGAGCGGATGGAGAAATTACTTGCAGGCCCTATGAAACGTATAACGGTACGAGAGGAATTATTATTATTATTAAATTATATAGTATTTTGAATATTATATAGTATATGGTATATGGTATATATATATATATATGACTGTGATAGATATTGATCTTATAAAGTAGCATGTCGCTTGAAGAACGTCGTTATCATCACAGACTGCTGGAATTACTCTCTGTCTCTAGCAACTTCTCCCGCATCATCTAACGTATTGTTATAGGTTTCTTTGATGTTCCGCTGCCTCCTTCGTCTTGGTCTTCCCCTGCCTCTACTCACAGGAACCATGCCTTTCATTACTGTTCTCTCCAAACCACCGTGATGTTTAAAGTGACCGAAATACTTCATTTTCCGGTACATGATGTTGTTAATGCTCCACTATAAACAATATAAATACAAGAATCATTATGAGATACAAGTTTTGCTAATATCAAATAATTGAGGGTGGAACTCAAATAATATTGGTGTTATAGATAGCATTTACAAAATGTTCTCTCTGTGTGTGTGCGTGAGGGCGTGTGCGTGTATGTGCGTGTGTGTGTTTTTTAATTTAAAAATACTTCAGATAATAATGTGTATTCTTCAGCTATCTCTGGTCACGCGCTTCATCCACTGATGTCTCTGAACGGGGGATACTTCTAGTCTCCAGTGTTATATATTTGTTCTCACATCAAATTATTGAATCTCAACAAACATCGTCGACTCTTTCCGTAACAAATGTTTATCTTGTTGACGAGAGAAAACAGTCACTTGTATTTCGTTTATTGACATGTTAAATTTATTTGTTGTATTTCGTTTATTGACATGTTAAATTCACTTGTTGTATTTCGTTTACTGACATGGTAAATTCACTTGTTGTATTTCGTTTATTGACATGTTAAATTTACTTGTATTTCGTTTATTGACATGTTAAATTCACTTATTGTATTTCGTTTATTGACATGTTAAATTCACTTGTTGTATTTCGTTTATTGTGGTTTATTGACATGTTAAATTGACTTGAGAATAAAGAAAGAAATATCTACGCTTGTTCATATCTTACTGTATATTGAGGAATTCAGTGTTTGTTCATATCTTACTGTATATTGAGGAATTCAGTGCTTGTTCATATCTTACTGTATATTGAGGAATTCAGTGTTTGTTCATATCTTACTGTATATTGAGGAATTCAGTGTTTGTTCATATCTTACTGTATATTGAGGAATTCAGTGTTTGTTCATATCTTACTGTATATTGAGGAATTCAGTGTTTGTTCATATCTTACTGTATATTGAGGAATGCAGTGTTTGTTCATATCTTACTGTATATTGAGGAATTCAGTGTTTGTTCATATCTTACTGTATATTGAGGAATTCAGTGTTTGTTCATATCTTACTGTATATTGAGGAATTCAGTGTTTGTTCATATCTTACTGTATATTGAGGAATTCAGTGTTTGTTCATATCTTACTGTATATTGAGGAATGCAGTGTTTGTTCATATCTTACTGTATATTGAGGAATGCAGTGTTTGTTCATATCTTACTGTATATTGAGGAATTCAGTGTTTGTTCATATCTTACTGTATATTGAGGAATTCAGTGTTTGTTCATATCTTACTGTATATTGAGGAATTCAGTGTTTGTTCATATCTTACTGTATATTGAGGAATTCAGTGTTTGTTCATATCTTACTGTATATTGAGGAATTCAGTGTTTGTTCATATCTTACTGTATATTGAGGAATGCAGTGTTTGTTCATATCTTACTGTATATTGAGGAATTCAGTGTTTGTTCATATCTTACTGTATATTGAGGAATGCAGTGTTTGTTCATATCTTACTGTATATTGAGGAATTCAGTGTTTGTTCATATCTTACTGTATATTGAGGAATGCAGTGTTTGTTCATATCTTACTGTATATTGAGGAATTCAGTGTTTGTTCATATCTTACTGTATATTGAGGAATTCAGTGTTTGTTCATATCTTACTGTATATTGAGGAATTCAGTGTTTGTTCATATCTTACTGTATATTGAGGAATTCAGTGTTTGTTCATATCTTACTGTATATTGAGGAATTCAGTGTTTGTTCATATCTTACTGTATATTGAGGAATTCAGTGTTTGTTCATATCTTACTGTATATTGAGGAATTCAGTGTTTGTTCATATCTTACTGTATATTGAGGAATTCAGTGTTTGTTCATATCTTACTGTATATTGAGGAATGCAGTGTTTGTTCATATCTTACTGTATATTGAGGAATGCAGTGTTTGTTCATATCTTACTGTATATTGAGGAATGCAGTGTTTGTTCATATCTTACTGTATATTGAGGAATTCAGTGTTTGTTCATATCTTACTGTATATTGAGGAATTCAGTGTTTGTTCATATCTTACTGTATATTGAGGAATTCAGTGTTTGTTCATATCTTACTGTATATTGAGGAATTCAGTGTTTGTTCATATCTTACTGTATATTGAGGAATTCAGTGTTTGTTCATATCTTACTGTATATTGAGGAATGCAGTGTTTGTTCATATCTTACTGTATATTGAGGAATGCAGTGTTTGTTCATATCTTACTGTATATTGAGGAATGCAGTGTTTGTTCATATCTTACTGTATATTGAGGAATTCAGTGTTTGTTCATATCTTACTGTATATTGAGGAATTCAGTGTTTGTTCATATCTTACTGTATATTGAGGAATGCAGTGTTTGTTCATATCTTACTGTATATTGAGGAATGCAGTGTTTGTTCATATCTTACTGTATATTGAGGAATTCAGTGTTTGTTCATATCTTACTGTATATTGAGGAATTCAGTGTTTGTTCATATCTTACTGTATATTGAGGAATTCAGTGTTTGTTCATATCTTACTGTATATTGAGGAATGCAGTGTTTGTTCATATCTTACTGTATATTGAGGAATTCAGTGTTTGTTCATATCTTACTGTATATTGAGGAATGCAGTGTTTGTTCATATCTTACTGTATATTGAGGAATTCAGTGTTTGTTCATATCTTACTGTATATTGAGGAATGCAGTGTTTGTTCATATCTTACTGTATATTGAGGAATGCAGTGTTTGTTCATATCTTACTGTATATTGAGGAATTCAGTGTTTGTTCATATCTTACTGTATATTGAGGAATTCAGTGTTTGTTCATATCTTACTGTATATTGAGGAATTCAGTGTTTGTTCATATCTTACTGTATATTGAGGAATTCAGTGTTTGTTCATATCTTACTGTATATTGAGGAATTCAGTGTTTGTTCATATCTTACTGTATATTGAGGAATTCAGTGTTTGTTCATATCTTACTGTATATTGAGGAATGCAGTGTTTGTTCATATCTTACTGTATATTGAGGAATTCAGTGTTTGTTCATATCTTACTGTATATTGAGGAATTCAGTGTTTGTTCATATCTTACTGTATATTGAGGAATGCAGTGTTTGCCCGTATTTGTCATTTACCATCGATATACGATAAGCAATGTGGTCAACATCAGGCCGGCCTCATTTACTTCCTAGTTTTTGTCTGATACCCAATCATCGCTTGGGTCAACATGAGAATCGTTAAGGGTAGGGACAAAAATTCAACACGATCTGTGGAATTGAACCGTACCATACATCTAAAAATCGAGTTCTTTAACCACTACGCTATCAGTTATCAGTTATATGAGGACTATAATCATATCACTCCGGACACGTACATGGGTGCTCAGATCTTCGCCTCAACAAATTCAGCAGAGTCCTGCGGCCCAACACGTCAATTCCATGTTGATTAATCAATCTTTGTGCATATTTGTTATGTAGTTAATTTCGGACTGTACCAATATTGACATCCATCTCTCTCAGTCTAGTCAGTGACTTGGATTCACAATTCTGTATTTTACTTCGACATCAACACGACAGAATCAAATCATTTGATTTTGTCTGTACAAATTTTGTCTGTACAAATTTTGTCTGTACAAATTGTGTCTGTACAAATTTTGTCTGTACAAATTGTCTTGTTCTGCTGCTACCCGAACATCTATGATTCATTTACTGTAGACAGAGAAGGTAATTATTGTCTTATGACGCATGTTTACCATGGCAACTATGTTTACACTAAAGGGATAGCAAGATGGCAGCCATCCTTCTTGTGTGATTTCCTGTTCTATATTTTAGAAATCAACAATGAGGGTGTAGGATGAGTCGGTCAACATCACGAAACCAAATATTCTAACATGTCAAAATATATTCATACAAGGAAATGAAATGTTTTCTTTCGTGAGACGGAAGGAAAACAAAGACTGTGTGGATTATGGGGAAATGTGTGGATGCTCGTTATGTGGCAATGGAGACTCTCTCAGCCGTGTTCTCGGGAAGTGTAGATAGTTCATGTGGCGTTCAGTGAGGTGGCTGTGTGGATGAATGATAACGGGGATCAGCTGATCTGAAGGAAGGGTGAAATGGAAAGAATCACAGAGGAAGAAATATATTTTCTGTTCAGACGAATTGGAAAATATCATATCTGAAATATGAATGGGTAAATGTTTTAAAATAATATTGATGGGGTAGGGAATGCTGTACAAGGATGATGTGGTGTGGGTGGTTGTGTGGAGGGTATGAGTGTGGTAATGGGATGGTTGTGCGATGTGCAGCAAGGGAGATGTTAAACGATCTGTAGCTGGAAATAAAGAATAGAATACTGGTGTAGATATAAACGTTGCTGTCTGCCAGTGCCGTGGTGGTGGTGATGAAATGTCTTGGCATACATCCAAAACTTATTTCTATACTTTACACCAAGATAGAAATGTTTCATTGATTGTTGGATTTTTCCAGGGGCGAGCACAGGGAGGGAGGGGGTTGGAAGGCTACTTCAATGTTCAAGCTCACTCATATTTGTTTGAAAGAGGAGGACAGAGATTGGGGAGAAAGAGGAGAAGGATGGAGATTGGGAGAAAGTGTAAAGAAATACATCACGTGATCACATTTGATTGATGAATCAAGGGTCAGATGTGTGACCCCATCTCTAATTCTCAGACCAAGCAATCTGAGTGTCACTTCCCTCAACCAGGAGGAGAGGGGTCACTTCTCTCAACCAGGAGGAGAGGGGTTCACTTCTCTCAACCAGGAGGAAAGAGGAAAAATAACTGGAGAGTAATATAACACTTCTTATGTAACTTTAACACAAGATGCAGCCTCTCATGGTGGGTGAGAGGTGGATGGGGGATGGGTGAGTTGATCTATAGTGTACACAGCAAGCAATCTAGTCTTACAGACAGACAAACAGAGAGAAGAGAGAGATTTCTATATAACAAGAGGGAGAGACAGAGAGAAAATACTTTACCATTAAATGCACAGAAAGTATTTCAGTACCAGTCAAAAGAAAACCACGTGGAGAGAGAGACAGATATGGAGACAGAGAGAGAGAGAGAGAGACAGAGATGGAGACAGAGAGAAAGACAGAGAGAGACAGAGATGGAGACAGAGATGAGATAGAGAGATGGAGAGAGAATATAACTAGAACTCTTATTGATGCAGGTTTATTGTAGTCTTTCAGAAAAGTACCTTCTCAATCAACACCATCTCTACAACATCTCTACAACATCTCTACAACATCTCAACAACATCTCTACAACATCTCTACAACATCGCTACAACATCTCTACAACATCTCTACAACATCTCTACAACATCTCAACAACATCTCTACAACATCTCTACAACATCTCTACAACATCTCTACAACATCTCTACAACATCTCTACAACATCTCTACAACATCTCTACAACATCTCTACAACATCTCAACAACATCTCTACAACATCTCTACAACATCTCAACAACATCTCTACAACATCTCAACAACATCTCTACAACATCTCTACAACATCTCTACAACATCTCTACAACATCTCTACAACATCTCTACAACATCTCTACAACATCTCTACAACATCTCTACAACATCTCTACATTATCTCAACAATATCTCAACAATATCTCAACATTATCTCAACAATATCTCAACAACATCTCAACAATATCTCAACAATATCTCAACAATATCTCAATAATATCTCAACAATATCTCAACAATATCTCAACAATATCTCAACAACATCTCACAATATCTCAAAACATCTCAACAATATCTCAACAATATCTCAACAATATCTCAACAACATCTCAACAACATCTCAACATTATCTCAACAATATCTCAACAACATCTCAACAACATCTCAACAACATCTCTACAACATCTCAACAATATATCAACAATATCTCAACAACATCTCAACATTATCTCAACAATATCTCAACATTATCTCAACAACATCTCAACAATATCTCTACAACATCTCAACAATATCTCAACAATATCTCTACAACATCTCAACAACATCTCTACAACATCTCTACAACATCGCTACAACATCTCTACAACATCTCTACAACATCTCAACAATATCTCTACAAGAATCAGATAGACACAATAGAAAGCAATAATACTGAAATAAAGTTGATAATATCAAACCTGTACAGATGAAATCTTCATTTGTTGTTAGATAATCTTCTGTCCATGCTAGCTTGTCAGTCGTCAGATGACCAGATCATTGTTTCATACAATTATATCAATCACTTACACATTATTGTGTTATTGTTGTTTTATTGTTGTGTTATTGTTGATGTTGTTGTTCTTGATGGTGGTGGTGGTTGTATCTGTGATTGCAAATTTGTCAAATTGGGACATAAACTTGCTTGAATTACATTGAGAAACAAAGGAATGAAGTGGTTCAGAAACGTATTAAGAATGCAACTAAACTCCACTGTATACAGTCTTCTACAACAGGATATCAGGAAACAAGTCGTGATGAAGACCATCAAATAGGTATATAGATGAAGAACATCAAATAGGTATATAGATGAAGAACATCAAATAGGTATATAGATGAAGAACATCAAATAGGTATATAGATGACATAGCGGAATCCTGTCAAATATCAAAAATAACTATCACCAAAGGGTCACTAGAGCAGCGCAATACAAAAAGACATATAACACAGCGACATAGGCAACAACCCTGTAACAGTGTGATGTCATAGGGCAACAACCCTGTAACAGTGTGATGTCATTAGGCAACAACCCTGTAACAGTGTGATGTCATTAGGCAACAACCCTGTAACAGTGTGATGTCATTGGGCAACAACCCTGTAACAGTGTGATGTCAGTGGGCAACAACCCTGTAACAGTGTGACGTCATTGGGCAACAACCATATAACAGTGTGACGTCATTGGGCAACAACCCGGTAACAGTGTGACGTCATTGGGCAACAACCATGTAACAGTGTGACCACAAAAGAAGAAAGAAGAGGTTCTTGTACCTGACATGCCAGGTAATGGTGACAGTTGAAGTCGAATAATTTATCACAGATTAAATATGAAGAACTGATGCCAGGATTAATTTATTGGTTAGTTTCTCCATCTTTGTGAAATCTTAGAATCACTTCTAGATGTTTCCTGACTTTGAATGAAACAAATAAATATGAAATATATTGTTGTTGATATTTGTGAAGTCAGCACTTAATGTTGTTATCATATGACGACTATCATCATGAGCAGTTGAGAGCTATATGTGTGCATTCCATTTCATCTTCTAGTATCCCTTATAAAACCTACTTGATTCCAAACGTTTGGACTTTCTCTATGCTTTGGATGAAACATTAGAGTAGAGAGAGGGAAGGGGGATTAGCCGACAAAGCTACGCATAAATGGAAAGGATACTTCATGTCTGCTTTTGCCACGGACATAACACGGACATTTTAAAATTAATTTTTCAATTGAACGGCTAACAAGAAGAAAAAAGCCCATATGTCATCATACCACTCCGGTCATGTTTATAGGTGTTGCTATCCTCGTCTCAACAGATCCGGTCATGTCCATAGGTGCTCCGATCTTCACCTCAACAAATCCAGCAGCATCCAGTGAGCCAATAAGCCAGTTGAATGTTGATTGATTATTTGTGTGTGTGCACATTAAGTAAGTCGTTCGTTTTGTGCTGTACCAATACCATCACCAATCTTTCTCAATCTGGTCAACGACGGAGATTCACAATCCTGAAACTCTTCTGTTTGGAAAGACTCTCTCAATGCGTTAAGAATGTCTTTTCGGTCCAATGCATCTATCTCTGATATCATAGTCATGCCAGTCAATTTATCAGCTCGTTCATTACCCCTGACTCCTGTGTGCCGTAAGACAAAAATGAAGGTGATTTATCTGATCCCTGTCTGTACCAGTACCTCCATCCAGTTTCGTCTCATCACTCACACACACACACACATCACCCATGCATACATCACCAACGCACACATTACTCACACACACAACACTCACATTACTCACAGCCACACACATTACTTACACACACAACACGCATGCACACATTACTCACGTACACATTAGTTACTCACGCACATATTACTCACTCACACATTTCTCACACCCACACATTACTCAATATATCAGGCAATCCCACATATCGTAAATTAAAAATTGTCCGTACCAAATTGGAAATATTTCTATTTGAAGCTTTTGATGGTTGCAACATTTTGATATTATAATGTTGTCTTGTCTATAGCAACAATTTGATATTATATTGTTATCTTGTCTATAGCAACTAAATAAATGAAATATCACTAGAAATATGTCTGCTATATAACTTCTGTCATAATATTCACTCAGACATCAAGCATTCTTACGTTGAAAGACAGAGCGGCGACAAACTGCCTGCAAACATTTAAGGTTTCCCCTTCCTCTGCCAACAAGACGTCTTGAGAGAATTTTATTTCAAATCTATACAATTTTGATGGTTTTACGGTTTGGGAAGATTATTGCTGGACCCGAAAGTAACGAGTATGACCTGCAAAAATATTTCGTTACTTTATCACTGCTAGGCTCGTGGTCACTATTCGAGTTGTATGCAATATTGTGACTGACTTTTTATCAGTTAAACGAATAGTATCTAGTGTTTCAACTTTGAATGAATGGAATGTACTCGTTAGGTAGAACTACTCGATAAATTATGAGGATTAGGTACATGTTACTAGTATACGGCCACTAATCGTTACTTTTATTCTACTAATGTAGCCATTATTCGCTACTTGCATTATATCTGTTACAAGATTAACATTGATTACTACCTGTTATGACTTGTGTCTGTCATAATCACATATTCACATAATGATACAATCACTAAAAACGATTTCTAGATAACGAATACTAAGTATGAAGTACCTGTTTCATAAAGGATGAATAGTATCCCATACTAGAAAGTAATTAAAACGCGTATCACAAAGGAGAGTTTCCACAGTCTGATCTAACTGTTTGCAACAAATGAGATTAATAATAGTATGTCTCTATTCTCAAGTTCTGCTTGTGAGTTTAAATAGCTTAGCATTTACTATGCAAGCAGTTAGAACTGACAACGATGTTTATGAAACCACCATGTTACCAGTGTCAAACATGACCAATAACAGCAGCTAATGAAACCACAATGTTACCAGTGTCAAACACGACCAATAACAGCAGCTAATGAGCGGAAAATCATAACGACTGAGATGAGGTGCCTTAGAAGAGCTTCAGGTGTGACAATAAGAGACAAAATTAGAATTGAAGAAATCAGAAGAAGACTGAGTGAAGAACCAGTCATGCAATTCGTAAAAGAACAACAGATTAATTGGTTTGGACACCTGACAATAATGCCCTGGTTTCGTCTACCACAGAGATTCACATTTAAAAGTGTTTAACGGGTACATAGCAAGAGGAAGATCTCTGAAAAGATGGGGCATCAATAACAGCTTCAATAAAATGAATAACAACTTACAAAGTGGCTTAGATCAAGCACACACACACACACACACACACGATCACTACATCCACACCCCCACCCTGCTGCAACACTTCTAAAATTGAGTAAATGCTGGAATAGAAGAAGTAGGTAAGAGCTGACACATTTAATGCCACAATGTCACAACGATACACTTCAATGTGTACAGACCCCCACATAGGCGCACAAGTGCAAGTGACATCACATCAACTAACATATAGATATATACATTTTGTAGCTAGTACTCTCTGGTCAGGTTGAACAAACATAGACAGAAACATGTTATGGTCTCTGGTCAGGTTGAACAAACATAGACAGAAACATGTTATGGTCTCTGGTCAGGTTGAACAAATATAGACAGAAACATGTTAAGGTCAATAACTTCAAATCGGAAATAATTGCTTCAGTATTGCTAATATTGTGTTACAAATGAAGAAAATAATATATGGTCTACCTAGACGTGTCTCTCATACTTAGATGTGAAATATATGTTTTATCTAGACGTGTCTCCCATACTTAGATGTGAAATATATGTTTTATCTAGACGTGTCTCCCATACTTAGATGTGAAATATATGTTTTATCTAGACGTGTCTCCCATACTTAAATGTGAAATATATGTTTTATCTAGACGTGTCTCCCATACTTAGATGTGAAATATATGTTTTATCTAGACGTGACTCCATACTTAGATGTGAAATATATGTTTTATCTAGACGTGTCTCCCATACTTAGATGTGAAATATATGTTTTATCTAGACGTGTCTCCCATACTTAGATGTGAAATATATGTTTTATCTAGACGTGTCTCCCATACTTAAATGTGAAATATATGTTTTATCTAGACGTGTCTCCATACTTAGATGTGAAATATATGTTTTATCTAGACGTGTCTCCATACTTAGATGTGAAATATATGTTTTATCTAGACGTGTCTCCATACTTAGATGTGAAATATATGTTTTATCTAGACGTGTCTCCCATACTTAGATGTGAATATATGTTTTATCTAGACGTGTCTCCCATACTTAAATGTGAAATATATGTTTTATCTAGACGTGTCTCCATACTTAGATGTGAAATATATGTTTTATCTAGACGTGTCTCCCATACTTAGATGTGAAATATATGTTTTATCTAGACGTGTCTCCATACTTAGATGTGAAATATATGTTTTATCTAGACCTGTCTCCCATACTTAGATGTGAAATATATGTTTTATCTAGACGTGTCTCCCATACTTAGATGTCAAATATATGTTTTATCTAGACGTGTCTCCCATACTTAGATGTGAAATATATGTTTTATCTAGACGTGTCTCCCATACTTAAATGTGAAATATATGTTTTATCTAGACGTGTCTCCATACTTAGATGTGAAATATATGTTTTATCTAGACCTGTCTCCATACTTAGATGTGAAATATATGTTTTATCTAGACGTGTCTCCCATACTTAAATGTGAAATATGTGGATAGAGGATATATAGAATACAGAATATGAGGTCTTTGTGTAAGTTTTCTTTAATATCTTTTGATATAACAGACAAGACTAGCTGTTACATATGTCTGTACTGCTGGATAAGTCAACCACACAGATAGACAGACAAGACTAGCTGTTACATATGTCTGTACTGCTGGATAAGTCAACCACACACATAGACAGACAAGACTAGCTGTTACATATGTCTGTACTGGATAAGTCAACCACACAGATAGACAGACAAGACTAGCTGTTACACGTGTCTGTACTGGATAAGTCAACCACACTGATAGACAGATAAGACCAATCCTTAAACATGTCTGCGTTGCTGCAGCTTGCTAACTCAACTTCAGATCAAATAAAAAAAACTATCTTTCAGTTGTGATGAATGATTTCCTTAGAGCCTTCATGCTGGTTGCCATGTTGGTTATCGAACCAATCTCTGACGCTTGCTAACCTTCCCGAATCAAGAAATGCCCCCACCATTATAATAAACGTAGTCCCAAGACTACGGCTGAGATTGGTGCCCTTTGCCTGTTTCGGGACCCCTAGTCGGTGATAAATATCCAATCGATGAGTTTCAATTTGTTCCGCAGGAAGTGAAACTGAGACGCCGGGAGAACATGGTGGAGGATTGTGGGTACCCTTGAGACTTGAGACTGGAGTAGGGAACAAGTCACGTGTCCACTAATCTCCTGCGTTATGAATTATTTTTCTAGCTTGTTGCAAACTTGTTCAACATCGTCTGATTAAATTCATTTTGAGAAAATGTCTGCATGCTTCAGAAATGTCGGACTACAGGATTACATCATATCCGTTTTGTTCGGCTCAAATCATGTCCGTTTGATCCGACTTAAACTCACGTACAGGAGGCGGAGGTTTAATTTATCAACAAAAGTACATTTAATTACAAGAAATATGTGTAGCATATGATTCGATATGTTTGTACATTTTGTGTACACTTGTACATATCCAGCTTATTTATTGCTCATGTTAGGAATGTTTACTTATTGCTCATTTTAGGAATGTTTACTTATTGCTCATTTTAGGAATGTTTACTTATTGCTCATTTTAGGAATGTTTACTTATTGCTCATTTTAAGAATGTTTACTTATTGCTCATTTTAAGAATGTTTACTTATTGCTCATTTTAAGAATGTTTACTTATTGCTCATTTTAAGAATGTTTACTTATTGCTCATTTAGAATGTTTACTTATGCTCATGTTAGGAATGTTTACTTAATGCTCATGTTAGGAATGTTTACTTATTGCTCATGTTAAGAATGTTTACTTATTGCTCATGTTAGGAATGTTTACTTATTGCTCATGTTAGGAATGTTTACTTATTGCTCATGTTAGGAATGTTTACTTAATGCTCATGTTAGGAATGTTTACTTATTGCCCATGTTAGGAATGTTTACTTATTGCCCATGTTAGGAATGTTTACTTATTGCTCATGTTAAGAATGTTTACTTATTGCCCATGTTAGGAATGTTTACTTATTGCTCATGTTAGGAATGTTTACTTATTGCTCATGTTAGGAATGTTTACTTATTGCTCATGTTAGGAATGTTTACTTATTGCCATGTTAGGAATGTTTACTATTGTCTCTCATGTTAGGAAGTTTGCTTGTGGATGAATTGGATATTTTCAGAGATCTCTGATCTCAGGAGAGTGAGATCATGCCAATCTCTTGGAAAGATCTCAGGTTTGCTCCTCGTGGTCTAATCATGAATCTCAGAGATCTGATCTCAGTAATCCTCAGAGATCCTGATCTCAGTGTAGGTGAGATCATGACCAAGTCCTATCGGAGATCCCTGATCTCAGTGTAGGTGAGATCATGACCAAGTCCTATCGGAGATCCCTGATCTCAGTGTAGGTGAGATCATGACCAAGTCCTATCGGAGATCCCTGATCTCAGTGTAGGTGAGATCATGACCAAGTCCTATCGGAGATCCCTGATCTCAGTGTAGGTGAGATCATGACCAAGTCCTATCGGAGATCCCTGATCTCAGTGTAGGTGAGATCATGACCAAGTCCTATCGGAGATCCTGATCTCAGTGTAGGTGAGATCATGACCAAGTCTATCGGAGATCCTGATCTCAGTGTAGGTGAGATCATGACCAAGTCCTATCGGAGATCCCTGATCTCAGTGTAGGTGAGATCATGACCAAGTCCTATCGGAGATCCCTGATCTCAGTGTAGGTGAGATCATGACCAAGTCCTATCGGAGATCCCTGATCTCAGTGTAGGTGAGATCATGACCAAGTCCTATCGGAGATCCCTGATCTCAGTGTAGGTGAGATCATGACCAAGTCCTATCGGAGATCCCTGATCTCAGTGTAGGTGAGATCATGACCAAGTCCTATCGGAGATCCCTGATCTCAGTGTAGGTGAGATCATGACCAAGTCCTATCGGAGATCCCTGATCTCAGTGTAGGTGAGATCATGACCAAGTCCTATCGGAGATCCCTGATCTCAGTGTAGGTGAGATCATGACCAAGTCCTATCGGAGATCCCTGATCTCAGTGTAGGTGAGATCGTGACCAAGTCCTATCGGAGATCCCTGATCTCAGTGTAGGTGAGATCATGACCAAGTCCTATCGGAGATCCCTGATCTCAGTGTAGGTGAGATCATGACCAAGTCCTATCGGAGATCCCTGATCTCAGTGTAGGTGAGATCATGACCAAGTCCTATCGGAGATCCCTGATCTCAGTGTAGGTGAGATCATGACCAAGTCCTATCGGAGACTCACGATAAAATGTAAGTCCCGTGTTCAATGTGAGCACATAAAAAAGGACCCTTGGCAGTACAACATCGAGAAGAAGAACAGGCTGGAAAGCTACTGCCCAGGCAAAATTCCTTAGAAAAGTTTAAAAATAAAATTCCTACTAAAATATCTTCACCATCTTCAAAATGACATCGGTGGACCCTCACCGGTGCTACGGAGTTCGTGCACTGCAGCTGAGATCTTCTTGTGTAAGAAAGAGATCGGCGCACACATGGTTATTGACCGAAGTTCAATGATGATGGTCCTATCAATCAATCAATCAATCAATCAATCAATCAATCAATGAATCAAGAATGTTTACTGAACATTTTCTCATGTGAGAACTGAGATAAAACGTTGAAGGACATACAAGAAAATAATATTAAAATATGATTGCTACTAAATTAGATTGACATGATTGTCATCATCATCATCATGTGCTCACCTGCAGGCGTTATCGACAACGGATCTTCATAACTTTCTGTTCCCAGTGTTGTCAATCAAGTCACTACTTTCTTTCTTTCTTTTCTTCAATCATATTTTGCCTCACATCGTCAGGATAAGAAGCAATTTCTACTCCCTTGAGTTTTTATGTGCGCCTCTTAAACAGTGTCTTTCGTTGCCTCTGTTATCTCTGAGGTCCACAATGCTATTATACTGCTCATTATCATATCTCTTTCCAATAAGTTTGACCTATTCTGTCACAATAACTTCTAACTTTTATTTTATCATGATATCATAATAACAACGATGACTACTTTCTTCAGATATTAGTCCAGAAAAACTACAGTTAAGACTTTACTTCAAAGTGGACAATATGAAGACTTTACTTCAAAGTGGACAATATGAAGATACAAAGTCGGACATCCAGTATTGAACACTTTAACTCTGCAATGTATTATAACCTCTAGTCGCATTTACTTTGCAATTTATTCTAAATTAACTACATACGGTTAATTAACTAGTATACTGGCTTTGCGTGCTATTAAAAAATACTGTTAGCCAGTACGGTGGCTCAGATGTGTGAAAAGGTTAATATGTATTACATGTGATAACTGTGTTGTTCTTGTCCGAGAAGAAATGCATTTGCTGCACAGTCCAACTTTCATTTTCTCAAACGTGTTTCACTGTCCTATTCACTCTCTCTCTCTCTCTCTCTCTCTCTCTCTCTCTCTCGATCACCTAAAAGATCGATGTACCAGATCTCTCCATAAATTCATTCATGTGGAAATCTGATTCATACAGCTTTAGCATGGGTGAGTTTCGTCACATCTTCAGCGCCATTTGGAGCTCTGGTGCTTATCCTTCGGCGATGTGTCAGGATTCAGCAAGCGTTTACTTGGTTCACTCTCCGTTAGTCTTTGGCTGTCCCTAGCCGACCTGCAAGGAAGCAGGTTGACTTCTACACATTTAGGAAACGTGCATCCGATTTCAGTCAAACCTCCTTAATCACGTCTTACGATATGCGTGGCAGGTAACAGTGGTTCTATTCTTTACACCCCAAATTTGGGCCCCGGTAACCACTCGGGCGAGATCTATTCTGTGTCTCATCTCTTTTCTACATCTGCAAGCTGATGTTATTATCAAGGCTATCTATTCTGCAATCTGATGTTATAATCAAGGCTATCTATTCTGCAATCTGATGTTATTATCAAGTCTATCTATTCTGCAATCTGATGTTATTATCAAGTCTATCTATTCTGCAATCTGATGTTATTATCAAGTCTATCTATTCTGCAATCTGATGTTATTATCAAGGCTATCTATTCTGCAATCTGATGTTATTATCAAGGCTATCTATTCTGCAATCTGATGTTATTATCAAGGCTATCTATTCTGCAATCTGATGTTATTATCAAGGCTATCTATTCTGCAATCTGATGTTATTATCAAGTCTATTTATTCTGCAATCTGATGTTATAATCAAGGCTATCTATTCTGCAATCTGATGTTATAATCAAGGCTATCTATTCTGCAATCTGATGTTATAATCAAGGCTATCTATTCTGCAATCTGATGTTATTATCAAGGCCATCTATTCTGAACAGACAACGGTTGTTGAATATTTACAATTTGTTAGTTAGTGTTTTAGTCATTCTCAATATGCTTTCTGTCCCATATACAGCAAAACTGCTTGAACATTAGAGTTCAATTTTCTCATTTTTGTTCTAGATTTAATTTTTGATACTTCTACAAATGTTCTACAAATGTTCTACAAATGTTCTACAAATGTTCTACAAATGTTCAATAAATGTTCTAATGTGATGAAAGCACATCTTGTTTTCTCTCTTCTTACTACAACATCTATATGTGTTCCTATCTCTTTGTTTACCTTGTTGTTCAAGTACATGTGTTCCTATCTCTTTGTTTACCTTGTTGTTCAAGTACATGTGTTCCTATCTCTTTGTTTACCTTGTTGTTCAAGTACATGTGTTCCTATCTCTTTGTTTACCTTGTTGTTCAAGAACATGTGTTCCTTTCTCTTTGTCTACCTTGTTGTCCAAGTATATCTGTTCCTTTCTCTTTGTCTACCTTGTTGTCCAAGTATATCTGTTTCTTTCTCTTTGTCTACCTTGTTGTCCAAGTATATCTGTTCCTTTCTCTTTGTCTACCTTGTTGTCCAAGTATATCTGTTTCTTTCTCTTTGTCTACCTTGTTGTCCAAGTATATCTGTTTCTTTCTCTTTGTCTACCTTGTTGTCCAAGTATATCTGTTTCTTTCTCTTTGTCTAACTTGTTGTTCAAGTATATCTGTTTCTTTCTCTTTGTCTAACTTGTTGTCCAAGTATATCTGTTCCTTTCTCTTTGTCTAACTTGTTGTTCAAGTATATGCATTATTTTATCTCTTTACTTTGCTTTCTTTTCTTTTTATTTATTTATGTGTGTGTGTGTGTGTATGTGTGTGAATTGTTTCAGACGACTGGCATGGAGACATTTAAGTCCACATATGGAAGAACAAGGGAGACACAAGAGAGTGTGAAACATACAGGGTATCTCTTGTTTGAGTCATACACGAAATATGTTTGCTAAAATATTGGAGCAAAGAGTCAAATAAATATTCGAGCTATAGTTAAACAACTTGTGTCTGCACAGAATAAAGACACTGAGAATATGTGTTGTGTCACAAAGGAGGAATTTATGGAAAGAACAAGACATATTCCAGTGAACCAAGAGGTTTAAAAAGACGCTGGCGCTGGATAGGACACACTTTGAGAAAACCAGAGAGGAATATAACAAGAAGGGTCCTTTTCTGGAACCCAGGGAGGCTGAGAAGTACATGGAGGCGAGATTTGGAGGCAGAGATCAACAATATAAAGAAGAGCTGGAGGGAGCTGCAGGAGATAGCTAGAGATAGGAAGACTTGGCATGAGTTGGTTGAGGGCATATGCCCAATCTGGGTTAAAAAGGCAGAGAGAGAGAGAGACAGAAAGAGTCAAGTAATAGCCAGTTTAGGTTTAAGATAGGTAAGAGCTGCATGGACTCAGTATCTACACTACAACATATCTATAAACAAGTAATCGAATATTCGGTCAAAGTATTAATCCTATATTTATAGACCACGAGAATGCATTTGATAGAGTAAACAGGTGCAAAGTATGGGAGATCATTTGAAGAATATGACCTTCAGGGTACCTGAATGGTAAAATGGTAAGGGACATGGTAGTAAGGAAAGCAAACCTTTACGCGAATATCAGTCTGAAGCGCCATAACAGGGAACAGACAGAGACAAAACGTATAAATGTTGTATATGTTCATTCTCTCCATCATTCTGTTTCTCTGTACAACTTGTTTTAGTTATGTACAAGTGTACATATCTACTGGCCTGTAGTTTGGGGGTGCTTAGTTGTTTTTAAAATGATATGTAGACTAGAAGACACTTGTCTGAGTAGTTTAACAGCAGGAGAATGATTGGCAAAGTCTGTCATGAAGGCTGGGTATTAGACGGCAAACTAATGTCAGAGCTGAGTAATTATTGACAAGGGAATCATGTTACCACCTGGGACTGGCTAATGGGTCAACTGGGGAACTCAGTCAGTATGGGAATCTAACCACATGGTGGCGATCTGTGATTTCTTCTTTTCATTCCTTTTAATGACAGCTGTCTGGTGACTCTAAGATGTTGGTAGTCTTGTAAGTCTAAGATATGGTAGACGTCTTGTCAGTCTAAGATATGGTAGACGTCTTGTCAGTCTAAGATATGGTAGACGTCTTGTCAGTCTAAGATATGGTAGACGTCTTGTCAGTCTAAGATATGGTAGACGTCTTGTCAGTCTAAGATATGGTAGACGTCTTGTCAGTCTAAGATATGGTAGACGTCTTGTCAGTCTAAGATATGGTAGACGTCTTGTCAGTCTAAGATATGGTAGACGTCTTGTCAGTCTAAGATATGGTAGACGTCTTGTCAGTCTAAGATATGGTAGACGTCTTGTCAGTCTAAGATATGGTAGACGTCTTGTCAGTCTAAGATATGGTAGACGTCTTGTCAGTCTAAGATATGGTAGACGTCTTGTCAGTCTAAGATATGGTAGACGTCTTGTCAGTCTAAGATATGGTAGACGTCTTGTCAGTCTAAGATATGGTAGACGTCTTGTCAGTCTAAGATATGGTACCGATAATTTTTCTTGTTTGTACATTGTCATTCATTGACTCTATGTGTACATGTATGTGTGTGTGTGTATGTGTGTGTGTGCGATTGTGTGTCAATTTGCGTGTGTGTGTGTGTGTGTTTGCCGGTGTGTGCGTGTGTGTCACATTAAGCTTCTATGTGGCAGAGACAAGCTCTTTCCCACATAGTTAACTTCAACAAATGCTATGCTTTAACATCAGTAAATGTCATATTCTCATCTCTACAGATGGCATGTCATAACAATAGTAAATGTCCATAATTTAACATCACTAAATATCATAATTTAACATCACTAAATATCATAATTTGACATCACTAAATATCATAATTTAACATCAGTAAATATCATAATTTAACATCACTAAATATCATAATTTAACATCACTAAATGTCATAATTTAACATCAGTAAATATCATAATTTAACATCACTAAATGTCATAATTTAACATCAGTAAATGTCATAATTTAACATCAGTAAATATCATAATTTAACATCAGTAAATATCATAATTTAACATCACTAAATGTCATAATTTAACATCAGTAAATATCATAATTTAACATCACTAAATGTCATAATTTAACATCAGTAAATGTCATAATTTAACATCAGTAAATGTCATATTCTCATCTCTACAGATGGCATGTCATAACAATAGTAAATATCATAATTTAACATCACTAAATGGCATGCTCTTTCATCTCTACAGATGGCATGTCATAACATCAGGAAATGTCATAATTTAACATCAGTAAATGTCATATTCTCATCTCTACAGATGATATGTCATAACAATAGTAAATATCATAATTTAACATCACTAAATGTCATGCTCTTTCATCTCTACAGATGGCATGTCATAACATCAGTAAATATCATAATTTAACATCAGTAAATGTCATACTTTAACATAAGTAAATGTCATAATTTAACATCAGTAAATATCATAATTTAACATCAGTAAATGTCATAATTTAACATCGGTAAATGTCATATTCTCATCTCTACAGATGGCATGCCATAACAACAGTAAATATCATAATTTAACATCACTAAATATCATAATTTAACATAACTAAATATCATAATTTAACATCACTAAATATCATAATTTAACATCACTAAATATCATAATTTAACATCACTAAATGGCATAATTTAACATCAGTAAATATCATAATTTAACATCAGTAAATATCATAATTTAACATCACTAAATGTCATAATTTAACATCAGTAAATATCATAATTTAACATCAGTAAATGTCATATTCTCATCTCTACAGATGGCATGTCATAACAGTAGTAAATGTCATAATTTAACATCAGTAAATATCATAATTTAACATCACTAAATGTCATAATTTAACATCAGTAAATGTCATAATTTAACATCAGTAAATGTCATATTCTCATCTCTACAGATGGCATGCCATAACAACAGTAAATATCATAATTTAACAATAGTAAATATCATAATTTAACAATAGTAAATATCATAATTTAACATCAGTAAATATCATAATTTAACATCAGTAAATATCATAATTTAACATCAGTAAATATCATAATTTAACATCAGTAAATATCATAATTTAACATCAGTAAATGTCATAATTTAACATCAGTATATGTCTCTTTCATCTCTACAGATGATCAACAATATCGTCCACAAACCAAACAGTTTTGTTGTCGGCTGATAATGTTTTTTGTTTTTCAATTTTTACCTGCGTTATTTCTCTACAATATCTATTTCAACATGTTCCTGCCATAAATGGCATTAATTTGTTTTGTCCATAGACACGAGACGATGTCTAAATATTGACACCGACACGCTTCATAACGTGCACGTTCCCTTTGTACTTTGATGGCAGCTCATAGTAAGAAACGTTCTCACAGATTTCATCATATCTGTCTAGTAACAACAAGAAATGGTCGTACAGTAAACACTTTATTTCACCGACAATTATTCCAGAAAATCTGTCCATTTATGTATGGGGCAAGTCCGTTACAACGTATGTCATATTTTTGGGGAGTTAAATTGTAGTTAATAAAAATAAAACGATTGGGCATATCAATAACTGTCAATCAATCAATAAAATGTCTTTAAGTCTTCTCAAACCTTACGGTATGAAGTAACTGTCGAGTTAGGTATGAAGTAACTGTCGAGTTAGGTATGAAGTAACTGTCGAGTTAGGTATGAAGTAACTCTCGAGTTAGATATGAAGTAACTCTCGAGTTAGGTATGAAGTAACTCTCGAGTTAGGTATGAAGTAACTCTCGAGTTAGGTATGAAGTAACTGTCGAGTTAGATATGAAGTAACTGTCGAGTTAGGTATGAAGTTACTGTCGAGTTAGGTATGAAGTAACTGTCGAGTTAGGTATGAAGTAACTCTCGAGTTAGGTATGAGGTAACTGTCGAGTTAGATATGAAGTAACTCTCGAGTTAGGTATGAAGTAACTCTCGAGTTAGGTATGAAGTAACTCTCGAGTTAGGTATGAAGTAACTGTCGAGTTAGATATGAAGTAACTGTCGAGTTAGATATGAAGTAACTCTCGAGTTAGGTATGAAGTAACTGTCGAGTTAGGTATGAAGTTACTGTCGAGTTAGGTATGAAGTAACTCTCGAGTTAGGTTAAGTAACTCTCGAGTTAGGTATGAAGTAACTGTCGAGTTAGGTATGAAGTAACTGTCGAGTTAGGTATGAAGTAACTCTCGAGTTAGGTATGAAGTAACTCTCGAGTTAGGTATGAGGTAACTGTCGAGTTAGATATGAAGTAACTCTCGAGTTAGGTATGAGGTAACTGTCGAGTTAGATATGAAGTAACTCTCGAGTTAGGTATGAAGTAACTGTCGAGTTAGATATGAAGTAACTCTCGAGTTAGGTATGAAGTAACTGTCGAGTTAGGTATGAAGTAACTGTCGAGTTAGGTATGAAGTAACTCTCGAGTTAGGTATGAAGTAACTCTCGAGTTAGGTATGAAGTAACTGTCGAGTTAGATAGCAAGTAACCTCGAGTTAGGTATTAAGTAACTCTCGAGTTAGGTATGAAGTAACTCTCGAGTTAGGTATAAAGTAACTCTCGAGTTAGGGTAGAAGTAACTCTCGAGTTAGGTATGAAGTAACTCTCGAGTTAGGTATGAAGTAACTCTCGAGTTAGGTATGAAATAACTGTCGAGTTAGATATGAAGTAACTCTCGAGTTAGGTATTAAGTAACTCTCGAGTTAGGTATGAGGTGACATAAGGTCTGACGGAACTAAGGGGCATTTGATTTATAGATTTGGTGACTTCCAAAATGATGTGCAGATATCTAATTTGGGGTTTTTCCCAGTACCGGTTTGTTGGAATGAGCTGCTGATATCCATGACGATGATGCATATTCAAGGGACGTTCTAACTACACCAGTGTATTCCCTCCCCAGGTGATGCCAGCCAGCTTTCACATCCCGGTTTGTTTCCTCTTAGCGTTTATATTTGTGTCATGTATGTGCTTGCCCCGACATTAGTCTCCTGTATGTGGTGTTTCTAGGTCAGACACGACTGTCAAGCTTGCCCCGACATTTGTCTCCTGTATGTGGTGTTTCTAAGTCAGACACGACTGTCAAGCTTGCCCCGACATTTGTCTCCTGTATGTGGTGTTTCTAAGTCAGATACGACTGTCAAGCTTGCCCCAACATTTGTCTCCTGTATGTGGTGTTTCTAAGTCAGACACGACTGTCAAGCTTGCCCCAACATTTGTCTCCTGTATGTGGTGTTTCTAAGTCAGACACGACTGTCAAGCTTGACCCGACATTTGTCTCCTGTATGTGGTGTTTCTAAGTCAGACACGACTGTCAAGTTTGACCCCGACATTTGTCTCCTGTATGTGGTGTTTCTAAGTCAGATACGACTGTCAAGCTTGCCCCAACATTTGTCTCCTGTATGTGGTGTTTCTAAGTCAGACACGACTGTCAAGCTTGCCCCAACATTTGTCTCCTGTATGTGGTGTTTCTAAGTCAGACACGACTGTCAAGCTTGACCCCGACATTTGTCTCCTGTATGTGGTGTTTCTAAGTCAGACACGACTGTCAAGCTTGCCCCCGACATTTGTCTCCTGTATGTGGTATTTCTAAGTCAGACACGACTGTCAAGCTTGACCCCGACATTTGTGTCATGTATGTGGTGTTTCTAAGTCAGACACGACTGTCAAGCTTGACCCCGACATTTGTGTCATGTATGTGGTGTTTCTAAGTCAGACACGACTGTCAAGCTTGACCCCGACATTTGTGTCATGTATGTGGTGTTTCTAAGTCAGACACGACTGTCAAGCTTGCCCAAACATTAGTTTCCTGTATGTGGTGTTTCTAAGTCAGACCACTGTCAAGCTTGACCCAACATTAGTCTCCTGTATGTGGTGTTTCTAAGTCAGACCACTGTCAAGCTTGACCCAACATTAGTCTCCTGTATGTGGTGTTTCTAAGTCAGACCACTGTCAAGCTTGACCCAACATTAGTCTCCTGTATGTGGTATTTCTAAGTCAGACACGACTGTCAAGCTTGACCCCGACATTTGTGTCATGTATGTGGTGTTTCTAAGTCAGACACGACTGTCAAGCTTGACCCCGACATTTGTGTCATGTATGTGGTGTTTCTAAGTCAGACACGACTGTCAAGCTTGCCCCAACATTAGTCTCCTGTATGTGGTGTTTCTAAGTCAGACCACTGTCAAGCTTGACCCAACATTAGTCTCCTGTATGTGGTGTTTCTAAGTCAGACCACTGTCAAGCTTGACCCAACATTACTCTCCTGTATGTGGTGTTTCTAAGTCAGACCACTGTCAAGCTTGACCCAACATTAGTCTCCTGTATGTGGTGTTTCTTAGTCAGACCACTGTCAAGCTTGCCCCGACATTTGTCTCCTGTATGTGGTGTTTCTAAGTCAGACACGACTGTCAAGCTTGCCCCGACATTTGTCTCCTGTATGTGGTGTTTCTAAGTCAGACACGACTGTCAAGCTTGCCCCGACATTTGTCTCCTGTATGTGGTGTTTCTAAGTCAGATACGACTGTCAAGCTTGCCCCAACATTTGTCTCCTGTATGTGGTGTTTCTAAGTCAGACACGACTGTCAAGCTTGCCCCAACATTTGTCTCCTGTATGTGGTGTTTCTAAGTCAGACACGACTGTCAAGCTTGACCCCGACATTTGTCTCCTGTATGTGGTGTTTCTAAGTCAGACACGACTGTCAAGTTTGACCCCGACATTTGTCTCCTGTATGTGGTGTTTCTAAGTCAGACACGACTGTCAAGCTTGCCCCGACATTTGTCTCCTGTATGTGGTATTTCTAAGTCAGACACGACTGTCAAGCTTGACCCCGACATTTGTGTCATGTATGTGGTGTTTCTAAGTCAGACACGACTGTCGCTTGACCCGACATTTGTGTCATGTATGTGGTGTTTCTAAGTCAGACACGACTGTCAAGCTTGACCCCGACATTTGTGTCATGTATGTGGTGTTTCTAAGTCAGACCACTGTCAAGCTTGACCCAACATTACTCTCCTGTATGTGGTGTTTCTAAGTCAGACCACTGTCAAGCTTGACCCAACATTAGTCTCCTGTATGTGGTGTTTCTTAGTCAGACCACTGTCAAGCTTGCCCCGACATTTGTCTCCTGTATGTGGTGTTTCTAAGTCAGACACGACTGTCAAGCTTGACCCGACATTTGTCTCCTGTATGTGGTGTTTCTATGTCAGACCACTGTCAAGCTTGATCCCGACATTAGTCTCCTGTATGTGGTGTTTCTAAGTCAGACCACTGTCAAGCTTGACCCCGACATTTGTGTCCTGTATGTGGTGTTTCTAAGTCAGACACGACTGTCAAGCTTGACCCCGACATTTGTCTCCTGTATGTGGTGTTTCTTAGTCAGACCACTGTCAAGCTTGCCCCGACATTTGTCTCCTGTATGTGGTGTTTCTAAGTCAGACACGACTGTCAAGCTTGACCCCGACATTTGTGTCATGTATGTGGTGTTTCTAAGTCAGACACGACTGTCAAGCTTGCCCCAACATTAGTTTCCTGTATGTGGTGTTTCTAAGTCAGACCACTGTCAAGCTTGACCCAACATTAGTCTCCTGTATGTGGTATTTCTAAGTCAGACACGACTGTCAAGCTTGACCCCGACATTTGTGTCATGTATGTGGTGTTTCTAAGTCAGACACGACTGTCAAGCTTGACCCCGACATTTGTGTCATGTATGTGGTGTTTCTAAGTCAGACACGACTGTCAAGCTTGCCCCAACATTAGTCTCCTGTATGTGGTGTTTCTAAGTCAGACCACTGTCAAGCTTGACCCAACATTAGTCTCCTGTATGTGGTGTTTCTAAGTCAGACCACTGTCAAGCTTGCCCCGACATTTGTCTCCTGTATGTGGTGTTTCTAAGTCAGACACGACTGTCAAGCTTGACCCCGACATTTGTGTCATGTATGTGGTGTTTCTAAGTCAGACACGACTGTCAAGCTTGCCCCGACATTTGTCTCCTGTATGTGGTGTTTCTATGTCAGACCACTGTCAAGCTTGATCCCGACATTAGTCTCCTGTATGTGGTGTTTCTAAGTCAGACCACTGTCAAGCTTGACCCCGACATTTGTGTCCTGTATGTGGTGTTTCTAAGTCAGACACGACTGTCAAGCTTGACCCCGACATTTGTCTCCTGTATGTGGTGTTTCTAAGTCAGACCACTGTCAAGCTTGACCCCGACATTTGTCTCCTGTATGTGGTGTTTCTAAGTCAGACACGACTGTCAAGCTTGACCCCGACATTTGTCTCCTGTATGTGGTGTTTCTAAGTCAGACACCACTGTCAAGCTTGACCCCGACATTTGTCTCCTGTATGTGGTGTTTCAAAGTCAGACCACTGTCAAGCTTGACCCCGACATTTGTCTCCTGTATGTGGTGTTTCTAAGTCAGACACGACTGTCAAGCTTGATCCCGACAAAGGTGGAAGTATGGGAGCGTGGGACAGTATCATTTCTCAATTTAAGCTTCAAATGTTCTTCCATTTTTGACAGGGGAGATAAGAGTAGCTATAGTTTTGCTCAGGCTTTTTTCAAGACCCCATTTTTTTGCCCACATTATGACGCTGTTCGGGCTTTACTGGAGTTTAAAGATGGCAGGACCCAGAAACTCGAGATGTACCAAACAGCTAGATCATCAGCGTGGAAAGATTGTGATACATATCTGGGCAGAGTTTCTGGCAGGTCACTGATATATATATCGAGAAAAGCAATGGGGATAGTACTCCTGTCCAGTCCGTGTACGACTCCTGCTCTTAATCTGAATCTGGGACTGTGCACTCCATCCAGTTTTACAGATGCTTGTCTATGAGTAAGATTGTCTTTTATCCAATAGTACATTCTACCCCGTATTCCATTGCGCAAGAGCTTGAGTAGCAAACCATCTCTCCAGACTTTGTCGAAGGCCTTGGACATGTCGAAGAACACTGTGAGCGTTTTCTTCTTTTCTTGGAAGCCATTTTCTATGTCCTGTGTGAGGTATGCCACTTGGTCATCAGTGCTTCTATGCTGCCTGTAGCCTGTCTGGGCTGGATCCAGTTTATGGTTGGATTCTAAAACCACTGGAGTCTAGTGGTTATCACTCTCTCCAGCAGTTTTACAGAGCAACTTAGCAAACTTATAGGTCTGTAGCTCTGTATATTCTTCTTATCTTGTCCGCTTTTGCAAATTGTGTGGATTGTGGCATTTTTCCAGATGTCTGGAACTCTCCAATGTAGTGTATACACATCCATCTTCAAATCTCGTTTATCTCCATGACAACCGGTGTTATCTCTTTTAGTAAATTCCGTGTTTTTTCGTTCAAGAAATTGGGAACTATCTCTTCTAAGAAATTCGGTGTTATTTCTTTCAAGTAATTCAATGTTACCTGTGTCTATATTTCTGTCAAGAAATTCAATGTTACCTGTTTCTATATTTCTGTCAAGAAATTCAATGTTTTATGTTTCTATATTTCTGTCAAGAAATTCAATGTTATCTGTGTCTATATTTCTGTCAAGAAATTCAATGTTACCTGTTTCTATATTTCTGTCAAGAAATTCAATGTTTTATGTTTCTATATTTCTGTCAAGAAATTCAATGTTATCTGTTTCTATATTTCTGTCAAGAAATTCAATGTTATCTGTGTCTATATTTCTGTCAAGAAATTCAATGTTACCTGTTTCTATATTTCTGTCAAGAAATTCAATGTTTTATGTTTCTATATTTCTGTCAAGAAATTCAATGTTATCTGTGTCTATATTTCTGTCAAGAAATTCAATGTTACCTGTTTCTATATTTCTTTCAAGAAATTCAATGCCTGTTTCTATATTTCTTTCAAGAAATTCAATGTTTTATGTTTCTATATTTCTGTCAAGAAATTCAATGTTTTATGTTTCTATATTTCTGTCAAGAAATTCAATGTTACCTGTTTCTATATTTCTGTCAAGAAATTCAATGTTTTATGTTTCTATATTTCTGTCAAGAAATTCAATGTTATCTGTTTCTATATTTCTGTCAAGAAATTCAATGTTATCTGTGTCTATATTTCTGTCAAGAAATTCAATGTTATCTGTGTCTATATTTCTGTCAAGAAATTCAATGTTATCTGTGTCTATATTTCTGTCAAGAAATTCAATGTTATCTGTGTCTATATTTCTGTCAAGAAATTCAATGTTTTATGTTTCTATATTTCTGTCAAGAAATTCAATGTTATCTGTTTCTATATTTCTGTCAAGAAATTCAATGTTATCTGTGTCTATATTTCTGTCAAGAAATTCAATGTTATCTGTGTCTATATTTCTGTCAAGAAATTCAATGTTATCTGTGTCTATATTTCTGTCAAGAAATTCAATGTTATCTGTGTCTATATTTCTGTCAAGAAATTCAATGTTATCTGTTTCTTTATTTCTGTCAAGAAATTCAATGTTATCTGTGTCTATATTTCTGTCAAGAAATTCAATGTTATCTGTTTCTTTATTTCTGTCAAGAAATTCAATGTTATCTGTGTCTATATTTCTGTCAAGAAATTCAATGTTATCTGTGTCTATATTTCTGTCAAGAAATTCAATGTTATCTGTTTCTTTATTTATTTCTAAAGTATGCAGGAAGAAGTGATTCTAGTTATTAATTTTGTGAGATTTATTTTTCTACTAATATGAAACCTGTAGTCTGGAAATATTCGAAATGAGCATCAACAGCCGCCGCCGTCGTTGAGGTCCAGAAGTTAATAAATCTCTAACGTAAACGGCTATGAGAAATGAGGTGCTGTCAGGAACGGGAACTCTTTAAGGACATGAAACCCGGCCATAATGAATGACCGTCCTTTCAGTTCGGACTTGTCAGCGTTAACTGAGTGTAACGTATGACAGTCTGGTCAGGGATAGTCTAACTGCCCATTAAAAGCGGGAATATGTTGTGCCATATTGTCCGTTTATTACAGAAGACAAGATAATGATACAGCGGAAACATGAGCTGGTGGTGGTGTCTAGGGTTACAGTAGTAGTAGTAGTCAGTTGATAATGAGATATCAATCATGTATTGTTAGCTTCTTCTTCTTCTCCTTCTTCTTCTCCTTCTTCTTCTCCTTCTTCTTCTCCTTCTTCTCCTTAGGGAGACAAGAGTTCTGAGCAAGTTCTTAACTAGAAAAAATGGATGTAAACAAAGAAATAAATACTAGACATGTTTGTAAAGCTCTTAGTAAATATATTGATAACTATATTTTCTTTCTCGTACCGTTATACGTCACATAGGGCAAGCAAACATTTTCTCCATGCCGTTCTATCCTGGAGAATTTATTTAAATTCTTCTATGAAATTGAGCCTGATATTTCTTGTCTTTCTCAGTAAAGTTTGTTTCAGGATTTTGGTAGTTCGTCTTTTCTTTCTTGAAGCATTTGCCTCCCCCACTTCAATGCGTGCTATGTGATTTTATTATCATTTCTTCTCAGAGTATGCTCAACATATTGCCAACAGTATCTTCTCAGAGTATGCTCAACATATTGCCAACAATATCTTCTCAGAGTATGCTCAACATATTGCCAACAATATCTTCTCAGAGTATGCTCAACATATTGCCAACAATTTCTTCTCAGAGTATGCTCAACATATTGCCAACAATTTCGTCTCAGAGTATGCTCAACATATTGCCAACAATATCTTCTCAGAGTATGCTCAACATATTGCCAACAATATCTTCTCAGAGTATGCTCAATATTGCCAACAATATCTTCTCAGAGTATGTCCAACATATCTCCAACAATTTTCTAGCAGCTTTTGTTACTCCCGTGACTTTTAGTCAATATTTGTCTTTAACTTTGATTTCATCTGTTGTATTCTGAGAATATCTCTCTATTGTTCATCTTTTACTTATATCATCACTTATATCATCATTTATATCATCATTTATATCATCACTTATATCATCATTTTGTATCATCACTTATATCATCACTGATATCATCACTTATATCATCACTTATATCATCACTGATATCATCACTTATATCATCACTTATATCATCACTTATATCATCACTGATATCACTGATATCATCACTTATATCATCACTTATATCATCACTTATATCATCACTTATATCATCACTTATATCATCACTTATATCATCACTTATATCATCACTTATATCATCACTTATATCATCATTTATCCAATAGTGTGTTCTTTATCTTAATCGATGTGTCTTCAATGTTATCTTCAATATCACCATCAAGTAATTACAACCTATTCTTAAATTGCAGTTGATATTCCTATTCTTAAATTGCAGTTGATATTCCTATTCTTAAATTGCAGTTTATATTCCTATTTTACTTCTTTTTTTTTTGTTTTGAAGTCTATCTTGATTCGTAGTTATTCTTTGGTAGTAGTAAACATTTTCAATTTTCAGTTTGAGTTTATCTATGCATAAATTATGATCACTTTCTATGTCTGTCGCTCTGTATGCACGAACATCCAGCAATGATGCCCTCAATTGTGTAGTTATGCACATATGCTAATCTTTATTGTTATAAATTTTACCTGGGCAGTGACTTTGCCGCATAATCTTACCGATTTTACCTGGGCAGTGACTTTGCCGCATAATCTTACCGATTTTACCTGGGCAGTGACTTTGCCGCATAATCTTACCGATTTTACCTGGGCAGTGACTTTGTCGCATAATCTTACCGATTTTACCTGGGCAGTGACTTTGCCGCATAATCTTACTGATTTTACCTGGGCAGTGACTTTGCCGCATAATCGTACCGATTTTCAGTTGTCAAGAGTTCTTTAACGTGCTCAAATTGAACATGGGACGTCCATTGTATCGTCCTTCTCATAGGACTAGAAACCCGATCTCACCTACATTGAGATTAGAGATCCCTGAATGAAGCGAAGTAATGATGCATTGAGAGATGTGAATTTACAGAATAGTTGATTTTATATCATGGTAAAACACATTAGATACATTTTTTGTTTAAACTTTTAGAAAAACCAACATTGAAGATAGTATAACTCATCGTCATAATGTTGTACTTGTCCACATTTGGTTGCCATAACAACAGCTCTAATGTTTCCTTGACTTGCAGGTGGTTTCTGACTTCTGCTGCCATACTCAACTCCGAAATAACATCATACACCCATCTTTTTCTTAGTCTTCCTCTCATTCATCTGCCCTATAACATGCCCTCTTAGTCTTCCTCTCATTCATCTGCCCGATAACATGCCCTCTTAGTCTTCCTCTCCTTCATCTGCCCGGTATGATGCCTTCTTGAATGATCTTCTCCAAAGTCGTTTTATATGATGTACAAAATATTTCATTTCTCTATACGTTATAAAACAATTTTTTGTGTGAACTATCAGTTGTGGACAAATTGACATTTTCCATCTTTTTTTTTCTGTCTATGGCATTCTGAGTACTTTTCTATAGCACTTTCATTCCGAGTACTTTTCTATAGCACTTTCACATGAGCACTTTTCTGTAGCACTTTCATTCCGAGCACTTTTCTGTAGCACTTTCATTCCGAGCACTTTTCTGTAGCACTTTCATTCCGAGCACTTTTCTGTAGCACTTTCATTCCGAGTACTTTTCTGTAGCACTTTCATTCCGAGTACTTTTCTGTAGCACTTTCATTCCGAATACTTTTCTGTAGCACTTTCATTCCGAGCACTTTTATGTAGCACTTTCATTCCAAGCACTTTTCTGTAGCACTTTCATTCCGAGTACTTTTCTGTAGCACTTTCATTCCAAGTACTTTTCTGTAGCACTTTCATTCCGAACACTTTTCTGTAGCACTTTCATTCCGAGCACTTTTATGTAGCACTTTCATTCCGAGCACTTTTCTGTAGCACTTTCATTCCGAGCACTTTTCTGTAGCACTTTCATTCCGAGTACTTTTCTGTAGCACTTTCATTCAGAGTACTTTTCTGTAGCCCTTTCATTTCGAGTACTTTTCTGTAGCACTTTCATTCCGAGCACCTTTCTGTAGCACTTTCATTTCGAGCACTTTTCTGTAGCACTTTCATTCCGAGTACTTTTCTGTAGCCCTTTCATTCCGAGTACTTTTCTGTAGCACTTTCATTTCGAGTACTTTTCTGTAGCACTTTCATTCCGAGCACTTTTCTGTAGCACTTTCATTCCGAGCACTTTTCTGTAGCACTTTCATTCCGAGTACTTTTCTGTAGCCCTTTCATTCCGAGTACTTTTCTGTAGCATTTTCATTCCGAGTACTTTTCTGTAGCCCTTTCATTTCGAGTACTTTTCTGTAGCACTTTCATTCCGAGTACTTTTCTGTAGCACTTTCATTCCTAGCACTTTTCTGTAGCACTTTCATTCCTAGCACTTTTCTGTAGCACTTTCATTCCGAGCACTTTTCTGTAGCACTTTTATTCCGAGTACTTTTCTGTAGCACTTTCATTCCGAGCACTTTTCTGTAGCACTTTCATTCCGAGCACTTTTCTGTAGCACTTTCATTCCGAGTACTTTTCTGTAGCACTTTCATTCCGAGCACTTTTCTGTAGCACTTTCATTCCGAGTACTTTTCTGTAGCACTTTCATTCCGAGTACTTTCTGTAGCACTTTCATTCCGAGCACTTTTCTGTAGCACTTTCATTCAAAAGAAGAAATCGATTTTTAAAACTTTTAAATGTAATCCAAGTCTAACAGACATATGTTGCTTATAATCCAAGTCTAACAGACATATGTAGCTTTGCAACAGTGGGAGAGAAACATTAAGAGGAAGACTGTGACACAAGTGAGAGGGAAACATTAAGAGGAAGACTGTGACACAAGTGGGAGGGAAACATCATGAGATGAACAGATTACAGTTTGACAGAGTGCAACATCAAGGGAAGAGACAGGAAATGTTGGAGGTCCATTGTAACCAACATTTGATTCGAAGACGATAACTGGAGATATTGATTGATTGATTGATTGATTGATTAGATAGGATCACCATCATTGCACTTGGGTAAGCAATCATTTATTGCCAGATCTCTTTCTTATACCGGAAGATTGTCAGCGACAGTGCACGTGCTCCATAGCTCTGATGAAAGTCCCCGATGTAATTTATAAAATGCTAAATATATTTTGCAAGAATTTTTTCTTTAATCTTTATAACGAATTTTGCACGGGCAGCGGCTTTCCAGCCTGCTCTTCTCGATTTGTAACTGCCACGGGCTCGTTTACGTGCTCAACTTGAACACGTGGCCCACTTTTTATCGTCCGTCTCCGATAGGACTAGGAACTCGATCTCACCAGATCAGGGGTCTCTGAAATAATATCTCCCTGGCACAGAGAGAGCGAATCCAGTACGTTTGGAAAGAGAGGCGAGCACCTATCCTCTACGCCACAGATATATATAAATAGTTTAATGTAAATGTTTCTCTCAAGTTTTTGTGTGTATCATTTCTTGTCACAATTGGTCATTAATAATCACCTGAGATAGTACCTCGACAATCGTTCTAGAAAAGAGATTTGTTGGATAGATTATCCACAGTCGTGCAATATTTATGAAATACTGTAGTTTTACAAATTTGAAGGAATTTTTACAAAATTGTTCGTTTGCTTGATAAAGGCCTTGTTGGTCGAAACGTTGCTGTATTTTGTCATTGTTTTTGTAATTTGTAAAGCTACAGTACTTTGTGATTACGTGTTTTGTCAATCAAATAGTTTTACTGTAGTCTCATCTATTTTGTGTACATTTTTGAACAAACGAATTTCATCTTTTGTCTTTGCTCCACATCTAATTGTATACATGTAGCCATTAGTTAAATCTAATCTCTGCACATAATTGTATAAGTGTAGCCAGTAGCTACATATATTCTCTGCACATAATTGTATAAGTGTAGCCAGTAGCTACATAGATTCTCTGCGCATAATTGTATAAATAGCCAGTAGCTACATAGAATCTCTGCTCATAATTGTATAAATGTAGTCAGTAGCTAAATTGATCCTCTGTTCTCGAGATATAGATGACCTCACTTGCAAATATTGGCTGAGTTTGACTGATCACACGGGAAGAAACTCACAAAAGAAACGCATTAACATTGCCATAACTGTGCTTTGTGAACACCAGGAAGTTCTGACATTTCCGGTATTCAGATATATGGCCTGTGAGCAGTATAGTTAGAACAACCTGACCTAACATGTGTCCAAGGACACCCAACATCTCTGACTTGATATTGTCCAGTTTTTTGGAATATTTGACAAAAGTTCATCAAAGTATATGAACATATTTCTATGTGTAGAAAAATAACATGCAAGTGTGAAACTAGAAATGAAAATACTTACGGAACATATTATAATTTTGACTAAGGTCAAGGTCTATAAGTTGTGTGTCCACTTGATCACGGCCAAAATGTGGGAGCCTTCATTAAACGACTAATTCCAAGAAAACCACTTAGACAAATTCAGAGCACTCTTATTCGAAAGATTCATGACGCTCTCGCCCGTGTGTTGCCGAGGTTCTTAATGGGAGCAACGAATAGTAATACTGTGACCTATAAGGCATGTCGTAAAAGACGACTGAGGTAGGGGACTAGGGAAGCTACCATAGTAAATAAAAAGCGTCGAAGGAATCAGATGTGCTGACCTACTTGTAGGTGCATAAATGGCAGAACCTACAATCGCTCTTATGCTCGGATCACATGCACATCACAAAGAGTGGTTAACAAGTGATCGATATGGAGTGATCGATATGGAGTGATCGATATGGAGTGATCGATATGGAGCGATCGAAGAAGAAGATGTCAATCTGATATTTAAACGTTTTTACGTTCCCTGGTACCTGGTTCACCTGTTGTAGCACTTCCGGGTCGGGTCCAATACAAAATCAATGCACAAATAATATCAAAATATAGTACTCAATTGAGGAACAAAGGGTGGGAACCGAGGAACAAAGGGTGGGAACCGAGGAACAAAGGGTGGGAACCGAGGAACAAAGGGTGGGAACCGAGGAACAAAGGGTGGGAACCGAGGAACAAGGGGTGGGAACCGAGGAACAAGGGGTGGGAACCGAGGAACAAAGGGTGGGAACCGAGGAACAAAGGGTGGGAACCGAGGAACAAGGGGTGGGAACCGAGGAACAAAGGGTGGGAACCGATGAACAAAGGGTGCGAATCTAGGAACAAAGGGTGGTAACCGAGGAACAAAGGGTGGTAACCGAGGAACAACGAGTGGGAACCGAGGAACGACGAGTGGGAACCGAGGAACAAAGGGTCGGAATCGAGGAATAAAGGGTGGGAATCGAGGAACAAAGGGTGGTATCCGAGGAACAAAGGGTGGTATCCGAGGAACAAAGGGTGGGAATCGAGGAACAAAGGGTGGGATCCTTCATAGAGCTAATAAGCAACTAAACAATATTGTTAAATTCCGAGCAGCTCTCATTCGAAAGAATGACGACGCTCGGCAGTTTTTAATCGTTTCAAACGTAACTGGGCCCACCGGTTTCGACACTAACAGGAAAGAATCCAACACCAATAACAATACGAACATTTTGTTTGAACATTTTAGTTAGTGTGTGTGTATGTTAACGTATGTTTCCCAGCAATTTCATTTATTTACTTGTGATATCTTTATATTTCATTGTTCAGGTATAGTATTGATCAGGTATAGTATTGTTCAGGTATAGTATTGTTCAGGTATAGTATTGTTCAGGTATAGTATTGTTCAGGTATAGTATTGTTCAGGTATAGTATTGTTCAGGTATAGCATCCAACAATAAAACAAGTGAATAATCTCGGTAAATAGAGCTCAAACACCAGGATTGAAAAGTGTTTAATCTTAGACAGCAGGGAAGACATTTGTTGAAGTTGAAATCTGATGTTCTTCATCACATGGATTTCTTTAAGTTAATTCACATCCTGTCAGATATGCTGTCAGCTTCCGTTGTTTCTGCACTACTACAGAAAGAAGTGGTTGCTGGTAAATCCTTTCTTTCACATCGACTTCTGTCTTGTTGAGTTGATGCACACCTTGACAGCTTAGAGATTCTATGTTCAATTTGTCATTATAAAGACATCAAAGTTGGACTTAACACCTCGATGGATTCACATTTATCACTGTTTCCTGCTTGTCATCTTCTGAATTATCTTAATGACAATTACCTCAACTTCATCATCAGCTCTTTGTTTGTATCTATTTCTGATATTATTATACGTTAACATCATTATCTTTATCTTCTAGATAATCGTTTTACTTGTTTGAATTATTGCTTTCATTTCTACTTTCATTTTCATCGACGTCATCCGATGTTGTATTTTGCAAAGATTTAGTCGGAGATGGACGATAAAAGGTAGGTCAAGTTGAGCCCGTCAAAGAACTTTTGACAGTTGAAAATCGAATAAAGTAGGCTGCAAAGCTGCTGTCCGGGCAAAATTCATTAGAAATATTAAACAATAAAATTACTACAAAACATATTCACCAGCTTTTAAATTAATCGGGGACCCTCGCTGGTGTTACAGAGTTCGTGCACTGTCGCTGAGATCTGCATGTGTAAGAAAGAGTTTGGGAGTACACATGGTTACTCACCCAAGTGCAATGATGATAGTTATATTAATCAATCAATCAAAACACACATCACATACTTCTATTATTTACAGATAATCTCATGTGACTGTGTTTAGTCTCATGTTATGTTATGTTATGTTATGCGATCGACGTCATGGCACATTGGGCATTCCCATTCGTGCTCTGTCCTCCGTTGCAGCAGCCATCCCAAAGTCCATTTGCTCACAGTACCCATGAGAAGTTGATTACTATATCTTCACTCTCTACCATGAAGACGACACTGTCTGACATGTCCAAACTTAACGCCTAATTCTCGAACTCGTTCCAGTGTCTGAGACCCGCCCATGTCACACAATTGAGAGCGTACCGCATTGATGATATCGGCTCTGTCCATGCTTCTGCCCACTTGAGTCAGGGCATTGTTTGCTAGAAAGTCAGCACGCTCGTTACCCCGCACTCCAGCATGTCCAGGCGTGTACAGCCAAGTCATTTTCTTGAGATGTGATCTCCGAATGATGTCCACCCATTCCACGCGCATACTTCCAGATTCAGTCAGTTGAAGCATATTCATCGAGTCTGATATGATGATCGTATGGGTAACCTGTTGCTCAACCACCCATGACAGAGCCCTGGAGGCAGCGGTGATCTCCATAGTCATGCTCGATGTCGTTGTCTCAAAAGCCCCGCAGTCCTCATGAAGTGTGCGACCGTTTCGTTGTGCTGAGTAAGCCCACGATGATCTGGTGCCACGCTTGACAGAGCCATCGGTGTAGATAATGATATCACCTGGGTGGGAGTGCTGATCCACGAGTGCAAGAATTTCCGCATTGACGACGCCCGGGGCCCATTCTCTAGAGCGGCGTCCAAGTGTGCTGATAACCCTGGCGTAAGCAGTCATATCCTCTGATATAGGCATCCATTCGTCACCGTGCCTCAGTTCATCTAGTATACAGAACTGTTTAATAACATCCTCTGCCTCGGCCATCCATGATCGACCTCTTTTCAATCGCCTTCCCTTGTTCTCATTTATGGATTTGTGCAGAGAATGATTTGTGTCCGCAGAAACTCTCAGATACACTTTTACCTGTGCGACTTTGTGTCTCGTGGCTATCGTTGGCAATCCAAGGACATAGCGCATTGCCTCACAAGAAGTGTCACGTGTGCAACCGAGTATAAGCCTCATCGCTTCATTTTGGATCCTTTCTAACTTATCCAGCGATGTTCTGCTTACTGTTAGAAGACCAAGGCCATAGTCCACCACGCTCAGCACTAGTCCCTGATAAAGAAAGAGTAGCTGGCGTTGCTCAATATCCGCCCCCGCCATAACTTTGAGAGCGGTTAGCCCTTTCCTTGCCTTTATGATTACGTTCTCAACATGACTCTTAAATGACAGGCTTCTGTCAACTGTTATTCCAAGATATTTGAGTGTTTCGCTTCTGTTAATGTCTTTGTTACACATGCTGACAACTGGGGTAGGTGTCTTTACTATGTGAGTGTTAAGAGAGAACCATGTCAGAGAGGCCTTTGCTGGGTTCACATTCGCTTCGAATTCGTTGCACCAGTCACCAATCCTATTCAGCTCACACTGTAATGCAGATGCGATCTCATTTCTGTCCTTGCCCATGCGATACACCAGAATATCATCGGCGTACGACATTGTTCTGCCAACTCCGACCCTTTGTGTGCTGGTTACCCTAACGGTGTATACATTGAACAGGACTGGCGAGAGTGGTGATCCCTGGGGAAGGCTCATTAGGACCTGTTGTGGTTGTGATGCCCATGAACCGCAACGCATTGATAACGTGCGCTCAAAAAGTGCAGCAGCAATCCACTTGACCAAGCGTGGTTCCATCTGCATATCCATCAATAACTGCATAAGTAAGGTGTAAGAGACATTGTTATATGCGTCCTGCAAATCAATGGCGGCTGCTGCCGTTTCCATCCCCATCTGAAACCCTCATACGCATCATATGCAAAGACCGCTGCATTGCACCAGGTGTCCTTTCCTGGGCGATAGCCGCCGAGAGTGGAGGGGAAAAGATCATTTGTCTCCATTACATTTAAAACTCTACGGGCTATGAATTTTTCAAGCAGTCTGCCGACAGTGTTTTGCAAGGTAATAATTCTATATCCATTTGTGCCCGTGAGATCTTTTACAGGCTTTTCCAGGTTTAGTCTCATGTGACTGTGTTTAGTCTTATGTGACTGTGTTTAGTCTCATGTGACTGTGTTTAGTCTCATGTGACTGTGTTTAGTCTCATGTGACTGTGTTTAGTCTCATGTGACTGTGTTTAGTCTCATGTGACTGTGTTTAGTCTCATGTGACTGTGTTTAGTCTCATGTGACTGTGTTTAGTCTCATGTGACTGTGTTTTGTCTCATGTGATTGTGTTTAGTCTCATGTGACTGTGTTTAGTCTCATGTGACTGTGTTTTGTCTCATGTGACTGTGTTTTGTCTCATGTGATTGTGTTTAGTCTCATGTGATTGTGTTTAGTCTCATGTGACTGTGTTTTGTCTCATGTGACTGTGTTTAGTCTCATGTGACTGTGTTTAGTCTCATGCGACTGTGTTTAGTCTCATGTGACTGTGTTTTGTCTCATGTGACTGTGTTTTGTCTCTTGTGACTGTGTTTAGTCTCATGTGACTGTGTTTAGTCTCATGTGACTGTGTTTAGTCTCATGTGACTGTGTTTTCTCTCATGTGACTGTGTTTAGTCTCATGTGACTGTGTTTTATCTCATGTGACTGTGTTTAGTCTCATGTGACTGTGTTTTGTCTCATGTGACTGTGTTTAGTCTCATGTGACTGTGTTTTATCTCATGTGACTGTGTTTAGTCTTTGTGACTGTGTTTTATCTCATGTGACTGTGTTTTATCTCATGTGACTGTGTTTAGTCTTTGTGACTGTGTTTTGTCTCATGTGACTGTGTTTTGGGTTAGAAACCATTTACAATATTTTAGTTTGTTCATTTTCAACAACTTCCACTCACATTCTCTCTCTGTCTCTCTCTCTCTCTCCCTCTCTCTATCACACTCGCCCTCTCTCTATCGCTCTATCTCGCACTTTTTCTTTGCCTATTTAACCCGAATTGAGGCATAGACCCTCAACCACATCATATCAAGACTTCCTATCTCTAGCTATCTCCTGCAGCTCCCTCCAGCTCTTCTTTATATTGTTTGATCTCTGCCTCCAAATCTCATCTTCATGTATTTTCGACCTCCCCTTCTTTCGCTGTCCCTGCGGGTTCCAGGAAAGAAAGGACCCTTGCTACATTCCCCTCAGGTTTTCGCAAAGTGTGTCCTACCCAGCTCCAGCGTCTTTTTTAACCTGTTCGTTCACTGGAATCTGTCTTGTTCTCTCCATAAGTTCCTCATTTGTGACCTATCATACCATCTTATTCCCTCTATTCTGCGCAGACACCAGTTGATGAATGTTTGCAATTTATGCGCTATTGTTTTAGTTGTTCTCCATGTTTCTGACCCATACAGTAGAACTGCTTCGAATGAATGATGCTTTGATATGAGCGTACAAGATTTACAAAACAAATATAATCTTTCTTTCTGTACACTTTCTGTACACTTTCTGTGTACTTTCTGTACACTTTCTGTGTACTTTCTGTACACTTTCTGTATACTTTCTGTACACTCTCTGTACACTTTCTGTACACTCTCTGTACACTCTCTGTACACTCTCTGTATACTCTCTGTACACTCTCTGTATACTTTATGTACACTCTCTGTACACTCTCTGTACACTTTCTGTATACTTTCTGTACACTCTCTGTACACTTTCTGTATACTTTCTGTACACTCTCTGTACACTCTCTGTACACTCTCTGTACACTCTCTGTACACTCTCTGTACACTTTCTGTATACTTTCTGTACACTCTCTGTACACTCTCTGTACACTCTCTGTACACTTTCTGTACACTTTCTGTATACTTTCTGTATACTTTCTGTACACTCTCTGTACACTCTCTGTACACTCTCTGTACACTCTCTGTACACTCTCTGTACACTCTCTGTACACTCTCTGTACACTTTCTGTACACTCTCTGTACACTCTCTGTACACTCTCTGTACACTCTGTACACTTCGTACACTCTCTGTACACTCTCTGTACACTTTCTTACACTTCTGTACATTTCTCTCTGACACTTCTGTACACTCTTGACATCTCTGTACACTTCTGTACACTCTCTGTACACTTCTCTGTACACTCTCTGTACACTTTCTTACACTCTCTGTACATCTCTGTACACTCTCTGTACACTCCTTCTGTACACTCTCTGTACACTTTCTGTACACTTCTGTATACTTCTGTATACACTCTCTGTACACTCTCTGTACACTTCTCTTGACACTTTTCTCTGTACACTTTCTGTACACTCTCTGTACACTTTCTGTACACTTTCTGTACACTCTCTGTACACTCTCTGTATACTTTCTGTACACTCTTCTTGTACACTCTCTGTATACTTGCTTCTGTACACTCTCTGTAACTTCTGTACAACTTTCTCTGTAACTTCTCTGTACACTCTCTGTATACTTTCTGTACACTTTCTGTACACTCTCTGTACACTTTCTGTACACTCTGTATACTTTCTGTACACTTTCTGCACATTCTCTGTACACTCTCTGTATACTTTCTGTATACTTTCTGTACACTCTCTGTACACTTTCTGTACACTCTCTGTACACTTTCTGTACACTCTCTGTACACTTTCTGTACACTCTCTGTATACTTTCTGTATACTTTCTGTATAGTTCGAACCAATACTCTTCTTCTTCTTCTTAAAGGTATCATTTTATACCACATTGTATATCAGTAGCAAGTTGTAGCGAGAGTTGTATGGAGTTGTATAGAGATTGTATAGAGATTGATAGAGAGTTGTATAGAGAGTTGTATAGAGAGTTGTATAGAGAGTTGTATAGAGAGTTGTATAGAGAGTTGTATAGAGAGTTGTATAGAGAGTTGTAGAGAGTTGTATAGAGAGTTGTAAGAGATGTATAGAGAGTTGTAGGAGAGTTGTATAGAGAGTTGTAGAGAGTTGTATAGAGAGTTGTAGAGAGTTGATAGAGAGTTGTATAGAGAGTTGTATAGAGAGTTGTATAGAGAGTTGTAGAGAGAGTTGTATAGAGAGTTGTATAGAGAGTTGTATAGAGAGTTGTATAGAGAGTTGTATAGAGAGTTGTATAGAGAGTTGTATAGAGAGTTGTATAGAGAGTGTATAGAGAGTGTATAGAGAGTTGTATAGAGAGTTGTATAGAGAGTTGTATAGAGATTGTAGGAGAGTTGTAAGAGAGTTGTAGGAGAGTTGTAAGAGAGTTGTAGCGAGAGTTGTATAGAGAGTTGTATCAATCCTAACATATGCCAGCGAGAATTGTATCAATCCTAACATATGCCAGCGAGAGTTATATCAATCCTAACATATGCCAGCGAGAGTTGTATCAATCCTAACATATGCCAGCGAGGTTGTATCAATCCTAACATATGCCAGCGAGAGTTGGAAAATGACTAAAGTATAGAAAGCAAGTTGAATGCATTTGAAAATAGATGTCTGCGAAAAATAATGAATATAAAATGGAACGAATTCAGGAGAAGTGATGAAATCAGAGAAATGTCTGGTCAACCACTAGTGACAATTATTATAAGAAAGAAGATGGTGATATGTTGGACACACCTTGAGAAGAAATGATCAAAGAATATCAAAGCAGGCATTGAAGTGGGATGCAAAGGGTTCAAGAAAGAGAGGTCGACCCAAGGAGACCCTGAAACGAACTTTGCTGAGAGAGGCAGGAAATATCGGTCTCAGTTCCATGGAGGAGATTGAGCGAGTTGCCCAGGATAGAGCGGTATGGAGAAATTACTTGCAGGCCCTATGTAACGTATAACGGAACGAGAGGAATTATTATTATTATTATATTATATAGGTAATACGACGCTAGACCCCAATTTTCATTGATCGTCGGCACACGATGGGTGATGTGGTCAACATCACGACCAGTTTAAGCCCACCTTGCTTGCTTTCAAATCACATGAAACATTGTGGGACTGGTAGTTAGCTGCTAACACTGAACCATTTATCGACACTTAGATTTGTAATGAGACTAGCTCTCGGAGACTCTGTCCTAGTCTAGGACCAACCAAGTCAGATAATAGCTTTATCTGGTGTCCAATTCCTTCACTTTGGATCCATTCTTTGGCAATTTTCTTGAGTGTTTCTTCAACGTCTAAAAACTGTGACGTTGACTTTACAGTTCTGTTGCTTCTAAAAGATCATTTTCTATGCGTGCTTTTATAGTTTCACTAAAACGTAGACTATGTTTTGTCTCTGTCTGTGTCTGTGTGTGTGTGTGTGTGTGTGTCTGTGTGTGTGTGTGTCTGTCTGTGTGTGTGTGTCTGTGTCTGTCTGTGTGTGTGTGTGTGTCTGTGTGTGTGTGTGTCTGTGTGTTGTCCTGTGTGTGTGTGTGTCTGTCTGTGTGTGTGTATGTGTTTCTGTGTCTGTGTCTGTGTGTGTGTCTGTGTGTGTGTCTGTGTGTGTGTCTGTGTGTGTGTGTCTGTCTGTGTGTGTGTGTCTGTGTGTGTGTGTGTCTGTGTGTGTGTGTCTGTGTGTGTGTGTGTGTCTGTGTGTGTGTGTGTGTCTGTGTTTCTGTGTGTGTCTGTGTGCTGTGTGTCTGTGTGTCTGTGTCTGTGTCTGTGTGTGTCTGTGTGTGTGTGTGTCTGTGTTTCTGTGTCTGTGTGTGTGTCTGTGTGTGTGTGTCTGTGTGTGTGTCTGTGTGTGTGTGTGTGTCTGTGTGTGTGTCTGTGTTTCTGTGTGTGTCTGTGTGTGTCTGTGTGCTATGTGTCTGTGTGTCTGTGTGTCTGTGTCTGTGTCTGTGTGTGTCTGTGTGTGTGTACTGTAATAACAATCGATGATACAGTTGTATGTCATTGCAAAGTTTCTATACAGCTTCTTTTTATTCTTCCAACCCTCCATATCGAACACTTGTTAACCATTCTTTGTGATTTGTATGTCATCCGAACCTAAGAGCGATTGTACGTTGTACTAGTTATAAACCTACAGTAGGCAGAATCGATTTCTGCGACATTTTTACTAGTAGGTTCTTACACATTTCTTCCCGAGACCTCCATTGTAACAGCTTCTTAGACATTCTATGCACAAATTGAATTGTATGTATTACTAGGTAGCTTTTACGAATGTCTTATACCGGGCCCGCAGTACACGGACAACTATGCAGCAAATTAATTGTATTTACTAGGGTAACTTCCTTACGACATGTCTTATACCGGGCCCCGTCAGTACACGGACAACTATGCAACAAATTAATTGTATTTACTAGGTAACTTCCTACGAATGTCTTATCCGGGCCCGTCAGTAGACGGACAACTATCAACAAATAATTGTATTTACTAAGGTAACTTCCTTACGACATGTCTTATACCGGGCCCCGTCAGTACACGGACAACTATGCAACAAATTAATTGTATTTACTAAGGTAACTTCCTTACGACATGTCTTATACCGGGCCCTGTCAGTACACGGACAACTATGCAACAAATTAATTGTATTTACTAAGGTAACTTCCTTACGACATGTCTTATACCGGGCCCCGTCAGTACACGGACAACTATGCAACAAATTAATTGTATTTACTAAGGTAACTTCCTTACGACATGTCTTATACCGGGCCCCGTCAGTAGACGGACAACTATGCAACAAATTAATTGTATTTACTAAGGTAACTTCCTTACGACATGTCTTATACCGGGCCCCGTCAGTACACGGACAACTATGCAACAAATTAATTGTATTTACTAAGGTAACTTCCTTACGACATGTCTTATACCGGGCCCCGTCAGTACACGGACAACTATGCAACAAATTAATTGTATTTACTAAGGTAACTTCCTTACGACATGTCTTATACCGGGCCCCGTCAGTACACGGACAACTATGCAACAAATTAATTGTATTTACTAAGGTAACTTCCTTACGATATGTCTTATGCCGGGCCCCGTCAGTACACGGACAACTATGCAACAAATTAATTGTATTTACTAAGGTAACTTACTTACGACATGTCTTATGCCGGGCCCCGTCAGTACACGGACAACTATGCAGCAAATTGATTGGTTGATAGTACCATCATCATTGCACTTTGGTGAGTAACCATGTGTGATCGATCTCTATCTTATACAACAAGATTTCACCGGCGGTGCACGAGCTTCGTAGCACCGGCAAGGGTCCCAGATGTAATTTTTTGGACTGAAAATTTGTGTCGAAACATTTAAAAAAAATGATTTTATGATTTTTGTTTGGTCAGTTACTGGAATCTTTGGCAGCCTTCTCTTGGCGATTTTCCACTTCCTGTTTTTTTTAATGCGCTTATATTGAACACGGGCCCTACGTTTTATCATCCGTCTCCGATAGGACTATGAAAATGATTTTACAAAACACCAAATAGGACATGTATGTTGTCTTGGTCGGAGCCATCAGTTGTTGGGTATAGCTCTGTGAACCAGTTTGTGAATATTTAGTTGGCTCCTTGTATGCGTGAAATATGTATTAGGTCGTAGAAATATTAACCAGTTGTTGGGTCTATGATGTGTGAACCAGTTAGTGCGTCTATGATGAGTGAACCAGTTAGTGGGTCTATGATGAGTGAACCAGTTAGTGCGTCTATGATGAGTGAACCAGTTAGTGGGTCTATGATGTGTGAACCAGTTAGTGGGTCTATGATGTGTGAACCTGTTAGTGGTCTATGATGTGTGAACCAGTTGTTAGATTTATGATGTGTGAACCAGTTAGTGGGTCTATGATGTGTGAACCAGTTAGTGCGTCTATGATGTGTGAACCTGTTAGTGGTCTATGATGTGTGAACCTGTTAGTGGGTCTATGATGTGTGAACCAGTTAGTGGGTCTATGATGGTAAACGTGTTAGTGGTCTATGATGGTGAACCAGTTTAGATTTATGATGTGTGAACCAGTTAGTGGGTCTATGATGTGTGAACCAGTTAGTGGGTCTATGATGTGTGAACCTGTTAGTGGTCTATGATGTGTGAACCAGTTGTTAGATTTATGATGTGTGAACCAGTTAGTGGGTCTATGATGTGGGAACCAGTTAGTGGGTCTATGATGTGTGCACCAGTTAGTGGGTCTATGATGTGTGAACCTGTTAGTGGGTCTATGATGTTGAACCAGTTAGGTGGGTTACTGATGTGTGCACCAGTTAGTGGTCTATGATGTGTGAACCTGTTAGTGGGTCTATGATGTGTGCACCAGTTGTTAGATTTATGATGTGTGAACCAGTTAGTGGTCTATGATGTGGAACCAGTTAGTGGTCTATGATGTGTGACCAGTTAGTGGGTCTATGATGTGGAACCTGTTAGTGGTCTATGATGTGTGAACCAGTTGTTGGTTATGATGTGTGAACCAGTTAGTGGGTCTATGATGTGGGAACCAGTTAGTGGGTCTATGATGTGTGCACCAGTTAGTGGGTCTATGATGTGTGAACCTGTTAGTGGTCTATGATGTGTGAACCAGTTGTTAGATTTATGATGTGTGAACCAGTTAGTGGGTCTATGATGTGGGAACCAGTTAGTGGGTCTATGATGTGTGAACCAATTGTTGGTTTGATGTGTGAACCAGTCAGTGGTCTATGATGTGTGAACCAGTTAGTGATCTAGGATGTGTGAACCAATTAGTGGTTATGATGTGGAACCAGTTGTTGGGTTTATGTTTGTGACCAGTTGTTGGGTTTATGATGTGTGAACCAGTTGTGGGTTTATGATGTGTGAACCAGTTGTGAGTTTATGATGTGTGACCAGTTGTGGGTTTATGATGTGGAACCATTTGTGGGTTTAGATGTGTGAACCAGTTGTGGGTTGTCTATGATGTGTGAACCAGTTAGTGGGTCTAGGATGTGTGAACCAGGTTATTGGAGTCTGGATGTGTGAACCAGTTAGTGGGTTTATATGTGGAACCACTTGTGGGTTTATGATGTGTGAACCAGTTAGTGGGTCTAGGATGTGTGAACCAGTTGTGGGTTTATGATGTGTGAACTCAGTTGTGGGTTTAGGATGTGTGAACCAGTTTGTGGGTTTTGATGTGTGAACCAGTAGTGGGTCTAGATGTGTGAACCAGTTAGTGGATCTATGATGTGTGAACCAGTTAGTGGGTCTAGGATGTGTGAACCAGTTAGTGGGTTTAGGATGAGTGAACCAGTTAGTGGGTCTAGGATGTTGAACCAGTTAGTGGGTCTATGGATGTGTGAACCAGTTAGTGGGTCTATGATGTGTGAACAGTTGTGGGCTTGGATGTATGAACCATTTGAGTGGTCTAGAATGTGTGAACCAGTTAGTGGTCTAGGATGTAGAACCAGTAGTGGCTCTAGGATGTGTGAACCAGTGAGTGGGTTAGGATGATGAACCAGTTAGTAGGTCTAGGATGTATGAACCAGTTAGTGGGTCTAGGATGTGTGAACCAGTCAGTGGGTCTAGGATTTGTGAACCAGTTAGTGGGTCTAGGATGTATGAACCAGTTAGTGGGTCTAGGATGTGTGAACCAGTTAGTGGGTCTAGGATGTGTGAATCAGTTAGTGGGTCTAGGATGTGTGAACTAGTCAGTGGGTCTAGGATGTGTGAACTAGTCAGTGCTTCTAGTATGTATCATCTAACAAGTGGGTGTAGACCGTGTCAATCAGTAAGTATGTTGTGAGATCAACTAAATGAGATCTAGTTCGTGGATCAGTTAATCCGACTAGGCTGTGAGAATTAATTAGTAGCATGATTGTATGTTGACACTATCAACTCTAGTTTATACAAATTGTTTATGTGTTGAAGGTATGAGGGCTCATATATGAATATGTTTGTGTGTTGAAGGTATGAGGGCTCATATATGAATCTGTTTGTGTGTTGAAGGTATGAGTACTCATTTCTGAACAAGTTTGTGTATAGGTAAACTATGAAAACTTGTAACTGAACGTGTTGTAGAACCAACATATAACATGACCTTACTCACTGAGTCAAACATGTCTCTACAGAATCACATTTTCTGATTTTTTTGTGTGCAAACTCTTCGTTTCTTAAGTTTAAGTCTACACATTGTGGTTCTGAGCTTGGCTCTACATGCAGCAGAGTTAGGATCAGAGCTTGGTTCTACATGCAGCAGAATTAGGATCTGAGCCTGCCTCTACATGCAGCAGAGTTAGGATCTGAGCTTGGCTCTACATGCAGCAGAGTTAGGATCTAAGCTTGGCTCTACATGCAGCAGAGTTAGGATCTAAGCTTGGCTCTACATGCAGTAGAGTTAGGATCTGTTAGTCTTTCTTAGGAAATTCAAAAAGTGCAAATGAGTATCCTTCTGATGACCCGTAAAATAATCACGACAACACCACCTACCAGTGACAAACAAAGTCTAACGAGGTTCTAGTTCGCATAAAGGGTGATTCACCTAAGGGAAGGTTCGCTTAAGGGGATTGCCTCCTCTAGGACAGGGTTTCTATTTATATTTTAACTTTAAGATGTCACTTCAAAAACAAATATGCAGATGTGTTGGACTGCAAGTCTGCAGACGCCTCACTAAAACATCATGGAACACATGTTCCCAAGCTCCAACCACATTCAGATAACAACGAATGGTTTAACAAGGGATTGATTCAGACAACAACGAGTGGTTTAACAAGGGATTGATTCAGACAACAACGAGTGGTTTAACAAGGGATTGATACAGGCAACAACGAGTGGTTTAACAAGGGATTGATACAGGCAACAACGAGTGGTTTAACAAGGGATTGATTACAACGAGTGGTTTAACAAGGGATTGATGCAGGCAACAACGATTGGTTTAACAAGGGATTGATACAGGCAACAACGAGTGGTTTAACAAGGAATTGATACAGGCAACAACGAGTGATTTAACAAGGGATTGATACAGGCAACAACGAGTGGTTTAACAAGGGATTGATACAGGCAACAACGAGTGGTTTAACAAGGGATTGATACAGGCAACAACGAGGGGTTTAACAAGGGATTGATACAGGCAACAACGAGTGGTTTAACAAGGGATTGATACAGGCAACAACGAGTGGTTTAACAAGGGATTGATACAGGCAACAACGAGGGGTTTAACAAGGGATTGATGCAGGCAATAACGAGTGGTTTAACAAGGGAATGATACAGGCAACAACGAGTGGTTTAACAAGGGATTGATTCAGACAACAACGAGTGGTTTAACAAGGGATTGATACAGACAACGAGTGGTTTAACAAGGGATTGATGTGGAATCGAAGAAGTTACGTGATCGCCGTGTCCGTTTGTCAATGATTTTATATGGTGTCTCATGACGTAGAAGTTACGTGATCACCGTTGTTATAAAAGGTACTCGTTTAGCCATATCGTCATCGAGCCATCGGGATATGTTACAGGATCTGATCTCGGTAGTGAGATCGAGTTCTAGTCATATCTCAGTGTAGGTGAGATCAGTTCTAGTCATATCTCAGTGTAGGTGAGATCAGTTGCTAGTCATATCTCAGTGTAAGGTGAGATCAGTTCTAGTCATATCTCAGTGTAGGTGAGATCCAGTTCCTAGTCATATCTCAGTGTAGGTGAGATCCAGTTCCTAGTCATATCTCAGTGTAGGTGAGATCGAGTTCCTAGTCCTATCTCAGTGTAGGTGAGATCAAGTTGCTAGTCATATCTCAGTGTAGGTGAGATCAAGTTCCTAGTCATATCTCAGTGTAGGTGAGATCGTTCCTAGTCATATCTCAGTGTAGGTGAGATCCAGTTCCTAGTCATATCTCAGTGTAGGTGAGATCGAGTTCCTAGTCTTATCTCAGTGTAGGTGAGATCAAGTTGCTAGTCATATCTCAGTGTAGGTGAGATCCAGTTCCTAGTCTTATCTCAGTGTAGGTGAGATCCAGTTCCTAGTCTTATCTCAGTGTAGGTGAGATCCAGTTCCTAGTCATATCTCAGTGTAGGTGAGATCGTGTTCCTAGTCATATCTCAGTGTAGGTGAGATCCAGTTCCTAGTCATATCTCAGTGTAGGTGAGATCCAGTTCCTAGTCATATCGGAGACGGACGATAAAACGTAGATCCCTTTTCAGTTGAGCATTAAAGACACCTTAGTTCAAATCGAGAGAACAGGCTGGAGCGCCATTCAGACACCTTAGCAGTTCAAAATCGAGAAGAACAGGCTGGAGCGCACTGCTAGAACTGCAGTTCAAAATCAGAAGCAGGCTAGCGCCATGCTAGACACCTAGCAGTTCAAAATCGAGAAGAACAGGCTGGAGCGCCACTGCTCAGACACCTTAGCAGTTCAAAATCGAGAAGAACAGGCTGGAGCGCCACTGCTCAGACACCTTAGCAGTTCAAAATCGAGAAGAACAGGCTGGAGCGCCACTGCTCAGACACCTTAGCAGTTCAAAATCGAGAAGAACAGGCTGGAGCGCCACTGCTCAGACACCTTAGCAGTTCAAAATCGAGAAGAACAGGCTGGAGCGCCACTGCTCAGACACCTTAGCAGTTCAAAATCGAGAAGAACAGGCTGGAGCGCCACTGCTCAGACACCTTAGCAGTTCAAAATCGAGAAGAACAGGCTGGAGCGCCACTGCTCAGACACCTTAGCAGTTCAAAATCGAGAAGAACAGGCTGGAGCGCCACTGCTCAGACACCTTAGCAGTTCAAAATCGAGAAGAACAGGCTGGAGCGCCACTGCTCAGACACCTTAGCAGTTCAAAATCGAGAAGAACAGGCTGGAGCGCCACTGCTCAGACACCTTAGCAGTTCAAAATCGAGAAGAACAGGCTGGAGCGCCACTGCTCAGACACCTTAGCAGTTCAAAATCGAGAAGAACAGGCTGGAGCGCCACTGCTCAGACACCTTAGCAGTTCAAAATCGAGAAGAACAGGCTGGAGCGCCACTGCTCAGACACCTTAGCAGTTCAAAATCGAGAAGAACAGGCTGGAGCGCCACTGCTCAGACACCTTAGCAGTTCAAAATCGAGAAGAACAGGCTGGAGCGCCACTGCTCAGACACCTTAGCAGTTCAAAATCGAGAAGAACAGGCTGGAGCGCCACTGCTCAGACACCTTAGCAGTTCAAAATCGAGAAGAACAGGCTGGAGCGCCACTGCTCAGACACCTTAGCAGTTCAAAATCGAGAAGAACAGGCTGGAGCGCCACTGCTCAGACACCTTAGCAGTTCAAAATCGAGAAGAACAGGCTGGAAAATCGCTGCCAGGGTCAAATGTATTAGATTTTAAAAATAAAATTCCGATGAAATTTTCCCTATTTTCTACATTACATCGGGGACTCTCGCCGGTGCTACGGAGTTCGTGCATCTTTCTGTGTACAAAAAAGATCGGAGCACACATGGTTACTCACAGAAGTGCAATGATGATGTTGATATCCATTAATAAATCAATCAAAGATGATATATATCAGAGCACAGTGGCGGCTCGTCATTTAGGACCAGTGGGACCGGGCCCACAAAATAAAGTGTAACGTGTATTTATTATTTTATACATTAAAATATATCCTTACCAAAACCATGATTTTTTCGAAAATATCTGTCTGGCCCCACTAACAAAAGTTATCACGAGCCGCCACTGCTAGAGCAACATGATTAGAACAATGATATATACCAGAGCAACATGATTAGAAAGTATGAACCATCCATAGAATGATCTAGTAAAGTTGAATGATGTGAATATACGTTTCGACTAGACTATGTAACTTGCTCAAGTAACAAATATAGACATCAAACGATCACTGCAATAATTCTAACGGAAAGCTATAGGCTAGTTGTGATGTTTTCAAGTATTGGGAGGGTCGATAATTTTAAGGATGTAATGTCCAGATATGACGGAGTTGCAGGAAGTGTCTGGGTGACCTCGCCAATCTATCTTCCAGAAAGTGTTTTAATAGAGCACAGAAATATTATCTCTAAGCGTCAAACATGTCTGGCTTGAAAGCAGGAAGGTTACACTGAACAACGTTGAGATAGTCAGGTCGATGTGTCTAACGAAATCAATGTGTGTGGCTATATGTGGCTGTATGTGGTTACGTGTGGATGTATGGGGCTACGTGTGGATGTATGGGGTTACGTGTGGATGTATGTGGTTACGTGTGGATGTATGGGGTTACGTGTGGCTGTATGTGGTTACGTGTGGATGTATGGGGTTACGTGTGGATGTATGGGGTTACGTGTGGATGTATGTGGTTACGTGTGTATGTATGTGGTTACGTGTGGCTATGTGTACATATATTGGGTTACGTGTGGCTGTATGTGGCTACCAATGTCTATACTCGGCTTTATGTAGCTACGTTGTGGCTACCAATGTCTATACTCGGCTTTATGTAGCTACGTTGTGGCTACCAATGTCTATACTCGGCTTTATGTAGCTACGTTGTGGCTACCAATGTCTATACTCGGCTTTATGTAGCTACGTTGTGGCTACCAATGTCTATACTCGGCTTTATGTAGCTACGTTGTGGCTACCAATGTCTATACTCGGCTTTATGTAGCTACGTTGTGGCTACCAATGTCTATACTCGGCTTTATGTAGCTACGTTGTGGCTACCAATGTCTATACTCGGCTTTATGTAGCTACGTTGTGGCTACCAATGTCTATACTCGGCTTTATGTAGCTACGTTGTGGCTACCAATGTCTATACTCGGCTTTATGTAGCTACGTTGTGGCTACCAATGTCTATACTCGGCTTTATGTAGCTACGTTGTGGCTACCAATGTCTATACTCGGCTTTATGTAGCTACGTTGTGGCTACCAATGTCTATACTCGGCTTTATGTAGCTACGTTGTGGCTACCAATGTCTATACTCGGCTTTATGTAGCTACGTTGTGGCTACCAATGTCTATACTCGGCTTTATGTAGCTACGTTGTGGCTACCAATGTCTATACTCGGCTTTATGTAGCTACGTTTGACTGTATGTGGCTGTGTGAGACTTTATAGCACTTCTTGTCACTGTACGAACAGTAGTGACGTGTCTTTCTATGCACTTATCAGCTATCACAGGACTATTATCATAACACTCGGGATGCACTTATCAGCTATCACAGGACTATCATGATATCACTCGGGATGCACTTATCAGCTATCACAGGACTATCATCATATCACTCTGGACATGTCCATAGACGCTTTGATCTTCGTCTCAACAAATCCAGCAGCGTCCAGCCGCCCAACAGACTAGTTCGATGTTGCTTAATCAATCTTTTTGCATGTTTAGTATGTCGTTCTTTTCTGGCTGTACCGATATCGACACACATCTCTCTTAATCTGGTCAGCGAATGGGACTCACAACCCTGAAACTCCTCCGCTCGGAAAGACTCTCTCAATGCGTTAATAATGTCATTTCGGTCCATGGCAGCTTCTAAAGATATCTTAGCGTATAGCCATGCCAACAATCTGTTAGCTCGTTCATTACCACTAACTCCTGCGTGCCCAGTGGCGAAAAGAAAGGTTATTTCTCAGACCCCTGTCTGTACCAGTACCTCCATCCAGTTTCGTCTCACCAATCCTGTTTCGACTTTACGAATCATGCTCATGGAGTCACTGAGTATACAAACAACGAGAGTAGTCATTAGATGTCAACCACGTTACCACCCCTGTAACCGCCAGCACCTCCATCGTCAAACTACTTGTGGTTGTTGCGTAGGCCCTACTGGCCTCTCCTATTATTTTTCCTCCTGAGCGTGCAGCAAAAGCCCATGCCTAGCGTTGTTGGCGAATGACTGAACCATCGGTGTAGATTACTGCATCTGTTTCATTGACGTGGTCATTCAAGAGAGCCTCAACCTCCGCGTTGATTAGTGATGGATTATTTTGTTCACAGTTTTTTCTTAAAGGATATAATAAACGTGAAAGCAGCCTGACATTAAGATGGCACAACAATCCAGTCCTCTCCTGGTTCAATTTTGGAAGATTCACATATTTTCCCAAGGGTACCTTTCGCCTGACTCGGTCATGATCTGCTTCTCCTGAGCATTACGTACGCGGTATCACATTACGTATATGATGTGTTTGGTTCATACGGTATAGCATATATTGACTTTAGTATCGCAGTAAACTTAACCTCTACCAATATCTTCACTAAGTACTCACGTTACCTCATCAAGTATCGCACTAAGTACTCACGTTACCTCATCAAGTATCGCACTAAGTACTCACCTTACCGCATCAAGTATCGCACTAAGTACTCACGTTACCGCATCAAGTATCGCACTAAGTACTCACGTTACCTCATTAAGAACCGGGTATCTCACTAAGTACTCACGATACTGCATCAAGTACGAGGTATCCATTAAGTAGCTCGAATTATCACTTAAACTACAGATATCATCTTAATACCATACATGAAGTCGAATCAAATGTGTCGCTAGACAAAGATACAATAGGACCCACTTGGTTGGTTGATAAGGGAGGTAATATGTAACTCACCTGAGAACAGGACAGGTGCTGGCAAGTAAAGATCGATAAATTATCGATAACCCTTGATCGTTAATGATGCACGGTCCTGGAAGAAAATGTTGGTTCTGGTCAGGTCGCGAGACGCAATAACACAGGATAGAAGGAAATGCTAAAATATGTCAAACACTAGTTATTGGGTAGAGACGGAGTTGATCAATGGAGAAATGTTCACAGCATGAACTAAAACAAGTACAGTGAAACAGACACACAGACACACAGATATAATGGTGCCATTGATGTATGGTTTCTCAGAAATATGGGCTCGTAAAGATATTGATTCTCAGAAATATGGTCGCATAGCTATGTCTATTTTATTCTTCAGGTTTTTCTAGCGTTTGAGGTTTATTGCTGCAGATATCACCCACCTCCATTCATCTCTGTCTTTTCTTCCCACCTTGAGGTTTATTGCTGCAGATATCACCCACCTCCATTCATCTTTGTCTTCTCTTCCCACCTTGAGGTTTATTGCTGCAGATATTACCCACCTCCATTCATCTTTGTCTTCTCTTCCCACTTTGAGGTTTATTGCTGCAGATATCACCCACCTCCATTCATCTCTGTTCTTTGTCTTCTCTTCCCAGTTGTTGACTCCTAGTATTTCTAAGTATTCTTCACTGGTATCTCTCCATCGTTTTCTTGATCTGCCTCGTGATCTCTTTCACTTCATCTGTTTTGTATATATGCATTCAGTCTCTATGTCCTCTGCCATTCTTTCAATATAAGCTAGTCACAACGTATACTATTCACTGGTACCATGGTGAGAGCTAGACAACGTATACTATTCACTGTTACCATGGTGAGAGCTAGACAACGTATACTATTCACTGTTACCATGATGAGAGCTAGTCACAACGTATACTATTCACTGTTACCATGATGAGAGCTAGTCACAACGTATACTATTCACTGTTACCATGGTGAGAGCTAGACAACGTATACTATTCACTGTTACCATGATGAGAGCTAGTCACAACGTATACTATTCACTGTTACCATGGTGAGAGCTAGACAACGTATACTATTCACTGTTACCATGGTATCATGATGGGAATTAATATTAATTGATATAACGAGTCTCTGTGGTGTAGTGAGGTGGTGTAGTGAGGTGGTGTAGTGAGGTGGTGTAGTGAGGTGGTGTAGTGAGGTGGTGTAGTGAGGTGGTGTAGTGAGGTGGTGTAGTGAGGTGGTGTAGTGAGGTGGTGTAGTGGTTAACGAGTCTCTGTGGTGTAGTGAGGGGGTGTAGTGGTTAACGAGTCTCTGTGGTGTAGTGAGGTGGTGTAGTGGTTAACGAGTCTCTGTGGTGTAGTGAGGTGGTGTAGTGAGGTGGTGTAGTGAGGTGGTGTAGTGAGGTGGTGTAGTGAGGTGGTGGAGTGGTGAGTGAGTCCGTGGTGTAGTGAGGTGGTGTAGTGAGGTGGTGTAGTGAGGTGGTGTAGTGAGGTGGTGTAGTGAGGTGGTGTAGTGAGTGGTGGTGGTGTAGGAGGTGGTGTAGTGAGGTGGTGTGTGAGGAGTGGTGTAGTGAGGTGGTGTAGTGGTGGTGTAGTGAGGTGGTGTAGTGAGGTGGGTGGTGTTAACGAGTCTCTGTGGTGTAGTGAGGGTGGTGTAGTGAGGTGGTGTAGTGAGGTGGTGAGGAGGTGGTAGTGAGGTGGTGTAGTGAGGTGGTGTAGTGAGGTGGGTGTAGTGAGGTGGTGTAGTGAGGTGTGTAGTGAGGTGGTGTAGGAGGTGGTGTAGTGAGGTGGTGGTAGGTGAGGTGGTGTAGTGAGGTGGTGTAGTGAGGTGGTGTAGTGAGGTGTGGTGTAGGTGGTAGGTGGTGGTGAGTGAGGTGGTGTAGTTTAGAGGTGGTGTAGTGAGGTGGTGTGAGTGATGGTGTAGTGAGGTGGTGTAGTAGGTGTAGGTGGTGTGTAGTGAGGTGGTGAGTGAGGTGGTGTAGTGAGGGGTGGTGTAGTGGAGGTGGTGTAGTGAGGTGGTGTAGAGTGGTGTAGTGAGGTGGTGTAGTGAGGTGGTGTAGTGAGGTGGTGTAGTGAGGTGGTGTAGTGGTTAGATACTCGCCTGTCATGCCGAAGGTTACTAGTACGCTCCCTCTTGGAGCTACTCATCCGGATAGTTTGCCAGAGATCCCTGATCTCAGTGTAGGTGAGATCAAGTCCCAAGTCCTATCGGAGACGGACGATAAAACGTAGGTCCCGTGTTCACGTTGAACACGTAAAGGAACCCTTCACAGTTCAAAATCGAGAAGAGCAGGCTGGAAAGCCGCTGCCCGGGCACAATTCAAAATCGAGAAGAGCAGGCTGGAAAGCCGCTGCCCGGGCACAATTCAAAATCGAGAAGAGCAGGCTGGAAAGCCGCTGCCCGGGCACAATTCAAAATCGAGAAGAGCAGGCTGGAAAGCCGCTGCCCGGGCACAATTCAAAATCGAGAAGAGCAGGCTGGAAAGCCGCTGCCCGGGCACAATTCAAAATCGAGAAGAGCAGGCTGGAAAGCCGCTGCCCGGGCACAATTCAAAATCGAGAAGAGCAGGCTGGAAAGCCGCTGCCCGGGCACAATTCAAAATCGAGAAGAGCAGGCTGGAAAGCCGCTGCCCGGGCACAGTTCAAAACCGAGAAGAGCAGGCTGGAAAGCCGCTGCCCGGGCACAATTCAAAATCGAGAAGAGCAGGCTGGAAAGCCGCTGCCCGGGCACAGTTCAAAATCGAGAAGAGCAGGCTGGAAAGCCGCTGCCCGGGCACAATTCAAAATCGAGAAGAGCAGGCTGGAAAGCCGCTGCCCGGGCACAATTCAAAATCGAGAAGAGCAGGCTGGAAAGCCGCTGCCCGGGCACAGTTCAAAATCGAGAAGAGCAGGCTGGAAAGCCGCTGCCCGGGCACAATTCAAAATCGAGAAGAGCAGGCTGGAAAGCCGCTGCCCGGGCACAGTTCAAAATCGAGAAGAGCAGGCTGGAAAGCCGCTGCCCGGGCACAATTCAAAATCGAGAAGAGCAGGCTGGAAAGCCGCTGCCCGGGCACAATTCAAAATCGAGAAGAGCAGGCTGGAAAGCCGCTGCCCGGGCACAGTTCAAAATCGAGAAGAGCAGGCTGGAAAGCCGCTGCCCGGGCACAATTCAAAATCGAGAAGAGCAGGCTGGAAAGCCGCTGCCCGGGCACAGTTCAAAATCGAGAAGAGCAGGCTGGAAAGCCGCTGCCCGGGCACAATTCAAAATCGAGAAGAGCAGGCTGGAAAGCCGCTGCCCAATATTCAAAATTTGGCAAAAGTCATTACAAAAAGATTTTAAATAAAAACTCCTACTAAATATTTTCACCATTTTCAAAATTACATCTGGGACCTTCGCCGGTGCTACGAAGCTTGTGCACTGCAGCTGAGATCTTCTTGTGTGAGAAATAAATCGGAGCACACATGGTTAGTCACCAAAGTGCAATGATGATGGTCCAATCAATCAATCAAATATAAACAAATTATAAATATACTCGTCATATAAAAATATATTATTTCATATAAATATACTCGTCATATACAAATATATTATTTCATATAAATATTTCTGACAGAGTCATGATTTTAACATAGTCATAACTTCATTCAATCAATCAAGTGCCATGACTGCCGGCTTAGGCGATCATGTCTCTCCACAACTCTCTTTGCTTGGTGCATGTAATCAGTTCTGACGTCGATATTTTGTCGAACCATGATGTCAGGCCATGATGTCTGTAATGAGTTCATATAATATATTCTACCTGTGTTGAGCTCACTCAAAATACAATATATTCTACCTGTGTTGAGCTCACTCAAAATACAATACGTTTAATGAACGTGTATGTATATCTCTCTGTTGAACTGCCATGAAAAGTTTGACTGTCATATCATCCCATATCTTATTACAACTGAAGTTACAGTCTTGTGTCTTTCTATCTCTCACACACGTTGATATACCTTTGTTTCTCACATCTAATGTTATACCTTTGTTTCTCACATCTACTGTTATACCTTTGTTTCTCACATCTACTGTTATACCTTTGTTTCTCACATCTACTGTTATACCTTTGTTTCTCACATCTACTGTTATACCTTTGTTTCTCACATCTACTGTTATACCTTTGTTTCACACATCTACTGTTATACCTTTGTTTCTCACATCTACTGTTATACCTTTGTTTCTCACATCTACTGTTATACCTTTGTTTCACACATCTACTGTTATACCTTTGTTTCTCATACAGTGTTATACCTTTGTTTCTCACATCTACTGTTACACCTTTGTTTCACACATCTACTGTTATACCTTTGTTTCTCATACAGTGTTATACCTTTGTTTCTCACATCTACTGTTATACCTTTGTTTCACACATCTGCTGTTATACCTTTGTTTCTCATACAGTGTTATACCTCTGTTTCTCACATCTACTGTTATACCTTTGTTTCTCACATCTACTGTTATACCTTTGTTTCACACATCTACTGTTATACCTTTGGTTATCACACAGTGTTATACCTCTGCTTGCCACATATAGTGTTATACCTTTGCTTCACATATATACTGTTATACCTCTGCTTGTCATATGTAGTGGTCATTCCGCTAATTAAAACATAAGTCTTCCTATTAACATGTCCTTCAGAGGACATCGGTATCATTTTCATGCAAGATTATCTGTACAACAAACATTTATTGCAATATTTCTCTAACACCAAACACTTTATACAGGATTGCCCTAACACCAAACACTTAATACAGGATTGCCCTAACAGCAAACACTTAATACAGGATTGCCCTAACGAACTTCCTGCTCATAAATGATAAAAAATCAATACTATCATTTAAAATCAACAATATAGATTTTTTTTTTATATATAAAGTTTATATCAATTTGTTTCACCATCCTCAAACTTTCGTCTACGACCCTCGGCGGTGCTATGCTTACAGGAACTACCGCTGAGATCTTACTGTGTGATTAAACCAATAGATCAGAGCGCACATTGTTGCTCATCCATCAGACAGAACTGCCAGCAGGGAAGATAGACTAAGATAAATATCATAGAACAAATAAGAGAAACGCATCAAAGTCAGATTGTTCTTGTAAGCGGATGAGTGAGATCACAGCCAACTTTAGATAACTCTATCTAGATAAGTTTCTAGTTGACTTTGGTAAGATAGTAGTTACATCCGTACATGAGAGGGAATATGGTAGGGACGTTCATGGAAGATGGGTGTGGTCGGGACGTTCATGGAAGATGGGTGTGGTCGGGACGTGAGATAGTGTGATCGGGACGAGACGTTCATGAAATACAGAGTGGTTGGGACCTGAGATGTGTGGTTGGGACGTGAGATGTGTGGTTGGGACGTGAGATGTGTGGTCGGGACGTGAGATGTGTGGTCGGGACGTGAGATGTGTGGTTGGGACGTGAGATGTGTGGTCGGGACGTGAGATAGTGTGATCGGGACGAGACGTTCATGAAATACAGTGTGGTTGGGACCTGAGATGTGTGGTTGGGACGTGAGATGTGTGGTTGGGACGTGAGATGTGTGGTCGGGACGTGAGATGTGTGGTCGGGACGTGAGATGTGTGGTTGGGACGTGAGATGTGTGGTCGGGACGTGAGATAGTGTGATCGGGACGAGACGTTCATGAAATACAGTGTGGTTGGGACCTGAGATGTGTGGTCGGGACGTGAGATGTGTGGTTGGGACGTGAGATGTGTGGTTGGGACGTGAGATGTGTGGTTGGGACGTGAGATGTGTGGTCGGGACGTGAGATGTGTGGTTGGGACGTGAGATGTGTGGTTGGGACGTGAGATGTGTGGTTGGGACGTGAGATGTGTGGTTGGGACGTGAGATGTGTGGTCGGGACGTGAGATGTGTGGTTGGGACGTGAGATGTGTGGTTGGGACGTGAGATGTGTGGTTGGGACGTGAGATGTGTGGTTGGGACGTGAGATTGTGGTCGGACGTGAGATGTGTGGTCGGGACGTGAGATAGCATGGTTTGGACATTCATGGAAGATAGTGTTATCGGGGAAACAAGGCGGATTTTTGTTAAATGGGTTACCGCTAAAACAATCTACAGAGAACAAAAAAAATCATAAATAGCAATGTGTAGTAGTAAACAGCAGTGTGTAGTAGTAGTAGTAAACAGCAGTGTGTAGTAGTAGTAGTAAACAGCAGTGTGTAGTAGTAGTAGTAGTAAACAGCAGTGTGTAGTAGTAGTAGTAAACAGCAGTGTGTAGTAGTAGTAGTAAACAGCAGGTGTGTAGTAGTAGTAAACAACAGTGTGTAGTAGTAAACAGCAGTGTGTAGTAGTAGTAGTAAACAGCAGTGTGTAGTAGTAAACAGCAGTGTGTAGTAGTAAACAGCAGTGTGTAGTAGTAAACAGCAGTGTGTAGTAGTAAACAGCAGTGTGTAGTAGTAGTAGTAAACAACAATGTGTAGTAGTAAACAGCAATGTGTAGTAGTAAACAACAATGTGTAGTAGTAAACAGCAGTGTGTAGTAGTAAACAGCAGTGTGTAGTAGTAAACAGCAGTGTGTAGTAGTAGTAGTAAACAGCAGTGTGTAGTAGTAGTAGTAAACAGCAGTGTGTAGTAGTAGTAGTAGTAAACAGCAGTGTGTAGTAGTAGTAGTAAACAGCAGTGTGTAGTAGTAGTAAACAACAATGTGTAGTAGTAAACAGCAGTGTGTAGTAGTAGTAGTAAACAGCAGTGTGTAGTAGTAAACAACAATGTGTAGTAGTAAACAGCAGTGTGTAGTAGTAGTAGTAAACAACAGTGTGTAGTAGTAAACAACAATGTGTAGTAGTAAACAGCAGTGTGTAGTAGTAGTAGTAAACAACAATGTGTAGTAGTAAACAGCAGTGTGTAGTAGTAGTAGTAAACAGCAGTGTGTAGTAGTAGTAGTAGTAAACAGCAGTGTGTAGTAGTAGTAGTAAACAGCAGTGTGTAGTAGTAGTAGTAAACAGCAGTGTGTAGTAGTAGTAGTAAACAGCAGTGTGTAGTAGTAGTAAACAGCAGTGTGTAGTAGTAAACAGCAATGTGTAGTAGTAAACAGCAATGTGTAGTAGTAAACAACAATGTGTAGTAGTAAACAGCAATGTATAGTAGTAAACAGCAGTGTGTAGTAGTAAACAGCAGTGTGTAGTAGTAGTAGTAAACAGCAGTGTGTAGTAGTAGTAGTAAACAGCAATGTGTAGTAGTAAACAGCAATGTGTAGTAGTAAACAGCAATGTGTAGTAGTAAACAGCAGTGTGTAGTAGTAAACAACAGTGTGTAGTAGTAGTAGTAAACAGCAATGTGTAGTAGTAAACAGCAATGTGTAGTAGTAGTAGTAAACAACAATGTGTAGTAGTAAACAGCAGTGTGTAGTAGTAGTAAACAGCAATGTGTAGTAGTAGTAAACAGCAGTGTGTAGTAGTAGTAAACAGCAATGTGTAGTAGTAGTAAACAGCAGTGTGTAGTAGTAGTAAACAGCAGTGTGTAGTAGTAGTAAACAGCAGTGTGTAGTAGTAGTAAACAGCAATGTGTAGTAGTAGTAAACAGCAGTGTGTAGTAGTAAACAGCAATGTGTAGTAGTAGTAAACAGCAGTGTGTAGTAGTAGTAGTAAACAGCAGTGTGTAGTAGTAAACAGCAGTGTGTAGAGTAGTAAACAGCAGTGTGTAGTAGTAGTAGTAAACAGCAGTGTGTAGTAGTAGTAGTAAACAGCAGTGTGTAGTAGTAGTAGTAAACAGCAGTGTGTAGTAGTAGTAGTAAACAGCAGTGTGTAGTAGTAGTAGTAAACAGCAGTGTGTAGTAGTAGTAGTAAACAGCAGTGTGTAGTAGTAAACAGCAATGTGTAGTAGTAAACAGCAATGTGTAGTAGTAGTAAACAGCAGTGTGTAGTAGTAGTAGTAAACAGCAGTGTGTAGTAGTAAACAGCAGTGTGTAGTAGTAGTAAACAGCAGTGTGTAGTAGTAAACAGCAGTGTGTAGTAGTAAACAGCAGTGTGTAGTAGTAGTAAACAGCAATGTGTAGTAGTAGTAGTAAACAGCAATGTGTAGTAGTAGTAAACAGCAGTGTGTAGTAGTAGTAAACAGCAGTGTGTAGTAGTAGTAAACAGCAATGTGTAGTAGTAGTAAACAGCAATGTGTAGTAGTAGTAAACAGCAGTGTGTAGTAGTAGTAGTAAACAGCAGTGTGTAGTAGTAGTAAACAGCAATGTGTAGTAGTAGTAAACAGCAGTGTGTAGTAGTAGTAGTAAACAGCAGTGTGTAGTAGTAAACAGCAGTGTGTAGTAGTGGTAAACAGCAGTGTGTAGTAGTGGTAAACAGCAATGTGTAGTAGTAAACAGCAGTGTGTAGTAGTGGTAAACAGCAGTGTGTAGTAGTGGTAAACAGCAATGTGTAGTGGTAAACAGCAGTGTGTAGGTCGGTGTGATACATAACGTGTAGCTCATCCTTCTTAGATCATATATTTATGCTTCCAGATATTGACATTCTAATCGATGTACATTTCTAACTAACCAGGCCCAGATCTATACCGTCTTAAGTCAAACACGTTTCTTATGATAGCTGACATCCCTGACACTCCCTCACTGGACATCCGGTCCTATATCTGTCATTCGTCCTGCCCATGAGGTTATCTTACTCTGGTATATATATATATATATAATCTTATTATATCATTATGCTGCTAGAGAAATAATCCTGGCAAATATGAAATCTGAAAGAAACAGATTTGAGAATACGAAACAAAGCTAATTTCACTTCATTCAACGATTTTTAGATGTCATTTCTTGCTTTGAACTTTTCTATCCACCGGATGTGCTCACTAGCTTTAAATCCTCTGTTCATATTCGCTTATTTTTACTCTCTCCTCTCTCTCCTCCCTCTCTCTCTCTCTCTCTCATTCTCTCTCTCTCTCTCTCTCTCTCTCCTACTCTCTACTATTGATGCATTCAACCAATCTGGAAATGTTTGACAAATAAATCATAACATGACATTCAGTTTGGAGATCATTATCTTTCATTAGTTTTGTTTGTTTGTATATTATCTGGGAGATTAATGTCTCTTTAATTCGAGACCCGCTTATTCCAACCAAAGTACAATTTGTAAGTGTTATATCAAAGCGTGTAAGGCAATATACATTGACAAATAATCATGAGATCTTTGTTTAGAATTTCATTGAAACCAGAATAGAAGAATATACCATTTACTTGATAAGTTCACAAATACAAGTTGTCCATCTCTGACTTGGGTTTAACTCAGTATTACATGTACATATCGTATACTTTAGTTTAACTCAATATTACATGTACATATCGTGTACTTTAGTTAAACTCAGTATTACATGTACATATCTTGTACTTTAGTTAAACTCAATATTACATGTACATATCTTGTACTTTAGTTAAACTCAATATTACAACATTATATTATGTGATTTGTTTAGTTTAATCTGAAAAGCACGTTGTATTTAAATACGTAATTCAAGCATTTGAGACGCAAGACAAACGATGAATGCACTTAGCCACAAAGTACCTCTTATACACACACACGCATATATCACATTACTGAGTACACGCATATATCACATTACTGAGTACACGCATATATCACATTACTGAGTACACGCATATATCACATTACTGAGTACATACACAAGTAGAGTTTTCTTACTTTCATTATCCCTGTCAGTAGTACATGTAGGCATGAAATGCTTACACTTAACATCAATATGTAATTATACTACGATTACATGCTACTTCTACCTATAAGACAGCTAGTTTTCATCTCCCTTCTATAAAACAACTAGTCTCCATCTGTTGATACAACCAGGCATCTCCCTTCTATAAAACAACTAGTCTCCATCTGTTGATACAACCTGGCATCTCCCTTCTATAAAACAACTAGTCTCCATCTGTTGATACAACCAGGCATCTCCTTTCTATAAAACAACTAGTCTCCATCTCCCTTCTATAAAACAACTAGCCTCCATCTGTTGATACAACCAGGCATCTCCCTTCTATAAGACAACTAGTCTCCATCTGTTGATACAACCAGGCATCTCCCTTCTATAAAACAACTAGTCTCCATCTGTTGATACAACCTGGCATCTCCCTTCTATAAAACAACTAGTCTCCATCTGTTGATACAACCTGGCATCTCCCTTCTATAAAACAACTAGTCTCCATCTGTTGATACAACCTGGCATCTCCCTTCTATAAAACAACTAGTCTACATCTGTTGATACAACCTGGCATCTCCCTTCTATAAGACAACTAGTCTCCATCTGTTGATACAACCAGGCATCTCCCTTCTATAAAACAACTAGTCTCTATCTGTTGATACAACCTGGCATCTCCCTTCTATAAAACAACTAGTCTCCATCTGTTGATACAACCAGGCATCTCCCTTCTATAAAACAACTAGTCTCCATCTGTTGATACAACCTGGCATCTCCCTTCTATAAAACAACTAGTCTCCATCTGTTGATACAACCAGGCATCTCCCTTCTATAAAACAACTAGTCTCCATCTGTTGATACAACCAGGCATCTCCCTTCTATAAGACAACTAGCCTCCATCTGTTGATACAACCAGGCATCTCCCTTCTATAAAACAACTAGTCTCCATCTGTTGATACAACCAGGCATCTCCCTTCTATGAAACAACTAGCCTCCATCTGTTGATACAACCAGGCATCTCCCTTCTATAAAACAACTAGTCTCCATCTGTTGATACAACCTGGCATCTCCCTTCTATAAAACAGCTAGTCTCCATCTGTTGATACAACCAGGCATCTCCCTTCTATAAAACAACAAGTCTCCATCTGTTGATACAACCTGGCATCTCCCTTCTATAAAACAACTAGTCTCCATCTGTTGATACAACCAGGCATCTCCCTTCTATAAAACAACTAGCCTCCATCTGTTGATACAACCAGGCATCTCCCTTCTATAAAACAACTAGCCTCCATCTGTTGATACAACCAGGCATCTCCTTTCTATAAAACAACTAGCCTCCATCTGTTGATACAACCAGGCATCTCCCTTCTATAAAACAACTATTCTCCATCTGTTGATACAACCAGGCATCTCCTTTTTATAAAACAACTAGCCTCCATCTCCCTTCTATAAGACAACTAGCCTCCATCTCCCTTCTATAAGACAACTAGTCTCCATCTGTTGATAACCTTGTTGCTACTGAATCGTTCTCCATGTTTCCTATGATACAACCCGGCATCTCTCTTCTATAATCATGTAAACAATATGGCTCAAAAATCAAATCAAGAAACAATCAATAAAATCTTCTCCAAATGTGACCTCATGTTATTGATAATTGCTTGTATGAGGGAATGCTTATCCGAGAAGAAACTCGATTTGCTAAACCTTCAACCACGACGGTTGCACGAGTTCTGTGAGAATGCCAGAATTAAGTATAAAACGTCATGGGTTTTTCTATGAAAAATAATAGAACATTCTGTTAGAATATTTGTACAATCAGAAGATTAGAACAAGTTACGTATTTGTTATGGCTGTTACAATGTCTCATTACTTCTGTGCGGTATTGTAAACATATGGTACAGAATTGGTTAATTCAAGCAAGGATTTCTAGTATAAGGGTATTTGGTAGAAAATTAATGAAATTAACTACGGTCATCTGGTTGTAAGGGTGACTTGTACAGTGTTAGTTAGTTAATCCAATCATAACTGTTTAATGTTGGTGGTAGTTGGTGTAGTCTTGTGCATCGTTTTACAAATATGGCATGGGACAGATATCGCATGGGACAGATATCACATGGGACAGATATCACATGGCGCAGATATCACATGGCAGTGATATCACATGGCACTAATATCACATGGGACAGATATCACATGGCGCAGATAACACATGGGACAGATATCACATGGCGCAGATATCACATGGCAGTGATATCACATGGCACTAATATCACATGGGACAGATATCACATGGCGCAGATAACACATGGGACATATATCCCATGGCACTCTGGAAAGAAAGCATACTCAATGAAAAGTTTGGGTATAAGCGGACAGATGACAGGTAATGCGTTTAGGATTGGGGCGCGGGTTGGGGAGGGGGGGGGTGTAAACTTTGAGATATGATAGAGCAAACGATCGTCAGTAGAATAGCTATGTGAAGTAGACAGGACGTGTGGATGATCTGTTGTAGTCTCTAATCGATATGAAGATGACATCTAATCTATCAATCGATCAGTCAATCAGTCGATCAGTCCGTCAATGTGCATGCGCGTTTGTGTATTTAAGTTAAATTGATGCTAGCGTGCAATAGAGATATATATATAGAGAGAGAGAGAGCGAGTGATAAAGAGAGATAAAGAGAGATAGAGAGAGATAGAGAGAGAGAGGAATGTTTGTTATTTGTAGGAATGACTGTCTGTGTGTGCTTCTGTGAGTTCTCGAGTGTGTGAGAGATAGAAGTGTGTTTGTGTGTGTGTGTGTGTGAACTGGCCTGTGTTTTACTGTGAATGAGTTTGTGTATATATGTAAGTGTGTTTCTGTGTTCAGTGTGTGTGCATGCGTGTAGTTGTGTACGTGTATATGAGCAAGCAAAGAAGTATGTATGTGCGCGCGCGCGCGTGTGCGTGCTAAAAGTTCTGTTTTTGTCCTGATATTTCCCAGCTATAATTTAGTTAATCAGTGGTTCAACTGAATTCCTCCCACGGCTTCCGGTCCATTGAACACGTGCAGATTATGTCACAGAAACCTGACGTATCATCTTCATGGGGATGTTGCCAGATAAGCGAGTGCTAGAGCTTCCAACTACAGAAACTCAGTCACGTGTGAGTTATGGAACCGATTCATTTCTTCTGTTTAATTTATTGTGAAGTTACTACATTTCATTCTCTCTCGGTGTATTGATCTTCACATCTCCCTGTCTCCCCATCTCCCTGTCTCCCCATCTCCCTGTCTCCCCATCTCCCTGTCTTCACATCTCCCTGTCTCCACATCTCCCTGTCTTCCTATCTCCCTGTCTCCACATCTCACTGTCTTCACATCTTCCTGTCTTCACATCTCCCTGTCTTCACATCTTCCTGTCTCCACATCTCCCTGTCTTCACATCTCCCTGTCTTCACATCTCCCTGTCTTCACATCTCCCTGTCTTCACATCTCACTGTCTTCACATCTTCCTGTCTTCACATCTCCCTGTCTTCACATCTTCCTGTCTCCACATCTCCCTGTCTCCCCATCTCCCTGTCTTCACATCTCCCTGTCTTCACATCTCACTGTCCCCATACGTTCCCGTTTCTGTTTCTTTCTGTCTCCTTTTCTTTCTGTCTCCATTTCTTTCTGTCTCTGTTTCTTACTGTCTCGATTTCTTACTGTCTCCATTTCTTACTGTCTCGATTTCTTACTGTCTACATTTCTTTATGTCTCCATTTCTCCATATTTGTCGGCATCTCCACAAGCCCATGTCTCAAAGAAGTCTAAATCTACACATCTACCAGACAACATCTTATTTAGAGTTATCTCAACGTATCTACAAAACAATCGTCGTCATGCAGATATGACATACAAAGATAACATAAGTTTGCTACAGTTGGATACATAGTCTTCTACATACAAGTTTTACTAAAATTTTGCAATGCTTGTTAGTTTGACTTGGTAGAAGAATCTTCTAGTTTCGCTGACGACTGTTGTATTATTGGGTACTACTGCCTTGTAGTTTTGTTGGGGACAATCAAAGTCTAGCGGAGCAAACCGTACACAAAACTGGACGGCAGGCACACTAAGTAGTCAAACAAAAAAAGAATGGTAACCTGGGCAGATGACACTCAACATCCTGGGAGGGTAGGTCGTCTAAGGGTAGCTAACCTAAAAGAAAATAGCAACCTGCTGCCTTGTAGCTCAGCTGGGGACTGCCCAAGGCTGACGGAGAGCGAACCGAGTAAGCGCTGGCTAAAACCGGACACATCGCCAAAGGATAAGCACCAGAGCTCCAAATGGCGTTAAAGATGGGACGAAACACACCCATGTTATTGCTGCATGAATCAGATTCCCACATGAATAAGAATTTATGAGGAAATCTTGTGCATCGATCTGGGTGGTGATCGCGAGAGAGAGAGAAAGTATTATTGGTTTTTGATTGATTGATTGATTGATTGATTGAATGATTGATTGATTGAATGATTGATTGATTGATATGACTAAAATCATTGCAATTTGGTGAGTAATCATGTGTGATCCGATCCCATCCTTACACACGAAGATCTCAGCTGCAGTGCACGAACTCCGTAGCAACGCCGAGGGAGGGAACATTATATGTTAAATTTAATGTTACTTAGAAATGATCAAAACATTTTGTGTACTGTGTAAATTGTATACAAAAATAAAAAGCCCACTTTATAGAAGAAATAGTTAGTGATACATGAAACCCACACGAAGAGAGTATATTAAACCCACCTGTATAGACAATACCTTGCGAGGTACATGAATCCCACGTGTACAGAATATAGGAAGCCCACATTTATAAACAAAAGCATAAGTGCTTTTGTAAGCCCACATGCAGAGAGTATATAAAGCCCACCTGTATAAACAATACCATAAGTGAGATATGAAGCACACCTGTATAAACAATACTTTGAGTGGTATATGAAGCCCACTTGTATAAAAAATACCTTGAGTGGTATATGAAGCCCACTTGTGTAAACAATACCTTGAGTGGTATATGAAACTCTCTTGTATAAACAATACTTTGAGTGGTATATGAAGCCCACCTGTATAAACAATACTTTGAGTGGTATATGAAGCCCACCTGTATAAACAATACCTTGAGTGGTATATGAAGCCCACCTGTATAAACAATACTTTGAGTGGTATATGAAGCCCACCTGTATAAACAATACTTTGAGTGGTATATGAAGCCCACCTGTATAAACAATACTTTGAGTGGTATATGAAGCCCACCTGTATAAACAATACTTTGAGTGGTATATGAAGCACACCTGTATAAACAATACCTTGAGTGGTATATGAAGCCCACCTGTATAAACAATACCTTGAGTGGTATATGACGCCCACCTGTATAAACAATACCTTGAGTGGTATATGAAGCCCACCTGTATAAACAATACCTTGAGTGGTATATGAAGCACACCTGTATAAACAATACCTTGAGTGGTATATGAAGCCCATCTGTATAAACAATACCTTGAGTGGTATATGAAGCCCACCTGTATAAACAATACTTTGAGTGGTATATGAAGCCCACCTGTATAAACAATACCTTGAGTGGTATATGAAGCCCACCTGTATAAACAATACCTTGAGTGGTATATGAAGCCCACCTGTATAAACAATACTTTGAGTGGTATATGAAGCCCACCTGTATAAACAATACCTTGAGTGGTATATGAAGCCCACCTGTATAAACAATACTTTGAGTGGTATATGAAGCCCACCTGTATAAACAATACCTTGAGTGGTATATGAAGCCCACCTGTATAAACAATACCTTGAGTGGTATATGAAGCCCACCTGTATAAACAATACTTTGAGTGGTATATGAAGCCCACCTGTATAAACAATACTTTGAGTGGTATATGAAGCACACCTGTATAAACAATACCTTGAGTGGTATATGAAGCCCACCTGTATAAACAATACCTTGAGTGGTATATGAAGCACACCTGTATAAACAATACCTTGAGTGGTATATGAAGCCCACCTGTATAAACAATACCTTGAGTGGTATATGAAGCCCACCTGTATAAACAATACTTTGAGTGGTATATGAAGCCCACCTGTATAAACAATACTTTGAGTGGTATATGAAGCCCACCTGTATAAACAATACCTTGAGTAGTATATGAAGCCCACCTGTATAAACAATACCTTGAGTGGTATATGAAGCCCACTTGTGTAAACAATACCTTGAGTGGTATATGAAGCCCACCTGTATAAACAATACCTTGAGTGAGATATGAAGTTCGGACGATGTCGACTTCATCTTCCAACACTCCATATCATCCACTTGTTAAACCACTCTTTGGGATATATATATGATCTGAGATTAAGAGCGGTTAAACCACTCTTTTGGATATATATATATATATGATCTGAGATTAAGAGCGGTTAAACCACTCTTTGGGATATATATATATATATGATCTGAGATTAAGAGCGGTTAAACCACTCATTGGGATATGTATGTGACCTGAAATTAAGAGCGAGTGTACGTTCTACCAGTTATACGCCTACAAGTAGACCAGCAGCACATCCGATTTCTGCAACTTTTTTATTTTCTAGAGTAGCTTCCTAGGCCCCTACCTCAGTCGCCTCTTACGACATGCCTTGTATGTAGCAGTGTTACTATTCGTTGCTTCCCTTGTGAGCCACAGCAACACACTGGCGCCGATGATGTCGACTTCTAAGAAAAAGTTTACAGTAATAATTGGTAACATCTGCGATACAATTTATTGTACGGGCTCTAGATGATAGTCTAGGTCTCCATGACAACCGTATTGTTTGCTATCAATTCTATCTTAATTAAATTTGTTTTGTTGGGTGTTTTTTTGCTCGCTCTTTTACATGAAGAGAATGTTTCTTGTCAGTTGTATGTTCTCTGATTTTATTTGTACTCGTTTCATCTCTTGTTCACAATCTCTCTTGTTGATTTCTTCTTGCTGCAACTGAGATAGTGCTCATTTTGTCTTGTCCAAGACCAATCAGACTACCAGTAGCATCGTTCGTACTACACATCCTGACGTACTACACTTCCTGACGTACTACACATCCTGACGTACTACACTTCCTGACGTACTACACTTCCTGACGTACTACACATCCTGACGTACTACACCTCCTGACGTACTACACTTCCTGACGTACTACACCTCCTGACGTACTACACATCCTGACGTACTACACCTCCTGACGTACTACACCTCCTGACGTACTACACCTCCTGACGTACTACACATCCTGACGTACTACACCTCCTGACGTACTACAAATCCTGACGTACTACACATCCTGACGTACTACACCTCCTGACGTACTACACCTCCTGACGTACTACACATCCTGACGTACTACACCTCCTGACGTACTACACTTCCTGACGTACTACACCTCCTGACGTACTACACATCCTGACGTACTACACATCCTGACGTACTACACCTCCTGACGTACTACACTTCCTGACGTACTACACCTCCTGACGTACTACACATCCTGACGTACTACACCTCTTGACGTACTACACCTCCTGACGTACTACACCTCCTGACGTACTACACCTCCTGACGTACTACACACATTCCTATGATGCACTACACATCATTCGCAGAACGTTTTTCAGATATAACAATTACTTCTGAATTTGATTGATTGATTGATTAATTGATTGATTAATTGATTGATTGATTTGTTGATTGATTGATTGATTGATTGATTGATTGATTGATTGATTGATTGATTGATTGATTAATTAATTAATTAATTGATTAATTGATTGATTGATTGATTGGTTGGTTGATATGAACATCATCATTGCACTTCGGTGACATACGACCGCCGTAGCACCGCCAAGGGTCCCGATGTAATTTAGAAGATGGTGAAGATATTTTGTAGAGATTTTATTTTAAAGTTTTCTAATGAATTTTGCCCCGGCAGCGGCTTTCCAGCCTGTTCTTCTCAATTTTGAACTGTTAAGGTATCTTTTACGTGCTCAAACTGAACACGTGACCTACATTTTGTCGTCCGTCTCCGATATTACTAGGAACTCGATCTGAGACCAGTGATACACTGAGACCAGTGATACACTGAGATCAGTGATACACTGAGACCAGTGATACACTGAGACCAGTGATACACTTAGACCAGTGATACACTGAGAATAGTGATACACTGAGACCAGTGATTCACTTAAACCAGTGATAAACTTAGACCAGTGATACACTTAGAACAGTGATACACTAAGATAAATGATACACTGAGACAAAGGATACACTGAGACAAAGGATACACTGAGACAAATGATACATACACTTAGACCAGTGATACACTGAGATCAGTGATACACTGAGACAAATGATACACTGAGACAAATGATACACTGAGACAAAGGATACACTGAGACAAATTATACACTGAGACAAATTATACACTTAGACCAGAGATACACTGAGACAAATGATACACTGAGACCAGGGATACAATGAGACAAAGGATACACTGAGACAAATTATACACTGAGACCAGTGATACACTGAGACCAGTGATACACTGAGACAAGTGATCTGTAGACAAAATATCTCGATGGCTAGACGAGGGAGCGTACCTTCGGAACGAGAGACGGGTAGTTAACCTCTACGCTACATAGATAGTCACATACTGATATATTGACTAAACAAGAGATTTATGTTTAACATAGAACATTCTTCTATGTGCTAGTCACATACTAGATCATATATTAGATAATCCAACTTCTCCATCTCTTCTAGTCAATATTTGAACCCACCATCATTACCACCACCCACGCGAGCACTACATCTAAAATTATCTGCACTTAACTAGCTCAAAAACAATCTTTGGTTAATTTTCTCGCAATTTTCTCCAATTTCTGCTCGCTCAGGTAATAAATCAATATTTATCTGATTTGTAATTCTAATGACATACAGACCAGCGGGTTGATAGTCTGACAAGATTTCTTCACATGTTCGCCTTGATGTTCGCCTTGATGTCTTCACCTTGATGTCCACCTTGATGTCTCCACCTTGATGTCTTCACCTTGATGTCCACCTTGCAGGAGATCAACTATTGCAGTAGTTTGAATTTTGTTGCTGCCTCAGGTGTTGTTAGTCCCACAAAATGGTGCTGATGTATGCAATTAGTTAATGTCATTTACTTAAGTCTAACATTAGTCAGCACAAGATGAACTTTTTAATTATCACTCAGTTCTAACAACAGATTATGCCAGACATCTAGGGAGTTGCAGTAGCCGGATTATGCCAGACATCTAGAGAGTTGCAGTAGCCTAGTTGTTTGTGAATTCGCTTTTTATGATCGGGTCGGGTCGGGTGGATCGGGTTCAATTGCACAATGGTCGTAGAATATTATTCCAACCGTAACGGCTGTCAGGTCGACCCAACCTCAATTAGAAACCAGAAGATCTGGTAAGTAACGACTGTCAGGTCGACCCAACCTCAATTGGAAACCAGAAGATCTGGTAAGTAACGGCTGTCAGGTCGACCCAACCTCAATTGGAAACCAGAAGATCTGGTAAGTAACGACTGTCAGGTCAACCCAACCTCAGTTGGAAACCAGAAGATCTGGTAAGTAACGACTGTCAGGTCAACCCAACCTCAATTGGAAACCAGAAGATCTGGTAAGTAACGGCTGTCAGGTCGACCCAACCTCAGTTGGAAACCAGAAGATCTGGTAAGTAACGACTGTCAGGTCAACCCAACCTCAGTTGGAAACCAGAAGATCTGGTAAGTAACGACTGTCCGGCATAATGTGTTGATCCCATCACACATCGTGTACCGAGGAAACAAATTACTGCTCTAACACCGTATTACTCAGTAAACCTCGAGGTATGGAAATGGGTTCCTTTACTTTTTCCTTTGCTATGCCAGACATATAGACATATAGATAAATAGACATATAGATAAATAGATAAATAGACATATAGACATATAGATAAATAGACATATAGACATATATATAAATAGACATAGACATACAAGGCATAGATGTATAAGCTATTACAACTTACTTGTAGTAAGTCTACTAAATATATCAATAGAAATAAGTGTGATTTGTGTAAAGCTATCATGGAAGAGGTCCTATGCTCCACAGGAAGCGGAGAGCAATAAGTAAGTAACATGGAAAATATACTGAATCACATTTGGAAAAAAAAAATAAAAACTGTCACAACATACAATCGCTCTTAGACTCCGATCACATACAAATTCCACCGAGTGGTTTCTTCTTTTTTTCGATCGCTTCATATCGACCACTTATTTAACCACTCTTTGTGGTTTGTATGTAATCTGAGCCTAAGAGCGCAATTTGCGTTGTGCTAGTTGTGCGCCTATGGTGACTAGACCAGCACATCCGGCTTAGTGCAGCATTTTATTTACTAGGGCAGTTTGCCTAGAACTGTGGAGCTGATAGGCTTGCTACTTGGGCGTCATCTTATTGGACTCCGATGATCGGCGTCCGAAAAGTCTCGTCCTTTGCCAATGTATGGGTTTGTACCGGTCAACCTTTACATTTTAAGACTTACTTTTCTATCCACGGTGAGTTTATTCTAGAATAGGAGTATTCTCAGCCTTTTCCAGGAGCGTGTCTGCCTCTGATACGGAGTTTACCGCAATCTTCCCATGTGTTGTCACGATACGTTACAGTGTCTTCAGAGACACTTGCCGAGACCGTTGATTCGTTACGCATTGTTCTCATTGATTCTTGCCCCCTAGTTGGCAATTATAGTGCCACTATTTACTCCGGGGGAGTTGGCATTCGTTCACAGACGACTCGTCCGATACTATTTCTTACGTTTCAGCAACTATTTGGACAGCTTTTCATCGGACATTCGGTCAGGACATGCGTGCATTTTGTTCAGGATTTTTGGACCTGCATTACTTTTCCGTGCTTGCACTACTACCACTAACTGTAGCTCTCCTCGATCCCTACCCGCTTAGCCAGATAGGATCCTCTGTCTGTTTCCAGTGTCACCACGTGGAGACGAGGTAAGATCTTGAATAGTGCCAGCTCACTAAGCCTGGCGCGACGTTGTCACTAGAACTTCATCTTTGACCGCACAGAGTGGTTTAACAAGTGATCGATATGGAGCGTTCGAAGACGCTGATTGATTGATTGATTGATTGATTGATTGTTTGAGTGATTGTTTGATTGATTGATTGTTTGATTCATTGATTGATTGTTTGATTGATTGATTGTTTGGTTGATTGATTGTTTGATTGATTGATTGTTTGATTGTTTGATTGATTGATTGATTGTTTGATTGATTGATTGATTCATTCATTGATAGGACCACCATCATCCTTGCACTTTGGGGGAATAACCGTATGTGTTCCGATCTCTTTCTTACACAGTACGCTCTCAGCAACAGTACACAAACTCCACAGCACCGGCGAGGATCCACGATGTAATTTTTTGTACTATAGTAGCTCCCTTGACTATAACCCTCCACTCACTATTGTATATCCTTGTGTTTGGTTGATATATCTACTGGGGTTTCTCTCATGGTGTTCCCGTCTCACCGCACCAATCAGTATGCATAACTTGCGCAACCGAGAGAGAATACCCTTTATTTTCTTGTTGGAATCTCCGTAGTGTATAATTTCTCTTAGAGAGTTGATGATGTCACTTTGGGTCATAGAAGGCACATTCTCGATCGCGTCATTGCTCACCAGTACATTCGCTTTCTCATTGTCCTTCATCCCAGAATGATCTTGAGAACTATGACGATAATCTGTCTCAGAATTGAACCGTGGTATCCTGCAATGATATGCTGGATATATTACGCTCACAAATAGTTCATCTATCTGTGTGAGAATTGAACCGTGGTATCCTGCAATGATATGCTGGATATATTACGCTCACAAATAGTTCATCTATCTGTGTGAGAATTGAACCGTGGTATCCTGCAATGATATGCTTGATATATTTCGCTCACAAATAGTTCATCTTTAATTCATAATATGGTAGGTAGAAATCTGATTCAGAAATCTGGCTATGGAATACTGGTTAGTTCAAAAACACATCTTTATTCTAGAAGATAACAAAGCCAACCAACACTTATATATAGAGATCCTCTAATTGTAAGCTTATTTAGAGGTAGCACATTCATACAGACAAAATATGTAGATGTCAGAAAGAAAGACAAAGAGAGATATACGAAGATATAAAAGAAGACAAAGATGAAAGAAAATGATAGAAAGAAAGATAGAAAAGATACCGAAATCTTGTAGAACATGCAACCATTAACATTTCTTTTCTTGAAAACAAAAACATAACCAAATTTTAATCAATGAAAACAGAACAAGACGTTTGCTAAACGAGATAATTGTTCATGTTCGATAATTACAGGTTGGGAAAAGTGGACATCCCAGGGACATCCCAGGGACATTCCAGGGACAGATCGAGAAATTGTCATAGTAATCAGTCAATGTACATTTCAAACACAAGTTCACATGTCCGACTTAAGAGTTTCATATGTTCAGTATTCATTAGATCTACATGTCGATGCTGTCTGGGGAGGGAAGGGAGGGAGATGAGAACATTATTCCAACTACATGTCGATGCTGTCTGGAACATATTCAAACAAATATCTGATCTGTGTAATAATGATAATGATGATAATGATGATAATGATGACTTAACGATGTCGTGACGTTAGCAACAATTAAAAGTGCTGAAGGTCAGAGAAATCCTAGGAACTATGTATTTCCATCCAATCTGAAACTTGCTTGTGGGCGGAATTATACAGTTAAAATCTACCTGAGGGTATCTACAATAAAAAGTTCAAATCTACATCAAGGCGTCTACACGACAAAATGCTGATTTACGTAACAATCAATAACATTTGTGTAAGTAGGTCAACAATATTTCAGAAGAAGTCGATGCCTGACAGTTGTAGCAGTAAGAAATGTCTTGTAGAAGAGCGTGCGTGTATGTACGTACCATCAGTCAATAGTATTCTTATTGCCAGGTTCTTGTAATGATATGTTGATACAGTTATCTGTTCACTGCCTGGGGTACATGTCGTCGACGTATCACTCAATTGATATTTTTTTTTTCTTTCAATAAACATGAGTACACTATATTTAACAATGTTCTGCTACAACTCGGTCATTGTTTGTTGGTGAACATGTGTGGGGAAACATTTGTTGGTGAACATATTTGTTGGTGAATATTTGTTGGTGAATATTTGTTGGTGAATATTTGTTGCTGGTGAATATGTTTACATATTTGTTGGTGAACATATTTGTTGGTGAATATTTGTTGTTGGTGAACATATTTACATATTTGTTGGGGAACATATTTGTTGGTGAACATATTTGTTGGTGAACATATACGTCAAGGAAGAGGTCCAGATACCTCAATTCATTAACTTCTTCCAGCGTGTGTGGTTACCAATGTCCAGATGTGTCAAGACTGTGACTACTTCGAACGAGTGTGGTTACCAATGTCCAGACATGTCAAGACTGTGACTACTTCCAGTGTGTGTAGTTACCAATGTCCAGACGTGTCAAGACTGTGACTACTTCCAGAGTGTGTGGCTACCAATGTCCAGATGTGTCAAGACTGTGACTACTACGAGCGACGGTGGTTACCAATGTCCAGACGTGTCAAGACTGTGACTACTACGAGCGACTGTGGTTACCAATGTCCAGACGTGTCAAGACTGTGACTACTACGAGCGACTGGTTACCAATGTCCAGACGTGTCAAGACTGTGACTACTACGAGCGACTGGTTACCAATGTCCAGACGTGTCAAGACTGTGACTACTACGAGCGACTGGTTACCAATGTCCAGACGTGTCAAGACTGTGACTACTTCCAGAATGTGGTTACCAAGGGTAATAGATACGACTCAACTAATATCTTGCTATTGCTTAATGATAATTTGTCTAGACTAATGGTCAGCATGAATTCGTTCTGCTGCTACAGCCCATCTGTTCATACAGAAGTCAACAACTAAGTGGATAAATGCTCCACTAAGGTGTGGATGCGGTGGAGACATATTCTCACTTGTTCCATTGTATGTACGAAAGTGTATGTGATACAGAGTGTATGTGACAGAGTGTATGTGACAGAGTGTATGTAACAGAGTGTATGTAGAAAGTGTATGTGACACCGAGTGTATGTAACAGAGTGTATGTAACAGAGTGTATGTAGAAAGTGTATGTGACACAGAGTGTATGTGACAGAATATATGTGACAGAATGGATGTACGAGAGTGTATGTAACAGAGTGTATGTAGAAAGTGTATGTGACACAGAGTGTATGTGACAGAATATATGTGACAGAATGGATGTACGAGAGTGTATGTAGAAAGTGTATGTGACACAGAGTGTATGTGACAGAATATATGTGACAGAATGGATGTACGAGAGTGTATGTAACAGAGTGTATGTAGAAAGTGTATGTGACACAGAGTGTATGTGACAGAATATATGTGACAGAATGGATGTACGAGAGTGTATGTAACAGAGTGGATGTGTGCGAGAGTGTGGGGGAAAGACGTAAAGATAACCACACAATCCTATACCTAATTCTTCTAGAACATTCCAAACCTGTTCCTATCCCCCCACCGGACGTCAACTCTACAACGACTCACCGTAAACATTCTAAAATGGCCTTCAAGTCAAGTCTAATACAAAAGACAACATTCTAACAGAATTAATTTAATAAACTTAATAAGTGTCAATATTGTCACATCCCCTCCACACACACACACACCATCTCTTTGTACGCGTGCACATACACGCACGTGCCTGTAAGTGTCCCAGGTTGGCCGAGACAAGACAGGTCTCACAGAACAGAATCACATAATGATGCCAAATGTTTATCAGCTAATATTATCCTAAGAAATGAATGGAGGCAATAGTTCTTAGAGAGAATGTGGCAGTATTCTTGGAGAGAATGTGGCAGTATTTTTGCTGGAAAATAAACAAGTTTTTAATCAATTCATAATTATATTTACAATTCCCACTTTAGTTCGTCTGAAGACCAATGAGAAAATAAGAACCAAGTTCGCGCGCTCCCACTCACGTGACAAATATACATAATTATCTCAACGTCCGACGTCTCGCATGATTACACTTAATGATGCTAAATTTCAGATCATCTCTTTGTACTACTCAAATATCAATGGAACTCCGGGGGGAACAACTTAATGTGTGTTAAACGTGTCGAATTTTTCATCTAGGAACATGGACATTGATTTGGTATTTTTTGTTATTTTGAAGGTTACATTCTTCAATAATAATAGATGATGATGATGATGATATCTCAGATGAAATGATTTCAGACATTGTTTGTTTGTTTGTGCGTTTGTGCGTTTGTGCGTTTGTTTGTGCGTTTGTTTGTTTGTTTGTTTGTGCGTTTGTTTGTGCGTTTGTTTGTTTGTGCGTTTGTTTGTGCGTTTGTTTGTGCGTTTGTTTGTTTGTGTGTTTGTGCGTTTGTTTGTGCGTTTGTGCGTTTGTGCGTTTGTGCGTTTGTTTGTGCGTTTGTTTGTGCGTTTGTTTGTGCGTTTGTTTGTGCGTTTGTTTGTTTGTGCGTTTGTTTGTTTGTTTGTTTGTTTGTTTGTTTGTTTGTTTGTTTGTTTGCGCGTTTGTTTATTTGTTTGTTTGTTTGTTTGTTTGTTTGTTTGTTTTTTTGTTTTTTTGTTTGTTTGTTTGTTTGTGCGTATGTTTGTTTGTTTGTGCGTTTGTTTGTTTGTTTGTTTGTTTGTTTGTTTGTTTGTTTGTTTGTTTGTTTGTTTGTGATGTTATTTAACGGGAGAACTTCTTTGAACGCTTCATATCAACCAGTAGTTAAACTACTCTTTGTGATTTGTATGTGATCTGAGCTAAAGAGCGAGTGTGCGTTCTGTCATTAATGCGCCTACAAGTAGACCATCACATCCGATTTCTGCTACTCTATTTATTTACTAGGGTAATTTCCCCTAGGCCTCCCCTACCACAGTCGCCTCTTACGACATGCCTTGAAGGTTGCAGTGTTATTATTCTTTATTTCTCATGTGAGCCCTGGTAACACATGAGATATTAGATCAACAGGGAGCCCAGGTAACACATGAGAGATTAGATCAACCGGGAGCCCAGGTAACACATGAGAGATTAGATCAACCAGGAGCCCAGGTAACACATGAGAGATTAGATCAACCAGGAGCCCAGGTAACACATGAGAGATTAGATCAACCAGGAGCCCAGGTAACACATGAGAGATTAGATCAACCAGGAGCCCTGGTAACACATGAGAGATTAGATCAACTGGGAGCCCTGGCAACACATGAGAGATTAGATCAACCGGTAGAACTTACAATCATCTTATGAAGAAGGAATAAAACAATAGCAGTGTTATCTCTTAGATACAATGAGGATCTATGTGTTGGTGTCGGACGTATTATTAACTATATGTCGTACTAGGTTTTAATATTATCTGTTCATGTTTTCTTGTACATTTATGTATGTTAGAACTGACTATAACATATGTCTGCACAAGTTGCACTATAACATATGTCTGCACAAGTTGCACTATAACATATGTCTGCACAAGTTGTAATCGAGACCCAAATCATTATTGGTGGTCTCTGGGGTTAAGCCTTTGCCTTGTGTTTCGAAGGTCGTAGGTTCGAATCCGGACCACGCCGTTATGTTTCCAACTGTACTTTTTCCAGAGATCTCTATAATTGTTTCCGGAGCTACGGATTTCTGCTTTGTGCAACACTCTCAGCAGTTGGTGTATCATTTCTGAGGAGAGGGACCGAGTGTCCTGGGTAAGATATGAAGCGGAACACACATGGTTACTCACCGAAGTGCAATGATGATGTACCTATCAATCAATCTCTGATTTCATCACTTCTCCTGAATGCGTTCCTTTTTACGTTCATTATGTTTCGCAGACATCTATTTTCAAATGCATTCAACTTGCTTTCTATATCTTTAGTCATTTTCCAACTCTCGCTAGCATATGTTAGGATTGATACAATATTTGAATTGAAAATTCGTAATTTAGTTTAATACTATATAACTTGCAGTTCCATATTTTATTTAGACTTTTAAAAGTTAAACTGTGTATTTAGCAGGCTATTAATTTTCACTTTCTAGGAAATTCTAGACATCTACTGCACTTTTCTTTGTGCAGAACCAGAACACAGAATACACATTGTAGACTTGGTGTGAGATAATTGGAAGCAGACTGTGTGGGAATTGTAGCAGACTGTGTGGGAGTTGTAACAGACTGTGTGGGAGTTGTAGCAGACTGTGTGGGAGTTGTAATAGACTGTGTGGGAGTGGTAACAGACTGTGTGGGAGAGGTAACAGACTGCGTGGGAGTTGTAACAGACTTTGTGGGAGTGGTAACAGACTGTGTGGGAGTGGTAACAGACTGTGGGGGAGGGGTAGCAGACTGTGTGGGAGTGGTAACAGACTGTGTGGGAGTAGTAGTAGATTGTGGGTGAGGAAGCGCTCACATATTACATGTGTCTACATTTACACAGGAATACAACACACACATACAACGTATAAAACTACATCTACACATTCCCAGTTAACCTGAGCAAGTTATTTAGTGTGTACAACAACTCATGATCAACTCGTGTACAACAACACATGATCAACTAGTGTACAACAACACATGATCAACTCGTGTACAACAACACATGATCAACTCGTGTACAACAACTCGTGTACAACAACTCGTGTACAACAACACATGATCAACTCGTGTACAACAACACATGATCAACTCGTGTACAACAACTCGTGTACAACAACACATGATCAACTCGTGGCTCGATATAACAAAGAGTACAGATAAAATGTTGGTCCACTCCTACACACACACACACACACACACACACACACACACGGACACACACACGGACACACACACACGGACACACACACACACACAATCAGTTTAGAAAAAGCAATAAATCAGTAACGAGCTGGCAAAATCCAAGGGGATTCACAAAGTCAATTGACAAACATTGTAAATAAGTTGAGATGACACAACTATAAGAGGTACTCAAACACAAACAATTGACAAACATTCAACTGAAACTTTAACTCTCTCAGTGGGGAGCCAATAGTAAAGTCGATAACTCGATAGGTTACTAACCAAGTACCTGGCTAATTCCCCGAGTTCGATGCTAACTTGGATTATAAAATATGTTTGGTGTGTGCAGAACGGAAAGTGGTTGTTGGACTACAGTCTTCCTGATCCTTGACTTCAGAATTGGACTACAGTCTTCCTGATCCTTGACTTCAGAATCGGACTACAGTCTTCCTGATCCTTGACTTCAGAATCGAACTACAGTCTTCCTGATCCTTGACTTCAGAATCGAACTACAGTCTTCCTGATCCTTGACTTCAGAATCGAACTACAGTCTTCCTGATCCTTGACTTCAGAATCGAACTACAGTCTTCCTGATCCTTGACTTCAGAATCGAAATTAAAGTCGGAGTAAGACTTGTCTGAATGGGCCTGGTGATAGGGAAAGCAAGACCTCACGCCAAAAATTAGTAGAGGTTCCATATTAGGCGCCCTGACTACGTTTGAATGCACAGCGGACCATGGTTAACAAAACATGTCCTCGTCAATCGTCTAACAATCGCCTAACAATCGCCTAACAATCACCTAACAATCACTTAACATATGTCAGATTAGCTCCCTTGACGACGATGCTTTCTTAACGACGAGGCTGCTTTTATACTCAACACTCTGTATAATTGTGTGTTTCTAATGTTTTCCTGATTATGACAAACACTCAAAATTGCATTATAATCTCTAATAGAAGATAATGTGGAACTTTGCTGCTGCATGTTAGTTCTATGTTTGTTTCTATCCATTGATCTACATCTTATTTAGTTCTCTTGTTTTTGTTCTATGTCATATTGTGTTATATTTCAGTTGTTCTATGTCATATTGTGTTATATTTAAGTTGTTCTATGACAAATTGCGTTACATTTAAGTTGTTCTATGTCCCATCGTGATATATTTGAGTTGTTCTATGTCACAATGTGTTATTTTTCTGCTGTTTTATATTCTATTGTAACTTGACGACTTATTCATCTCCGCTCCTCATCGTAGAATATAGGGCCCCAATAGTTGTTCCCCACCCTCGCAGAATATAGGGCCCTAATAGTTGTTCCCCACCCTCGCAGAATATAGGGCCCCAATAGTTGTTCCCCACCCCCGTGGAATATAGGGCCCCAATAGTTCCTCCCCACTTATCCCGGTCTCTGGTTATATTTTAGTGGCCTCCAAGGATAGGCCAGCATCCTTCAGTTCCTCAAGAAGAATCCTGGGCAGTATAGGACCTCCTCTTCTCCCTTTCTATTGCTAGCTCCACTTAAATGACTGTCTAGTAACAGTCAACTGTGTTTTCCGCAGAATATGCCAGAACCAAACTGGGTCATTATGGTTTCCTGTTCGGTTCTTATACACAGGTCTGTGTCTGCAACTGTGTACTACCATCTCAGTCTGAGAATACACAGGTCTGTGTCTGCAACTGTGTCCTACCATCTCAGTCTGAGAATACACAGGTCTGTGTCTGCAGCTGTGTCCTACCATCTCAGTCTGAGAATACACAGGTCTGTGTCTGCAACTGTGTCCTACCATCTCAGTCTGAGAATACACAGGTCTGTGTCTGCAACTGTGTCCTACCATCTCAGTCTGAGAATACACAGGTCTGTGTCTGCAACTGTGTCCTACCATCTCAGTCTGAGAATACACAGGTCTGTGTCTGCAACTGTGTCCTACCATCTCAGTCTGAGAATACACAGGTCTGTGTCTGCAACTGTGTCCTACCATCTCAGTCTGAGAATACACAGAAGACATCTGTTGACAAAGGTCTGAATCTTAATTGTATTCAACATGATGTCTCGCCACGTTTCCCAGACACACCAGACATATTTCACATTTGATCTGAATATCATGAGTTGTATCCCAAATCCCATTGCTTAAATGTTTGACAAGAATGAGACGCAAGATTCATCAATTAAAACTTCGGCTATAAGCTCATATGTCTTTGTAACACTGCGCTTTGTAACACTGCGCTTTGTCATACTGCGCTTTGTAACACTGCGCTTTGTAACACTGCGCTTTGTCATACTGCGCTTTGTCATACTGCGTTTTGTAACACTGCGGTTTATAACACTGCTCTTTATAACTCAGCTCTTTATAACTCAGCTCTTTATAACTCAGCTCTTTATAACACTGCTCTTTATAACTCAGCTCTTTATAACTCAGCTCTTTATAACTCAGCTCTTTATAACTCAGCTCTTTATAACTCAGCAATCTTTTCTTTGAAGTTCTCGTGTAGACTCCAGTAAATGCGAAATCAAATAATGTATTATTCTGCTCATGTAGTCACCAACAGTCAGCTCATATACTTTGTGTTGTTTCTTTTTTATTGTTAATATTGGTTGTGTCGCTTGTTGTGTGCCGCGTGTTGTGTGCAGCCTGTTGTGTGCCGCGTGTGGTGTTTCGCGAGTGGTGTGTCGCTCGTTGTGTGTTGCTCGTTGTGTGCCGCCTGTTGTGTCCCGCTTGTTGTGTGCCGCCTGTGTACCGGATACCTGTATCGTCGTGTGTGTGTGTGTGTGTGAGGGAGTGTCTGTGTATGGGGTGTGCGTGTGTGTGTGAGTGGGTGTCTGTGGTGTGTGGGTGTGTGTGCGTAATGTGTCTACAGTACAGTTCAGATTTGACCCTTGTGCTGGTTGAGTTGAGGAGTGTCCTCTGTGAGATGTGTCTTTTGATGTGTTGTCGTGTGACCCTTCACTGTGCTACATGTGCTGTATGATAGTCATTTTACCGTGTGCTGTGTGACGCGTGACATGTGTTGTGTGATAGTCATTTTACCGTGTGCTGTGTGACGCGTGACATGTGTTGTATGATAGTCATTTTACCGTGTGCTGTGTGACGCGTGACATGTGCTGTATGATAGTCATTTTACCGTGTGCTGTGTGACGCGTGACATGTGCTGTATGATAGTCATTTTACCGTGTGCTGTGTGACGCGTGACATGTGTTGTATAATAGTCATTTTACCGTGTGCTGTGTGACGCGTGACATGTGTTGTATAATAGCCCTTTTTACCGTGTGCTGTGTGACGCGTGACATGTGCTGTATGATAGTCATTTTACCGTGTGCTGTGTGACGCGTGACATGTGCTGTAGGATAGTCATTTTACCGTGTGCTGTGTGACGCGTGACATGTGCTGTATGATAGTCATTTTACCGTGTGCTGTGTGACGCGTGACATGTGTTGTATAATAGTCATTTTACCGTGTGCTGTGTGACGCGTGACATGTGTTGTATAATAGTCCTTTTACCGTGTGCTGTGTGACGCGTGACATGTGCTGTATGATAGTCCTTTACCGTGTGATGGGGACGCGTGACGTGTGCTGTCTAACGTGTGCTGAATGATTGTGTATTTGTTTGTTTATTTGTTACGAACAACCAGGAAGTACATGTTTTCACAGAAGAGAGAGAGAGAGAGAGAGAGAGAGAGAGAGAGAGAGAGAGAAGTTGTAGAGATGTTGTGCATACTAAACAGTATTGAACAGTTATCGTTTTCTTACACAAAGCCGGAAGTTGCAGATACTCCTAATCATATGGCGTATGTTGATGGTTACTGCAGTATTCGATCAGTTCTAGCGCACTAGATGCTCTAGAAACACGCTCCTTGTATGAGCTATATTTTGTGATCTGTATGTGGTTTTAGTTCAAGAGCTTCGTCTGCGTTCCCCCTAGAACAACAACTTGTTGACCACTACTTGTATCCAGAATGTGATTGTTGTCAGCGTTCTTACTGGACAACCAAATATTCGTACAAACGGCAAATTGATCTCGCTATATAAGAGATCCCCTTTCAGCATCTTCTTGAAGCATGTGTGTGTGATCTGAGCTTTAGAGCGAGGGCACATTCTACCATGTTTGCTATAGTGGAAGACCACTACAGATGTGGAACTTGCAGCTTACGTTTGGGACTAGTATCTTTTGAATTGTGCCACGAAATATGAAGTTTTAGTTATAATTTCCATGGGAGACAAATGTTGGTAACAGCAACACTAACAGGACTAATGAATCAACTGTATAAATCACATGTCTCGTGTTGGTACGACACTCATTGACAGCTTTGTGTCTCTCACGGTCAACGTAAAGCTGTCAATCTCTTTTACATTCCAGAAGAGGACATGAGAATCATCGACCACTAACAGATTTTTCCAAGACCATCAACTCTGGCACGACCAATCAGTTCCAACTATCATTTCATCAAGTGCCTGTGTCGACAGACAACAAATTAAGCACACACTGTAACTGTGACAGCACTCAAGTCTAATGTGTCGAACAGAGGTAAAAGTGTGCTGCACACTGTCACTATGAGACAATGTTCGTATGATATGTGCAAACGAAAGATGTGTGAGAGTACTGATGTTGTACCCACTTTTTCCCGATGTCTTCATCTCTCAACCGGTCTCTTCTTTATACTTCCAACATTCTGCGTAGATACTTCATCTCTGTCGTGACTAGTTTTCCTCTATCGTTTGATGTCCGCGTGCAGGTTTGATACTGGTAACATAATGTGGGGAGAAAGATTGTGTTGAACATTGCTGTATTAGTATTCATGGTGACATGCTTGCATTTCAAACTTGATACCATTTGTCCTATTGTTTGCTTTGTTGCATCTATATTTGACTTCATTAGTTATTCTTTCATTTGCTGAACAAATTCTCTCTAGGTATGTCCAGTCTTTGACAAGATACGCTTACCATAACTAAATAATAAATGAACAAATGACTGATGACATGAAAGAAAGACAAAGTTCTGGTATGATACTGTTGTATGTAACACATCTCTATTGATATCTACATCATGATAAGCACAATTTTATACAAATCAAAACATTAGAAAGAAGTTTATGAAATAAAATGATAAAAATTGATCACAGAAAACAACATCAAAATATAACATTGTTCAAGAAATAAATAAATACAAAACTTTCTTCTCTAGACTCCACATCACCTCTCAGTTGTATGTTGTTCAGTTATCCTTACTTTATTCATGTCTTTCTCACATTCTCTCTCTCTCATTTTCTATGTCACATATTTTCTGTCTTTATTTCTCACGCGCTCACTCTCTCTCCTTTAGCAAACTTAGCGTACTTGTTCTTATATCTCCGTGTTGTCCAGTTGTCTTCTCTTACTATCATCCTTCACGAGTCTATATCTTATTCTTCTCACAACACATTTCAAACTGACACCATGATATCACAATTTTATATTGACATTTTTTTCTTCACAAACATGTAAAGAGGTCACAGCATCTACTACCACCATACCACATATCACATATCACATACCACATATCAAACTTGTCAAAACATCACAGCATCACCCACCACATACCACATATCAAACGTGTCAAAACATCACAGCATCACCCACCACATACCACATATCAAACGTGTCAAAACATCACAGCATCACCCACCACATACCACATATCAAACATGTGAAAAAGTCCCAGCACCTACTACCACATACCACATATCAAACATGGGAAAAAGTCCCAAGAACTAGTACCACAAATCCATTTGAAGCATGTCAAGAGTCAGCACAGCATCATCTACCACCTATTACTAACAAACTTGTGAAAAAAGTCTCAGCATATGCTACCACCTACCACTATCAATGAAATTGATTGTAAAAGTTATAAGACGTGTCCTTGTTGTAAACATACTCCGGCTCCGTGGGTGGTGGATAACAGTCGATTTCGTTGCTTTTTTTGTTGCTAATCTTCAAGTGGCTAGCAAAGTTATCGCCGTCGTCGAGAATCTGTGGCTTGCCGTGGAGGCCCCCATTCTGGACGTACGTGTTGTAGCTTTTGGGAGGAGGGTCGTCGATGAGCACCTCGTTGTCGTTATCGAAGGGTTTGTACATGTAGATGTTGCGAAGGAAGAACAGGAGAGGTGCGTACAGGATGTTCGTCAAGAAGATAAGAATGTTCAGCCACATGAAACCAATGCTGGAGACGATGCTGCCAGCCACAATTGGGCCTATGGCGTATGCTAGGGAGTAGGAGATGTCAGCAATGGCATACACACTTCCGTATACACTGGCATGTCGAACATCCACCAGATATCCTAACGTCGGCAGCAGTGCGGTATCGACAAGGGCAATGCCGAAACAGACGCCCATTATAGGGAAGATTACAGTGAAGAACTTGTGACAGAACGGAATAAAGAAACAGAAGATGCCTTCCATGGAAAGTCCAATCAGCGCCATCACCCACTGGTACTGCTTAAACTTATAGGCAAGCTTGACTGTGATGTAAACACCGATCACGTGAGGAATAAAGGCGGGAAGCCAGCAGAAACCAATCTGCCATTCGTCTGCTCCCATTGTGACCTTCATCCACAAGGATATGGTTGGTTCCAAGAATGCTAATGAGACGTTGGCCATAGCTAGAGCACCAGCAGCGATAGCGATATATGGATCCATTAACAGCCTGTAGATGGGTGTCCCTTTAGGTCTTTCCTCTCTGGTCAGCATGGAACGCTCTAGTCGCACAGGTTTCATGACCAATATCATCAGAATCCCATCAATGAGACAAACTATGGCCAGAATAACAAAAGGAACAGTTTTTCCAGCAAATTCGTACAAGATTCCTCCAAATGGCGGAGCGAACAGACTTCCGAAAGAGATGAACGCCAAAGCTATGCCAAGAGATGTAGTTCTTTCAGATTCTTCCGTGAAGCGATCAGCTATCATAGCCAAACCTGAAGTGTCTGCGAAAGCTGAACCCAAACCTTGCAGACTTCGAGCCAGGAAGAGCACTGCATAACTGTTTCCTAGCGCAAACACAGACGTGGAGAAGAACATGATCGTCAAGCCAATCATCATAGGGATATCGTAACCAATTCTATCAATAAGAGCTCCAGTGAAAGGATTCACAAACAGCTGACAGATGGCCTTGGAAGCAAATAAGACACCGATAGCTAGACCTTCGTCACCGTATGAAATAGGAGGCGGTGGAACAGGTATCTTCAGCAGGTATATTCTATTGTCATGATGGTCTGGGTGCCAGGTATTGTTGACAGCTAAAACTGCATCTTCGGGAACATTAACTATCTCTCCATTCTTGAACTGTCCGCTTGGGTTGAGTTTATGAGCCACCACGTAACCATGTGTTACATCCATACTATCATTAGATGTATGGTTATAATTATAATATCTGTACTGGTATTTGGTCTCCTCTTGTATCTCCTTCTGTTGTGTTAGAAAATTGGGAATAATTGGTACAATCACCATGTACAGCATGTTGTCCAGCAGTAGAGCAATACATACAATGACCAGCACAAGTCGTCGTTGTGATTTTGGGTCGCGGATTCTGTCCTGAAACTTGTGCCATCTTGTGGTAACAATGTCCACTGCCCTTGTGGAGATCGTCATTTTCAAAGCTGTTTCTGTGGAATATTTGACAATATAGTTTTAGAAGTTTATGCTGTGATTTTAATGATGGTGTTGTAACACTTTCAGATGGCCACCGTTCATATCTGTTAGATAATGTGCAGCCAAACACTGGCTCGTGTAAACATACGCGGTCTGGTTGATCCAAGTGTCTGTTCTCTGTATTTACTGCAAGCTGTGAGAACACACAAATCAAGAAAATCATTACCACAATAGTTGAAATAAAATAATTAAAAATTGCATCAAATCTTCAAAATTGGTTTACAAATGTGTCCGCAATTCACAGTTTCGTTTCTGGGTAAAACTCGTACTGTGCACGTCACAATTTTTAGATTTATTTCTTCACTTCTTAGTTTGTAACAGAAGCTGTTAGTTACTGGTAGGTTCTCAGTTTGTAACAGAAGCTGTTAGTTACTGGTAGGTTCTCAGTTTGTAACAGAAGCTGTTAGTTACTGGTAGGCAACTATTATTTCTTCACTTCTTAGTTTGTAACAGAAGCTGTTAGTTACTGGTAGGTTCTCAGTTTGTAACAGAAGCTGTTAGTTACTGTTAGGTTCTCAGTTTGTAACAGAAGCTGTAAAAATGGTCCACCTTCAGATCTCCATCAGTTCTCTGGTGAGGATGTAGAAATGTTCCACCTTCAGATCTCCATCAGTTCTCTGCTGAGTTGGTGCTAACTAGATACATTTCCTAATGGATAGCAGGAACAAAATGTCATTTACATCAGACTACATGACCTCACTGTGTCAGTCACGTGTTGTCCTGAATACATACAAATGTCAGTTCCGGTCAGGGTCATGTGTACTAGAAAAACGCAAGGTCCAGATGAAACTTTGCGATAGTAAGAGGAATAAGCAAGCGTTGCGATGTTGAGAGAAGTACTTAAGCGTTGCGATGTTGAGAGAAGTACTTAAGCGTTGCGATGGTGAGAGAAGTACTTAAGCGTTGCGATGGTAAGAGGAATACTCACTCTGAAATGTGAATGTACTTGATTAAGTCTTGAGTATCATTCAATAGATTCAACATTTCAAATTTATCAACACTTATGTTCAACTTCTGTCCAACAAAATTATATCTTGTTCAACATCATTTCATCGATTCTTCGTCTTGCTCAGCTTTTTTCTATCCAAAGTATATATATATATATATATATATATATATATATATAACCAACTCTGAAGTACTGTAACGTGCAAACTTGCCTTTCATCATGGACATGCTCAGCAGTAGATGACTTAGATGGCTAGGGCATGTGCGAAGAAGGAACAATGGCAGCATTCCTAAACAAATGTTGTTCTGTGAACTTTCAGAGGGGAAGAGGCACCAAAGCATACCACTGCTCAGATATAAAGATGTCTACAAGGCCTCAATAAATAACTTTTCTATCGGTTCTAGCAAATGGGAACAACTGGCTGATGATCGAGATATATGGAGAACAACATTGCGCAAAGGTACAGAATGTTTTGAAGAGAGACTTAGGGATGAGTTGAAAGACAAGAGAGACAAGCGAAAACTCAGAAGTTGTCACAGTAAAACACTTGCCAATTGACTGTCTGTAAAGACAAGAGAGAAAAGTGAAAACTCAGAAGGTGTCACAGTAAAACATTTGCCAATTGACTGTCTGTAAAGACGAAAAAGACCATATAAATATATCAGACAATAAAATCCAGTGGTTGTGGAGGCAGAAGTTCAGACGTTAATTTCTGAGAACGATGTAATCATTTATATAGAAGGGTCAGTGATTCAATACGTGCGGAGATCATGGGCTTTCACTGCTCAAGTCAGAGGTGAGGCGGAGATCATGGGCTTTCACTGCTCAAGTCAGAGGTGAGGCGGAGATCATGGGCTTTCACTGCTCAAGTCAGAGGTGAGGTTGTGAAGGAAGACAGTGGTAGTTTTGCAGTAACTACAAGCAGTCTCACTATGGATATCATGGAAGTAACTTAAATCTAAAGCTATGTTCTGGTTGGATACACCGACTTTTATCCATGCATGTTTTCTTAGTGACTCGATGAGTATGCTCAGGAAGATTGAAACAGGCTGGGTTTGGAGACAATGGTAGGAGTTTCTGAGAAGGACTAGGCTGACCAAATTCAGTTTTATTGTTGTGTCATGACATGCAAGTCTAAGGGAATAGAGTATGCTTATGTAGATTGAAACAGGCTGGACTCGGAGACAATGGCTGGAGTTGTTAAAGAAATCTAAGCTGATAAAAATCAGTTTTATTTTGTGTCAGGACATGCAAGTATAAGGAGAAATGGACGCGCCGATAGGTTTGCAGGTATGGCTGCTGTCAAAAACGGGTGAGCAATTGACCAGGTTGATACTCTAAATTCCCAAAGGGAGAGAGGACGTGTAAATGCTTCAAGTAATAATGGTGAATCTACAACACTAACCAGACTACAAGAATACCAAGTCAAATGTGGTGTAGCTACAACACTAACCAGACTGCAAGAATACCAAGTCAAATGTGGTGAATCTACAACACTAACCAGACTGCAAGAATACCAAGTCAAATGTGGTGTAGCTACAACACTAACCAGACTGCAAGAATACCAAGTCAAATGTGGTGTAGCTACAACACTAACCAGACTGCAAGAATACCAAGTCAAATGTGGTGTAGTTAGACAAGAGCACTATACTGATAGTCAAAAAAGAATAGTAAATCAACAAAGAACCGGTGTCGTTAGTTGACCCATGCTGAGAGACTTACTGAGGAGGAGATCGGAGCGCTTATTAACTAATTGGGGTTCGATGTGCAGGGGTGATGATCCGACGACTAAACTAAGAGACATACTGAGGAGGAGATCGGCGCAATTATGGACCAATTTGTTCGATGTGCAGTGATGATGATCAAACGACTAAACTAAACAAATACCAACAAAAGTCTATCATGTACAACTTCTATCCAACAAAAGTCTATCTTGTACAACTTCTATCCAACAAAAGTCTATCTTGTTCAACTTCTATCCAACAAAAGTCTATTTTGTACAACTTCTATCCAACAAAAGTCTATCTTGTACAACTTCTATCCAACAAAAGTCTATCTTGTACAACTTCTATCCAACAAAAGTCTATCTTGTACAACTTCTATCCAACAAAAGTCTATCTTGTACAACTTCTATCCAACAAAAGTCTATCCTGTACAACTTCTATCCAACAAAAGTCTATCTTGTACAACTTCTATCCAACAAAAGTCTATCCTGTACAACTTCTATCCAACAAAAGTCTATCCTGTACAACTTCTATCCAACAAAAGTCTATCTTGTACAACTTCTATCCAACAAAAGTCTATCCTGTACAACTTCTATCCAACAAAAGTCTATCTTGTTCAACTTCTATCCAACAAAAGTCTATCGTGTACAACTTCTATCCAACAAAAGTCTATCTTGTTCAACTTCTATCCAACAAAAGTCTATTTTGTACAACTTCTATCCAACAAAAGTCTATCTTGTACAACTTCTATCCAACAAAAGTCTATCTTGTACAACTTCTATCCAACAAAAGTCTATCTTGTACAACTTATATCCAACAAAAGTCTATCCTGTACAACTTCTATCCAACAAAAGTCTATCTTGTACAACTTCTATCCAACAAAAGTCTATCCTGTACAACTTCTATCCAACAAAAGTCTATCCTGTACAACTTCTATCCAACAAAAGTCTATTGTGTACAACTTCTATCCAACAAAAGTCTATCTTGTACAACTTCTATCCAACAAAAGTCTATTGTGTACAACTTCTATCCAACAAAAGTCTATCTTGTACAACTTCTATCCAACATAACCATAACTTGTACAACTTCTATCCAACAAAAGTCTATCGTGTACAACTTCTATCCAACAAAAGTCTATCTTGTACAACTTCTATCCAACAAAAGTCTATCTTGTACAACTTCTATCCAACAAAAGTCTATCTTGTACAACTTCTATCCAACAAAAGTCTATCATGTGCAACTTCTATCCAACAAAAGTCTATCCTGTACAACTTCTATCCAACAAAAGTCTATCATGTACAACTACTATCCAACAAAAGTCTATCATGTACAACTTCTATCCAACAAAAGTCTATCTTGTACAACTTCTATCCAACAAAAGTCTATTTTGTACAACTTCTATCCAACAAAAGTCTATCATGTACAACTTCTATCCAACAAAAGTCTATCTTGTACAACTTCTATCCAACAAAAGTCTATCTTGTACAACTTCTATCCAACAAAAGTCTATCTTGTACAACTTCTATCCAACATAACCATATCGTGTTCAATCTCTGCATAATAAAAGTATGTAGTTCTTCTATGTTCTTGTCTGTCTAAATTGTCTGTCTGTGCATACAGCAGGTGCATAGATAGATAGACATATATCTTATTATATAGAACGTCTCTTACCTGTAAATTGTGTATTCTGTATGTCTTGTTCAACTAATAGAATTTTAATTCAATCAAGGCACTAAACAATCTTCAATCTGGTTCAATATTATCTGCTCACATCAGCCATATTCACAGAATGGGGGGAGGCGGTATCCCCTAGACTCAAACCCTTCTCGTCTCGTTAGAAAACTAGTTTTGTAAGAATGTTAAGCTTGCAGCCCTTGTTTCCACAATTCTCAGCCGAACTCTTGCATCCCTCCCCTTCCCTGCAAGTCTGCGAGGTCCTACAAAGCATCAATATCCCGTTCTCGGATTGGTTGCTGACGTAGGTAAGCACCGCCTACGATGAACGGTCCCCGTGAGCGGTTGTCACTCCTCTGGCCAGTTGCACGTCTATCTACCTCGTCCCCTTGTCAACCCTGCCACAGATCGATCTGATCTGGCGCACGCGCAGACCTCACCCGTCAACGCCTTGTTTAGAAGTAGTGAATATTGAATAGAAAGACGACGGTGACGGTGTGACAAAGACACCAGTTACACTATCTCATGCCTTGATGTCCCGCTCTCATATTTGAGTGCTTCACCGGAGACAAGTCACACCATCAACAGTTCTGCTCACATCAACTCTGAGTCGGGGAATATCACTGAATCTCACATGAATTATTCTCACAGAGATACAACACGTTGTTAAACAATTGTATATATTTCACAGAAATCATTCTTGGCATTATGCAGTTAGAAACAAACAAAAACAATTTCAAATAGTTGTTGTTTTTGTCATCTACGTTGTTATCATTGTTGACGTGTATGTGTGTGTATGTGTGTGTGTGTGTGTGTGTATTGGGGGTGGGGGTGGGTGTATTCTTGTTTCTTTTTCTATGGCAAATGAAAGACAGAAGTGGTGTCAATTAGAACAAATATTTGCCGTTTGAGGAAATGAATACCTCTGATATTCTAAATATTATCTTACAAACTTCGTCAAGTCAGTAACGGAAGTGAAATAATATCAATTAGATATATGATATGGAATATAATGTCACATAAATGGAACTTAGTTTTAGTCAACAATATAACATTTGACGTCGATTGTGTATACGGTATAATAACATAATATGTATGAAGTGATACAACATTGACTTATGAAGTGATACAACATTGACTTATGAAGTGATACAACATTGACTTATGAAGTGATACAACATTGACTTATGAAGTGATACAACATTGACTTATGAAGTGATACAACATTGACTTATGAAGTGATACAACATTGACTTATGAAGTGATACAACTTGACTTATTTTATAAGCAATAACAAGATTTCAGGAGAAGTGATGAAATCAGAGACATATCTGGTCAACCACTAGTGACAACTGTTATAAGAAGAGAAGATGGAGATATGTTGGGCACACCTTGAGGAGAAATGATCAACGAATATCAAAGCAAGCATTGAAGTGGGATGCAAAGGGTTCAAGAAAGAGAGGTCGACCTAAAGAGACCCTGAAACGAACTTTGCTGAAAGAGGCAGGAAATATCGGTCTCAGTTCCATGGAGGAGATTGAGCGAGTTGCCCAGGATAGAGCGGTATGGAGAAATTACTTGCAGGCCCTATGTAACGTATAACAGTACGAGAGAAATTATTATTATACGTAACACGTGCTAGCAAGTTATAGTACTCAGTATGTAACAAGTGCTAGCAAGTTATAGTACTCAGTATGTAGCAAGTGCTAGCAAGTTATAGTACTCAGTATGTAACAAGTGCTAGCAAGTTATAGTACTCAGTATGTAACACGTGCTAGCAAGTTATAGTACTCAGTATGTAACACGTGCTAGCAAGTTACAGTACTCAGTATGTAACACATGCTAGCAAGTTATAGTACTCAGTATGTAACAAGTGCTAGCAAGTTATAGTACTCAGTATGTAACAAGTGCTAGCAAGTTATAGTACTCAGTATGTAACAAGTGCTAGCAAGTTATAGTACTCAGTATGTAACAAGTGCTAGCAAGTTATAGTACTCAGTATGTAACAAGTGCTAGCAAGTTATAGTACTCAGTATGTAACAAGTGCTAGCAAGTTATAGTACTCAGTGTGTAACAAGTGCTAGCAAGTTATAGTACTCAGTATGTAACAAGTGCTAGCAAGTTATAGTACTCAGTATGTAACAAGTGCTAGCAAGTTATAGTACTCAGTATGTAACACATGCTAGCAAGTTATAGTACTCAGTGTGTAACAAGTGCTAGCAAGTTATAGTACTCAGTATGTAACAAGTGCTAGCAAGTTATAGTACTCAGTATGTAACACATGCTAGCAAGTTATAGTACTCAGTGTGTAACAAGTGCTAGCAAGTTATAGTACTCAGTATGTAACACGTGCTAGCAAGTTATAGTACTCAGTATGTAACAAGTGCTAGCAAGTTATAGTACTCAATATGTAACAAGTGCTAGGAAGACTGTAATAATTTTGGGATATCAATAATTGAACGGATAATGAAGTAGAATATAAATGAGATTGATATGTAGTTCTACAGATGCACACAGATATATAAAGTCAACGTTTCAACAGAAAAGCCTTTATCAAGATCGAGTAAACACAGAAACAAGAGAGGATAGCTGTACTACATCTGTAAGATTAACTAACTTCCTGTACAAGATGGCGTGTTGTTTTTATTCCTGCCAGATTTCAGAAATCATGTTTCAACTCTGAAATATCAGAAGTATTAAGATTTAGGTTGACAGGGAAACCCTTAGATAATCCAATTTGTGATTGTCTGAGCAGCTTTGGTACAACTGTGATAGTCCCAGTCTGCCGGAAGTGGATTATGTTGGATTAACAAAACAATGGTTCACTATACTTTGTGCTATCAATGTCCAAATTAGAGACTTACAGACAATGCAAACAGGAACATACAACAACAGAGATTAAACAAAGAGAGAAAATTGGGGAAGTAACAATAAGAGATAACATTCAACAAGAGACTGCTAGAAACTTGAGAAGAACAACATAAATTCGAAATTATATTAAGAAATAAGAAACCAAATAGTTGAGTTATGTAACACAATTACCATCCAACAGTACATCACAACAAGCACTACTAATTAGATACAACAGTACATCACAACGAGCACTACTAATCAGATACAACAGTACATCACAACAAGCACTACTAATTAGATACAACAGTACATCACAACACGCGCTACTAATCAGATACAACAGTACATCACAACACGCGCTACTAATCAGATACAACAGTACATCACAACGAGCACTACTAATTAGATACAACAGTACATCACAACACGCGCTACTAATCAGATACAACAGTACATCACAACACGCGCTACTAATCAGATACAACAGTACATCACAACACGCGCTACTAATCAGATACAACAGTACATCACAACACGCGCTACTAATTAGATACAACAGTACATCACAACACGCGCTACTAATTAGATACAACAACGGTTTCAAGGCTAAAAGTTGGTTCAGAAAAAGATGGAGTGTAGTAATATCAAAAATGATCAGAAAATCCAGGTACGAGACGTGCTAGAATGATCAGAAAATCCAGGTACGAGACGTGCTCGAATGATCAGAAAATCCAGGTACGAGACGTGCTAGAATGATCAGAAAATCCAGGTACGAGACGTGCTAGAATGATCAGAAAATCCAGGTACGAGACGTGCACGAATGTATCAACTGTTTGTTTATCATAACGTTGAAATGCAACATAACAGAAATAAAAATCAAACACAGGGCAAAAATATATAAAGATTAGAAATACATCACATAACAAGGATTATGTGACGTATATACTACTAGTTAGCAAGACGAGGATTATGTGACGTATATACTACTAGCTAGCAAGACAAGGATTATGTGACGTATATACTACTAGCTAGCAAGACAAGGATTATGTGACGTATATACTGCTCGCTATCAACATTAGAAAATAGAACAAGCATAGCAAGCAATATAGACTATCCTTTCTCTAAACAAGGATAGCAAGCAATATAGACTATCCTTTCTCTAAACAAGGATAGCAAGCAATATAGACTATCCTTTCTCTAAACAAGGATAGCCAGCAATATATATTATTCTTTTTCTAAACAAGGATATCGAGCAATATATACTATTCTTTCTCTAAAGAAGGATAGCCAGCAATATAAATTATTCTTTTTCTAAATTTCACACAATTAGTAAAGTCTCACTTCCATAGATGAGATCCTCCAAGAGAAGCAGACGTTAAATTGAGGGAATGAACACTAAACGAGATATGAAGAAGCAGACGTTAAATTGAGGGAATGAACACTAAAACGAGATATGAAGAAGCAGACGTTAAATTGAGGGAATGAACACTAAACGAGATATGAAGAAGCAGACGTTAAATTGAGGGAATGAACACTAAACGAGATATGAAGAAGCAGACGTTAAATTGAGGGAATGAACACTAAACGAGATATGAAGAAGCAGACGTTAAATTGAGGGAATGAACACTAAACGAGATATGAAGAAGCAGACGTTAAATTGAGGGAATTAACACTAAACGAGATATGAAGAAGCAGACGTTAAATTGAGGGAATGAACACTAAACGAGATATGAAGAAGCAGACGTTAAATTGAGGGAATGAACACTAAACGAGATATGAAGAAGCAGACGTTAAATTGAGGGAATTAACACTAAACAAGCAATGGAGAAGCAGACGTTAAATCGAGAGAATTAACACTAAACAAGCAATGGAGAAGCAGGAAGTAAGAGACAGATAATAGATTTGTCAACATATCTCAAGTGAAGTCAAATTAAATGATAGCATAGATAACTTTAAGCATATTGAAAGTAAGTTGAGTCCATTTTAAAATAGATGTCTGAGAAAATAAGGAACATAAAATGGAATGAATTCAGAAGAAATGATGATATCAAAGAAATGTCTGATGGTCAACCGCTAGTAAGATCTGCTAAACGAAATAGAAGATACAAATATATTGGGCATGATATGAGAATACTTATCACAGAATAACTAAGCAGACATTGAAGTGGGAGGCACGTTGTTCAAGAAACAAGTGATATCCTAGAGAAACCTTGAAATGAACTTTAGTGTGAGAAGCAGGAAATATCTGACTCAAATCAATAAAATAGGCTGAACAAGTTGCCCAGGATAGAACGGTATGGAGAAATTGCTTGCTGGTGCAATGTAACGTATAACGGTAGGAGAGAAATATAATAATTTGTAAAAAAAGAACTTTGTTCCAAGACTCAAGTGTTTATTCTGTTCCAAGACTCAAGTGTTTATTCTGTTCCAAGACTCAAGTGTTTATTCTGTTCCAAGACTCAAGTGTTTATTCTGTTCCAAGACTCAAGTGTTTATTCTGTTCCAAGACTCAAGTGTTTATTCTGTTCCAAGACTCAAGTGTTATTCTGTTCCAAGACTCAAGTGTTTATTCTTTTCCAAGACTCAAGTGTTTATTCTGTTCCAAGACTCAAGTGTTTATTCTGTTCCAAGACTCAAGTGTTTATTCTGTTCCAAGACTCAAGTGTTTATTCTGTTCCAAGACTCAAGTGTTTATTCTGTTCCAAGACTCAAGTGTTTATTCTGTTCCAAGACTCAAGTGTTTATTCTGTCATGGATGGTAAAAGTAACTCTAGAAAATAACACCATACTAATGTGAAACACATGCCCGCCTGCCCAGTGTGTTCGTAGCGCGTTGGACAAGCAGGTGACAAGCTACCTGTGGGTGCAGTTCAATTCCTCGGGCTGGCAGAAAAGCTACAGGTTCTCCTGATTTACAGTGATGTCACTGGCACCGAGCCGAAGAGCTGAAAGCTCAAGTGCTTCTGAATCGAGAAAAAAAAAGGAAAAACATACAGGTTGAACATCTAGATAGCGACAGTTGGATTGAAAGTTGGAGTGGCCAGAAAAGGGCATTACAAAAGGCGTTTGACTAGGCTCGTCAGTCAACATCGAACTGGTACGGTTAAGTGCAGGACGTGTTTGGAGATGTTGTGAAGGTGATCGAGGCACCTATGAACATGTCTGTAGTGTATTGAAGATATTCCTAACTAAGATATTCTCAACTGAAAATGAACACAAGTTTAGTGTGGTCAGTCACAAATGTGGTAACCATGTGATGGCTAGTAGATGCTATAACGTTGGTTCTAACTACTGAAAATGAACACAAGTTTAGTGTGGTCAGTCACAAATGTGGTAACCATGTGGTGGCTAGTAGATGCTATAACGTTGGTTCTAACAAAGGGGTCATTAGATTGTAGTCTCGCCTACAGACCACTAAAGAAATATATTCACAGACATAGCCAGTTTGATTACAATAGAAGAAGATGCAGATATTCAAATAATCATTTTTTTAAACTGCTAAACCGTGAGGACGATATAGGGCATCACAAACCTGTCCCGGTCTAATAAAGGGTTAGAAAGTCGAAGTTCTAAGTAGATAATTAAAATGTAACGGTCAGTTATGCCATCAACACGATTACCGGCAGAATCTTTGATATGATTAGTACACAGAAATCTCAAGTATTTTATCCTTATCTAAAGTCTCCATATTGTTTTACTTTAACTAAAGTCTTCAATAGTTTTATCCTTGTCTAAAGTCTCCAGTATTTTTATCCTTATCTAAAGTCTCCAGTATTTTTATCCTTATCTAAAGTCTTCAGTATTTTATCCTTATCTAAAATCTCCATATGGTTTTACTTTGACTAAAGTCTTCATTTGTTTATCCTTGTCTAAAGTCTTCAATAGTTTTATCCTTGTCTAAAGTCTTCAATAGTCTTATCCTTGTCTAAAGTCTTCAATAGTTTTATCCTTGTCTGCTACATTATTTTGAGATATAGTTTGGTGTATTTTTATTTGTAGTTCATTTCGATAAATTTCGTTTGTAACTTGCAACCTGTGACACTACGAGATAATATAAGAAAATAACATTTCCTGTAGTCTTTTCAAACCTGACGGTATAATGTCACTTCCATTAGTGGGTCTAGATTGTTGTCACAGATTGAATATCCCACCTTGGTCATTAGAAGTTTAAGTACATGCATATATTGTCAGTTCACGTGCTACAATAATATGCTTTAATTGTGTTCGTTTCTTTGATGTCCACGTTTTAGAGCTCTCATGTAATAAGTTATAACACAAGGAAGTGACATTTGATGAGATATACGATAACACTAACAAGAGAAAGTGACGGTTGATGACATGTATTAAAACAATAATAAAAGAAAGTGACATTTGATGACATGTACAATGGTCGCAAGTATCAAGTAATTTATGTTATAACCGTCTGTTATTTCCCACTTCCCCAAATGTTACTGACATGTAGCAGTATGTAGCTACCGTATAATCGGTCGGTCGGTGTGATATCGACCTAGTATCGACGTCCAGCAAACGTTGAGCAATGATGAGTACAAGTTTTGGCGGTTGATTGACATGATTTGGAACTGTTTCTTTCAAATGGACACTTTTGATGGGCACTTCCGGTTATTACAATTGCCCATCCTTATTCACTCCAACGTGTGTGTATGTGTGTCCTGGTGGGTGCTTGCGAGTTTATGTGTGTATGTGTGTGGGTATGTGTGTTGATAAGTGTTTATGTGTATAAGTGTTTGGATGATAGAACCATCATTAATATACTTCACTCGGTCAATAACATCGTTGTTTTGTTTTCTTACACAGTAAGTTCTCGGTAGTAAACAGTCAACTTGGCAGCATCTAGCATGGGGGCAGGGATGCAAGTTCTCGGCAGTAAACTTGGCAGCACCTAGCATGGGGCTGGAATGTAATATCTCGGCAGTAAACAGTTAACTTGGCAGCGTCTAGCATGGGGCAGGGATGCAAGATCTCGGTAGTAAAGAGTAAATCTCACAGCGCCTGCCATGGGCCTGGGGTATAATTTTCAGGAAACTTATAAATTGTATAAATTGTATTTTATTAGTTATTAATAACTTGTACTGCCTGGGGTGGCGTGGCTCTTGCGTCTACTTGTATCGATTTGACACACCCAATTGTTTTATTACAACATCATCATCAAGTGCTATACGAACCAGCGTAGTTTATTTTGTTATTCTACAACTCTCTTGTTCTAGACATGAGTTATGTTTCTGTTTACACGTCATGCTGTTAAGAAATCTGGAAATATTTTCTCTCTATGTCAACCTCTATCTCTCTTCCCTGTATCTTGTCTGTTGTCATAATGTATTCAAGCGTATCTCTTCTCATTAACATATCCCACAGACTGTTCGTATCTTTCTGATGCGTTACATAAGCGATCTTTTCTTGCCGGCTGTCTTGAGAACATTGCAATTTGTCATCTTTTCTTTCCATGATATTTTCATCATTTCTTCTATCAAACCACTGCTCTGTAGTCTCTCATCATTCTTCTATCAAACCACTGCTCTGTAGTCTCTCATCATTTCTTCTATCAAACCACTGCTCTGTAGTCTCTCATCATTTCTTCTATCAAACCCCTGCTCTGTAGTCTCTCATCATTTCTTCTATCAAACCACTGCTCTGTAGTCTCTCATCATTTCTTCTATCAAACCACTGCTCTGTAGTCTCTCATCATTTCTTCTATCAAACCACTGCTCTGTAGTCTCTCATCATTTCTTCTATCAAACCACTGCTCTGTAGTCTCTCATCACTTCTTCTATCAAACCACTGCTCTGTAGTCTCTAATACTTTACTATTCGTGCTGTTTCTTGTCCATGATTGACATCCACATGTTGAGAACTGGTTCTACATAACACTATACTACTCTCACTGTCCATCATACGCTTCCTTACACAACATGTTTACAATAAGTGTTCTTTTAATTACTTAATTTGATCCAGGACCTGGGATGTATCGTCAGTTTCCTATAGAACTAGGAACTCAATCTCCAGGACCTGGGATGTGACGTCAGTTTCCTATAGAACTAGGAACTCAATCTCCAGGATCTAGGATGTGAGGTCAGTTTCCTATAGAACGAGGAACTCAATCTCCAGGATCTAGGATGTGACGTCAGTTTCCTATAGAACGAGGAACTCAATCTCCAGGATCTAGGATGTGACGTCAGTTTCCTATAGAACGAGGAACTCAATCTCCAGGATCTAGGATGTGACGTCAGTTTCCTATAGAACTAGGAACTCAATCTCCAGGATCTAGGATGTGACGTCAGTTTCCTATAGAACTAGGAACTCAATCTCCAGGACCTGGGATGTGTCGTCAGTTTCCTATAGAACTAGGAACTCAATCTCCAGGACCTGGGATGTGACGTCAGTTTCCTATAGAACTAGGAACTCAATCTCCAAGAACTGGGATGTGACGTCAGTTTCCTATAGAACTAGGAACTCAATCTCCAAGAACTGGGATGTGACGTCAGTTTCCTATAGAACTAGGAACTCAATCTCCAGGAACTGGGATGTGACGTCAGTTTCCTATAGAACGAGGAACTCAATCTCCAGGACCTGGGATGTGACGTCAGTTTCCTATAGAACTAGGAACTCAATCTCCAGGAACTGGGATGTGACGTCAGTTTCCTATAGAACTAGGAACTCAATCTCCAGGAACTGGGATGTGACGTCAGTTTCCTATAGAACTAGGAACTCAATCTCCAGGAACTGGGATGTGACGTCAGTTTCCTATAGAACGAGGAACTCAATCTCCAGGACCTGGGATGTGACGTCAGTTTCCTATAGAACTAGGAACTCAATCTCCAGGAACTGGGATGTGACGTCAGTTTCCTATAGAACTAGGAACTCAATCTCCAAGAACTGGGATGTGACGTCAGTTTCCTATAGAACTAGGAACTCAATCTCCAGGAACTGGGATGTGACGTCAGTTTCCTATAGAACGAGGAACTCAATCTCATCTACATTGAGGTCAGGCGCGCTAGAAAAAGTCGAATCTCTCTGAGCGAAAATTTACTGAGTACTATCAGAGCTGGAGGCAGGCGAGTTACCTCAACGTTATAGAGGCAAAATGTCGTCCACATAGAAGGTGGCCCACGGAAATAACAGAGGCAATGAAAGACCCAATTTGATAATCGCAAACAAAAGCCCGTTCTAGAAATTGCATCTTATCCTAAAGCTGTGAGACAAAGCAGAACAAGATAAATACAAAAAAATGACTTTCATTTTCTAGAATGCTATTTTTGGTTAGACTGATTCTATTATTAAATCTGATCTATCTCGTACCATCTGATGTTATCTGAGTTCTAATGTATTTCACTTGATGTACTTGTCTTAACATCGTACAGTTTACTTTGATGGTGCATTTTGATGGAAGCAGCTTTTGTTTGATGTCTATCATTTCTGTCTTCTGTCTTCTATTGATGCGTAGATACTTTCTGTCTTCTGTCTTCTATTGATGCGTAGATACTTTCTGTCTTCTGTCTTCTATTGATGCGTAGATACTTTCTGTCTTCTGTCTTCTATTGATGCGTAGATACTTTCTGTCTTCTGTCTTCTATTGATGCGTAGATACTTTCTGTCTTCTGTCTTCTATTGATGCGTAGATACTTTCTGTCTTCTGTCTTCTATTGATGCGTAGATACTTTCTGTCTTCTGTCTTCTATTGATGCGTAGATACTTTCTGTCTTCTGTCTTCTATTGATGCGTATATACTTTCTGTCTTCTGTCTTCTGTCTTCTATTGATGCGTAGATACTTTCTGTCTTCTGTCTTCTATTGATGCGTAGATACTTTCTGTCTTCTGTCTTCTATTGATGCGTAGATACTTTCTGTCTTCTGTCTTCTATTGATGCGTAGATACTTTCTGTCTTCTGTCTTCTATTGATGCGTAGATACTTTCTGTCTTCTGTCTTCTATTGATGCGTAGATACTTTCTGTCTTCTGTCTTCTATTGATGCGTAGATACTTTCTGTCTTCTGTCTTCTATTGATGCGTAGATACTTTCTGTCTTCTGTCTTCTATTGATGCGTAGATACTTTCTGTCTTCTGTCTTCTATTGATGCGTATATACTTTCTGTCTTCTGTCTTCTGTCTTCTATTGATGCGTAGATACTTTCTGTCTTCTGTCTTCTATTGATGCGTAGATACTTTCTGTCTTCTGTCTTCTATTGATGCGTAGATACTTTCTGTCTTCTGTCTTCTATTGATGCGTAGATACTTTCTGTCACCATCATATTAATTAGTTCCTGCAGATTTATGTCATTTGTCTTTATCAACACAGAGTCGTCAACATACCTCATACTATTGATATGGTATGCTCACTTATCAACACAGAGTCGTCAACATATCTCATATTATTGATATGGTATGCTCACTTATCAACACAGAGTCGTCAACATACCTCATACTATTGATATGGTATGCTCACTTATCAACACAGAGTCGTCAACATATCTCATACTATTGATATGGTATGCTCACTTATCAACACAGAGTCGTCAACATATCTCATACTATTGATATGGTATGCTCACTTATCAACACAGAGTCGTCAGCATACGTGACAAAGTAATGCTCAGGACAAGCTATTTGATGATGATGATGATTCCTGTCAAATATCATTCAATATATAATTGATAAATAAAACAAGTTACTCGTTGTTAGTCCAAGAAGTATAAATATTGGTAAATGTGGGATCACAAGAGAGAGACTTATTGGTAAATAGGGTGTTAGGCCGGTATCTATCTTTAACTCAATCGCATACGATGAGTTACCAGTGTGTTTTCGAGGCGTTCAAGGGCAGCAAATAATAGTAACACTGCGACCTGGAAGACATGTCGTAAGAGACGACTGAGGTAGGGGTCTAGGGAAGAGACCCTAGTAAATAAAAAGCATCCCAGAAATCAAATGTGATGGCCTACTTGTAGGCGCATAAATAGCACAGTGTACCATAGCTCTATGACCCTGATCACATACAAATCAAAAAGACTGGTTAACACGTGCTGGATATGAAGAATATGAAGAAAACAAAGAAGAAAATACGATGAGTGAAGGCGCATTAATATCACTATAGCAATCTTTTATCTCAGTGTTTCTCTGGTACACAATTCAAACTGGGTTGGCCTGAAAGCCATTACGATCAGAAAACATCCCTGGCGTTAATCCCCAACTAAGCTAGGTTGTATATCAGAAAACATCCCTGGCGTTAATCCCCAACTAAGCTAGTTTGTATATCAGAAAACATCCCTGGCGTTAATCCCCAACTAAGCTAGTTTGTATATCAGAAAACATCCCTGGCGTTAATCCCCAACTAAGCTAGTTTGTATATCAGAAAACATCCCTGGCGTTAATCCCCAACTAAACTAGCTTGTATATCAGAAAACATACATGGCGTTAATCCCCAACTAAGCTAGTTTGTATATCAGAAAACATCCCTGGCGTTAATCCCCAACTAAGTTAGGTTGTATATCAGAAAACATCCCTGGCGTTAATCCCCAACTAAACTAGGTTGTATATCAGAAAACATCCCTGGCGTTAATCCCCAACTAAGCTAGTTTGTATATCAGAAAACATCCCTGGCGTTAATCCCAAACTAAACTAGGTTGTATATCAGAAAACATCCCTGGCGTTAATCCCAAACTAAACTAGTTTGTATATCAGAAAACATCCCTGGCGTTAATCCCCAACTAAACTAGGTTGTATATCAGAAAACATCCCTGGCGTTAATCCCCAACTAAGCTAGTTTGTATATCAGAAAACATCCCTGGCGTTAATCCCCAACTAAGCTAGCTTGTATATCTAGTCATTGAATCATTTTTCTATTCATTATTTAATACTCTAGTTTTGACAATATTTTGTTGCAATTAATTCTATAATCTTCTAGGTATTACCATAGTCTGTTCTGGTTAATTCTCTAATTTCCTAGCTTTTGACAATTTCCTCCAATTATTTCTGTGATCTCATAATTTTTTATTCTAGTTTTTGTTTCCCTCAATCCATTCTGTAATCGATTTTTTAAAACAATATTCTTTACAAATATTGTATTGTGTTGTTTTCACGTGCTGTATATCGACTATTTGTTTTACCACTGTTTTGTTGCGTGTGTGATAATTTGCACACTTGAACGTGTGTAAGGTGTGTTCGAGTTTGGCACCTACAAACACTAGTAGACCAGCACTTCTCTTTCTGTATATGGGATTTTTGTGTTGATCTCTCTAGTTGGTGACAGTCTCCTTACTAACTACTTGACACTATCAGTTTCTACTGGTACTAGTTTGATGACAGTCTCCTTACTAACTACTAGACACTATCAGTTGACAGTCTCCTTACTAACTACTTGACACTATCAGTTGACAGTCTCCTTACTAACTACTAGACACTATCAGTTGACAGTCTCCTTACTAACTACTTGACACTATCAGTTTCTACTGGTACTAGTTTGATGACAGTCTCCTTACTAACTACTGGACACTATCAGTTTCTACTGGTACTGGTTTGATGACAGTCTCCTTACTAACTACTTGACACTATCAGTTTCTACTGGTACTAGTTTGATGACAGTCTCCTTACTAACTACTAGACACTATTAGTTTCTACTGGTACTAGTTTGATGACAGTCTCCTTACTAACTACTTGACACTATCAGTTTCTACTGGTACTAGTTTGATGACAGTCTCCTTACTAACTACTGGACACTATCAGTTTCTACTGGTACTGGTTTGATGACAGTCTCCTTACTAACTACTTGACACTATCAGTTTCTACTGGTACTAGTTTGATGACAGTCTCCTTACTAACTACTAGACACTATCAGTTTCTACTGGTACTAGTTTGATGACAGTCTCCTTACTAAATACTTGACACTATCAGTTTCTACTGGTACTAGTTTGATGACAGTCTCCTTACTAACTACTAGACACTATCAGTTTCTACTGGTACTAGTTTGATGACAGTCTCCTTACTAACTACTTGACACTATCAGTTTCTACTGGTACTAGTTTGATGACAGTCTCCTTACTAACTACTTGACACTATCAGTTTCTACTGGTACTAGTTTGATGACAGTCTCCTTACTAACTACTAGACACTATCAGTTTCTACTGGTACTAGTTTGATGACACAACATGTTTACAATAAGTGTTCTTTTAATTACTTAATTTGATACATACTATGGTATAACATACAAGTGCCCTATGGTATAACATACAAGTGCCTATGGTGTAACATACAAGTGCCCTATGGTGTAACATACAAGTGCCCTATGGTGTAACATACAAATGGCCTATGGTGTAACATACAAGTGGCCTATGGTGTAACATACAAGTGGCCTATGGTGTAACATACAAGTGCCCTATGGTGTAACATACAAATGGCCTATGGTGTAACATACAAGTGGCCTATGGTGTAACATACAAGTGGCCTATGGTGTAACATACTAGTATGATATTCCATACAAAAGATATACTATGATGATTTTTTTCTGTAGATATTTTTAATGTGTTTTTTAAAGTAAAGTTTTCAATCCAAAATATAATTATTATTTTATTGTTTATATAATGTCTACTTGTGGCATATCAATAAAATTACAATAAATAAATCAATATAATATTGGTCAAATATCTTGAATTGTTGAAAATCATATGAGATATTATTTATACCTTCAAGTCTTTCATCTGTCCATCTGTGAACTATGAATGTTCTCTTTTCATTCCTAGACGTGTAACAAAGAGATGCATGTTACTGTCGCTCCAACAAACAGAGATTCAGATTTCATGCAAACAAAAACAATTCAAGTGAAGTCTAAGAAAATTTCTAAGAATATAAAAATATCAGAGATTTTTTGTAAAAGTTCCACTTTTATCAGAATAATTCGCTCAAACGGGAAACAAAAATGACAAAGAATTATATGAAGATTTGCAAATGTCTTTTACTTTATCACAATTCATTCTTTATTTATTGATTTTCCGATTTTTAGCACAAACTTTATGAATGATTTCGACATTTTCACACAATATTTCTGTGCATATATTTATTGAATACAGAGATAGTATGATTTGATATCAAATATGTCATACGTTTCTCCTTGTAAAACTCAGATAGATTTCAGACGAAAAGAAGAAATCGCATGTCAGCAATTTTTGGCTGTCTTGAGTTGGAGGAAATGTGGTGATACCCTATGCTTCTTCTTCTTCGAAGGCTCCATATCGACCAAACCACTCTTTGTGATTTGTATGTGATCTGAGCCGAAGAGCGATTTAACGTTGTGCCAATTATACAAGTAGGCCAGCACATTCGACTTTTATAACGCTTTTTATTTACTGGGGTAGCTTTCCTAGGCCCTATCTCAGTCGCCTCTTATGACATGCTGTGTAGGTAGCAGTGGTGCTATTCTTTGCTCTCCTTCTGGGCCCTAGCAACACACGAGAATCTTACGCTTCAAATAAGGTTAAGAGAAGAAGAAGAAGAACAGCAACAATGAAGATAAAATGAAGAAAACTGGAACAAATGAAAAGAACATTCTGCACAGAGATGTTATATAGAAATATGATGTATTGTCAACACAGAAATAAACCAGACAGTTGTAAGTCATAGTTGAAGTAAATATTGCCGGCAAGAGCAAGACAATACTAAAGTGGTAAGGAAAATATATGAAGAGCGCAGAAACAGCCAGTTTGCTGGCTAGCATGATCCAGACAAGAGATAGGAAATGTGACGATCTTCACTGTCAAGACGGCTCCTCATCAGATCAGAAACACAAAACTAAATATCTATTTCAAACACCACATTACAACCACACGTAGGCGTAAATGTTTACTTCGTAGACACATCACCTTCCCTCTCCCTACCCGACTACTTCTCTTTAACCGTCGTTTTCTGGACGGAAGTTGCACGTATTACAACATCCATTCATTGATACTGTGGATATTTCAGTACAGTCTTCTAATGCCAGACTTACCGTCTCATTCTATTGATCTGTATGCTTCTTATGTTCTCATTGATCACGAGTCATTAATATTATTCACTTTCTCTTCAAGGATGGGTGACGCCTTCACTTCCGGTCTCTCCTTGTATGAGCGGAAGTTCGTGGGAGATATAAACATGGCCGTGAGCAGCGGCGTATCTAATTCATGTGTGTCGATTTTCTACATCTGATATTGAATGTGTGTGTTCTTTGACAGCTGTCAGTTTATGATATTGAGTTGACATGCTTAGGAGGAGATCGAAGTATTTATGGATGTGTCCAATGTGTGTTGAAGATGATCTTTAAAAGAACAATATATATCTCATCATTAAATAGCCTGATCTCAGTGTAGGTGAGATCGAGTCCCTAGTCCTATCGGAGACGGACAATAAAACGTAGTTGAACCCGTAAAAGAACCCTTGGCAGTTTAAAATCGAGAAGAGCAGGCTGAAAAGCCGCTGTCCAGGCAAAATTCATTAGAAAAATTAAACAATAAAATTCCTACAAAATATTTTCACCATATTCTAAATTACACTGAGGGCCATTGACGGTGCTAAGGGGTTCGTGCACTGCCGCTAAGATCTTCCTAAGTAAAAAAAATAGATCGGAACACACATGGTTTCTCACCGAAGTGGTTTCTCACCGAAGTGGTTTCTCACCGAAGTACAATAATGATGACCCTATCAATCAATTAATCATTAAATAGCTTGAACTGAACAGAAATATGTCACTCTAACATTCCTTTGATGAAATTTGTCATTCTCATAGACCAGATCCCCTCAATCTCCTCCTCTGCAGTCGTTTTCTGAAATCCTCAGCTACATTCCGAATCCATCTGTCCATTTTCTTCCTCTTCTTTTCTTTACCAGGATGTTTCCTTCTTCTTCTTCTATAATGATCTTCTTCAACTCTTTCTGTCTTTTCTATATGTTCAAAATATTTCAATTTTCTTCTCTTTCGTATTTATAGCATCAGCTAGTTTTCTTTGATTTTGAGATTTTTCTGGATAGATCTATTTGTTCTCTTCTTCGTTCATGGTATACAGAGAACTCTCCTGGATAGATCTATGTGTTCTCTTCTTCGTTCATGGTATACAGAGAACTCTCCTGGATAGATCTATTTGTTCTCTTCTTCGTTTATGGTACAACGGGGACTCTTCTATAAGACTAGTATTCAAAAACACATCTATTTTTTCCCTGCCTTGTTCAATGCTCATACTTCATAGCGAAGTGTTACAATTTATATATATAATTACGTGAGAATCTAAATATTGTAACTTTGTTAAACAAGTTAACATTTACATAATGTAAATCAACTTTTCGTAATGGAACACTGTAACAAATTTACATGCAAATATCTGGAATGAGAACCATGTCTCGGTAACACACTCGACATTGATATCTTTCTCTCAAGACAGTCTCATATTAAGACATCTAACTTACGAGACATCTTATAGATACATAGCCCGGACTGACTCTGAGACCCCCAACACTCACCGTGCTAACAAGCAGCAAATATCTAAACAGAATTGTGGTGTTTATGAATTCGTGAAGTGGTCGTTCATCCAAATGTGGACTTCTATTTGATTTGGAAAAGAAATTTAAGTTATGCAAATGAAACAAACTTTGGCCAACGGAAGAAATATGTTGCCTGAAGGAAGAATTGGATGCGGTGGTTGTATACGACGGTGTTAAGTGGTGGTAATATTTTTTCTACATATTTGGTAGCGGTTCTCCGTGTGTCTCACGTCCAACAAATTCAATTTTCTTGTGGCAGAAATGTGCGGGAGCAGAGCCCGAATACTTTGACTAGCCCGCGCTGCGAGGCTTTTTGCAGCACAAATTGAATAGAATATCTGTTTACTCGCTTCAGATCAATAGAACAACTTGGAATATCGAGAGCCGCCAGGAAGACTAGGCACTGGGGAGAACATGGCATCTTCTTCAATCACGTGACCTGTGCGCCTCCAGAACGATCGTCATTTAAAAGGGAATATGAGAGTGCTTTTGGGAACCGAACAAATGATCATTTCAGGATAATACAAAACAGCATAACGAACATGGAACATGACGAACATGGAACATGATCATTTCTAGTAGTTCTTAACATAGAACAATACAAGAACATGGAACATTTAATCTCTAGTGGTTCATAACATAGAACAATACAAGAACATGGAACATTTAATCTCTAGTGGTTCATAACATAGAACAATACAAGAACATGGAACATTTAATCTCTAGTGTTTCTTAATATAGAACGATACAAGACAAGAACAAACAACAAATGGTCTACCTCCTATATAAACTAAGCTTTAAAAGGCAAAACTTATCAAGATCGTCTAATGAGCTTACCATACTCTTAATCTGGACATTTACAAATCTGCTCTGCGCAGTTGCTAAGCTGATCTATTTTATTTAGGGGTGTTTGTCTGCAATGTCTGTTTTCTAAATATCTAGAAACTCTGAAGATAGGATTAGTCGAAAACTATTTAGTTCGACAAATAAAACAATATACTTCGTGCGTGAATCACTGTGATTTCCATGCAAATCGTAGCGTTACATGTAAATCGTAATTTCCTTCTTGACTTTGCTGCCAAGTTTGAGTTGATTTGTACCTAACTAAACTTGACAAACGTGAGACATTCAAGTAAACATCAAGTGAGTGAGAGAGAAATCACAATCTCTTGTCTACATAAGAGAGAGAGAGCACCATCTCCTGTCTACGTAAGAGAGAGAGAGTACCATCTCCTGTCTACGTGAGAGAGAGGCACCATCTCCTGTCTACATAAGAGAGAGAGAGAGCACCATCTCCTGTCTACGTGAGAGAGAGAGCACCATCTCCTGTCTACGTGAGAGACAGTAACATCTCCTGTCTACGTGAGAGAGAGAGCACCATCTCCTGTCTACGTGAGAGAGAGAAAGCCCCATCTCCTGTCTACGTAAGAGAGAGAGAGTACCATCCCCTGTCTATGTGAGAGAGAGAAAGCCCCATCTCCTGTCTACGTGAGAGACAGTAACATCTCATGTCTACGTGAGAGAGAGAGCACCATCTCCTGTCTACGTGAGAGAGAAAGCCCCATCTCCTGTCTACGTAAGAGAGAGAGAGTACCATCTCCTGTCTACGTGAGAGAGAGAGGTACCATCTCCTGTCTACATAAGAGAGAGAGAGGAGAGATACCATGTCTGTCTACGTAAGAGAGAGAGAGTACCATCTCCTGTCTACATAAGAGAGAGAGAGAGCACCATCTCCTGTCTACGTGTGAGAGAGAGAGAGAGAGCCCCATCTCCTGTCTACATAAGAGAGAGAGAGAGCACCATCTCCTGTCTACGTGAGAGAGAGAGAGCCCCATCTCCTGTCTACGTGAGAGACAGTAACATCTCCTGTCTACGTGAGAGAGAAATCCCCATCTCTGGTCTACTATACCAACAACACAAATAACTCACCAACATTGAAATAAACATCAAGTGCGTGAGAATGTTTGAGAAAGAGAAAAAAATCTAAGAAAATAAGTCCATTTGACAGACAAATCAGCAAGTTAAGCTTGAAGAGCAAATAGCCAACAAAACAAAATAGAGAACTCAACTTGTGCACGACAAAGCGATCCTGAGAGACCAGGTCTTGATTTCCCTTGTGGCGCGAGAAATCACCATTATACCTGGCCACTTTCTTTCATTTAATGGTTGGGAAGAAAGCCAGGGAATGGCGAGTCTTGGCTCAGTCTATGAATGATCAGAACTAGACACGTTGCTGGAACAATCTCGGAAACTCTTCACTCTCAAATTGATACTAACAGAGACTGGCTAGGGATTAGATGTAATAACGTTTGTATTAGACAGTTAGTTCTTTCACTTCTTTCTTCCAGTTAGTTCTGTCCAGTAGTTCTGTCTAGTTAGTTCTTTCACTTCTTTCTTCCAGTTAGTTCTGTCCAGTAGTTCTGTCTAGTTAGTTCTTTCACTTCTTTCTTCCAGTTAGTTCTGTCCAGTAGTTCTGTCTAGTTAGTTCTTTCACTTCTTTCTCCCAGTTAGTTCTATCCAGTAGTTCTGTCTAGTTAGTTCTTTCACTTCTTTCTCTCAGTTAATTCTGTCTAGTTAGTTCTTTCACTTCTTTCTTCCAGTTAGTTAGGTCATGTTAGTTCTGTCTAGTTAGTTCTTTTACTTCTTTCTTCCAGTTATATATTCTAGTTAGTTCTGTTAATATTTGATCTGTCAACTTTTTACAATGTTAGTTCTACCAACATTTATACCATCGTTAGTTCTGTCTAGTTAGTTCTGTCCAGTTAGTTATGTCTAGTTAGATCTGTCCAGTTAGTTCTGTCCTGCTAGTTCCGTCCAGTTATATCTGTCCAGTTAGTTCTGTCCAGTAAATTCTGATTAGTAAGTTATGTCTAGCTAGTTCTGTCTAGTTAGTTGTGTTCAGTTAGTTCTGTCTAGTTAGTTCTGTCTGGTTAGGTTCAAACATAGAACGTTCTGTCACAGTTACATAAAACTCTAACCAAATCGTTATGCGCTCACCGATAGCAAAGTAGACAACATGGTGGCTGGCTGTACTAGTGATAGTGAGCACAAGTCGGGAAAGGTATGGAGTTCGAGACTACAAATTATTGATGTGTACACAGTCAAACGGTTGTGCTACGTGAGACCCTGATCCTTTACTAGGGATTCTCAATTACATATATCTCTGAAGTCAGGGTAAGGGTCGCCTGAATGACGAGGGACACTGGAGATAACGAAAGCAAGACTTCACGCAAAAACCAGTCAGAGACGTCATATTAGACGTAGATGTGTGAGTGATGTATGTGTGATGTATGTGTGATGTATGTGTGATGTGTGAGTGATGTATGTGTGATGTATGTGTGATGTATGTGTGATGTATGTGTGATGTATGTGTGATGTATGTGTGATGTATGTGTGATGTGTGAGTGATGTGTGTGTGATGTGTGTGTGATGTATGTGTGATGTGTGAGTGATGTGTGAGTGATGTATGTGTGATGTATGTGTGATGTGTGAGTGATGTATGTGTGATGTGTGAGTGATGTATGTGTGATGTGTGAGTGATGTATGAGTGATGTATGTGTGATGTGTGAGTGATGTATGTGTGAGTGATGTGTGTGTGATGTTTACAACCACCTCAGACACTTACTTACTTTCAATGTGATCGTTATATCATAATTTGATATTTTAGTTTGGCTTCACTCCGTGTGGTCATATTATGTCGCAATCTATTCCCAGTATATTATCCTTGACTTCACTCCGTGCGGTCATATTATGTCGCAATCTATTCCCAGTATATTATCCTTGCCTTCACTCCGTGCGGTCATATTATGTCGCAATCTATTCCCAGTATATTATCTTTGCCTTCACTCCGTGCGGTTATATTATGTCGCAATCTATTCCCAGTATATTATCTTTGCCTTCACTCCGTGCGGTTATATTATGTCGCAATCTATTCCCAGTATATTATCCTTGCCTTCACTCCGTGCGGTTATATTATGTCGCAATCTATTCCCAGTATATTATCCAACAGTCAATGTCCATGTTTTGCTAACGAATCATTTCTGGACAATATTAAATACAGGATTTTGTAAACACTAATTTGGCACTAATATAGCGTGTTGTAATGTGGGTGACAAATTTTAACAAACAAATGGACGACCAAAAACAAACTTTTCTAATGAAAATCTGGAAATAAAAACGAAAATCTGGGAATAAAACGAATAACGAAATAAATGTAACACAAAAACACACATAAAAACTAGAAATAGAACAGAAGAGAAACAATGAAAAATCTTGTAAATATATAACTTGAATACATGCAACATATATCCATATAGATTACAAGGCATGGGAAGAGAAAGTACTAAGAAGCATAGGAATGTAATACGTTGAGCCCACGTGGTCGCAAGGTACCATACAAAGAAATCAACCGATTCTCCAAAGCAACTCGACTGCGATCATCCGAGGAACACGATCGGATGGCTGTGACCTGGACATCGTGAGCTCCTAAATGGTCAGTATCATTGAAATGGTTTCACATGCGAGTCCCGTAATCTTATCTATGCCATTATCTGTAAGCGGTGTAACAAGGCTTTTATCGGCGAGACAGGCAAGAGGCTCAGTGACCGATTCACCCAACACTTGCGCGACATATGCCAATGCTCTGTGACCCCTGTAGCCACCCATTTCAATGATACTTAGTATTGTTGCTACTGCAATCATGGCTAATATTGTAGTTACCTTTGCGGATGCTATGTTAGCATGTCTACACATTTACCTGTTATTGCAGCAGTATTTGCTTGTATTTTACCCGTTGTTGTAGTGGCTACGGCTGTGGTGTAGTTGTGGTTATGGTTTTTTTGGTGGTATTTGCTGGCAGTGCAGGCTTTAATCTGATTTTAACTTATATTGTTGTTGCAGTTGTAACTGTGGTTGTAGCTGTAGTTACAACTATTTTAGTTGCCGCGGTTGTTGTGTTCGCCCTTTTGTAGTTGTGGTTTTTAGCTGTTGCTATAATTACACAGCCGTAGCTGTGCTAATAGTTGTTGTGTTATGGTTACAGCCGTAGCTGTGCTTGTAGTTGTTGCTATAATTACACAGCTATCTGTGCTTATAGATGTGGATGTATTATGGTTGAAGCCGCAACTGTGCTTGTAAATGTTCTTTTGGCTATGGTTGCAGCCGTAGCTGTGCTTGTAGTCGTAACTGTAGCTGTTGCTATAACTACACACATAAATGCGCTTGCAGTTGTTGTTGCTACTGTTGTTTATATCCACAGCAATAACTCTACATCTAGCCGTGTTTGTTGTTGTATTTGCTGTACCAGAAGCTGTTGCAGCTGTGTTGTAAAAGAATACATCTTCAACTACAAATATGAACATATCTTAAAACAACCATTTTTGATGGAGAAAATATCAACAAATATAAACACAGAAATAAACCCTGGGGTCTGATTCTTCAGTCGATCTTATCGAACAAGAAATTTCCTACTGCTAGTAATTTGATTTCATTTTGGGCCAACGATAAAAATCACATCACCAGAACAAACGCAACGTGATTTTCTTGGCTGGACTTTGCCAGAAATGTGTTCTCTTATTCTCATTCTTGTTGATTGCCTGCCTTGTCTTGTCGAGCCACTCTTTGATTCGATTTGTCTCCTGGCCAACTATAATATACATCAGACTTGTGTAACGAGATAAGTTGGATACCCAACCATGTTTGAAGAGCTCAAGCTTTAGGGCATCTGGTCTTCTGCTTGAAATAACCACGGTAAATTCTGGCACGTAATTGCACCATTTTAGTACAAATGTCTGAAAAGAATGTTTGTAAATGAGAAATAATAAAATGTCCTTGTCAGGCGTTTATTTATAATCCAATGAGCATAACTCTGTCAGTTGGACAAGTTAGACATAAGAATAGCAATCAAATAATTATGTTATTCACATTTGACTAGAGGAAATCACAGCAAGTTTTACAATAACTTTGATTGATTTGAGTTTACTAGAAACAGACATGCCATGCAACGTTGCGGAGGGGGCACATTTAATAAGAACATATATAACTACATATATAACTACATATATAACTACATATATAACTACATATATAACTACATATATAACTACATATATAACTACATATATAACTACATATATAACTACATATATAACTACATATATAACTACATATATAACTACATATATAACTACATATATAACTACATATATAACTACATATATAACTACATATATAACTACATATATAACTACATATATAACTACATATATAACTACATATATAACTACATATATGACTACATATAATCTAAATATTATGTTCGTCTTTCATCGGTCACGCATGTGACGTCACATTTAAATCAGGGGGAGATAACGAGAACAATTTGAAGGTAGTTATCTCTATCTGTTCAGTGGAACGGGTTGTCACACAATGTAATGTGTTGACAAATACGTTGTTAGGCTCTTATTGGTTTTTTTTGTACTACTGGCACACATCGGCCACCTACACTTCCCAGTGTTTCTTTAGTACTCACTTGACATTGTGTCCACTTAAAGGTCGCTATGGTAGGAACCAGATTCTACTATCATTGTAGAATTGAACCCTTTCGACCAGCGACTAAGCACACTAACCACTACACTATTGTGATTCTACTCTCTATATACTACTTACCACGTTACAAAGTGTACAAATTGATATTTTATTTTAAAAAATGTGCTCAATTGTAAATAAACAAATAACAAACGACAGAAAATGTAAACCGATATCAACAAATGAAATTGATGGTCATAAACTATAGTAAGTTAATTGCATATCCGTTACAGGACTTTGCGAATCAACCCCAGCTTCTTAACGCTGTTTGTGATTTTTCTAGGCATTATTACCTTCAGTAGTTTGTCATTGCATTCTGAACGGGTGGTGTCTACGTCCTTTTGTAAAATCCACGCGAAACAATTTGCACCCAAACTGTCCACAGCGTGATTTGAACTCAGAACGTCGGGGTTGATAGACCGAGTCACTATCCCCTAAGCCACAGACGCCACATAAACTACAGTAAACAATTATCAAATCAAGTATTAGCATATCACATGTGGAACATCAAGTATTAGCATATCACATGTGGAACATCAAGTATTAGCATATCACATGTGGAACATCAAGTATTAGCATATCACATGTGGAACATCAAGTATTAGCATATCACATGTGGAACATCAAGTATTAGCATATCACATGTGGAACATCAAGTATTAGCATATCACATGTGGAACATCAAGTATTAGCATATCACATGTGGAACATCAAGTATTAGCATATCACATGTGGAACATCAAGTATTAGCATATCACATGTGGAACATCACTGTTATCCCATTCGGCTCGAACAAAATTCTGTCTCTATAAAGTTCTCCCGTATCCTTCAGCGTCATGTTCAGCGTCATGTTCAGCGTCATGTTCAGCGTCATGTTCAGCGTCATGTTCAGCGTCATGTTCAGCGTCATGTTCAGCATCATGTTCAGCGTCATGTTCAGCGTCATGTTCAGCGTCATGTTCAGCGTCATGTTCAGCGTCATGTTCAGCGTCATGTTCAGCGTCATGTTCAGCGTCATGTTCAGCGTCATGTTCAGCGTCATGTTCAGCGTCATGTTCAGCGTCATGTTCAGCGTCATGTTCAGCGTCATGTTCAGCGTCATGTTCAGCGTCATGTTCAGCGTCATGTTCAGCGTCATGTTCAGCGTCATGTTCAAAGTTTCTTTGATGTTCTGATACCACCTTCGTCTTGGTCGTCCCCTGCCTCGTACTCCAAGAACCATGTCTTCCATTACTGCTCTCTCCAAACCACTGCGATGTTTAACGTTGTTAAAATATGTTGTCTTCCGAGACATCATGTTCTTTATGTCCAAATGTTCCTCGATATGCAGGTCTTGTAGGATATCTTCCGTGACATCATGTTCTTTATACCCAAATGCTCCTCGATATGCAGGTCTTGTAGGATGTCTTCCGTGACATCATGTTCTTTATGCCCAAATGCTCCTCGATATGCAGGTCTTGTAGGATGTCTTCCGTGACATCATGTTCTTTATGCCCAAATGCTCCTCGATATGCAGGTCTTGTAGGATGTCTTCCGTGACATCATGTTCTTTATGTCCAAATGTTCCTCGATATGCAGGTCTTGTAAGATATCTTCCGTGACATCATGTTCTTTATGCCCAAATGCTCCTCGATATGCAGGTCTTGTAGGATGTCTTCCGTGACATCATGTTCTTTATGCCCAAATGCTCCTCGATATGCAGGTCTTGTAGGATGTCTTCCGTGACATCATGTTCTTTATGCCCAAATGCTCCTCGATATGCAGGTCTTGTAGGATGTCTTCCGTGACATCATGTTCTTTATGCCCAAATGCTCCTCGATATGCAGGTCTTGTAAGATATCTTCCGAGACATCATGTTCTTTATGCCCAAATGCTCCTCGATATGCAGGTCTTGTAAGATATCTTCCTATTTGGCAACATCATGAAACACAAATTAATATCAAAACAGATCAAGAATTCAACAAAAATGATGGTCCCCTGATGCTAACCAAAATAATGGTTACTATGATTAAAATATCACATCAAAGCAACAATGGTTAGTTAAACTGTCGCTGTTAACAATAGTTATATTTGTGGTCATTGTTGTCTTGGTTCGTATCGTTGAGCTGTGGTGGTGGTGGTATTGCACTGCTGGGAGTCATGTTTATGTTGGTGTAATATTGATGTTAGTGGGATGGTCTGTGAAAGATGTTGATACTAACAGATCACGTGTAATAATAGATAATATAAACAATAATACTAAAAAAAGTTGCTTTCAAGTTTAATAACTCTGTAAACTATAAGCAGCAGAAAAGGGAAGAGTTATCGTTAATGCTGTAACTTGTTTTGTTGCTAATCAGATATACTATGGCGGACAGGATATCGATCTAATGTTGAACCATGCTTGAATGTTTGATATTGTTCCTACATGGTACAATGATTAAGTAATGGAGGAGGGGGGGTGCTGTTGAGTGGATTGAATGATTGAAGGGTGGGTGGGTGGGTGAATGGATGGATGGATGAATGCTAGAATGGTTAGATGGTATGATGATTCCTCTACTACGTTCACTTTCAAACTGTTACTCAAGTGACTGGCGAAGGTTGCCACTCAGCACCAGGTTGTTACTCAAGTGACTGGCGAAGGTTGCCACTCAGCACCAGGTTGTTACTCAGCACCAGGTTGTTACTCAGCACCAGGTTGTTACTCAGCACCAGGTTGTTACTCAGCACCAGGTTGTCACTCAGCACCAGGTTGCCAAGATTGCTTAAAATGGTGTGGGAGAAAACATAGATATGCTCTTCTCAGATGGGATGTTGAAAAACGTATGTAACGATCAATCAGCTGAAAATGTGGTTGCACAGATAGATATGTGTTGGGATCTACTAAGTGTGTTCTGTGTCTGGCTTTATATTCAGCAATGTTGGAGTCGGCTAATCTTTATTCAGAAATGCGAAAATTGAAAATGAATAGCTTGCTGATGACCCGTAGAACACATAATCTAACTCCATCTACTAGTGGTGTCAATCGAGAAACTTCCTTCCACCGCGTGGTCAGAGACTAATGGAGTTCTGGATCGTCTAGAGAGCAAAGGGGGAGTCGAACCTTAGGCTCCCGTAAGTAAGTTTATTTTTAATTGCTCTACGAAGGAAGGCGAACTCGAACATAAAAACATGCAGAAATCGGATGTGCTGTTCTAATGTCTGTAGTCGCTTAGCTGACACAACGAACTTGCGTTCTAAGGCTAAATCATATAGAGATAACAAAGAGTTGTTTGACAAATGGTTGATATAGAGATAACAAAGAGTTGTTTGACAAATGGTTGATATAGAGATAACAAAGAGTTGTTTGACAAATGGTTGATATAGAGATAACAAAGAGTTGTTTGACAAATGGTTGATATAGAGATAACAAAGAGTTGTTTGACAAATGGTTGATATAGAGATAACAAAGAGTTGTTTGACAAATGGTTGATATAGAGATAACAAAGAGTTGTTTGACAAATGGTTGATATAGAGATAACAAAGAGTTGTTTGACAAATGGTTGATATAGAGATAACAAAGAGTTGTTTGACAAATGGTTGATATAGAGATAACAAAGAGTTGTTTGACAAATGGTTGATATAGAGATAACAAAGAGTTGTTTGACAAATGGTTGATATAGAGATAACAAAGAGTTGTTTAACAAATGGTTGATATAGAGATAACAAAGAGTTGTTTAACAAATGGTTGATATAGAGATAACAAAGAGTTGTTTAACAAATGGTTGATATAGAGATAACAAAGAGTTGTTTAACAAATGGTTGATATAGAGATAACAAAGAGTTGTTTAACAAATGGTTGATATAGAGATAACAAAGAGTTGTTTAACAAATGGTTGATATAGAGATAACAAAGAGTTGTTTAACAAATGGTTGATATAGAGATAACAAAGAGTTGTTTAACAAATGGTTGATATAGAGATAACAAAGAGTTGTTTAACAAATGGTTGATATAGAGATAACAAAGAGTTGTTTAACAAATGGTTGATATAGAGTGAACAAAGAGTTGTTTAACAAATGGTTGATATAGAGTGAACACAGAAGAAGAAGAAGAAGAAGAGGACCATGTATGTTAGGACAGATAGAATGTATGTTAGGACAGATAGAATGTATGTTAGGACAGATAGAATGTATGTTAGGACAGATAGAATGTATGTTAGGACAGATAGATGTATGTTAGGACAGATAGAATGTATGTTAGGACAGATAGATGTATGTTAGGACAGATAGAATGTATGTTAGGACAGATAGATGTATGTTAGGACAGATAGAATGTATGTTAGGACAGATAGAATGTATGTTAGGACAGATAGATGAAGGAAAAATGGAAGAAGTGTAGAATTATGACAGGATGAGAAAACTTGAGTGATAATTTAACTGGAGAATTTGGTTAACGTATCAGTATAATGTCTCCATCTATAAATGTATGTATAATGTCACCATAGATAAATGTATGTATAATGTTACCATAGATAAATGTATGTATAATGTCACCATAGATAAATGTATGTATAATGTCACCATAGATAAATGTATGTATAATGTCACCATAGATAAATGTATGTATAATGTCACCATCGATAAATGTATGTATAATGTCACCATAGATAAATGTATGTATAATGTCACCATAGATAAATGTATGTATAATGTCACCATAGATAAATGTATGTATAATGTCACCATCGATAAATGTATGTATAATGTCACCATAGATAAATGTATGTATAATGTCACCATAGATAAATGTATGTTTATGTGTTTCGATGGATGGAAAGATCAATGTATTAGTCGTAATGCGTACGGGTCGATGGTGTAAAGATATCAACTACTACATGTCGCGACAATTAAGTGTATCCTCGATAATCTGTGTATCCTTCCTTGACAATCTGTATGTCATTGACAATCTGTGTATCCTTGAAAATCTAGTGTATCCTTGATAATCTAGTGTATCATTGATAATCTAGTGTATCATTGATAATCTAGTGTATCAGTGATAATCTAGTGTATCATTGATAATCTAGTGTATCATTCATAATCTAGTGTATCATTGACAATCTAGTGTTTCATTGATAATCTAGTGTATCCTTGATAATCTAGTGTATCATTGACAATCTGTGTATCATTGATAATCTAGTGTATCATTGACAATCTGTGTATCATTTAGCTACATTGTATTATTAGTATTTTTGTCTTCTCCTTTTTTCTTTTTTCTATTCTTGTTTTGCCTCACAGCATCAGGATAAGAAGAGATTTCTAGAACGAGTTTTGTGCCCGCTTCATCAACAGTGTATATCGACTCCTCTGTTATCTCTCAGTGCCACCTTTTGCGTGAACGGCCTTTTGTTTTATATCCACCGTATCGGAGTAACATTGATCTTTGAGTGTGTTGAGTTTCATAATGTTGTGAGAAAAATTGTATTGAACAATGCTCTCTTAGTGTTAACTGTGACACGTTTACATTTCAAGATTAGTGCCATTCATTCTATGATATGATTTGGTTTGTGTTTTTCTGTTTCAGCGATATTCTATACATAAATATAATCCCTCTCATGTGCTGTAAATATAATCCCTCACATATGCTGTAAATATAATCCCTCGCATGCACTGTAAATAGAATCCCTCGCATGTGCTGTAAATAGAATCCCTCTCATGTGCTGTAAATCTCTGCAACAACAGATTCATGTGCGGCTATATTTAGAATTTCACAGACCACATCCCAGGTTTCCTGACCAGAAAACGCGTGCAACAGACCACGTGACTTATGGAAATTTAAAATAATTGACAGAGTAAGAGATAATGGGCTAAATTTTCACTTCAGACCGAACCAGGTCGTACATCATATCATAGTCGATAGAGAGTAGTTCAGACAAGTGTACTTGTCTACCAGCTTCAGACAACATCTCTGGTACTAGATCATTTTGTTGCTATCTTTGACATTACTTTCATATATATGTTAATTTATCAGTTGTAGAGAACATACAGACATATGTAGTAGACTGTAGGAAGTGAGAGACTGTAGGAAGTGAGAGACTGTAGGAAGTGAGAGACTGTAGGAAGTGAGAGACTGTAGGAAGTGAGAGACTGTAGGAAGTGAGAGACTGTAGGAAGTGAGAGACTGTAGGAAGTGAGAGACTGTAGGAAGTGAGAGACTGTAGGAAGTGAGAGACTGTTGGAAGTGAGAGACTGTAGGAAGTGAGAAACTGTAGGAAGTGAGAGACTGTAGGAAGTGAGAGACTGTAGGAAGTGAGAGACAGAAATAGTTGTAGAATAAGGAGATAGAGTGATGAGAATAGATAGAGGAAGTGATATAAAGTTAATAAAATAAAGAAGTAGAAAACAGAGATAGAGTGAATAGAACCGCTAGTGCTACAGAGTTCATGCACTGTCGTCGATATCTTTCTGTGTAAGAAAGTGTTCGGAGCACACATAGTTACACACTGAAAGTGCAGAGATAATTGTGTGCTATCAATCAATTAGTAAATATGAAATATATATATAGATAAGGATGATGAGAAATAGAAAGATAGGAATAAAAAGAAGTGTAGAGACAAGTGAGCTTAGAAAAGTAGATGTGAATAGAGAGAGAGATTAGATGTGAATAGAGAGAGAAATTAGATGTGAATAGAGAGAGAAATTAGATGTGAATAGAAAAATTAGATGTGAATAGTGAGAGAAATTATATGTGAATAGAGAGAGAAATTAGATGTGAATAGTGAGAGAAAAAAGGCGATTTGTCAAATTGCAACAACTGGCGCGGAATAACTCTGCTATCAACACCTGCTAAGCTATTCTGCAGTATTTTGATGGAGAGGCTGAAAAAACCGTCGACGCAAGGCTAAGAGAAGAACAAGCTGGCTTTCGTCCACATCGTTCTTGTACCGATCATATCTTCACGCTGAGATCCATTATAGAAGAATCAATTGAATTCCAGTCACCACTAGTGATAAATTTTATAGACTTCCAGAAAGCGTTTGATAGTCTTCATCGTTCTACTCTCTGGAAGATTCTTAAGACCTATGGCTTCCAGGAAAAGTACATCAATATTATAAAAGCCTTCTATTCTGAAGCATCCTGCTGTGTAAGAACAGATGCAGGAAACTCAGACTGGTTCACAGTCAATTCGGGTGTGAAGCAGGGCTGCGTTATGTCACCTATGCTTTTGGGATAGCTATAGACTGGATCATGCGCAAATGCACCCAAGATGATCAACTAGGCATCAAATGGCTTAATAACAGCAGACTATTTGATCTTGACTTTGCCGATGACGTGGCCATATTGAATTCAACTACACAAGCAACCCACAAACTAACGAGCAATCTTTGCACACTTGCAGAACAGGTTGGTCTCCAGATCAATTCTGCCAAGACCAAAATTATGGACCTCACAAACTCGACAGACAACATCGTAATAAATGGCCAAACACTGGAGAAAGTTGAACATTTTACATATTTGGGTAGTAAAGTGTCAAACAACGGAGACACGATGAAAGAAATAAACTCTCGTATTGCTATAGCAGCTAGTGCCTTCACTAAATTAACGAATATCTGGCAATCTCAAGACCTTAGTATATGCACAAAAGTTAAATTATTTAGGTCATGTGTGATTCCTGTACTGACCTACGGTTGTGAACGTTGGAAATCAACAAAGAAAATTGATAAGAAACTGGACAGCTTTGAGAATAAATGTCTACGAAAATTATTAAAAGTAAAATGAAATGATTTCGTTTCTAACAACACAGTGAGAGATAGAACACACCAACAACACATATCAAATATTATAAGGAAACGAAGGTGGAAATATTTAGGTCATGTTCTTAGATCAGACGAAAAGAGACTAAATCGACAAGTCCTTATGTGGTCACCAGTTGGGAAAAGAAAACGTGGAAGACCAAAGACCACTCTTCGAAGAACCATCCAACAAGAAAGTAAACTATTGGGATGTAAAACCATACAAGATCTGCAACTGCTATCAAAGAACCGTATCACATGGAGATCTAAAACCTCTGCCCTATGTGCCGCCTTTGGCACGAAAGGAACAACCTAACTAAGTGAGAGAAATTAGATGTGAATAGTGAGAGAAATTAGATGTGAATAGAGAGAGAAATTAGATGTGAATAGAGAGAGAAATTAGATGTGAATAGTGAGAGAAATTAGATGTGAATAGAGAGAGAAATTTGATGTGAATAGAGAGAGAAATTTGATGTGAATAGAGAGAGAAATTTGATGTGAATAGAGAGAGAAATTTGATGTGAATAGAGAGAGAAATTTGATGTGAATAGAGAGAGAAATTAGATGTGAATAGTGAGAGAGAAATGAGATGTGAATAGTGAGAGAAATGAGATAGATGGATTGTGCTAGAAATAAATGCTTGTAAAATGTGTTTGTTGATATTAGGGCGCTAATGTTTGTTGATATTAGGGCGCTAATGTTTGTTGTGTGTGTCAGACAAGTCCATCAGGACAGACATAGTGTGACCCAACTTGGCATATCACGTGTTACTCGCTAGAGGTCGCCTGTTTGATGAAGCAAAAATCTGGTTGTTTGAGCAACATGCGTACGCATGTACGGAAACCCGGTATGGTAATATCCGTGTGTAGACAGTAAACTGATCACAACCAATCATCGTTGGGCCTGGCTGTGCGCGCATGTTTACTGCCGGTACAATATTGTTTTGTAACTTGATATTTGGTGAGTCCAAACTTGATGTTTTCTTCCCACTTTTGACATGCATAACATTCATAACCTCTGATGGATGATCTACAACAGAGATTAGGAGAAGAATGATGTCCACAAGATTCTTTTTTTCTGCAAGTCTGGACGTTTGTTTGTTTGCGAATGTTCTTTACAACCAGTTTAATCACTCTTTGTGATATGTTTGACCTGAGCCAAGAACGACTATACGTTGCACATCCATTTGTAAGCCCCTACACGTATAGGGCAGTCGCACCCGATTATTTCGGTTTACGGTAATTGTTTTAGTCTGTCGCGGTGACAGTCAGTCCCTCACACTTTTCCTTTCTTCGTGTGCTCATTGCTCTTTAATTATCATCTTTCGTCTTCATATTTGGGGTTTATGATCTGAGCCAAAGAGTAGTCTACACTATTGTGTCCTTTCTGACTGTGTGAGGTCGTTCCGGATTAGGAACATTCTCAACCTTTTGTGACACGTGGGCTTGTCACATGAACGATCAATTTTCGGTTGATTAATTTGACTACCTTTGATCTGAGCGAGGGTTATCATCCTACACGGGGAGGACAATTGCATCCTAAAGGTGTCGGCCGTTGTCAATATTTAGGTTTGTGTCACAAGTCTAGATAAAAGAAACACATGATATGGAACAAAGCAACAACTTACAAGACAAGCAGAAACCACTACATGACATTGTGTGGAAGGGAAAGAGTCAAAGTTTTGCTGACGATCATTCAAGAAAATTCAGAAAAGAAGGAAGACGGTATAAGGAGCGATGTAACATAAAGTTGTATAATATTCTAGACCATAGATTGCCAAACTTGTTCGGCCCATCGCCCCCTTTACAAAGCATTAACTTTGTAACGCCCCCCTACAAATTATAACAGTTTGCCAACGCCCCCATCACACATATATACATGCTCTAGTTTCTCTTTGACATAGAAAACTGATATATATTTCTGCCATACATGGTCAATTTTCAAATGATTATATGCATGAAATAGAAAATTGATGAAAAAATGGATCGTGTAAGATGGGCATAAGATGAATTTAAATGCAGAATTCAAATTTTAAATGATTATTCAATCGCAAAATCACGAACATAATTTATTTTAAAATATTTGTTATTAGTTTCTACTTTAAGGAGCCGCCGACCCTAATTGTTTGAACACCCCCAAATTCTTCTAAACCCACTATCGCCCCCAAATTCTTCTAAACCCACTATCGCCCCCTAGAACGCTTCAGCGTCCCCGGGAGGCGGTACCGCTCACTTTGAGAAACGCTATTCTAGACTAACGATGTCCAACGCAATATCCGTGTGTGACACGGCACCCTCGTGTGATACACCACTACGGCCTATTTTATATTCCTTCATCTCGTTAATCAGAGTTGTTTTTTCTTCAATGTGTTTCTGAATGTATGAAATCGTTTTTTTCTTCAATATGTTTCTTCTTCTTCTTCTTCAATGATCCAGCGGCACTTGAGCTCATGCCCTTCGGCTCCAATGCTATATAGTGGTATCTGCATGTGTTTGTAAGTTGTTCTTTTGTTCCGTATAATGTGTTCCATTTATCTGGCCTTGGAGGAAGGAGGGTCTTTCTGATGTCATCTAGTGCTTGACACTAGAAGAGGTGGTGGTGAACGGTTTCATGATGATGTGCACACAGTTGGCACTCTGGAGTGTGTTGTAGATGAATTCTGTTCAAGTGATTATTAAGTGTTATGTGTTGGGTTCGAAGTCTAAAAATGGTGCTCTGATCTCTTCTTGTAAGGTGGTTGATGTTGTCATTAAGGTTAGGGCTGGCCATATGGCTGTACACCTCTCTTCCTGTGTTTCCCATGGCCCATCTGTTCAGCCAAATTTCCTTATTTGTTGTCATTAGGATTTGCTTTGCTGTATGGAGAGTTGTTGCTGTGATTGGTTGTTCCTGTGTTGACTCTTTCTTGGCTAGCCTATCTGCTTTGTCATTTCCAGGTGTGTTTGAATGTCCAGGATCCACTGCATGGTTATTTTGATGTCATGTGATGTAACAAGTTTGCCAATATCTAGGGCTATATGGGATAGTTCAGATTTACAATGTCCACCATCCTCTAGGGCTTGAAGGGCAGACATTGAATCTGTGAAGATAATTATGTTTTGTGCCTTTGATGGAAAGGCATCGAAAACAGTCTTCAGGTGGTACAAAGCTGCTTCTATCGCATGAATTTCAGCCTCATAATTGGAGCATATCTCCTCGCATGCACCAAACAGCTCTTCAGATGATCTGTCTGGGTATTGTATATATGCTCCGTAACCTGCTTTGATGGTGGCTTTAAATGCAGATCCATCAGTATAGACATGTATCCATTCTTAGGGATAGGCATCAATGGTTCAATATGTTTCTCAATGTATGAAATAGTTTTTTTCTTGTATTTCTCAATGTACGAAATAGTTTTTTTCTTGTGTTTCTCAATGTATGAATAGTTTTTTTCTTGTGTTTCTCAATGTATGAAATAGTTTTTTTCTTGTGTTTCTCAATGTATGAAATAGTTTTTTTCTTGTGTTTCTCAATGTATGAATAGTTTTTTTCTTGTGTTTCTCAATGTATGAAATAGTTTTTTTCTTGTGTTTCTCAATGTATGAAATAGTTTTTTTCTTCAATATGTTTCTGAATGTATGAAATAGTTTTATCCTCAATGTGTTTCTCAATGTATGAAATAGTTTTTTCGTCAGCACAATATTTAAAAACATTCAACTTGTAAAGTCAGGATGAAGTTTTCATTTGTTATTACTGTTATTCATGTTACTATTTATCATCAAATAGTGTGTCCTGAGTAGAACTTTACCACTCTAACAATCACTTCGGAATTTCTCTCTCTCATAGGCCAGATGTGCCGCCTCTGCAGCCATCATGTTCAAACCATCAGTTACATCCTGAATCCATTTTATCCATTGTCTTCTTCTTCTCCTCTTCGATGGAATGTCTTCTTCCATGATCGTCTTCTCCCGTCGATCATATCTCTTTTATATTTCCAAAATACTTTCATTTTTTCATTCTTATTTGTGACGTCAGTCAATTGGCTTTGATTTTGAGTTCTTTCTGGATAGATCTATTTGTTCTCTTTCTGTCCAAGATATACGAAGGACTCTTCTGTAACACTTATATTCAGAAGCAGATATATGTTTTTCCACCGCCATCTGAAATGTCCATGCTTCACACCCATACGTTGCAACTGGGAATATGCATGTTCTTACTATTAATATAATAATAATAATAATTCCTCTCGTACCGTTATACGTTACATATGGCATGCAAGTAGTTTCTCCATACCTCTCTATATTGGGCAACTCACTCAATTTCCTCCATGGAACTGAGACCGATATTTCTTGCCTCTCTCAGCAAAGTTCGTTTCAAGGTCTCCCTAGGTCGTCATCTCTTTCTTGAACCCTTGCATCCCACTTCAATGCCTGCTTTGATATTCGTTGATCATTTCTCCTCAAGGTGTGCCCAACATATCTCCATCTTCTCTTTCTTACAACAGTTGTCACTAGTGGTTGACCAGACATTTCTCTGATTTCATCACTTCTCCTAAATTCTTTCCATTTAGTAATATTAATATTACCTCATTATTATTATTGCAATTGTGACATGTCATTTCATATGCGCTTGCACAAGTCAGTAGTCAGGTGCGCACCAAGATATACAAACAAATTGGATAGCTGAGTTCTAAACTATATAAAGAATCGTATAGCATACATTGAGAACTTTAGCGATGCCAATTTGTTGTTCCCCGTAACATAGAAGATTCTAATCATAGAATGAGTAATTGATAATTATATTCGCAAACATCAATTAATACAATCTATGAATACGATAAGAGACGTTCATTGCTCCGTCTTTGTTTACGCATGTCTTTGTTGTATCCTGTTCTCAATGGCAGTTTGATCCAATTTATGCTGCATGTTTGCATATATATTTTCTGTTTGTTCTCTTTCAAACATGACACTGCGGAAGAGTGAATATTATTTTAATATAAATTTGTGTTTACATGTTTGTTCACTGCCTGTTGTCATGGTAATGCTGGAACACAATATACCGAGGCGGGCAAGTTTTCTATGATCTTACAAAAGACAAATTTACAAAGTGCCAACTTGGGAAAAGGGGGCATCATTCTTCCAGTAACAAGAGACGTGTTTCTACAAAGGGCAGTAAACTCTTGCATAGAAAAAGTTATTGATCTCCAGTGAGTTGTTGATATCTTTCAGGTCAATAACTGAAATGTGATCATTTTTCACCTTGTTGTTGCATTTGTTGTTGTTGTTGCTGTTGTTGTTGCTTTTGTTGTAGTTATTGATATCTTTCAGGTCAATAACTGAAATGTGATCATTTTTCACCTTGTTGTTGCATTTGTTGTTGTTGTTGCTGTTGTTGTTGCTTTTGTTGTAGTTGTTGATATCTTTCAGGTCAATAACTGAAATATGATCATTTTTCACCTTGTTGTTGCATTTGTTGTTGTTGTTGCTGTTGTTGTTGCTTTTGTTGTAGTTATTGATATCTTTCAGGTCAATAACTGAAATGTGATCATTTTCTCCTTTCTGTAGTTGTTGCTTTCTTGTAGTTGTTGCTTTTGTTGTAGTTGTTGCTTTTGTTGTTGCTTTTGTTGTTGTTGTTGCTTTTGTTGTAGTTGTTGCTTTTGTTGTAGTTGCTGCTTTCTTGTAGTTGTTGCTTTCTTGTAGTTGTTGCTTTGTTGTAGTTGTTGCTTTGTTGTAGTTGTTGCTTTGTTGTAGTTGTTGCTGTTGTGTAGTTGTTGCTTGTTTGCTAGTTGTTGCTTTTGTTGTTGCTTTTGTTGTAGTTGTTGCTTTTGTTGTAGTTGTTGCTTTTGTTGTAGTTGTTGCTTTTGTTGTAGTTGTTGCTTTTGGTTGTTGCTTTGTGTAGTTGTTGCTTTGTTGGCTTTGCTGTAGTTGCTGTGCTTTTGTTGTAGTTGTGCTTTGTTGTAGTTGTTGCTTTTGTTGTAGTTGTTGCTTTTGTTGTAGTTGTTGCTTTTGTTGTAGTTGTTGCTGTTGTTGTAGTTGTTGCTTTTGTTGTAGTTGTTGCTTTGTTGCAGTTGTGCTTTTGTTGGTTGCTTTGTTTGTTGCTTTTGTGCTGTTTGCTTTGTTGTAGTTGTTGCTTTTGTTGTAGTTGTTGCTTTTGTTGTAGTTGTTGCTTTGTTGTAGTTGTTGCTTTTGGTTGTAGTTGTTGCTTTTGTTGTTGCTTTGTTGTAGTTGTTGCTTTGTTGTTGCTTTTGTGAGTTGTTGCTTGTGTTGTTGCTTTTGTTGTAGTTGTTGCTGTTGTTGTAGTTGTTGCTGTTGTTGTAGTTGTTGCTTTTGTTGTTGCTTTTGTTGTAGTTGTTGCTTTTGTTGTTGCTTTTGTTGTAGTTGTTGCTTTTGTTGTAGTTGTTGCTTTGTTGTAGTTGTTGCTTTGTTGTTGCTTTTGTTGTAGTTGTTGCTTTGTTGTAGTTGTGCTTTTGTTGTAGTTGTTGCTGCTTGTTGTAGTTGTTGCTTTTGTTGTAGTTGTTGCTTTGTTGTAGTTGTTGCTTTGTTGAGTTGTTGCTTTTGTTGTAGCTGTTGCTGTTGTTGCAGTTGCTGCTGTTGTGTAGCTGTTGCTGTTGTTGTAGTTGTGCTTTTGTTGTAGTTGTTGCTTTGTTGTAGTTGCTGCTGTTGTTGTAGCTTGCTGCTGTTGTTGTAGTTGTTGCTTTGTTGTGCTTTTGTTGTAGTTGTTGCTTTTGTTGCTGCTTTGTTGTTGCTTTTGTTGTTGCTGTTGTTGTAGTTGTTGCTTTGTTGTTGCTTTGTTGTTGCTTTGTTGTTGCTGTTGTTGCAGTTGTTTGCTGTTGTTGTAGTTGTTGCTGCTGTTGTAGTTGTTGCTTTGTTGTTGCTTTGTGTAGCTTGTTGCTTTTGTTGCAGTTGTTGCTTTGTTGTAGTTGTTGCTTTGTTGTAGTTGTTGCTGTTGTTGTAGTTGTTGCTTTGTTGTTGCTTTTGTTGTTGCTTTTGTTGTGCTTTTGTTGTAGTGTTGCTGTTGTTGAGTTGTTGCTGCTGTTGATGCTGTTGCTTGTGTAGTTGTTGCTGTTGTTGTAGTTGTTGCTTTTGTTGTAGTTGTTGCTTTTGTTGTTGCTTTTGTTGTTGCTTTTGTTGTAGTTGTTGCTTTTGTTGTAGTTTTTGTTGTTGCTTTTCTTGTAGTTTTTGTTGTTGCTTTTGTTGTTGTTGTTGTTGTTGTTGTTGTTGTTTACGGTGTTCGTGACACCGAACCGAAGAGTTACGATGTCCATGGCACTGAGCCGAAGAGCTGAAAGTTCTAGTGCTTCTGGATGGAAAAAACATATATCTATATATCAGGTGTGTAATCTGCTACAGTATGACAGTAGACGTTACTACCTGCAAATGTCAAACCCACTGTCCTGGGCAAGGGGAGCTCGGGGCAGCTGCTAAGGACTGGGAGAGTAAACCCTGGTAGAAAATCCTCCCTGTCTTGTGGACCAGCAGCAAGGTTAAGCAGTTTGTAAAGCGTCCGGTATTATCTATTTTACAACTGCACCACTGTATATGCACATCCATTCACCTTGAAACAGTCTTTCTCTCTCTCTCTCACACACACACACTCTCTCTCTCTCACGCAATAGGTGGACCTCAGAGATAGCAGAGGCGACGAAAGATACTGTTTATGAAGCGCACACAAAAGTCCGTTCTATAAATCTTTTCTTATCCTGACGATGTGAGACAAAACAGGATTGGAGAAACGAAAGAAGACTCTCTCTCTCTCCCACTCTCTCCCACTCTCTCTCTCTCCCACTCTCTATCTCTCTCTCTCTCTCCCACTCTCTATCTCTCTCTCTCTCTCCACTCTCTACTCTCTCTCTCTCTCCACTCTCTTCTCTCTCTCTCTCTCTCTCTCTCTCTCTCTCTCTCTCTGTGTTTCTGTCACACACACACATACACACACATATATTCACACACATACACACACAAACATGCTCACAAGAAATAGTGTGTTGACAACACTAGGGGCACAAACTGTATGAAAAACAAATATTGTCATCCGACAAATTCAGATTTGACATCCAACAAATTGAATTGTCCAGATTAAGCATTCAATAAATTTGTTTCTGAGCGTCAAATAATGTGTCCAGGGGTCACCAAGGCTGTTGACCGCTTCAAACTTGACAGACGATGTTTGACAAGATTATAACATCTGATATGATCAAACGTAATGACATCTTACATTACGTGAGAATCTGCGGTAGAAGATATTGTGGAAATTTGGATAATTATTCGCAAGTGATTAGACTGTAGTTACTTGACAAGCTTCAGCCATTAGAAACTCATGCCATGTGGTTAACATAACATCCCTACTGATAAACTGACTTTTAAACATCTTCTACAAATATGATAGCAAAGCTAAGCGGAACAAAGAAGATAAATGTGTCTGTTATCATTGCAGTTGTCTGACAAGTATATCATTGCAGTTGTCTGACAAGTATATCATTGCAGTTGTCTGACAAGTATATCATTGCAGTTGTCTGACAAGTATATCATTGCAGTTGTCTGACAAGTATATCATTGCAGTTGTCTGACAAGTATATCATTGCAGTTGTCTGACAAGTATATCATTGCAGTTGTCTGATAAATTCTTTGAAGATCTTCATAATCTCACACTGACCACTACTTTCTTTCAACATATTTGATTTGTGTGTGTGTGTGTGTATGTGTGCGTGTGTATGTGCGTGTGTGCGTACGTGCGTGTGCATGTGTGTGTGTGCGTGCGTGCGTGTGCATGTGTGTGAACGACGATATTGCTATCATTATCTGACAATCCTAGCTGAAGAGATATGATCAAATGATTCACTTCCAACCTTTACATCTCAGTTTCAGTTTCAGTTTCAGTTTGGAATATCTTCATTGCACTCCGGACATGTTCATAGGTGCTCCGATCTCCTTCGCAATATCTCCAATAGCGTCCAGCGACTGACCGTACCAGTTCTATTTTGATTGATGAGTCTACTCACGTACCTGTTATGCTGTTCTTTTCTTGCTACTCCAATCTTCAAGCCTAGATTGCTCCTGCAATCTAGTAGTTGACGTGGATTGGTTTAAATGAAAATCTTCTTTGCGGCCACACTCTATGAGGGCGTTCAAAATATCAGCTCTATCCATTGGTTGGCCCTCTGATATGGTGGCAGAGCCAGCCAGCTTGTCTGCTCTCTCATTGCCAATGACATCCATGTGCCCCGGAACGAAGATAATTGTGATTCTGCAAATTGTTGACGCTTGTAGTGATTCAGTCCATTGTCTGCGCACTGAACCAGCTTATACCTTGCGGATCATACTCAATGAATCACTCAGAACGCACGCATGAGTATAGTTGTGTGACTCCAGCCAACATAAAGCATTAGTCACCGCCAGAACCTCCATTGTCATGCTGCTTGTTGTCATACGAAATGCAACACTGGCCTATTTTGTATTTTTACATCTCAATCTACCATGATACACTTCCAACTGGTAAACATATGAACAATATCCTCACATATGAACAATATCCTCACATATGAACAATATCCTCACATATGATACCGTATTATTATTCTCGTCTTGTACTAATATCATTTACTAGCCATGTCTCTCTCTCTCTACAACTTGAAGATGTTAACCAGCTGGTTTTCATGTCTCTCTACAACTTGAGGATGTTAACCAGCTGGTTTTCATGTCTCTATCTAAAACGTGAAGTTAACCAGCTGGTTTTCATGTCTCTATCTAAAACGTGAAGTTAACCAGCTGGTTTTCATGTCTCTATCTAAAACGTGAAGTTAACCAGCTGGTTTTCATGTCTTTATCTAAAACGTGAAGTTAACCAGCTGGTTTTCATGTCTCTATCTAAAACGTGAAGTTAACCAGCTGGTTTTCATGTCTCTATCTAAAACGTGAAGTTAACCAGCTGGTTTTCATGTCTCTATCTAAAACGTGAAGTTAACCATCTGGTTGTGTGAGCTAGAATAATATATGAAAGATTTATAACCAAACAGAAGTTAATTAAAGATATTATTAGGACATTTGTGAAATAACACGAGGGAACGAACATTGCATAGGCGGAACAAGAAGGAATAGTTAGTGTAGCATTTATTCTAGCTAGTAATTTGATCAAGTGTTACCCTTATTTTTTGTATGTTTCCATTTTTGATAATCAACTTTTTCGTGTATTTTCTTTTTTTTTTTTTTTGTATGAAATAATATTCATGTTTCTGTTTTAGTCATTCTTGTCTCTATCTCCATCGCTGACCTCCTTTTGTATATCTGTATCTTTCTCGGCCATACTGACCTCTGACCTAAGATTATCTGGTGATATACATGTTTCTAATTATTTTGTATTTTTGGTCCGCTTTAAATTCAGGCGAAGTCATGGCACCTAATATGGTGCCCCTGACTGAATTTTGAGTGAAGACTTGCTTATATTATCACCAGTATCCATCGCATTAAGGCGACACTTATTCTTACTGCAGATGTACTTGTAATTTTGATAGCAAAGTCAAAGATCAGGAAACCTGTAAGATCCAACCACATATCGTGTGCACACCAACAATTTGTTTGCTTCACGCTGACCTTGAACCCTGGAATTTGCTTCACGCTAGCCTTGAACTCCGGAATGTTACCGGCACGTGGTCACTACAGCAGAGTTGGTGATGGAATGTAAGAAGATGGAGAGAGAGTGGAGAGATCTGGAAAAGATTGCCTCGGATAGGAGCACTTGGAAGACCTTGGTTGCGGATCTAGCTTCTAATATGAGCGAAGGATGAAGAAAACATGAACCCATACAAGTGTAAAGCTCAGTAGATGTGACACTATACAGTGAATGTGACACTATACAGTGAATGTGACACTATACAGTGAATGTGACACTATACAGTGAATGTGACACTATACAGTGAATGTGACACAAATACAAACTTTTATCAATAAGACATCTGGACATAATAAGAGTTATATTGAACAATATTCTTCACCCCCACCCCCACCATTTCCTCAAGGTTATTTGAAGTTTGGGGTAGAGTTAACAATCCAGATCTATAAATGAGTTTGTGTTAAATAAAATACAATTTTAAAACCTGATATAATGCTAGAAACAGGTTCAGTAAAATGTTGCATTATTAGTGGGGAACTGAGCAACTAAAATACACCATAGTGTTAAATTGCAATTCTATATTCAATTGGGAACGGGGACTACAGACAAGAATGTAAGACATAATGTTATCAAACAAGGATATCAAACAAGGATATCAAACAAGGATATCAAACATTGTTTTCTTCACTTGATATAAACTGTCATTTCTAGGATTGTACATCGAATCCTATCTTACTATTTGTGTACAAGAAGAAAATCTCCAACTGCAACAAGTACACAATACAAGAAGATAAAATCTGCAACAAGTACACAATACAAGAAGATAAAATCTGCAACAAGTACACAATACAAGAAGATAAAATCTGCAACAAGTACACAATACAAGAAGATAAAATCTGCAACAAGTACACAATACAAGAAGATAAAATCTGCAACAAGTACACAATACAAGAAGATAAAATCTGCAACAAGTACACAATACAAGAAGATAAAATCTGCAACAAGTACACAATACAAGAAGATAAAATCTGCAACAAGTACACAATACAAGAAGATAAAATCTGCAACAAGTACACAATACAAGAAGATAAAATCTGCAACAAGTACACAATACAAGAAGATAAAATCTGCAACAAGTACACAATACAAGAAGATAAAATCTGCAACAAGTACACAATACAAAAAGATAAAATCTGCAACAAGTACAAAATATAAATTTAGAATTATTTGAGATTGTCAATGAAAATGTCTTACATGACAATACTGCTATAACAATAATAGTTGTTGCAGGGAAACTAGAATAATAGAAGGTGTGTCAGATTGAGATCAAATCCTGACATATCACGTACACACGGCGTCTTGACTCCCACACATAACACACGGCGTCTCGACTCCCACACCTAACACAGGGCGTCTCGACTCCCACACCTAACACAGGGCGTTTCGACTCTTACACCTAACACAGGGCGTCTCTACTCCCACACCTAACACAGGGCGTCTCTACTCCCACACCTAACACAGGGCGTCTCTACTCCCACACCTAACACAGGGCGTCTCTACTCCCACACCTAACACAGGGCGTCTCGACTTCCACACATAACACACGGCGTTTTGACTCTTACACCTAACACAGGGCGTCTCGACTCCCACACCTAACACAGGGCTTCTCTACTCCCACACCTAATACACGGCGTCTTGACTCCCACACCTAATACACGGCGTCTTGACTCCCACACCTAACACAGGGCGTCTTGACTCCCACACCTAACTAACTATTCGTATCATTAATTCAACAGTTATTGTGTGGGTTAACAGTCAACGGTCAAGTAGCCACACAGAACAATAGGTGTAAAATATGTCATGTCAACGTTGACTACAAGACCTACTGGACATTATGTGAAGAGCTCGTTCTTCTAGATGAAGAAGCACTGACATCGAGATGGATTGCAAGTTCCTTCAGTCGATAGAAGTTGGGAGCCTAGTAAAGTCGTCAGATTCCGATTGACCTAGGTCAACTCTGTAGTTATGACAAACCTACTGCACAGTGTGCGCGTTAGCCTGAAACACAGACTCCAGAGCACAGCCTGCAGTCCTGTCCATCATACATACATCAACAAAACGAAACATGGCTTCATGAACAAAGCTTACAGAGCAAGCTAAGGGAACTCATGAGGAACTCCAACTGACATGCAGCTTCATAGAGGCAGCCCATCTCATGGTTTAGAAGAGCATACGAAACCGATCGCAAAGAAGAAGAAGAAAAAAAGATTCTCTTTAGTCCGAATATATCTACGAGTCCATAGTTTGTATTTTTTTACTTGCATGTCATTCTCTCTTACCCCCACCCCACCCCCAATTTCCCCCATCCTCTAGTTGACGCAAAAAAATCGTATGGGAGATAGTAAAATTACGCTCTTCTTGATCTTATCTGTTTACGCCTCTGAATCGACCACCAATATCGAATTGTCCTAATGGAAAACTCATTTTTGTTGCACAACTTTTGCAATATCCCAGAAATATTGTTTTAAAAAATGATGGCTTCCGTGCACACTCCAAGTTGCATGTGAAATTATAAATCAGAATATCCTAAGATCATGGAAAAACATAAAACTACATTGAAAAATGCACGACAATATATTGCATAAGTTATACAGAGATATTGCAGAAGACGAGATTGAGAGTGCATGGCATTTCTGAACGTACTGTGGCCCTGACCTAATTATGTGTATCTCTACGTGTATGGAATACTCTCTTAACAAACTTCATTACGGACACACTCATCAAGCTGCTTGCCGGTGTCATTAATTTTTAAAAAAAGTTAATTGCATATCCTTTACAGAACTTTGCGAATCAACCCCAGCTTTTATCGCTGTTTGTGATTTTTCTAGGCATTATTACATTCAGTAGTTTGCCATTGCTTTCTGAACAGGTGGTGCCATCGTCTTTTGTAAAAATCCACGCGAAACATTTGCAGCCAAATTGTCCGCAGCGTGATTCGAACTCAGAACGTCGAGGTTAATAGATCGAGTCACTATCCCCTAAGCCACACACACCACCTCATTAATATAAAGTCTGACTAAATATCTGAACATTATTCACATGACTCAACAGTTGACATGAGAAGAGTTTAGTAGAACTCGACATGACCAGCAGGTAGTAGTCTGTGGCGGGGAATGAGCACAGTGAGCCCTACTTTGACTGCTGTATCACTGAGTAGCACACATAGAGCACTCGTCTTCTAGTTCTAGGGAAGTTCAAGTCTGACTACTTGACTGAGAGGGTAGAAGGTCTATACACATCTTAGATCTTCATTGATATATACAACTTGAATGTGAATATGTTATGACTGTGAATATGTTATGACTGTGAATATGGTATAACTGTGAATATATTATAACTGTGAATATGGTATAACTGTGAATTTATTATAACTGTGAATATATTATAACTGTGAATATATTATAACTGTGAATATATTATAACTGTGAATATATTATAACTGTGAATATATTATAACTGTGAATATATTATAACTGTGAATATATTATAACTGTGAATATATTATAACTGTGAATATATTATAACTGTGAATATGGTATAACTGTGAATATATTATAACTGTGAATATATTATAACTGTGAATATATTATAACTGTGAATATATTATAACTGTGAATATGGTATAACTGTGAATATGGTATAACTGTGAATATGGTATAACTGTGAATATATTATAACTGTGAATATATTATAACTGTGAATATATTATAACTGTGAATATATTATAACTGTGAATATATTATAACTGTGAATATATTATAACTGTGAATATGGTATAACTGTGAATATGTTGTAGGAGCTTACATCTCGACATAGATCCTAGCTTAGTATTGTCATATTACTGAAAACAGCAAGAGATCGTGGGTTTGAGTCTAGACTGTACCATCTAGTTTCAGAGTACATTATTTCTGGAGACCACTAAGATTGTTGCCGGAGCTACATAGTTCGGGCTTTGGCATTACTTTCGACAGGAGAAATGTCATTTATATGGAGTGGGTGTAAGTCGAATAAAATCAATTGTCTTTAGATTCGCCTTTAAGATGACATTTCTTAGAACACAGACAACAAGTGTCAAATGATGTGCAGGATAAATATTTGTTTATGTTTGATTTGACTGGCGATTCTGAACAAACTAATAAAGCAGTCTAACAATATGCCATGGAACAAAGTCATTAACAGAACTAATATACAGTACATGACATGGAACAAAGTCATTAACATAACTAATATACAGTACATGGCATGGAACAAAGTGATTAACAGAACTAATATACAGTACATGACATGGAACAAAGTGATTAACAGAACTAATATACAGTACATGACATGGAACAAAGTGATTAACAGAACTAATATGTAGTACATGACATGGAACAAAGTCATTAACAGAACTAATATACAGTACATGACATGGAACAAAGTCACGAACAGAACTAATATACAGCACATGACATGGAACAAAGCCATTAACAGAACTAATATACAGTACATGACATGGAACAAAGTCATTAACAGAACTAATATACAGTACATGACATGGGACAAAGTGATTAACAGAACTAATATACAGCACATGACATGGAACAAAGTGATTAACAGAACTAATATACAGTACATGACATGGAACAAAGTCATTAACAGAACTAATATACAGTACATGACATGGAACAAAGTCATTAACAGAACAAATATACAGTACATGACATGGAACAAAGTCATTAACAGAACTAATATACAGTACATGACATGGAACAAAGTCATTAACAGAACTAATATACAGTACATGACATGGAACAAAGTCATTAACAGAACTAATATACAGTACATGACATGGAACAAAGTCACAAACAGAACTAATATACATTACATGACATGGAACAAAGTCATTAACAGAACTAATATACAGTACATGACATGGAACAAAGTCATTAACAGAACTAATATACAGTACATGACATGGAACAAAGTCACGAACAGAACTAATATACAGCACATGACATGGAACAAAGTCATTAACAGAACTAATATACAGTACATGACATGGAACAAAGTCATTAACAGAACTAATATACAGCACATGACATGGAACAAAGTCATTAGCAGAACTAATATACAGTACATGACATGGAAGAAAGTGATTAACAGAACTAATATACAGTACATGGCATGGAACAAAGTCATTAACAGAACTAATATGCAGTACATGACATGGAACAAAGTGATTAACAGAACTAATATACAGTACATGGGATGGAACAAAGTCATTAACAGAACTAATATACAGCATAAGCGAGGGGAAAAAAAACTGTGGAGAAATTTGATAACATTTAGTTCTTGTACTGTACAGGAAAAACATTGATCTCGAGTCTAGTTAAAACAACTTGCAAACCTCGAGCAGCGGCGGGTAGACTTCCATGTTTAATATTTGTTTATGATGATACAAGTTGATCAGACGCCAACTGAAGTCTCCTGCTACAGACGAGGTTACTGATTTCATCCAGATTGCCGTCTGATTTCTGGACGGTCCTATTACTTCCGGAATGCACACGACTCGTTCTCTCGAGCACAGTATTCAGACAGATCCTGTCCTAGAATTCAAGTTACATCTTGTGCTAGCAACTTGTTGTTAGACTAACATCAACTATAAACTGGACGTATCACATTAAGATAAACGTTAGCCAGACAACTGACCACTGATCATTACTATATGCTTCATTGACATCCAGATTCATTTATTTTTAGAAGAATTCTAGTAAAACCACATTATCACATTTTTTTCAATCTGTCTTTTGTTAATCTTTCTTATTCGTTATTTTGTTCTTATGTGATGACGTCATGTCTGTGAACATCTACGTACATTGTTGATGACGTCATGTCTGTGAACATCTATGTACATTGTTGATAAAATAGAACCTGAGCTCAACAGTTGTATAACATCAATTTTGGGTACACATCACATTCTACAAACCACACTCATCAATCTACACTCTACAATTACCATCTACATTCTACTGCTACACTCTACAATTACAATCTACAATCTACTTACTACAATCTACTTACTACAATCTATTTACTACACTCTACAATTCACTTACTACACTCTACAATCTACTTACTACACTCTACAATCACACAGTCAGCGTGACAAAACTATTGCTAGATTTACAATACATGTAAGAACATTGAATGACTGGTGATTATCACTAGAAGAAATACTTGACAACAACTTCATGAAAACGTCTATCACACAAAATGACAGCTCAATCTTACCTTCAGCAAATCTTGAAAATGCTTTCTTCTGTCTGTTGTTTGAGTATTCTAATAACTTTGATGTTGTTGGTTGCAGATGAGAGAATAAAGTCTGGCTCAAGTGTCTTCAATAGAAGATGATCAACATGTTTGAGCAGGGGGGCGGCACGTGTATGTGTTATGATATAATTAAGGCACATAAGATCAATACTTAATTGTTCAAGAGCACTCTCTGTGTTAACTGTGTTGCTAATTGGTGTACGTCTATGATAGCGCGAGCTGACACCACGTGGTTGAGATAGCAACAAGTTATGATTTCAGAAAATGAGACAAGTTAGAAATCGATGGCAATAGAGATGAGAGGGAGAGGGGAATATATAGCACATAGATAGATCATATAAATGTAACTGACAAGTTAGGATTGAAGTAGATGTGGTTTAATTGAGAAGTTAGGATTGAAGTAGATGTGGTTTAATTGAGAAGTTAGGATTGAAGTAGATGTGGTTTAACTGAGAAGTTAGGATTGAAGTAGATGTGGTTTAACTGAGAAGTTAGGATTGAAGTAGATGTGGTTTAACTGAGAAGTTAGGATTGAAGTAGATGTGGTTTAACTGACAAGTTAGGATTGAAGTAGATGTGGTTTAACTGAGAGGTTAGGATTGAAGTAGATGTGGTTTAACTGAGAAGTTAGGATTGAAGTAGATGTGGTTTAACTGACAAGTTAGGATTGAAGTAGATGTGGTTTAACTGAGAAGTTAGGATTGAAGTAGATGTGGTTTAACTGACAAGTTAGGACTGAAGTAGATGTGGTTTAACTGACAAGTTAGGATTGTAGTAGATGTGGTTTAACTGAGAAGTTAGGACTGAAGTAGATGTTATTTAACTGAGAAGTTAGGATTGAAGTAGATGTGGTTTAACTGAGAAGTTAGGATTAAAGTAGATGTCGTTAAACTAACAAGTTAGGATTGAAGTAGATGTGGTTTAACTGAGGAGTTGGGATTGAAATAGATGTGGTTTAACTGAGAAGTTAGGATTGAAGTAGATGTGGTTTAACTGAGAAGTTAGGATTGAAGTAGATGTGGTTTAACTGAGAAGTTAGGATTGAAGTAGATGTGGTTTAACTGACAAGTTAGGATTGAAGTAGATGTGGTTTAACTGAGAGGTTAGGATTGAAGTAGATGTGGTTTAACTGACAAGTTAGGATTGAAGTAGATGTGGTTTAACTGAGAAGTTAGGATTGAAGTAGATGTGGTTTAACTGACAAGTTAGGACTGAAGTAGATGTGGTTTAACTGAGGAGTTAGGATTGAAGTAGATGTCGTTAAACTAACAAGTTAGGATTTAAGTAGATGTGGTTTAACTGAGAAGTTAGGATTGAAGTAGATGTGGTTTAACTGACAAGTTAGGACTGAAGTAGATGTGGTTTAACTGACAAGTTAGGATTGTAGTAGATGTGGTTTAACTGACAAGTTAGGACTGAAGTAGATGTTATTTAACTGAGAAGTTAGGATTGAAGTAGATGTGGTTTAACTGAGAAGTTAGGATTAAAGATGATGTCGTTAAACTAACAAGTTAGGATTGAAGTAGATGTGGTTTAACAGAGGAGTTGGGATTGAAATAGATGTGGTTTAACTGAGAAGTTAGGATTGAAGTATATGTGGTTTAACTGAGAAGTTAGGATTGAAGTAGATGTGGTTTAACTGACAAGTTAGGATTGAAGTAGATGTGGTTTAACTGACAAGTTAGGATTGAAGTAGATGTGGTTTAACTGAGAAGTTAGGATTGAAGTAGATGTGGTTTAACTGACAAGTTAGGATTGAAGTAGATGTGGTTTAACTGAGAAGTTAGGATTGAAGTAGATGTGGTTTAACTGACAAGCTAGGATTGAAGTAGATGTGGTTTAACTGACAAGTTAGGATTGAAGTAGATGTGGTTTAACTGACAAGTTAGGACTGAAGTAGATGTTATTTAACTGAGAAGTTAGGATTGAAGTAGATGTGGTTTAACTGAGGAGTTGGGATTGAAATAGATGTGGTTTAACTGAGAAGTTAGTATTGAAGTAGATGTGGTTTAACTGAGAAGTTAGGATTGAAGTAGATGTGGTTTAACTGAGAAGTTAGGATTGAAGTAGATGTGGCTTAACTGACAAGTTAGGATTGAAGTAGATGTGGTTTAACTGAGAAGTTAGGTTTGAAGTAGATGTGGTTTAACTGACAAGTTAGGATTGAAGTAGATGTGGTTTAACTGAGAAGTTAGGATTGAAGTAGATGTGGTTTAACTGACAAGTTAGGATTGAAGTAGATACTATTAACATGATTTGTGGGATTGTTTTAATAAATTGATTGTTTTGTTAATTGAATAAAATATTGGTGCTTTATATAAAATAACTATTCCAGAATCTCTTTAAAAACCGAATTTTTGGCGCCAATCTTGTCACTTTTCTGAAACAAACTTTTCTGACTTCCTGTTCTTGCTGGCCATAGATTGGATCATGAAATCAACAACAACAGATAACAGATGGGGGGAATACAATGGACACTTATGAAACAACTAGATGACCTGGATTTTGCAGACGATCTGGCATTGCTGTCCCACAATCACGCACAAATTAAAGATAAAATGAATAACCTAAATAATAAGTCTCAGCAACTAGGTTTGAAAATACACAGGGAAAGACCAAGGTCATGAGAATAAATGCAGTAAATGTAAACCAGATTATGCTGGAGGAAACAGCTCTACAGGATGTAGAATCATGATGATAGTCCATCACGGGTGATGATGACCACACACATTTTCATCCAAGGGAATGTAGTTGCGTTATGTTTGTCTGTGTGTGTGTAGATGACCAGTGAGCCCGATGCTGGCTTGAAATGTTCTTGTACAGTGTGGGCAAGGTATAATTGCACTTGTGGGAAGTTTTACTGCCTTTCTGTTTTGACATTTTTGCTCTATCCGTGCTGTTCTATCTGCCTGGCTGGTCGAAGAATCGTGTCGAAGAAGTGTGCGCCATGCTGATCTGTCCTGAGCAAGATTCTCCCAGTTGTTGACATCTATGCCAAAAGATTTCATCGATTTCTTGAGTGTATCTTTGAATCGCTTTTTCTGGGCCCCCTGTAGAATCATACACATACCTTGGTAGCAACATAGACACAGAAGGAGGAAGAAACAAAGATGTCAAGATAAGAATACAAAAAGCAAGGGAAACTTTATTGCATTGAGTAAGATATGGAAGTCAAAGGAGATAAAAACAAACACAAAGCTGAGAATCTTTCAATCAAATGTGAAGTCAGTGCTGTTCTATAGCTCAGAAACATGGAGGACAACAAAAGAAACCATCAGAAAACTACAGACCTTCACAAATGGATGTTTACGTAGAATAGAGGGACTGAGATGGTATGATAAGATTACAAACGAAGAACTCAGAGAAAGAACTAAGCAGATACCAGTGGATAAAGAGCTCAGGAAGAGATGCTGGCGATGGATAGGACATATATTGAGAAGACTGACCGGAAGCATTACAAGACAGGCACTGTTTGTTTTGGAACCAGCAGGGAAAGAGGAGTAGAGGAAGACCTAGACAGACCTGGAGAAGAGAGCTGGAGGCTGATATTAAAATTTAAAAGGATAGGTAAAACATGGAAAGAGTAGGAAGGGATGGCAAGAGAGAGGAAGAGCTGGAAGAAGTTTGTTGAAGACCTGTGCTCCGCTGGGAGTGAAAGATGAAGAAGAAGAAGTAATTATAGCTCCAGCCTGCAGCCTGTCTTCAGCTCTGATACATAATTTATAATACGTATTAAATGGACAAATGATTGCTTTCATTGTAAACAATTGAGGTACAATCAACAAATGCTTTATCTGTTTTGTGAATAATCAATCCCACAATACCTACAGTCAACATGTGACTTGAAACTGTACCAGAATACCTACAGTCAACATGTGACTTGAAACTGTACCACAACACCTACAGTCAACATGTGGCTTGAAACTGTACCACAATACCTACAGTCAACATGTGACTTGAAACTGTACCACAACACATACAGTCAACATGTGACTTGAAACTGTACCACAATACCTACAGTCAACATGTGACTTGGGACTGTACCACAACACCTACAGTCAACATGTGGCTTGAAACTGTACCACAATACCTACAGTCAACATGTGACTTGAAACTGTACCACAATACCTACAGTCAAAATGTGACTTGAAACTGTACCACAATACCTACAGTCAACATGTGACTTGAAACTGTACCACAATACCTACAGTCAACATGTGACTTGAAACTGTACCACAACACCTACAGTCAACATGTGACTTGAAACTGTACCACAATACCTACAGTCAACATGTGACTTGAAACTGTACCACAACACCTACAGTCAACATGTGACTTGAAACTGTACCACAATACCTACAGTCAACATGTGACTTGAAACTGTACCACAATACCTACAGTCAACATGTGACTTGAAACTGTACCACAACACCTACAGTCAACATGTGACTTGAAACTGTACCACAATACCTACAGTCAACATGTGACTTGAAACTGTACCACAACACCTACAGTCAACATGTGACTTGAAACTGTACTATTATCATCCTTCACTTTGATATTATTTCTTACTGGTTCCATATTTATGATATGACAATCAGTCAACATTTTCCCTGTGTCTTGAACAATTATTTGTATTTAGCTTTAACGTTCGAAAACATGAAACATAAAACAAGTCACAAAAATGTTTGAAAAATTCGTTGTTTTTTTATTACCTTGCACCGTGACAGTGATAAAATTAACAGAACTTTGCCATTAGATTGTACATCTCCAAAATAGCCGTTCAAGTGAGCTGTTATATTTCAATGTACGTATAGGGAAAGTGGAGACTTGAAAACATCGTAAAACAGACTAAATATTTCTTAAATACAAAACAATTTAACATGAACAACATACATGTTTTAATTAAACTTGCGCTGTGATCATGGCAACATTGAAAAACAAGAAATACTGCCGCCATGTGCACGTTCCCAGCATCACATCAAATGAGATCTGACTTATGAATGTAGATACACTGGTCATGTGACGGCATATATTTCTTCGATACAACTGTTGAGTTGTAAGTTGTAACAATAATAATTCTAGTAGATCGCAGCAAGTTTATAGCAACAACATCGTCATTTGTGTGCGCTTCCACAAGTTTAGAACACACTCCAATGGTAACTAAACAGTTCTATTCTAGCTTGAGCACTTCTTAAACATGTGCTACATACATTATCTGAGCTGGAAGCAGAGATGTGAATCTCTTTAACCTTTCCGGTGGCGTTCTTCTTTTCCACCAAAGTAGTTATGATATCTATGGGTTAAGACGTTCTGAATAACGTGTGTTTGAATTTGGACCACGTCTTTCAGTTCACGATTGCATTTTTTCATTTCATTTTTTCGATTGCATTTCAGAGACACGTATGATTTTTTTCCGGAGCTACGGAGTTCGTGCTTTCAGTCTTGTGTATTCATGTCAAGCGCCTTTAAATCATAATTGCGTGTATCTTTGTAGCGAAGGGAGGGTAGTTTCACTGTACTTTTGTCAGCCAGCTTCCCAAATAAAATATCCTTGCTAACCTGGCCGTCAGGTCGTCATCCATCTACGCCAGATTATGCAGTCATCTTAGGCCACATTCGTGGATAATGTTAACTATGCTAAGAATCCCATCACAGACAACAGATGGAACCAGACAACAGAAAACATATGGAAACAGACAACAGAAAACATATGGAAACAGACAACAGACAGCATATGGAAACAGACAACAGATGGAAACAGACAACAGACAACATATGGAAACAGACAACAGACAACATATGGAAACAGACAACAGACAACATATGGAAGCAGACAACAGATGGAAACAGACAACATATGGAAACAGACAACATATGGAAGCAGACAACAGATGGAAACAGACAACAGACAACATATGGAAACAGACAACATATGGAAACAGACAACAGACAACAGATGGAAACAGACAACCGATAACAGATGGAAATTGAAAACATTAAAAAGGAGAGAACATACGCTATTATGCTATTGTAACATACAACTAGATACATGTCAACCAGCTGGTACATGTCATTTATGCCAGCTCATCAGATCTTATCACCTACACTTATCATCCACACTTATCGTCCACACTTATCACCCACTCTTATCACCCACTCTTATCATCCACACTTATCATCCACACTTATCACCCACTCTTATCACCCACTCTTATCGTCCACTCTTATCATCCACTCTTATCATCCACTTTTATCAAACACCTGAGATCACAGGCAGACAAGTATGCACATCTTCTTAAGAGTCAGCATCTTGCACCATCAAGGCCGCTGCAACCGCTGCATCAGCTCCTGCCGATGCTGAGTCACGACTTCTCTGTGGAGACAATATCAAGTTGTATCACCAGTCTATGTTCAATAGTTCATTGACAGTAACATTACATCAACAGAACAAGTCTCATCACATCTAATCAAATGACCTACTAAACACAGCTTCATGACATAAATGACCTACTAAATACTGGTCCATGACAGCTCACATGACATCTCACATGACAGCTCACACGATAGCTCACATGCCAGCTCACACGATAGACCACACGACATCTCACACGATAGCTCACATGACAGCTCACGTGACAGCTCACATGACAGCTCACATGACAGCTCACACAACATCTCACATGAGAGCTCACATGACAGCTCACACAACATCTCACACGATAGCTCACATGAGAGCTCACATGACAGCTCACATGACATCTATGATCTAATAACCAGTATTCCATGACACATGACAACTTGCAAAGACATATATAACTTACTAAATGTTCTACTAAATATTCTACTAAATGTTCTACTAAATGTTCTACTAAGTGTTCTACTAAATGTTCTACTAAATGTTCTACTAAATGTTCTACTAAGTGTTCTACTAAATGTTCTACTAAATGTTCTACTAAATGTTCTACTAAATGTTCTACTAAATGTTCTACTAAATGTTCTACTAAAAGTTCTACTAAGTAACATTAAAACAAATCTGACCCTCTGCTCCATGATAATCAGGTCACTTAATCTCTTGACTTCCTTCTTGTTAGTTAAAAGTGAGCTCTGTTTGTGCAGATAGTTGCTCATTATCTCTTTCTGTTGGCTCATAAACACTTGGCTCTCTCTCATGTTGTCTCGATGCTGTCTGATAGATATCAAACAGTGTCATAATATAGACAGACAACAGAACATCAATCTTGGTTGTTTGGTGTCAGAGTTTAGACAGACAACATATATCCTGGCTGTTTGATGTAAGAGTTTAGACAGACAACAGAACATATATCCTGGCTGTTTGATGTAAGAGTTTAGACAGACAACAGAACATATATCCTGGCTGTTTGATGTAAGTGTTTAGACAGACAACAGAACATATATCCTGGCTGTTTGATGTGAGAGTTTAGACAGACAACAGAACATATATCCTGGCTGTTTGATGTAAGTGTTTAGACAGACAACAGAACATATATCCTGGCTGTTTGATGTAAGAGTTTAGACAGACAACAGAACATATATCCTGGCTGTTTGATGTAAGAGTTTAGACAGACAACAGAACATATATCCTGGCTGTTTGATGTAAGTGTTTAGACAGACAACAGAACATATATCCTGGCTGTTTGATGTAAGTGTTTAGACAGACAACAGAACATATATCCTGGCTGTTTGATGTAAGTGTTTAGACAGACAACAGAACATATATCCTGGCTGTTTGATGTGAGAGTTTAGACAGACAACAGAACATATATCCTGGCTGTTTGATGTGAGAGTTTAGACAGACAACAGAACATATTAACTCTAGCCATTTGATGCCATTAACTAGAACACATATTTATAACAACATGAATGTCTACATTATAACATAACGTTTAGCAGTACAAGATAGGAATATAGTATAATCATCACTACGTGTCTATGTTTACAGAAGCTATCTGATGTCATTAATGTCTACGTGGGAACATTGATAGCAAAGTCGATAGCATGCTGCATTAGTAACCATATGCCGTAACCATTAGTAACCATATGCCGTGCTAATCCCAGGGTTTCAGGCCAACTAGCATCCCAACAAATGTTGGTGTACACACGTAGCGATCGGTTGAACTACAGGTTTCCTGATCTTTGACTTGGGGATCTAAATTGGAAGTACCTCAGAATATGAAGTAAGGCTCACCTGAATGGCAAGGGACACCGATGACAAGGATAGCAAGCCTCCATGCAAAAATCAGTTCGAGCATCTATATTAGGTGCTCTTACTATGACTAAATTCATAGCAGCAAACAATGACAAACAAAAACGTCTAGATGTTTCAATTTACAACCAAGTTTTACCTGTATACACATATATCATACCTCTCATTCAATTTACAACCAAGTTTTACCTGTATACACATATACCATACCTCTCATTCAATTTACAGTTTATGCTGTTCAACAGTTACTAAAAGTTATCATATAAGATGTCTCTTGTCTGTGCTTGTCACATTCTTTATCATATAAGATATGAATGTCTCTTGTCTGTGCTTGTCACATTCTTTATTATATATAATATGATTGTCTCTTGTCTGTGCTTGTCACATTCTCTATCATATAAGATATGAATGTCTCTTGTCTGTGCTTGTCACATTCTTTATTATATATAATATGATTGTCTCTTGTCTGTGCTTGTCACATTCTCTATTATATAAGATATGAATGTCTCTTGTCTGTGCTTGTCACATTCTTTATTATATATAATATGATTGTCTCTTGTCTGTGCTTGTCACATTCTCTATCATATAAGATATGAATGTCTCTTGTCTGTGCTTGTCACATTCTTTATTATATAAGATATGAATGTCTCTTGTCTGTGCTTGTCACATTCTCTATTATATAAGATATGAATGTCTCTTGTCTGTGCTTGTCACATTCTCTATTATATAAGATATGAATGTCTCTTGTCTGTGCTTGTCACATTCTTTATTATATAAGATATGAATGTCTCTTGTCTGTGCTTGTCACATTAAAGAAAATGTACTCACTGCACAAAATTCTTCTTCAACTTGTCAATATTCCTTGTGGAGTCTGCAATAACATCTCGATATGTTGGAGCATCTATGGTACATAAATGTTAAGGAGAATCTCGCTCTATATTCCCAAATTTACCACAAATGATAGAATACAAAAATGTTCATAGAACAGTCAGGAACCAGGCAAATATATCCAAGTATGGTATAAAAAAAACATTTGTTCTGTCATTGTCACAAATATTTGTGTCGTTTAAATGCTGGGATTTTCTTTCTTTTTAAATCTCAGTCAAGGACATCATTTCTTGTCAAATATTTTTGTTCTAGAAATAAATATCTTTGTATTCAACATTACTGGTTTTAGAAAGGAGAATCATGTACTGACTAGTTCTTTACTGTACCAGATCTTTGTACATCAGATCTTTGTACTAGAGAGATCATACATGCAGATCTTTGTACTGACACATGATCTTTGTACTGAGAGATCATCACTGACCAGATCTTTGTACTGAGATCATGCACTGACCAGATCTTGTACTGAGAATCAGACTCAGATCTTTGTACTGAGAGATCATGCACTGACCAGATCTTTGTACTGAGATCATGACTGACCAGATCTTTGTACTGAAGATCATGCACTGACCAGATCTTTGTACTGAGATCACACTGACCAGATCTTTGTACTGAGAGAGTCATCACTGACCAGATCTTTGTACTGAGAGATCATGCACTGACCAGATCTTTGTACTGAGAGATCATGCACTGACCAGATCTTTGTACTGAGAGATCATGCACTGACCAGATCTTTGTACTGAGAGATCATGCACTGACCAGATCTTTGTACTGAGAGATCATGCACTGACCAGATCTTTGTACTGAGAGATCATACACTGACCAGATCTTTGTACTGAGAGATCATGCACTGACCATATCTTTGTACTGAGAGATCATGCACTGACCAGATCTTTGTACTGAGAGATCATGCACTGACCAGATCTTTGTACTGAGAGATCATGCACTGACCAGATCTTTGTACTGAGAGATCATGCACTGACCAGATCTTTGTACTGAGAGATCATGCACTGACCAGATCTTTGTACTGAGAGATCATGCACTGACCAGATCTTTGTACTGAGAGATCATGCACTGACCAGATCTTTGTACTGAGAGATCATGCACTGACCAGATCTTTGTACTGAGAGATCATGCACTGACCAGATCTTTGTACTGAGAGATCATGCACTGACCAGATCTTTGTACTGAGAGATCATGCACTGACCAGATCTTTGTACTGAGAGATCATGCACTGACCAGATCTTTGTACTGAGAGATCATGCACTGACCAGATCTTTGTACTGAGAGATCATGCACTGACCAGATCTTTGTACTGAGAGATCATGCACTGACCAGATCTTTGTACTGTGAGAAGATCTTATAGTCATGCTGACCAGATCTTTGTACTGAGAGATCATGCACTGACCAGATCTTTGTACTGAGAGATCATGCACTGACCAGATCTTTGTACTGAGAGATCATGCACTGACCAGATCTTTGTACTGAGAGATCATGCACTGACCAGATCTTTCTACTGAGAACACTGATTAAACAATTATTGGAATGGAATTCATTCAAGTATATAAATTTCATTGACTTCGAAAAGGCAATTGACACAGTGCTGTGTTAAGCATTAGGGATCACACAGAAGATAGTTCAATTCAGATGTTCGACACAGGTATATTATGTCCACATTGCTATTCCTAGTTGTTATCGAGACGACTTGGTAATGAACAAGAGAACTCCATCTTCTTTTTTGTGTTCATTCTTTACGACCAATTTTAATCACTCTTTGTGAAATGTCTGATCTTTGACAAGAACGTGTATACGTTGCACATTAGTTGGTACGCCCCTAAACGTATAGACTTCTGCATGTTTAGGACAAGTGCATCAGATTTCATCCAAACCTCCTTAGTTGTCTCTTACGACATGTGTGGTAGGTAACAGTAGTTCTATTCTTTACACCCTAAATTGTCCCAGTAACCACTCGGGCACAAAAAATATAACTGAAGATGGTGGCAGAATAATTATCTGTGAGACTAACGAAGAGACTTTCAGATATTGACTTCACAGATGACATAGCACTGTTGGCATACACTAGAGAGGACACACACAGGAGAAAACATAGCCGTGTTGACACACACTAGGAGGACACACATGAGAAAACAAGCAGAGCAAGTTGATTAAACAAATGAGTAGGTCTAAAAATGAATACTAATAAAAGCAAGTTAATGAGAATAAATGCAAGAAACACAGAGAAGATTATAGTAGAGATAGACATGAAACACAGAGAAGATAATAGTAGAGATAGACATGAAACACAGAGAAGATTATAGTAGAGATAGACATGAAACACAGAGAAGATAATAGTAGAGATAGACATGAAACACAGAGAAGATTATAGTAGAGATAGACATGAAACACAGAGAAGATTATAGTAGAGATAGACATGAAACACAGAGAAGATTATGGTAGAGATAGACATGAAACACAGAGAAGATAATAGTAGAGATAGACATGAAACACAGAGAAGATTATAGTAGAGATAGACATGAAACACAGAGAAGATTATGGTAGAGATAGACATGAAACACAGAGAAGATTATAGTAGAGATAGACAGGAAAAACTAGGTAGAAGAGTTCAAATATTTGGGTAGCTATGAAATCATAGATAGGGATGTAGGAACAGATAGGGATGTAGGAACAGATAGGGATGTAGGAACAGATAGGGATGTAGGAACAGATAGGGATGTAGGAACAGATAGGGATGTAGGAACAGATAGGGATGTAGGAACAGATAGGGATGTAGGAACAGATAGGGATGTAGGAACAGATAGGGATGTAGGAACAGATAGGGATGTAGGAACAGGATAGGGATGTAGGAACAGATAGAGATGTAGGAACAGATAGGGATGTAGGAACAGATAGGGATGTAGGAACAGATAGGGATGTAGGAACAGATAGGGATGTAGGAACAGATAGGGATGTAGGAACAGAATAGGGATGTAGGAACAGATAGGGATGTAGGAACAGATAGGGATGTAGGAACAGATAGAGATGTAGGAACAGATAGAGATGTAGGAAAAGAAATCCTGATAGCTATTTTTGCTTTCTGACATGATTCTGCTACACATCTCTCCATCTTTTTTTGTAATCTTCCTCTGCCTTCTTTCCTGATGTTCTGTTGTAGAAAACTCTGTATAATGTGGAGTTTGAATGCATTCTTATTAAGTAGACAAACCACTTCATTCTTTGTTTCTCAATGTAATTCAAGCAAGATTCTGTCCCAACCTTTTTCTTATGCTGATGTTGGTGACTCTGTCTTTTCTGGTTTTGTTGGTAACTTAGTTTAGGCATCGCTTTCCCGTGTAGTTTTTGTGTGACTGTGCTTTGCTCATTGTCCATGTTTGCCTCTGGTAACACAAAGTAGGCATGAAACTGCTCATTGATCATGTTTGACTCTGGTAACACAAAATAGGCATGAAACTGCTCATTGATCATGTTTGACTCTGGTAACACAAAGTAGGCATGAAACTGCTCATTGTCCATGTTTGACTCTGGTAACACAAAGTAGGCATGAAACTGCTGTTAATCATCTGTTATGTAGCTGTCAGTGAGATGTTTGGGTGCCTTAACAATGGGTAAGTCTCTGGAAGCTAGAGACTTCAATAGACAACATCTACTCATACCGACACCTGCATACAAAGAGTAAACAATAAGAAAGGATATGGAGGCAGATTGTCAAGCTGGACTCTGTGGACCCATACTACAAGTCCAGCATCCCGCTCCAGGCCAGACATTTTGAGGTAGTGTTCTACGAGAGGACTCCTGCCTTCTGTGTTGAAAACTGTATGTACAAAGTCACATCCTTTCCCTACTGGATGAGACTATCAACATGTGTTGTTACTAAGATAATATTATATTAACATGTATTGTTACTAAGATAATATTATATCAACATGTATTGTTACTAAGATAATATTATATCAACATGTATTGTTACTAAGATAATATTATATCAACATGTGATGTTACTAAGGTGATACTATGATAGAGTAGTATGGAGAAATTGCTTGCAGGCACTATGTAACATATTAGGATACAAGAGGAAATAAAACATAAGAGATATTCTACTATAGTTGTCACAATCTCCTCTATGACCTTTGATCTTGTACACAATAACGAAATTAGCATTTCTCATATCTTGAGGTACCTCCCCTTCATCCCAGCACTAACAATAAAGGTTGTACAGATGCTGTAACAGGTCAACACTTGATTACTTCTGTGGTGATATCATCATTTCCTAGAGCTTTTCCTACTGATGTTCCATTTCAAATATTCCTCAGTTCTTCCATAGATGGTTTTTTCCTCTAGCTTTGCCATCACTGGTGGACTGTCTTATGATTTTAGAGTAGTGTGTGCAACAGTGTTTCTGCAGGAGTACAGTTAGAAGTAATACAACAGTGTTTCTGTAGGAGTACAGTTAGAAGTAATACAACAGTGTTTCTGTAGGAGTACAGTTAGAAGTAATACAACAGTGTTTCTGTAGGAGTACAGTTAGAAGTAATACAACAGGTTTCTGCAGAAGTACAGTTAGAAGTAATACAACAGGTTTCTGCAGGAGTACAGTTAGAAGTAATACAACAGGTTTCTGCAGGAGTACAGTTAGAAGTAATGCTTCGTCCACCGTTTCCTCAGAAAATTGTTGCTATGGTTGATCTTCACTGGTAGAAGAAAAGTTTCAACAAATTCTCTATTCACTATCAAACATTCTGTGCCTTCTTTCATAAGTCGAATCTTATCTCAACAGATTTCTTCCAACAACCAGACCAACCAACCAACAAATAAACAAACACATCTCAGATAAATAAACTAAAGAAATGCTCACTGACTTCTTTGTTACTTGTATGGTAGATGTGATGTTGATTATCAGATATTTGTGATAACTTCTGGTCCATTTCAACGCCACCATCCTCACTTGCTATTTCTTGTATCGGCATCAGAATTTTGTTTGCTCGTGTTGGACTTCCATCTGTACAAGTGAAAATACTTTTTAATTTTGACACTCACCAAATGTCAGATTTTCATAAAACTTGACTGACATATGTGATCTGTGATATGTTGGAAAACTAGACAGCAACTATGTTGATATATATTTAACTGAAACGCAGGGAATAACTGAACAACATGAACTACCCCAGAAATATACTAATAGGTAACTAACAAAATAACATTTTCAACAAAGAATTAATAAACTCAAAGAAAATATCAAGGAACCATTTTTCTTACAATGAGATTTAATAGGGAATACAGTTTTATGTCCCTATTTTTCATTGTGACCATCGGTACATGATGAGTAATGTGGTCAACATCATGCTGTCTGATCTTTATTTCCTAGTGCTTTTCTGGTAGCAAACTGAGGTTGCATTGATCTAAGAGCTGCTTCTGTCAGAATAAAAATTCCACTGCAACTGTGGAATTGAACCCAGACCAAATAAGCGAGCACACTAACTCTTACGGTTTTCAGACAGTCAAAGAATTAGGGGTGATAGATTACATTTGTCTAATTCTGGATAATATAATCACAAGAAATATTGTCTGACTGGGGTTTCCCCAACAATCATCTCTTCCAGGTAAAGTAATCATGGGCTACAGGTAATAACTAACCACCATCCATCTCCAGCATAGACATCTTACAACTAAGAACAGCGTACATGTGTGTGTGTGTGAGAACATGGAATGTTTCCTAGTAAAGGATGATTAGCTAAACAACATCAGAAAATATAGAGTGAAGAATGAATTTAGAATATAAATAGATAGTTATTGCCAACACTAGACAGAGAGTTATGAACATCCATAATTGCCAAAGTAAACAGACATGACACTTGATGATGATGAGATAAATATTATCCTTATCTGTGACCTGGGATTAAGATGTCTGATGAAGATAATGATGATGATAGCGATGATGATATAACTACCATCCTTATCTGCAACTTATTATTGCAGAAAATAGTTGATTTTTTTAAAATTTCACTTACATCTGTCTCTATTTGAGACGCAAGTTCATACAAAGGGAAGCTACCATGTTTATTAATAAAGTACTGAGATAATCGTTAGAAACTTGTATAACTGTACCAATTCTCTTTGTTTTTCTTGTTTGTGGATCATTTTGTGCCTCCATAACAGATCTGATGATGCCAGAGTTTGTGACAGATACAGGTTTATGAGATTTCTTCCAGAAAGATGATCTGTTCATTGATTTCTGCATAACCTGTAGATGACAAGATTTAAATGACATAATTATTGCCCCTTGTTATAATAAGATGCTTGTTATTATGTGTGTTTGATCAACCTAAATATTTCACATTCTTCTTGTATTCTCATAATTTATTTTTCATAGTTCATCTTCCCATTGTTATCTTTTCATGGTTTGATTTATTGATTGATTGATTAATTGATTTGAACCAGCATCATTGCTGCATGTTTTCTCAGTAACTCATTGACTAGAATTACAGACATTCATTGCTGCATGTTTTCTCAGTAACTCATTGACTAGAATTACAGACATTCATTGCTGCATGTTTTCTCAGCAAATCAAATAATAGGACAAATGGCTCAAATTTTAAGATGCAAACACGTCACCATGAACACAAAAGAGCAATGTTCAACACAATCTTTCTCCCCACATTATGTTACCAGTGCCAAACCTGGACGTTGACAACAGATGATAGAAGAAAACTAGTCACAACAGAGATGAAGTGTCTACGCAGAATGCTGGGGTAACAAGAAGAGACCGGTTGAGAAATGAAGACATCAGGAAAAAGTGGGTACAACATCAGTACTAGACTTCATCAAGAAACAACAAATTAAATGGTTCGGTCACGTAAGCAGATTACCAACTGACAGTGCACCTCAAAGAGCAATGCTGCTCCGATACAATGAGTACAAAGCAAAAGGGCAGCCACGAAAAAGATGGACCTCAGAGATAACAGAGGCAACGAAAGAGACTATCTACAAAGCACATGCAAGGGCCCATTTTAGAAATCTCTTCTTGACCTGACGTTGTGAGGCAAACAGGATTCAAGAAAGAAAGATGTTTTCTCAGTAACTCAATGAGTACGCTCTGCAAGATTAAGATGGAATTGGTCAAAGCAATGGTTGCTGTCTCTGAAAAGGTCTAAGCTGAAACAATATATGTTTTATTTTTGTATCAAAGACACACAACTACAGATGCAACACACCTGGCATAGGATAGAAAACTGAAACTCCTCATGACATTTCACTGCACATGTGGATAAGACAAGAAAAGACAAGACAAGACATGACATGGAAATACACTTTATTATCTCTTGCTCTAGAAGAATCAGATCTAATGTCTGTGAAATGTTGATCCAATTATTGATAATTGTCAAACATGCTGTTTATTGAATAACAAAAACTCTTGACATTTTGTATGAGAAATGTTGTCATTAAAGTGTATCATCTAACCTTACTAACTCCAGCAGATGTTGTAATAGTCATGCCAGAGATAGCTGATGACTTGCTAGTTGACTGAGAAAGTGACCATGACCTGGTTGAGGCATTCTGGCTTGCATTGGCCGGGATCAGAGAATCCAGATAATCAAAGTCTACAAAGGATTTTTATGAAAAAGTTCTGATAACTATCGCCAAAAATCTTATTTATAGTGTAAATCATATCTTTGTGTAAATCATATCTTTGTGTAAATCATATCTTTGTGTAAATCATATCTTTGTGTAAATCTTATCTTTGTGTAAAATTGCAAATATCTACAAATATCTTATCTTTGTGTCAATATTATCTTTAATAAATATCAGAAATCTTATCTTTAAGTAAAGTTAAAACTATTTACTTAAACCTTATCTTAATTACTACATAAAACAAACAAATAAATGTGAATTTAAGAAATGTTAACAATAACCAAAGATATAAAGCTAACATTTGTCTCTATCAAATGCTAACATTTAGTAACTACTTCTTCTTCTTCCTTCATTTGTCGTCACACTGCTACCGGGTTAATGTCTAGTGTCCACACTGCTACCGGCTAATGTCTAGTGTCGTGACACTGCTACCGGGTTAATGTCTAGTGTCGTCACACTGCTACCGGGTTAATGTCTAGTGTCGTCACACTGCTACCGGGTTAATGTCTAGTGTCGTCACACTGCTACCGGGTTAATGTCTAGTGTCGTCACACTGCTACCGGGTTAATGTCTAGTGTCGTCACACTGCTACCGGGTTAATGTCTAGTGTCGTCACACTGCTACCGGGTTAATGTCTAGTGTCGTCACACTGCTACCGGGTTAATGTCTAGTGTCGTCACACTGCTATCAGGTTGTTGCCCAGTGTCGTCACACTGCTATCGGGTTGTTGCCCAATGTCGTCACACTGCTACCGGGTTGTTGCCCAGCAATGTGGCTTTCTGTTTTTATCTTGTGCTACTTTAGTGACTTGGGTGATAGTTATTTTTGTTTTTGACAGGATTCTGCTATGTCATCTTTCCTTTTGTGGTTTTCTTCTTCTGCCTCCTTCTTTCCTGATGTTCTGTTGTAGAAGAGACTCTCTATATAATGGAGTTTAGTTGTATTCTTATTAAGTTTTGAGATCAAGACAAAATGTCCTTATTAGGACAAAAACAGATCAAGACACAATATGTAATACACAGTCCACACCAGGACAAGTCTCAGGCCACATGGCCACACCAAGAAGAAAGGTCAATATGCCCTGATATAACCAAAAAGACATATGTCTTAGGTTGAAAGGGCGTGCCTCGGCCACATGGCTTAATCCACCACCTAACAAGCAAACAACAATTCTTATTAAGTCACCGAACCACTTCATTCTTTGTTTCTCAATGTCATTCAAACAAGATTCTGTTCCAACTTTCTTTCTTTGACATCACTGCTGCACTTCAGTCAACAACTATGTGTGCTTCGATCTCTTTCTTGCACAGACAGATTTCATCAACAGAGCACTAACTTCATAGCATCAAAGAGGGTCATCAATGTCATCATGAGAATGATGAACATTTTTCCGAATTCTTTAAACTGTTATAAACTATTTTTGATGGGCAGCAGATTTCCAGTCTAATCTTATCAATTTTTCAAATGCCATGGATTTTTTAATGTGCTCAAATGTAATTCAGGACATGCGTTTTTATTATCCATCTCAGATATGACTAGGCTGACAATGTCTCCTACCATGAGATTGGAAATCAATGAAAAATAGCTGAATCATTCCGACATGGAAAGATAACTGAGTACCTTTAGTGCTAAGATGAGGACAATTATTCAACGATTCAAACAGACAATTTAGACAAGAAATTATACATGTCATTTCACTGGTCACCATCTCTTGTCATTTAACAACAAATTGCAGATGTCATTGAAGTAAATCTACAACAAATTATAGATGTCATGGAAGTAAATCTACAACAAATTGTTGATGTCATTGAAGTAAATCTACAACAAATTGTAGATGTCATTGAAGTAAATATACAACAAATTGTAGATGTCATTAAAATAAATCTACAACAAATTGTAGATGTCATCAGGAATCCTATACCTTTCCTATTATTTTTTTTTTTCATCATTTCTTCTCTTTGCTTGAGATTAGCTGGTTCAAGTGGTAACATGTTCCACATAGTCCAACTTCTTGGTGGCGGTCGGATACCTCAAGAAAGTAAAATATCAGTTTAAATATGAATATGAATTCTAAGACATGTAAATAGCAGCACTAGCAATGATTTCATTGAATATTTCATTACACTTTAATATAACTGATGACAGTTTCAGTCAAGCCGTGAATTCTTACTTCACTCTTGCTTCAGTCAACAAGTAAATTCTTACTTTGTAAAACAGTAACAGGTCAGAGGTCAATGATAACAATGTTGATAACATGCTGAGCTGGTGACAACATGCTATAGAAATGATGTGGGTTCGAGACCAGCTTAAGCAATAAATTGTGTACATGCACACAGTGCAAGACTTGACTACAGAGGACCCTGATCCTTAACTAGGGAATATCTCTCGATCACCACCCAGACCGATGTACCAGATCTTCCCATAAATTCTATTTATGTGGAAAGCTGATTTATGCAGCCCAAGCATTGGTGTCTTTTACGTCACATCTTCAGCACCATTTGGAGCTCTGGTGCTTATCCTTCGCGATGTGTCTGGTTTCAGCCAGCGTTTACTTGGTTCACTCTCCATTCTGTAGCCATCTAGTGTTTTTTTACGGTGAGGAGTAGCTAGCCCCACCCCGACCTCCTTAGTCGCCTCTTATGACATGCGTGGCAAGTAACAGTGGTTCTATTCTTTACAGCCCAAATTGGGCCTGGTAACCACTCGGGCGACTGGGGAATCTAAATTACAAGTGCCTATGAAGTCAGAGCGAGATTTGCATGATTGGCGAGGAACAGTGATGATAAGAAAAGCAAGCCTTCATGCAAAAATAAGTTAGACATGCCATAGTAGGCACCATAAGTATGTCTGAATTCATAACAGACAAGGAAAAAAAAAAAAAAAAATGGTAGAGAGTGTCTGTCATGTGGAGGTATGGTGCTTATCTCTCACACCATGGGTACTTAATTTGTTTCCCACATGTGGCAATCAGAATATTTGTCCAGTGATCCCTGATCTTAATGTAGGTGAGGTTGAGATTCTAGTCCTATTGAAGACAGATGATTCAAGTTCAAATTGATACTGTGTCTAACTCTGTCCTGAAAACTGCAATGAGATGGACACCAGAGGGTTAACAAAATGTCCAAACCCCAAAACCAACTAAAGGAGAACAGTTTAGCAGAAACTAAAGAAATGACCCCCATGAGGCCATTACCTTGTAGTGGTGAGGGGGCTTGCGTGCCTCAATGATCCAGAAAGCTATGCCGGCAGGAACGTTCTGTTCCTGGAAGGGTTACCCATGCCGGACAGGTCCAAGGTGAGAGGTCAGACTAAATGTGGCCTCCTGGTCCTCCAGGTTGGGGTTGGGCGCAGTGCTAACAACTCTGCCCCATAAAAAGAAAAAATGTTACAGAAACTTCAAAAGGAAAAAAATGCCTCGATGTCCAGCGGTCTTGAGACAGAGTACCACTGTCAGCATGAACAGTATGGGTGAAAGCCGCAAGGAAGCCCACGCTGGGAATTCAAGTCTGCTGGATGTCAAAACTAAACTAAGAATAGGATTCTGGAACGTCAGAACAATGTTCGAGACCACAAAGACATCACAGGTGGTAAAGAGATGCAACACTATAAATTACACATTCTAGGGGTCAGCGAAAGTAGATGGACAGGCTTTGGACAGACGACAACTAGAACAGAGGAAACCATCTTATACTCAGGAAGAGACGACGGGAATCATTCAGCAGGAGTTGCACTAATAATAAGGAAAGGATTGAGTAAACATCTCTTAGAGTGGCACCCGATTAATGAAAGAGTGTTGAAAGTCCGATTTAATGGGAAACAAGGAAAGCTAACTATCATTCAATGCTATGCACCCACTAACGAGCCGAAGAAGAGGACAAAAACACATTTTATAGAAGGTTGCAGGAAATAGTGGACAAGGTTCCAGCTCAGGACGTTTTGTGCATAATGGGAGACCTAAACGCAAAAGTTGGAAACAATAACAGACACAGAGAAGCAATAATGGGGAAAGAAGGATGTGGCACTGCAAATGAAAATGGAGAAATGTTGAGCAATTATTGTCTAGAAAACAGACTGATCATAGGAGGTACATTGTTTCCACACAGGACCATACACAAGTACACATGGATATCCCCAAATGGAAGAGATGAAAACCAGATAGACCACTTTATGATCAACAGTAAATGGCGAAAGACATTACTTGATGTAAAGGTGAAAAGAGGAGCTGACGTGGGCAGCGACCACCAACTTGTCGTTGCCATGATCAGGCTCAAACTCAAGAAAACATATATACAAGCCAAGACAAGAACAGAATACTTTAATGTTAACCTATTAAAAGACAGAGAGATTGCTACAAAATATATAGTGGAACTAAAGAACAGATTTCAAATCCTGTCAGAGCAGTCAGACACAACACCAACTGAAAGTATCCAAGAAAAATGGAATGCGATCAAAGGTACATATAAAATAGTTAGCAGTAGTGTACTGGGAACCAGTAAAGGACAGCATAAAGAGTGGATAAGTGGCCAGACCTTAGAATACATCCAAAAGCGAAAGGAGAAAAAAATCTCATCAATAGCATTAGATCAGAACGTCAAAAGATAAGGCAAGAAAAGAATATACAGAACTAAACAAAATGGTAAAAAGAAGTGCTAGAACAGACAAGAGACAATTTATGGAAAAGACAGCAGAAATAGCAGAAAAAGCTGCTAAAGTACATGATCTGCACACACTGTACAAGATTACCAAACAATTATGCGGAGGTAAAAGACACAACCATAACATGCCAGTCAGAAACAGCCTAGGACAACTGTTGACAACAGAGCAGGAGCAGGATATGAGATGGACATCCCACTTTGAAGATGTGCTAAACAGACCTGATCCTGAACATCCACCGGATATCCACCGCCGCACAGGATATTGATATCAACCTCAAATTGCCAGAAAAGCAAGAAATAGTAAAAGCTATTGGATCCCTGAGAAACAACAAAGCACCGGAAATGATGAAATGACAGCAGAGCTTTTCAAGATCGATTCCATCTTAGCTGCAAACATATTAGAGCCATTGTTTGCAGATATCTGGGAGAAAGAAGAATTGCCTAAGGATTGGACTAGGGGTACTGTGGTGAAAATCCCCAAGAAAGGAGACCTAACAGATTGCAATAACTTGAGAGGAATCACGTTGCTTTCAATCCCAAGTAAGATATTCTGCAAAATTGTCATAATGCGAATACAAGAAGCAGTAGACAAGTGTCTACGAATGGAGCAAGCAGGATTTAGGAAAGGAAGAGGAACAAATGAACACATATTTACCCTGCGTAACATTTTAGAACAATGTAGCGAGTGGCAAAGGACTATATATATCAACTTCATAGATTTTGAAAAGGCATTCGACAGCGTCCACAGAGACAGCCTATGGAAGATACTGAGACAATACGCGTACCAGAAGCTTGTCAACATCATAGCCCTCTTCTATAAAGATTTCTCCTGCAACCTAAAGAATTCCAACAAAACATTCCCAGTAAAATCTGGTGTAAGACAGGGATGCTTAATGTCCTCTCTTTTGTTTAGTATTACAATTGACTGGGTGCTAAAAAATGCCATAAAACAACAAGCACCAAGAGGAATAAGATGGACCCTTTCGAGATGCTTGAGGACCTGGACTTTGCAGACGATATAGGCCTGGTGTCACACAAATATGAACATATACAAGAGAAAAGTACAATACTTCACAGCACGGCAAAGACAGTAGGCCTCAAAACAAACACAGGAAAAACAAAAATTATGACAAACAGTGAAATCCAACAACCAGTAATGTTAGAAGATGAAACACTGGAAAGGGTTGAGCAGTTTACATATCTTGGTAGCGTACTGACACTAAATGGTGGCACAGAGGAAGATATAAAATCACGTCTGAGTAAGGCCAGAACCGCTTTGCCAGAATGAAACCAGTATGGAAGTCCAAAATCTACAATAGGACCACAAAGCTTAAACTCTATAAAAGCATTGTTTTGCCAGTTTTGCTCTACGGATCGGAGTGTTGGAGGATGACCAAAGGAGATACTAGCAGGCTGTCAGTTTTCCACCACTCTTGTCTTCGCAGAATCTGGGAATCTTTTGGCCAGTAAAATATCCAATAACCAACTACTCCAAGACACAAGACAAGAGGCAATGAATGACATACTCAAAAGAGAAGATGGAAATGGCTCAGACATGTTATGAGAATGAGACAAGAAATGCCTGCAAGGATAGCCCTCACTTGGACACCAGAGGGGAAAAAGAAAGAAAGGCAGACCACGGACAACATGAGGCGCATGATGGAAGAGGAACTGGACACCGCATCTCTGACGTGGGGCTCTGCGCTGAAGGTTGCACAGGATAGGAGAGCATGGAAAGTCCTTTCTGAAGCCCCATGTGTCACTAGGCATGACGGGATTAAGTAAGTAAGTAAAAGAAATGAATCTCAGCTGGAACACAATACTAAAAGCTGGAACACAATACTAAAAGCTGGAACACAAAACAGTGGATGACCAAGAACAGAGAAGAATGGTGTGTATTTATTGCTGCTTAAGCATCAAGGGATTTACAGGATAGAGAAAGAAATAGAGAGAGAGAAGGAAATAGATAGAGATAGAAAGAAATAGAGAGAAAGAAAATGGTACATGATGGATGATGCTGTCAACATCATGACAGAAACTATACCATCTTCTTTTGTCATCATACTGTTACTAGGCTGTTGCCCAGTGTCATCATACTGTTACTAGGTTGTTGCCAAGTGTCATGGTTTTCTGTTCTTGTCTTGCGCTACTCTAACTGTTTGGGTGATAGTTATTTTTGCTTTATCACAGGATTCTGCTTGGCCATATAACCATCTTTTTCCATGATCTTCTTCTCGTCTTATTTCCTGAAGTTTTGTTATAGAAGACTAAGCCATAACCTGCACAAATTAATATAAAAAATGTGTAAATATGTTAATATACTCAGACTGTGTGTACCTGTCATCCAACCAAACACCAGGTAGGTAAGGTTATCCTTAAACTGCTCTCCAAACTGGCGATATGAATCAGGAAATGAGAAGCAATAAGATGAATAGACTGCTTGAGTCATCAGTTTTGGATATTCCTGCACAAGAAAATTAATTTTCCAGCCTGTCATAATCTCAACAATCCTACAGTTACAGTTTAAACACATTCATTAACATATCGCATCAATTTGTGAATGAATTAAACAATCAGTTTAGCAAGTGTCATATTATAACTAACAAATAATTAATTAGTGGTCATAAACAGGAACAATAAAATTGACAATTTGTCAAAAGTTGAACATAAAAATGTTAGTTTATACAAGCAGGAACAAGGAATGAATGTCCAGAAGATAGACTTACTTGACTTATTCCTCTCTGCTCCACGTGGAGCATAGGGCCTCAACAGTTGTTCTCCACTTTTCTCTTTCTCTGGCTGTAATCTTTATGGCTTCCCAGGATAGTCCAGCATTCTTCAGTTCCTCAAGAAGTCTTCATCTCCAGGTCTGCTTTTTAAAAAAAAAATTTTTTCCGATCCAGCAGTCATCTGAGCACTTGCCCTTCAACTTGAGGCCATGGCAGTGGACTTACAGGTCTGTCTGATTTGTGGTGTGTTAGCATAGAGAATGTTTTCAACATCTGGATATGGGGGTAGGTAATTGTGGCATAGGTCACTAAGTGCAGGGCACTGGAAGAGATGGTGTGTGACAGTTTCTTCTGAATAGTCACACAGTTGACATTGTGGGGCAATCTTGGGTTGGATGCGATGTAGGTTAGCATTCAGGGGCACCTCCAGGTCTGTTTAGAACATTCCCTTTTCCATTTTCCCTGTGGTTTCCACTCAAGTGCTTGTCTAATGACACTTGACTGTGTCTTCCATAGGGTATGCCCAACCCACCACCATTTCTCCTCTAAACCTGGGCCATCATGGGTTCCTGTCCTGTTCATGCTACCATATGATACACATGTTGTTCTATGCCAGTGCATGTTTAATAGAAGACCAGACATTATTTGTTAGATTCACCTTAAAGAAATAGTCCTTGACCTCAGAACAGGATGTCCTCATAAGAAGACTAACATAATTGTGGAGGTACGGTTAAACATCTTCTGCTGTGTCTCTTTGTTGCTGAAACTTCTCCAGAAATAGAAACCAAAATATGTCCTGGAGAAAGATGTTAAAACATAATTAATTTAATAATTCATAATAATTCATATTAGACAAACAGTATTAATTCATTCATAATAATTAATATTAGACAAACAGTATTCATTCATTCATAATAATTAATATTAGACAAACAGTATTAATTCATTCATATATGTAAACCTGATTTCTACTAAATATCTTCTTCTTCGAATGCTCCATATCGACCACTTGTCAACAACTATGTGTGCTGTGTATGTGATCTGAGCCTAAGAACGATTGTACATTGTGCCAGTTGTGCACTTACAAGTAAGCCAGCAAACCCGATTTCTGGGCTACTTTTTTATTTAATAGGGTAGCATACCTAGGACCTACATCAGTCACCTCTTACGACTTGCCTTGTAGGTTGCAGTGGTACTATTCTTTGCTTCCCTTGCGAGCGCTGGCACCACACGCACTTCTACTACCTATAAAGAGGCCTGCACACAACGAAACCTGATCACAAAAATGAGAATCAGAGGAAGTTTGGTACCAACAGGTAACATACTTGAAAGGAGAAATCATGGAAATCATAGAGAGAAGATGTTCGATGATCTGACATCAAGGTTCGACAAGAGATTGGCATCAGAACTGGTAAACTGTATCGGGGAGAGAGAATTGTGGAGAGGCATCATTGCCTGCAACGACAGGAGACATCATTGTCTGCACCGACAGGAAACATCATTGCCTGCATTGACAGGAGACATCATTGCCTGCATCGACAGGAGACATCATTGCCTGCATTGACAGGAGACATCATTGCCTGCATTGACAGGAGACATCATTGCCTGCATTGACAGGAGACATCATTGCCTGCATTGACAGGAGACATCATTGCCTGCATTGACAGGAGACATCAATGTCTGCACCAACAGGAAACATCATTGCCTGCACCAACAGAAGACATCATTGTCTGCATCGACAGGAGATATCATTGCCTTCATCGACAGGTATGGTACTTGATTGATTGGCTACCTATCAATAGAAAATCTATTTCTGGAACCTAAATTCTATCAAATATTTACAATCTGCTACTAGTCAAAGATAAACAATGTTCAACCCAGCACATACCTGCTATAACAATTCACAAATTCAACAAGTCTTGCTCAAGCAACAATGGTACTTCTACATTTTTGTATTCTTTATATTAGTTTAACATGCGAGGTGTTAGCATAATGCATAAGTGTTTGCCTATTAGTTCAGACACAAGAAGGTTGCGATGCCTGAGCAGTAGCACAGACTCAGTAGCTCCAGCAACAACTCTAGGGATCTCATAAACAAATTGTATGTATGACTCGGTCCGAGTTTTGAACACACAACCTTCAGTATGGATATGGAAAGCATAACTGAAAAATAAGTTTCAATCCGAAGTGCTGAGCCTAGAGAAGCACAATATCACATGTTAACCACCTGAAAAATAAGTTTCAATCAGAAGTGCTGAGCCTAGAGAAGCACAATATCACATGTTAACCACCTGAAAAATAAGTTTCAATCCGAAGTGCTGAGCCTAGACAAGCACAATCTCACATGTTAACCACCTGAAAAATAAGTTTCAATCAGAAGTGCTGAGCCTAGAGAAGCACAATATCACATGTTAACCATTATAAACAACAGCACAACAAACTCATGTTCTAAGTCTGAAGTCACACAAGTAAACAAAGTGTAGTTCATAACTTGTTATTTTACAGCTAACGCTAACAGATAACAACAACGAGAAACCAGAAATAACATGTTCCATCCAATGTTTATCAATTGTTTCATTTTGATCAATTATAAATTTTAATAAATTGTTGTTGCTAGTTAAGAAATAGAATAGAAAAAACTTACCAATAAAATGGCTTGAGAAATATCTGAGAAAAAAATCTGGCGAAACTCTGGCAAGTGCTGTCAACATAAAAGAAGAAGAGATGCAATAAACAAAAGATTCTCACATGAAAAATAAATTTAAATGAGATAGTTCTTCCTTGTCAAACTGTCAACTTACTACTATCATGAGCTATCCCGAGCTTGACTTCCTGCTGTAGTTTGTCTCGTACAGAATGTTGTCTCTCTTGCTGTCATGTTCAAGTCATCTATCACATTCTGTATCCATTGTCACTTTGATCTTCCTCTTCTGTATCCATCCTCGCTTTGATATTCTTCTTTTATACGTTCTCATAATGCTTCCATCATATTCTGTATCCATCCTCGCTTTGATATTCTTCTTTTATATGTTCTCATAATGCTTCCATCATATTCTGTATCCATCCTCGCTTTGATATTCTTCTTGTATATGTTCTCATAATGCTTCCATCATATTCTGTATCCATCCTCGCTTTGATATTCTTCTTGTATAAGTTCTCATAATGCTTCCATCATATTCTGTATCCATCCTCGCTTTGATATTCTTCTTGTATACGTTCTCATAATGCTTCCATCATATTCTGTATCCATCGTAGCTTTGATATTCTTCTTGTATACGTTCTCATAATGCTTCCATCATATTCTGTATCCATCGTAGCTTTGATATTCTTCTTGTATACGTTCTCATAATGCTTCCATCATATTCTGTATCCATCCTCGCTTTGATATTCTTCTTGTATATGTTCTCATAATGCTTCCATCATATTCTGTATCCATCCTCGCTTTGATATTCTTCTTGTATACGTTCTCATAATGCTTCCATCATATTCTGTATCCATCCTCGCTTTGATATTCTTCTTGTATACGTTCTCATAATGCTTCCATCATATTCTGTATCCATCCTCGCTTTGATATTCTTCTTGTATATGTTCTCATAATGCTTCCATCATATTCTGTATCCATCCTCGCTTTGATATTCTTCTTGTATACGTTCTCATAATGCTTCCATCATATTCTGTATCCATCCTCGCTTGATATTCTTCTTTATACGTTCTCATAATGCTTCCATCATATTCTGTATCCATCGTTGCTTTGATCTTCCTCTTCTATACTTTCTCATAATGCCTCTCTCTATAACTGTCATTTCGAAATCTTCATGAATTTATGTTGGAGGAGGAGGGAGGGTAGGGTTAGGGGGTCTCAAAATACTTCCCCTTCCTCAATCCTATTTTTCTTCTCAAACAATGTTATTACATTCTGAGTTCTTGTTGTATAGATCTATTTTGTCTTTCTCTGTCCATAGAAATTTTAGAATATTTATATGTGAAAGAACTGACATGTTTTTTAGCTGATTTGCTAAATATGTGTCCAAGTTTTGTACCTGTTGTATGTTTCATTGGAATTCAATCTAGTAATATACTCTTAGTAGGCCTACTCTGTTGTATGTTTCAGTGGAATTCAATCTAGTAATATACTCTTAGTAGGCCTACTCTGTTGTATGTTTCAGTGGAATTCAATCTAGTAATATATTCTTAGTAGGCCTACTCTGTTGTATGTTTCAGTGGAATTCAATCTAGTAATATACTCTTAGTAAGTCTACTCTGATTTGTGTGTGGTTTTGTCTGCTCTACTCATTTATGTTTATATTATTCAAGTTTTTGTAGCACAATGTTTGATGTATGTTTTAATTCCAATCAACACAACACAACACAACTGACTATTATTAAAATGTCAAAAAATTAGTTTTATAGACATCCATAGGGAATGTAGTCTTTCAATGTGTTTCTTTCTGGCAGTGACAATACTGTCACATGACCACAGTCATTGTCTCTAATATAGAGATAATAACTTTATGATACATAACTTAATGTGACAGAATGTACCAGCATTAGCAACTACAGACCTGATACATAACTTAATGTGACAGAATGTACCAGCATTAGCGACTACAGACCTGATATATAACTTAATGTGACAGAATGTACAAGCATTAGCGACTACAGACCTGATATATAACTTAATGTGACAGAATGTACAAGCATTAGCGACTACAGACCTGATATATAACTTAATGTGACAGAATGTACAAGCATTAGCGACTACAGACCTGATATATAATTTTTATTAGATACCAGAGATATAAGAAGATAAGTTCTGTAGATCTGATTGATATTCTTGCAGAGTGGGCAAGTTCATATGTCCTTCATCCTCCAATGCAGCAGCAACCTCTGTGTTCACATGCTCACCGTGAATGTACATGAGGTATTTATTAGTGTTTCCATGCTCATTATATGCACAAGTATTTGCAAGATATTGCTTTGTTTCATACAATGTGTTCCAATTATCTGTTCCTTGAGGGAACAAGAACATTCCTGAAAACCATCCAACACTTGGTACCTGAAGAGGTGGTTGTCCACACCTTGATGTTTCAAGATGGTGTATACACAACTTTATATCTAGAGTGTATTATGATTGGATCATGCAAATATTGTTATTAAGTGTTTGTTATTATTAAGTGTTTGTTATTATTAAGTGTTTGTTATTATTAAGTGGTTGTTAAGTGGTATATGTTAGCTTTGAAGCTGAAAATGAACATACCATCACTCAATCAGCCTCATATACTAACATTCTTGCAAGATGTACTGTACACTGTGTTTAATCTTTCTCCAGACAAAAATGTCTACCAATCACAACTGTCAGTTTGATGTACCTATGGTATTTTTCCTGAGTTCCCTGACCTCTACGTAGGTGAGGTCAAGTTCCTAGTTCTATCAGAAATGACAATAAAACTTAGATACTGTGTTCAAGTTGAGAACATAAAAGAAAACTTGGCAGTTGAACATCAATAAGAGTAGACTGTAAAGCCGCTGCCTGGTCAAAAGTAATTTAAAATATTCAAATATAATTTCTAGAAATATTTTCACCATTTTGTTCAATTAGGAGACCCTTGTACTTTGGATTTCATGCTCTGTGGCTGGGATCTTCCAGTGTAAGAAAGAGATTGAAGCAGTCATCGCTATTCTTGAAAGTGCAGTAATGACAGTCTAATCAATCAATCAAACCTATGGTAATTAACTCTATATTGTCCAGTTTCCGGACTGAATTGCTCCGTCTGATCTCTTCTTGGAAAAGTAGTACTCCTCCATTATTTAAAATTCAATTTTATTTTTGTAGGCCTACTAAAGATTTCATCTGGCTCACCTTTTTACTGAGATGGACAGAAGCCAGGACAACCTTGCCGAGGATATCACTGGGCTCAAGTCCACCAGGTAAAGGGGTCACCTCTTGGGGGTCATATCCAGGGTACAAATGAAGCTGAAATATAAGATAAGAGATGCATGAAACTGAGACCACAGATCGAGCAAGTAGTAAGATGAGACTACAGATAAATGAAGCTTTAAGATGAGACCATAGACGGATGAGGGGGGCATGTAGGATATTATTGGTTTGGAAACCTGTAGGGCATGATTAGTGGGAGGGCATATAAGACATGAGACCTGTAGGGCATGATTAGTGGGAGGACATATAGGACAAGAGACCTGTAGGGCATGATTAGTGGGAGGGCATATAAGACATGAGACCTGTAGTGCATGATTAGTGGGAGGGCATATAGGACATGAGACCTGTAGGGCATGATTAGTGGGAGGGCATATAAGACATGAGACCTGTAGTGCATGATTAGTGGGAGGGCATATAGGACAAGAGACCTGTAGGGCATGATTAGTGGGAGGGCATATAGGACATGAGACCTGTAGGGCATGATTAGTGGGAGGACATATAAGACATGAGACCTGTAGGGCATGATTAGTGGGAGGGCATATAAGACAAGAGACTGCTCAAACAGTGTCAACTTTGCTAGTTGTTGTGATAATTATTATATAATTTGTTATGATAATGTTGGTGGCAATGGTGACTTAGTTAACAGCGATAATGATGTAGATAACAGCAATAATGATGTAGATAACAGCAATGATGATGTAGACAGCAGCTCTACGAATCTAGACAGCAAACTATGATGCTGAAAACAGCAAGCTATGATGATGGTGGTATTCTTACTTCAACAAGTTTTGGTTTGCTGGTATCCTCCTTGTTCACAGCCTGCACAAAAATAGAAAAAATATCCCTTTAGCTAATATACGTAACATGTCAGCCCGCACAAAATTATCATTTGAGTGTGTTTATAAGAAAGATAAATAAATAAGAAAGCTAATTCACTTCCGTTCAGTACTTCTAGTTTACATCTTTGCACATTCATCCTCAAATGCAGCAATAATCTCAGTGTTCCCACACTCACTGTGTTTAGGAGGTGTCAGCACATCATCTCTGTCTGCCTCGCAGACAGTATACAGGTGATTGACCACATTTAACCAACATTTTAATAATATGGTTTGGCGTTTCTAAATCTTTTGCTTTTCCATATTTGGATCTGAGGGCATCATGATGTCTTTCTCGTCATGTTTTTCCCTCTCTCAATGAAAGAAGCAAATGCATTCTTTTTTTGCTCTCTAATTTCTCTTCACTCCAGCATGTCCTAGCATATAGAAACAAAACAATTTCTTCTTGAGACATGACTGTTGAATTGCCTGTGTATTGCTGGGGGCCACAAGTGTAGCAAAGAATAGTAGCACTGTAATCTAAAGACAAAGAATACAAAACAAATGATGAGATGAAGACAACTTCTTGATATGACATAGGACGAGATTAAGACAACTTCTTGATGTGACATAGAACGAGATTAAGACAACTTCTTGATGTGACATAGGACGAGATTAAGACAACTTCTTGATATGACATAGGACGAGATTAAGACAACTTCTTGATGTGACATAGGACGAGATTAAGACAACTTCTTGATGTGACATAGAACGAGATTAAGACAACTTCTTGATGTGACATAGGACGAGATTAAGACAACTTCTTGATGTGACATAGAACGAGATTAAGACAACTTCTTGATGTGACATAGAACGAGATTAAGACAACTTCTTGATGTGACATAGGACGAGATTAAGACAACTTCTTGATGTGCCATAGGACGAGATTAAGACAACTTCTTGATGTGACATAGAACGAGATTAAGACAACTTCTTGATGTGACATAGAAACTGTCTTCATCTCGTGCGTTTTTTTTATCCTTTGTCTGATAAAGACCTTTTGGTTAAAACATTGCTGTATCTTGTTTTTATACTTTGTAAAACTATATTATTTAGTTGTTATGTGCTAGGGCTTGCTTGAAATAAAACTATATTATTTAGTTGTTATGTGCTAGAGCTTGCTTGAAATAAAACTATATTATTTAGTTGTTATGTGCTAGAGCTTGCTTGAAATAAAACTATATTATTTAGTTGTTATGTGCTAGGGCTTGCTTGAAATAAAACTATATTATTTAGTTGTTATGTGCTAGAGCTTGCTTGAAATAAAACTATATTATTTAGTTGTTATGTGCTAGGGCTTGCTTGAAATAAAACTATATTATTTAGTTGTTATGTGCTAGGGCTTGCTTGAAATAAAACTATATTATTTAGTTGTTATGTGCTAGAGCTTGCTTGAAATAAAACTATATTATTTAGTTGTTATGTGCTAGAGCTTGCTTGAAATAAAACTATATTATTTAGTTGTTATGTGCTAGAGCTTGCTTGAAATAAAGGAAATCTCAGCTGACATTGCTGTTGGCGTGGCTAGGGTACTCAAGCTACCAAACCTCCACACAGTAACGACATCAGTGATGGCAAACTACTCAAGTTAACAATATCACTTGAACTCTTCTTCATTCCTGGGTAAAGTACCATTTCTTATGTTGTATTACAGTTGAAAGTGAGGTTGTGATATTTATGCCTCTCAGCCTGACACATTCGTGGCCACACAGTAATTTTGAAATCTGACTAGTCTTTCCTCTTCCATCCTCACCCATTTAAAAAGATTGCAGTCATGCAGCCTGTCACCAGGATTATCACTTACAAATGAAGTAGGATCTTGGTTATTCTGGTTTGTTATGATACTGATGCTGGCTTCTATTATCTCCGCATCTTAGGCTCCACACAAAGAGAAAGAATTGATAAAATATTAAGAATGCCTTCAAACATGTCACCTGTACATGCTCCAACAGTACATTACTGGATCCAGTGCTGGCTGCTTCTATTAACATGGGTCTGGTCAGCGGAGAGCATCCGTCACCCCAAAACCAAACATCTGGTGTCTACTAAGGTTAAGCTTTAGACTAAGTGTGACTTAACCTTACAGAAAACTCTGGCAGAAGAAGTCCTTCAATGACTACAGCTGTTGAAGGAACTACATGATTATGGATATGTACTGATCTTCATCAAAGCTTATCCAAGGAGCACACCTTGGCTTAATAAACAAAAAAGAAGGCTTGCTTCAAATCTCAAATCTCTTGCAGGCAGTGTTAGTAGGTGCAACATCACAGACATGAGTCTCCATAACTTTCTCTACCGAAGACCAAACATGCGAGCTCTAACAGATACCCAGCAATGTAAATGGGACATGTACACAACATAATGTTAATGACTATGCCCAGATATCAAACACACTATTATTGTAGATCATACAAGATTCATGGAGACAACTCATCTCTCTGTTTGGACTTCAAAGCATAAGAAACTGATTGTAGAAGAATAGAAAAAACCTCACAAACTCAAACTAGCAGCAAATATTATTCACACATGAAAGGTACATAACTCTGAACACTGAAGATACCAGCAACAGTTTTAGGTGCAACACATGATAAAGATTACTGTGAACTTACAAGAAATATGTTTAAGCATGTTAATACGTTCAAACTGGTATTGGTTATTGGTTACTGAACCGAAATCATAACATTTCAGACAGACCAAAAGGTGCTCAGTCTCCCCCAACAGATACCAAAGGGTATGTACAATGATGTTTCCATGACTTTCTCGTTAAACACACTTCTCTTTCTCTGACCCCTCAGGCAACCAGTTCTACTTATACAATGTGTAATTCCTAAACCTTCAATTTGCTGGATAGATTCAAAATCAACTTTAGTGTCCTCATCAAACTAGAATATACAACTAAGCTTAAACAAAATGGTTCTAAACTATCAACTCACTTCTGCTTTTTGTTGCACTGGCTGAATGCTAATCTTTGAAATGTTCTTTGCTTGTTTGTTGTTGAGAAGATTAGGTACAAATGCTGGAAGAGTTCAAGAATATAGAGATTTATCAAGTTAGTAAAAGAGATATTCTAGAAAATTAAACAATTTACAATATTTTTGTGAGATAAAAATGAAGACTATATGCAAAATTATAAAGCTGTTTTAAACTTCCCAAGCTGGTTCTCATGTCTCTATGATACTAGTTGTTTTAAACTTCCTAAGCTGGTTCTCATGTCTCTATGATACTAGTTGTTTTAAACTTCCCAAGCTGGTTCTCATGTCTCTATGATACTAGTTGTTTTAAACTTCCTAAGCTGGTTCTCATGTCTCTATGATACTAGTTGTTTTAAACTTCCCAAGCTGGTTCTCATGTCTATATGATACTAGTTGTTTTAAACTTCCTAAGCTGGTTCTCATGTCTCTATGATACTAGTTGTTTTAAACTTCCTACGCTGGTTCTCATGTCTCTATGATACTAGTTGTTTTAAACTTCCTAAGCTGGTTCTCATGTTTCTATGATACTAGTCCCAGGTGTAGATTATCTGAATCTCAGAAATAGACTATCTTAACATTAGATATAGATTTGAACTTTACTATAAGAGGTGAGAAATGTTGAATTTCATTCCTTAGAAGAGACTGAATGAGTTGCCTAGGATAGAGAAGTATGGATAAGTTACTTGCAGATATTATGTAACGTATAATGGTACACGAGTAATACATTACAATACATAAATTATCTAAGTATATTTCTGATTTATTTTCATCAAATAATTTCAGTTTTAATTTTGACAAATCTTCATACTTTCTGTTGTCATTTAATATGACCGAAATAGATTAGCAATAAAATTCCTTTTTGGCAATGCAGCTCATACAAAATATTGAATCTTTGTATATAAGCTGTCTGAAAGCAACTGACTTTTTCTTGTTAACTACATTCATATAGCCTTGATCTAGATCATAGTAGGTTCCCAAACTTTTAGGGCCACAGTCCACTTTGCAAGACATAAATTTTTAACACCCCCATAACAGTTTTCTGTGTTCAAGCAGTTTGATATTTTCGACGTAAACAGCAACTAATGATACATTACTGCTTATGCCGTTAAAGTATTGAAAAAGTCGTTGTCAATATGTGCTTCATCTTGAACACAGTTAATCAATCGCAAAATCCAGAAAATAATTTATTTTTAAATATATATTATTAATTTCTTCTATAAGGAGCCACCGACCCCTAGATTGCCGAAACGCCCGCAAATGCTTCTGAATGCCCTATTGCCCCCCTAGAAGGCTTCAATGCTCACTGGTGGGCAGTACCGCCACTTTAAAACCTATGATCTAGATCTAAAATTATGGACTATTCCGATTATGACATAACAATATATTTATACTTTACAAACTTCCATGTTTTTATTTTATATTAACAATTGTTATCTCAAAAAAAGTCATTTTCATCCATTTCTTAAACTTAAAAAGAAAACATTTAATTTTAGTGTAATAAAGTTGATATTTATTTGACTATTTGTAGACAATTTGTATGTTCTTTATTGCGGGGCAACAAAATTGTGTAGTGTTTTGTTTAGTTGTTTAGTTTTTGTATAGTTTTCATCAAATGAGATTGACAACTATGGGCAGCTCAAAATGTGTATGAAGAAAGATACAAAGAAAATATATCCACAAACACACATTTGGTTAAAAAAAATGTAGTAGCAGAAGAAGAAGACAAGTGAAACTGGCCACAGATTGAGAATGAAGAGTCTAGATAACAAACAAAGTTAACTGGAAAGACTACAGTCAAATGCTGCAGAGGAGGACAAAGATGGATGATATGATAAGGAACAGGAAATAGAATGGAAACCCATATTAAAATACAAATGGATGTGCAGATCATCAACATCACAGTGAATTACACAACATGGATTAAACTTTATATTCAGAATACAATAAATATAAATAATTATTCCATTTTCAAAACAATTACTTGATTTCAATGTGTAGACTTCTGCAAATTGGCATAATTCTTTCTTGTCCTGTTCTAAGATAAACAAAGATATTAAATAATATTAAACAATGAGGTATAACCTGAAGTAAATGTGAGCACATCTTATGCACATCAACACTGACATAAAATTACACACAAACACACACATGTGCACATATATTTGTATATATCATTATTTAGATATTTATATAGATATACTCTGCCAATGCCGGTTCCAAGCCCGGATGAAAAGGAGGAGGACTTGTGCGTGAGGCCAGCTACCTCATCACAAGAAATTGAAATAGCTACAGAAACTTGTAAGAAAGGATGCCAAGAAACGATCAACGAATATCAAAGCAGGCATTGAAGTGGGATGCAAAAGGGTTCAAGAAAGAGAGGTCGACCTAAGGAGACCCTGAAACGAACTTTGCTGAGAGAGGCAGGAAATATCGGTCTCAGTTCCATGGAGGAGATTGAGCGAGTTGCCCAGGATAATGGAGAAATTACTTGCATGCCCTATGTAACATATAACGGTACGAGAGGAATTATTATTATTATAGATATACACACATCAACACTCAGAAATATAATATAACATGTAGAGTCGAGTTGTGTGTTGTGCAAGAAGAGAAATTCTTCACTTCTCTTGTATCCTTTACTTGATAAAGACCTTTTGGTCAAAACGTTGCTGTGTATTGTTATTGTTTTTGTATTTTGTAAAACTACAGTTGGCCTACTTTGTATTTACATGTTTCACCAGTAATAAAAGTGTGAGACATACCCACACTTATATTTTTGCCAATTCATTCGTTGAGGATATTTTTCAAACCTTTCAGCTTCTTGTGAAGAACATACTTAAACACAACTATACCATTACTTACTGTCTTGTATGATCATTTTTATTTTATTTCTATGCCTTCCCAGTTTCCATCATATTGGTTACCAGCTCTACTTTCCATAATTTTTGTGTTCTTCTGTTTCTCAATTAGAACTGCCTTGTTATACTATTATAATATAGGATCAAATGCTATATATATCCTATATTAATGTATGGCTCGAAACATGGACAATGAAGAAGCAGTTAGAAGACAGAATTGATGTATTTGAGATGTGGATATATAGAAGAATAGGCAGAGTTTCATGGACAGAAAAACAGACAAACAAGTTTTAGGAAAACTAGGCATGAAGAAACAATTATTAAGAGAAATAAAATTCAGACAAGTAAAGTATTTTGGGCACATAAAAGGCATGACACCATGATAAAACATTTACTAGAGGGGAAAGTTGAGGGAGAAGAGCAAGAGGAAGACCGAGAGATAAGTGGGAGGGAAACTTTAGGAAATGGACAGGTTACAGTCTGGCAGTGTGCAACACCAAGGCGAAAGACAGAGGATGCGGGAGATTCATTGCAGCCAACCTTCGATGTGGAGACGGCACCTGATGATGATGATGTTATACTATTAGCTGGTCTTGTAAATATCTGTCTTATTCAACACTAGTATTTTTTATTTGTGGCCTCCAATAATATAAGGCCAGCTGGCTCAGGTAAAAATTCTAGGAAATCAGACCACAATTGTCCTGTGGCCTCGCATTCCAGTATTGATAGATAAAAACATCATTTTAAAAACAAGACAACATGCTAGATCAAGGTTATACAGGGTGTTCAAGATAATTGCAGCCCCATTGACAATTCGAAACTTGCCTGGTACACATTGAGTTGTGTTTATTTACTATTTAAACCGGTTCCGACTAGCTCGTCCTACGTCACATTTATTCATCGCCCCTTCCCGCACAATTACACACCGTCACACAACCTTGACCTATACTATGTCTTAACTGAACCTTCTCATTTCCATACATATATGCCAGATTAGCTCCATTCACGGGCTGCTTTTAAGTTGAACACCCTGTATGATGTTACAAATTAAGTTTAAAGCTAATGAATATCAGTATTATTAACGTGTTTCATCAATAAATAACCATGAACTGGAAGAATTGTGTCAAATTGCAGAAAACCTTACAGTGTTCTATCAAACACTTATAAAAACCAGCCCCTTTAAACAGGAATTTTGATTTTTCCATCTGAGTCTTATGTTGCCAAGGACCACGGTTTTCTTCATCTATTGTTTCAGTGTCGTTTCTCTCTCACGAGCGATCCTCGTTTCAGTGTTGTTTCTCTCTCACGAGCGATCCTCGTTTCAGTGTTGTTTGATTGGTTCTTTCATTTAAACTACATTCAGAAGGAACTTCTTCGTTTGCTCTACATTAACAACTTATTAAACCAATCTTTTTGGTCTGTATGTGATTTGAGCCTAACAGCATGAGTTTGCTGTGCCAGTTAGGCACCTACAGACCCCCATATGCTCTAGTTTTTGCAGGTTTCTTATTTGAGTATATCTCTTTAAGTAGGATTATTTTAAACCAGACCTAGCGAAATCAATCCCCCTAGGTGAGTGAGAGCCCCATTAGCCTTGTATCTCGCATTAAAGTTTCCTAGTCTACACCACTGGGAGGTGGGGTTGGCTTGTGTATTCTACAGGTCATCTGTAAGCTACTAATTTTCACATTTCTAAGACTAGTTGACCACCAACTCTGCTGGATGTAGAGTCAGGCACAGAACGCATCTTATAAGCAGTATTCAGAAAGAACAATGACAGAATAAAGAAGCATTATTTTAGCCCCTTTCCTTGATTTAATGTATGCTTGCTGTATGTTTCTTAACCTGCTGCTGTTATCTATTACTGATAGTTGATATTTTTCTATTTAGGATGAAGTAGTGATTGTAGGTGGTCGCTCTGTTGCAGTTTCATTTTGAAAATGACATACATACAGTACCAATGTCATTCTTCTCCCCAACATCACCATTTGTCACAACAACAACATCACCATTTGCCACAACAACATCACCATTTGCCACAAAAACAACATCACCATTTGCCACAACAACATCACCATTTGTCACAACAACAACATCACCATTTGTCACAACAACAATATCACCATTTGTCACAACAACAACATCACCATTTGTCACAACAACAATATCACCATTTGTCACAACAAAAATATCACCATTTGTCACAACAACAATATCACCATTTGTCACAACAACAATATCACCATTTGTCACAACAACAATACCATTTGTCCCAACAACATTACCATTTGTAACAACAACAACATCACCATTTGTCACAACAACAATACCATTTGTCACAACAACATTACCATTTGTCACAACAACAACATTACCATTTGTGACAACAACAACATCACCATTTGTCACAACAACAACATCACCATTTGTCACAACAACAATATCACCATTTGTCACAACAAAAATATCACCATTTGTCACAACAACATCACCATTTGTCCCAACAACATTATCATTTGTGACAACAACAACATCACCATTTGTCACAACATCACCATTTGTCACAACAACAATATCACCATTTGTCCCAACAACAATATCACCATTTGTCACAACAACAATATCCCCATTTGTCACAACAACAATATCACCATTTGTGATAACAACAACATTACCATTTGTCACAACAACATTACCATTTGTAACAACAACAACATCACTATTTGTCACAACAACAACATTACCATTTGTCACAACAACAACATCACCATTTGTCACAACAACAATATCACCATTTGTCACAACAACATCACCATTTCCATTTGTCACAACAACAATATCACCATTTGTCACAACATCACCATTTGTCACAACAACAACATCACCATTGTCACAACAACAACATCACCATTTGTCACAACAACAACATCATGTAATGTTTATTTACAACTCACACAAGAAACAAATATTTCAACACTAACCCCTCTGATTGTACAAATCCCTGCCTCGTGCACTGTTAGGTACTATTAGACCCCCATCCTCTGTCGAGGCTCTGCTTTCACACACAAGTTCCACATAGCCCTGAAGTCTGTGATCTAATTGACTGATCCGTCTGTTGACATCTTCAATAGTACCAATGAGAAAAGCTGATGCTAGTTAAGTATTTCATTAATAGCAATAAAACCAAATAACAACTAATGTTTTCACAAGATGTGAACTAGTCAGATAAATAGATAATACTGGTCACTAGTTCACAGTTAGATTACTGGTTACTAATAATAATAATAATTCCTCTCGCATCCGTTATACGTTACATAGGACCTGCAAGCAATTTCTCCATATCGCTCTATCCTGGGCAACTCGCTCAATCTCCTCCATGGAACTGAGACCGATATTTCTTGCCTCTCTCAGCAAAGTTCGTTTCAGGGTCTCCTTAGGTCGTCCTCTCTGTCTTGAACCCTTTGCATCCCACTTCAATGTCTGCTTTGATATTCGTTGATAATTTCTCCTCAAGATGTGTCCAACATATCTCCATCTTCTCTTTCTTATAACACTTGTGGTTGACCAGACATTTCTCTGATTTCATCACTTCTCCTGAATTTGCTCCATTTTATATTCATTATTTTTCGCAGACATCTATTTTCAAATGTGTTCAACTTGCTTTCTATATCTTTAGCCATTTCCAACTCTCGCTGGCATATGTTAGGATTGATACATTTGAATTGAAAATTCTTAATTTAGTTTTAATACTATATAATACTATATACTGGTTACTAGTTATCGGTTATATTACTGGTTACTAGTTTATGGTTAGATTACTGGTCACTAGTTCACAGTTATATTACTGGTTACTAGTTTACTCCAGAAAGGACTAACAAGTATAACAGTTATGAATCTGTCCATAGACAATCAAATAGCTTGTTCTAAACAGAACTTTGCTACCCTAACAGCCCTTCAAAATTGCTTTCTCTCTTAGCCTCTGCAGCCATCAGGCTAAAATCATCAGTTACAACCTGAATCCATCTTCTCAGTGATCTTCGACTTCTCTTTGTTAGGATACATCCTTCCATAATAGTCTTCTCTAACCTTTTGTGTCTTTTTATATGTCCAAAATACTTAAATTTGTGCCTTCTTATTTGTAGCATCAGCTACTTTTAATTGATTTTGAGTTCTTTCTAGAAATATTTATTTGTAGTAGATCATCATCCCTGTACATGATTTCATCCTCAGGTTATCTCTCAGCATGTAGTAACTGATGTCGGCAGTTATCTCTCAGCATGTAGTAACTGATGTCGGCAGTTATCTCTCAGCATGTAGTAAATGATGTTGCAATTATCTCTCAGCATGTAGTAAATGATGTCACCAGTTATGTGCTGATTCACTATCTTCTTTGACTCCCAGTATAGAACTCGTCTGGTTACTCTCCATTTGATTTGATATTCTTGAAGTCTGGTCAAGGTCGCAGATTGCCCCTTGATTCGTTTTCCAGCCCTGTCGAACTGAGGGTATTTAGAATATGAGTGATTCATTGCTCATACGCTTTTCACAGTAGTCATGTGTAAACATTTCTCTAAGAGAACAGATGAGAAGCGTGATAGCCAGATAGCTAAGGGAACCATCAGCATGAAAACTATTTGTAGTTTGTTGAAAGGGACTGAGCACCTTCTGTTAATACATGACTACAAAAATCAAAGTACTGAGAATAGGGTAGACTGTAATACAATTATATACAAACTTCGAAAAAACTAAATATAATGCAAGTGCTGCTATTAATTTTCTCCTTTAAATATTAACAACTCTCGGAAATCTAATTAATTACCCAATGTAATCTGTAGATATAAACACTATAATAATAAAGAGCAGTGTATTTGACTGAATGAGCATCGCGGGACCGATAGAGCGAACTATGTGTAAAGTATAAAGGATACGGGATTTTATTCGCTGCTTCTCTTTAAGAAATCGTTGTCTTGATCTCACCCTGTCCGGGGCTTCGTCATAGTTCTCAACCAACAAATTCATTGGCGAACCTATCCGATTAATGTCTGCCATTATTCGGTAGACTTCAATTCTAGTATTTTAAACTAACCATGTGAACTTCTACCATACAGTTATAATAAAGAACTTAGGTCCATTGAAATAGTTTATATATATATATATATATATTATATGGAATTACAACAAGCTAAATTCCAACAATTAAACGTATCATTTTGTTTCCAATATTTTGAATTTCCAAAATTCAGACGCCATTGTTGTTATTCTTGGCAACCAAAAGTAGAGCTACAGAAATTGATCTTCGTACACCGTACAGATCATAGAGGTATGGTGTCTTTTGTGATTTAAAATAATTAATTGAGAAAAACCACCGAATTCTCATAAAAACATTAATTTTAACGCCTGAGTGGTTACCGGGACCCAAATTTGGGGTGTAAAGAATAGAACCACTGTTACCTGCCACGCATGTCGTAAGAGGCGACTAAGGAGGTTTGGATGAAATCGGATGCACATGTCCTAAACATGTAGAAGTCTATGTGTTTAGGGGGCCTACCATAACCAATGTGCAACGTATACACGTTCTTGGCAAAGATTAAACATATCACAAAGAGTGATTAAAATTGGTTGTAAAGAACGAACGCAAAGAAGAAGAAGATTAATTTTAAGATTTTTGCTTGTGTGGCAAAAACGTCCCGATATAAGCAAAAAGACTCGTGCATAGGTTGAAAAACCGGGTTTCATGTCTTGATGTTATCCTGTAACTCTCCAGATCTGCAGAGCCAATGGAGGATTGTGTAGTTTCTGCCCGTTTTATGTCAGCGAATAGAGGCATTACTGGAGTGACCTCTCCGGTACGTTTTTGTGACTATTCATATGGCATATTCTCTCCTCTCCCCTTCTATATCTCTACGTAGCTGTTAAATCTATGACAGTGGCAAAGCCGATACGACAGCTTGGCGCCAGCCTACGAGTTGCAAGAATGCCAATAAATACAGTGAATCACGAGTAGCCAGAATGTCATTGAATACAATGTACTACCATATTGACTCTCTCTGTCTCTAACCTGTGACTCCCTGGAGCTTAGGGCGGCAGCAAAAAGGCACACCATTCCTATTCTAGGTCGTCCTCTGTATTTTGTTCCAGCTGTAATTCATTTCTTCCAATTCTTGTTCTACTATTCTTCTCCAGGCAGTTATGGATCTTCCACATTCGTTTTCGCTCACCCTCTCGTGTCTGACTCTGCAGTTTTCATGACAACAGTTGTATTATATCTATAAATAGTGGGGTTTTTAAACCCATTATTAGCAGTATCTTGTAACCCCGTTGTTCTGTAACTATTTTCATATTTGATTTCTTTGTTAACGATGTCAGTCACGCCTGCTCATGAATTATATTTATATCATCGATATTTTTATGTTTGTTATTCAGTTATTATTGCTCCATCCATACAGCGAAAGCAGTTGGCACTTTTCTCTTGTCGCCATCTTTTGGACACTAATACAACTGCACATACTGTTATAGCTTGTCAAACATACAGTATATAGGTCTGCAGGAATTAGAAACGCTTACAGGGGGCCAGAAAAAGTGATTCAAAGATACACTCAAGAACTCGATGAAATCTTTTGGCATAGATGTCAACAACTGGGAGAATGTTGCTCAAGACAGATCAGCCTGGCGTACACTTCTTCGACACTGTTCCTCGGCCTGCGAGGCAGATAGAACAGCACGGATGGAGAAAAACTCCCACAAGTGCAAGTATACCTTGCCCACACTGTACACGAACATCTCAAGCCCGTATCGGGCTCACTAGTCATCTACGCACACACAGACAAACATAACGCAACTACATTCCCTTGGATGAAAATTTGTGTGGTCATCATCACCCGTGATGGATGAGCATCATTTAGGTCTGCAGAAGCATGTGTGATTTCTAGAGCAATATTGCTTGCATATAAACTTTAAAAAACATTCTTCTTGCGTCTGTACGTCTGTTACTGTCCTAAGCGACAGAGGCATCACATGATGGAGAGAGAGAGATAAACTGTACAACTTTCTTCTTGCCTCTATCGCCAACGTTTTGTAAGTGAATTATTTATGTGCATATTTATGACATCCTTTTATTCTTATATATAGATATAATAATAGTAATAATAATAATTCCTCTTGTACCGTTATATGGGGCCTGCAAGCACTTTCTCCATACCGACCGCTCTATCCTGGGCAACTCGCTCAATCTCCTCCATGGAACTGAGACAAATATTTCTTGCCTCTCTCAGCAAAGTTCGTTTTAAGTCTCCTTATGTCGTCCTCTCTTTCTTGAATCCTCTACATACCGCTTCAATGCCTGCTTTGATATTCTTTTGATCATTTCTTCTCAAGGTGTGTCCAACATATCTCCATCTTCTCCTTCTTATAACAGTTGTTACTAGTGGTTAACCAGACATTTCTTCTCAAGGTGTGTCCAACATATCTCCATCTTCTCCTTCTTATAACAGTTGTTACTAGTGGTTAACCAGACATTTCTTCTCAAGGTGTGTCCAACATATCTCCATCTTCTCCTTCTTATAACAGTTGTTACTAGTGGTTAACCAGACATTTCTTCTCAAGGTGTGTCCAACATATCTCCATCTTCTCCTTCTTATAACAGTTGTTACTAGTGGTTAACCAGACATTTCTTCTCAAGGTGTGTCCAACATATCTCCATCTTCTCCTTCTTATAACAGTTGTTACTAGTGGTTAACCAGACATTTCTTCTCAAGGTGTGTCCAACATATCTCCATCTTCTCCTTCTTATAACAGTTGTTACTAGTGGTTAACCAGACATTTCTTCTCAAGGTGTGTCCAACATATCTCCATCATCTCCTTCTTATAACAGTTGTTACTAGTGGTTAACCAGATATTTCTCTGATTTCATTACATCTGAATTTGTTCCATTTTATGTTCATTATTTTTTGCAGACATCTATTTTCAAATACATACATATATATGTGGCCAGATCATGACCAAATAGCTTGTCTTGAGCAGAACTTTGCCACCCTAACAGTCCTTTGGAATCAGAATTTCTCTCTCTCATAGGTCAGATGTCCCACCTCTGCAGCCGTCATGCTCAATTCATCAGTTTTATCCTAAATCCATCTTCTCCGTGGTCTTCTCCTCTTTGCTGGTATATCCAGACCCCTGCTCAGATATAAGGACGTCTGCAAGACCTTAATGAAGAATTTTTTTTAATTGGTTCCAAAAAATTCGGAAAAACTAGCTGATGACCGAGTTATTTGGGAAACAACTCCTATATAAGTTCTGATGTCCTCCCACACACGAGTTATGAGGCCCTCCAAAGCCTGAATCTTGGATTATCTGACAAAATCAATGAATCTACTTGTGACTATGTTTTTCTGCATTCCAGTTGACCACCTAATCATTATCCTGTTGCCTTTTCTTAAGCTCTTTCCACCATATCCTTGTTGCTTTCTCCTTTAACATCCATATCCGTTTTATTCTCCTATAGCAGTTTTGCAAAAGGGGTCCTTTGCTATTCTTTTTCTTAATGTTCTGTATAAGTAGTAGCAATCGAGTGCTATTATCTTGTCTTCCCACAGGATATATGAAGGTCATTTTGGATTTTCTGGGTCTGGTCATCTTCCTATTCTCAATGAGGATAACACAAGGCAGATGATCATTTTTCTGTACACCCAGTTTATTCTAATATGCACATGAAGCAGACGCATAAGAAAGGAGTATCAACTCTATGACATCATACTCAGCTTTTTTATCAACAGAATATTACTGCTACCAACAGAGAACATCAAACCATTGATCTGATCACATCCCAATGACTGGTTGCACTCTATTGATTGATTGGACCATCATCATTGCAATTCGGTGAGTAATCATGTGTGCTCCAATCTCTTTCTTCACAGGAAGATCTCAGCGGTAGTGAGCGAACTCTGTGCACCGATGAGGGTCTCAGCAGCAGTGAACGAACTCTGTAGCGCCGATCCCCAATGTAATTAGAAGATGGTGAAAATATTTTGTAGGAATCTTATTTTTAAATCTTTCTAATGAATTTTGCCCAGGCAGCAGCTTTCCAGCCTGCTCTTTTTAATCTTGAATTGCCAGGGGTTCTTTTATTACGTGCTTAACTTGAACACAGAACCTACATTTTATCGTCCATCTCCAATATGACTAGGACCTTGATCTCACCTACCCTGAGATCAGAGAATCTCTGGAAAAATATCCAGATGGCTCCATGAGGACAAACTGAGTACCTTTGGAATGAGAGACAGCATCTAACCTCTACATCACAGAGGCTCTACATCACAGAGAGCTCTACATCAAGAGAGCTCTACACCACAGAGGCTCTCACCACAGAGACTCTACTCACAGAGACCTCTACATCACAGAGTCCATCGCTCTACATCACAGAGAGCTCTACATCACAGAGACCTCTACATCACAGAGAGCTCTACATCACAGAGGCTCTACATCACAGAGCTCTACATCACAGAGGCTCTCATCAGAGAGCTCTACATCACAGAGAGCTCTACATCACAGAGCTCTACATCACAGAGCTCAATCACGAGAGCTCTACATCACAGAGGCTCTACATCACAGAGAGCTCTTACATCACAGGACCTCTACATCACAGAGCTCTACATCACAGAGGCTCTACATCACAGAGAGCTCTACATCACAGAGGCTCTACATCACAGAGAGCTCTACATCACAGAGGCTCTACATCACAGAGACTCTACATCACAGAGGCTCTACATCACAGAGACCTCTACATCACAGAGGCTCTACATCACAGAGAGCTCTACATCACAGAGGCTCTACATCACAGAGGCTCTACATCACAGAGAGCTCTACATCACAGAGGCTCTACATCACAGAGGCTCTACATCACAGAGGCTCTACACACAGAGAGCTCTACATCACAGAGAGCTCTACATCACAGAGACCTCTACATCACAGAGAGCTCTACATCACAGAGAGCTCTACATCACAGAGAGCTCTACATCACAGAGAGCTCTACATCACAGAGAGCTCTACATCACAGAGAGCTCTACATCACAGAGAGCTCTACATCACAGAGAGCTCTACATCACAGAGACCTCTACATCACAGAGAGCTCTACATCACAGAGAGCTCTACATCACAGAGAGCTCTACATCACAGAGAGCTCTACATCACAGAGAGCTCTACATCACAGAGAGCTCTACATCACAGAGACCTCTACATCACAGAGAGCTCTACATCACAGAGAGCTCTACATCACAGAGCTCTACATCACAGAGAGCTCTACATCACAGAGAGCTCTACATCACAGAGGCTCTACATCACAGAGAGCTCTACATCACAGAGACTCTACATCACGAGGCTCTACATCACAGAGGCTCTACATCACAGAGCTCTACATCACAAAAGCTCTACATCACAGAGCTCTACATCACAGAGAGCTCTACATCACAGAGAGCTCTACATCACAGAGAGCTCTACATCACAGAGAGCTCTACATCACAGAGAGCTCTACATCACAGAGAGCTCTACATCACAGAGAGCTCTACATCACAGAGAGCTCTACATCACAGAGAGCTCTACATCACAGAGAGCTCTACATCACAGAGAGCTCTACATCACAGAGCTCTACATCACAGAGAGCTCTACATCACAGAGAGCTCTACATCACAGAGAGCTCTACATCACAGAGGCTCTACATCACAGAGAGCCTTCTTACATCACAGAGGCTCTACATCACAGAGCTCTACATCACAGAGAGCTCTACATCACAGAGAGCTCTACATCACAGAGCTCTACATCACAGAGAGCTCTACATCACAGAGAGCTCTACATCACAGAGACTCTACATCACAGAGAGCTCCTACATCACAGAGACCTCTACATCACAGAGGCTCTACATCACAGAGACTCTACATCACAGAGCTCTACATCACAGAGAGCTCTACATCACAGAGAGCTCTACATCACAGAGACCTCTACATCACAGAGAGCTCTACATCACAGAGAGCTCTACATCACAGAGAGCTCTACATCACAGAGAGCTCTACATCACAGAGAGCTCTACATCACAGAGAGCTCTACATCACAGAGCTCTACATCACAGAGAGCTCTACATCACAGAGAGCTCTACATCACAGAGAGCTCTACATCACAGAGAGCTCTACATCACAGAGAGCTCTACATCACAGAGAGCTCTACATCACAGAGACCTCTACATCACAGAGAGCTCTACATCACAGAGAGCTCTACATCACAGAGAGCTCTACATCACAGAGAGCTCTACATCACAGAGAGCTCTACATCACAGAGAGCTCTACATCACAGAGAGCTCTACATCACAGAGACCTCTACATCACAGAGAGCTCTACATCACAGAGAGCTCTACATCACAGAGAGCTCTACATCACAGAGCTCTACATCACAGAGAGCTCTACATCACAGAGAGCTCTACATCACAGAGACCTCTACATCACAGAGAGCTCTACATCACAGAGAGCTCTACATCACAGAGAGCTCTACATCACAGAGAGCTCTACATCACAGAGAGCTCTACATCACAGAGAGCTCTACATCACAGAGAGCTCTACATCACAGAGACCTCTACATCACAGAGAGCTCTACATCACAGAGGCTCTACATCACAGAGACCTCTACATCACAGAGGCTCTACATCACAGAGAGCTCTACATCACAGAGACTCTACATCACAGAGAGCTCTACACACAGAGGCTCCTACCTCTACATCACAGAGACCTCTACATCACAGAGACCTCTACATCACAGAGACCTCTACATCACAGAGAGCTCTACATCACAGAGAGCTCTACATCACAGAGAGCTCTACACCACAGAGAGCTCTACATCACAGAGCGCTCTACATCACAGAGAGCTCTACATCACAGAGAGCTCTACATCACATAGAGCTCTACATCACAGAGACCTCTACATCACAGAGAGCTCTACATCACAGAGGCTCTACATCACAGAGGCTCTACATCACAGAGGCTCTACATCACAGAGCTCTACATCACAGAGAGCTCTACATCACAGAGAGCTCTACATCACAGAGAGCTCTACATCACAGAGAGCTCTACATCACAGAGCTCTACATCACAGAGAGCTCTACATCACAGAGGCTCTACATCACAGAGAGCTCTACATCACAGAGACTCTACATCACAGAGAGCTCTACATCATCAGAGGCTCTACATCACAGAGGCTCTACATCACAGAGAGCTCTACATCACAAAGAGCTCTACATCACAGAGGCTCTACATCACAGAGCTCTACATCACAGAGAGCTCTACATCACAGAGAGCTCTACATCACAGAGACCTCTACATCACAGAGGCTCTACATCCAGCAAGACCTCTACATCACAGAGAGCTCTACATCACAGAGAGCTCTACATCACAGAGAGCTCTACATCACAGAGAGCTCTACATCACAGAGAGCTCTACATCACAGAGAGCTCTACATCACAGAGAGCTCTACATCACAGAGCGCTCTACATCACAGAGAGCTCTACATCACAGAGAGCTCTACATCACAGAGAGCTCTACATCACAGAGACCTCTACATCACAGAGAGCTCTACATCACAGAGAGCTCTACATCACAGAGAGCTCTACATCACAGAGAGCTCTACATCACAGAGAGCTCTACATCACAGAGACCTCTACATCACAGAGAGCTCTACATCACAGAGAGCTCTACATCACAGAGACCTCTACATCACAGAGAGCTCTACATCACGGGAGGCTCTACATCACAGAGAGCTCTACATCACAGAGAGCTCTACATCACAGAGAGCTCTACATCACAGAGACCTCTACATCACAGAGAGCTCTACATCACAGAGAGCTCTACATCACAGAGAGCTCTACATCACAGAGAGCTCTACATCACAGAGACCTCTACATCACAGAGAGCTCTACATCACAGAGACCTCTACATCACAGAGAGCTCTACATCACAGAGACCTCTACATCACAGAGAGCTCTACATCACAGAGAGCTCTACATCACAGAGAGCTCTACATCACAGAGACCTCTACATCACAGAGAGCTCTACATCACAGAGAGCTCTACATCACAGAGCTCTACATCACAGAGAGCTCTACATCACAGAGAGCTCTACATCACAGAGACCTCTACATCACAGAGAGCTCTACATCACAGAGAGCTCTACATCACAGAGAGCTCTACATCACAGAGCGCTCTACATCACAGAGAGCTCTACATCACAGAGAGCTCTACATCACAGAGAGCTCTACATCACAGAGACCTCTACATCACAGAGAGCTCTACATCACAGAGAGCTCTACATCACAGAGAGCTCTACATCACAGAGAGCTCTACATCACAGAGAGCTCTACATCACAGAGAGCTCTACATCACAGAGAGCTCTACATCACAGAGACCTCTACATCACAGAGAGCTCTACATCACAGAGAGCTCTACATCACAGAGAGCTCTACATCACAGAGAGCTCTACATCACAGAGAGCTCTACATCACAGAGAGCTCTACATCACAGAGACCTCTACATCACAGAGAGCTCTACATCACAGAGAGCTCTACATCACAGAGAGCTCTACATCACAGAGAGCTCTACATCACAGAGAGCTCTACATCACAGAGAGCTCTACATCACAGAGAGCTCTACATCACAGAGACCTCTACATCACAGAGAGCTCTACATCACAGAGAGCTCTACATCACAGAGACCTCTACATCACAGAGAGCTCTACATCACAGAGAGCTCTACATCACAGAGACCTCTACATCACAGAGAGCTCTACACCACAGAGAGCTCTACCTCTACATCACAGAGACCTCTACATCACAGAGACCTCTACATCACAGAGACCTCTACATCACAGAGGCTCTACATCACAGAGGCTCTACATCACAGAGAGCTCTACACCACAGAGGCTCTCCTCTACATCACAGAGAGCTCTACATCACAGAGAGCTCTACATCACAGAGACAGCTACATCACAGAGAGCTCTACATCACAGAGAGCTCTACATCACAGAGAGCTCTACATCACAGAGAGCTCTACACCACAGAGAGCTCTACATCACAGAGAGCTCTACATCACAGAGAGCTCTACATCACAGAGACAGCTACATCACAGAGAGCTCTACATCACAGAGACAGCTACATCACAGAGAGCTCTACATCACAGAGACAGCTACATCACATAGAGCTCTACATCACAGAGACCTCCTAATATACCACTTTCATAATGTAACAGCATAACGTAACAGAATAAATATCTCACAAGGTTTCAGAAATAGATGTACAATTCTTGATATGTGTTCTATAAGAATCCCTTCATTTGATGAGTATGAAAGCTGCCGAGACAGTGATGATATATCTGGTTTCTATTGTAACATGTCATATCCTGAACGCCATAAGGGAGAGAGGATGTGTAAATGCTTCAAGTAATAGTGGTGAATCTAAAACCCCTAACCAGACCGCAAGAATACCAAGTCAAATGTGATGTAGCTAGATAAGAGATACTATATTGGTAGCTAAAGAAGAATAGTAAACCAATATAGAACTGGCGTCGTTAGTTGCCATACGCTGAGAGACTTAATGAGGAGATCAGAATATTTATGGACTAATTGGTTCGATGTGCAGCGATCATGACAATTATCCGACGACTAAACTAGACTAAATGTCATATATATGTTTCAAGCACAGTTTCAAATATGTGTTACGCCCATGTATATAAAGAGTTCACAGAGCAACAGACATAACAACACAGACTTCAAAACAGATTTGACAATAATTGTTTTTATTGGTTTGTAAAAATGCACAAGTCTTGTTTTTGCAGGCATATCTACAAGAAAAGCTTGCAATATTTGGAAAACCCATGTCAAGAAACTGCAATGGTTATTATGTGTTTATTCTATTCATTCCAATAACACAGTTTACTTCACATCTGACATAAACCTTACATACAAACAAATGTTCTAAATCTGAAACATACACATATATATATAGCTGACTTCCCGTCTGACATGTACGCACACAAACATATATATATATATATACATTTCATGTCCAACATACATATATATTTAATGTCTGATGCACACACACACAAATCTAGACGTCTTTGATGTTTAATGACTGACAAACATACAACTAAACCTGGTTGAGTTTATGGGCCCTAAAAACAACATACACAAACTTAGGCTGAAGTTGAACCTATAAGACAAACATTAAGCGACACAACCATACCGCCTGCTATACAATTAACTACTTGTGCCTGGACTTATCATGTGCCGCTAGCCAGGCTTCAGGCTTATCTATCCACAGACAATGACCTGTCCTACACATGAAACGTTTCATGGTACCACACAGCAGACAGGTAATAACTGTATGTGGTTCACTCTTACCTGTAAAAATTTGAAGAAAAAAAATAAAATTCTTCAAAGATGAAAAAGACAGTTTCAAATTTAGCAAATATAATCTAACTTTGTCTTCAAATGACAGAAAGTTGTATGCTGGAGTTTTAGTGATTATATAGATTTTCTCAAGTCATTGTTTCAGTCAAATGATATGTTGAACTTATTTACATAGTTTTATTGTTGTGACCACAGCATTTCAAGTCTCTAGGAATCAGACTATGTCTGATCCTTGAAAATCTATAATCGATATCACAAGTTTTTATTGGACTGTTGTTTATATTTTTATTATTATAGACTGACTGCCAGTGTAGTAATATTAGGTGGGCATCTGTTGCTTAAGCGGTAGTAAGCTCGATGATAACCCAAGTGTACCTGGTTCAAACTCTGTGACAAGCAATTTGGAAGAAAATTTGCTCCCATGGAAAAGAACAGTAAAAATAGACCTCACCCTTAGAAAGCAATAGCAAACTACTAAACGTTTAAGTGGTGCCTAGAAAATCAACGACTCGTTTACTGTAGTTGATGGCTAAGTTCTGTAAAAGATATGCTACAATTTTCATTTTCAGTATAATTAGATGAATTTATGCTGGTGTAGTAAGATTAGATGACTTTATGCTAGTTTAGTAAGATTAGATGACTTTATGCTGGTGTAGTAAGATTAGATGACTTTATGCTGGTGTAGTATAATTAGATGACTTTATGCTGGTGTAGTAAGATTAGATGACTTTATGCTGGTGTAGTATAATTAGATGACTTTATGCTGGTGTAGTAAGATTAGATGACTTTATGCTGGTGTAGTATAATTAGATGACTTTATGCTGGTGTAGTAAGATTAGATGACTTTATGCTGGTGTAGTATAATTAGATGAATTTATGCTGGTGTAGTAAGATTAGATGACTTTATGCTGGTGTAGTATAATTAGATGAATTTATGCTGGTGTAGTAAGATTAGATGACTTTATGCTGGTTTAGTAAGATTAGATGACTTTATGCTGGTGTGGTAAGATTAGATGAATGTCTATCAGGGTAACTTACTTCTGCTTCTAATCCTAGAGGTCTGCCCAGATACCAATAGTACATTACAGCACTTGCAGAATGTCCTCTTTATTTCTGGATGACTAGAAGAAAACAACAATTGAAATTATTTTATTGTTTCAATATAAAGTTGATATTGTTTTAATATAAAGTTGATATTGTTTAATATAAAGTTGATATTGTTTCAGTGGCAATGTATGGATGTGAATCATGGACATTTAACGCAGTGGAAAAGCATGTATGTGTTTTTGAATATAAGTGTTATAAAAGTCCTCATGGACAGAGAAGAGAACAAATAGATCTATCCATAAGTTACTCAAAATCAAAGAAAACTGTCTGATGCTACAAATGAGAAAATTGAAGTATTTTGAACATATAAAAAAAACAAAGGATTGGAGACCATTATGGAAATAGACATCCTGGCAAAAAGAAGAAGAGGAAGGCCCCTGAGAAGATAGATTCAGGATATCACTGATAGTTTGAGCATGATGGCAGCAGAGGCAGGACATCTGGCCTATGAGAAAGACAAATTTTGAAGGACTGCTAGGGTGGCAAAGTTCTGCTCAGGAGACCACATATATATATATATATATGCATGTATTTATAAATGTCAACACTCATCATCATCATGTAGCATGTCCGTGACCAAAAGTCATTCTCATCACAGCAAGTGTTCATTATATGTTGTTTCTAGTCTGTCTAATTTCTCTGGAACAGATTTTTTCTATGACATTGTTACTATCTATCCCTGTCTGTTTTGGTATTCTTCTTTATGCTTCAGTGATTCCTTCTTGATGTACAGTTAGTCTCCATGCGTATCACATGTTCGATCCATCTCTAGCGTCTCTTTTTAATAACATCTCTCGTGGCTGTTACTAATTCATCAGATTTTATGTCTTTGTGTACAACCATCAACATAATTGCATTTCTTCCGTAATTTGATATTATTGTCAGAAGTAATGGGGGTTAAATCAAAATATATTGATTGTGTTTCTTTTAATACTTTCTTTAGTTCTATTTACAAATCTTCAACTAGCGGCTGATGATCTGAATTACAGTCTGCTCCTGGAAGTGTCTTTGTTGACTAATGGTAGAGTATTCAAATTAAATATATACAAAAATGACCTTATTTGTACTGACATCAACAAAGACACTCAATATGTACTCACATTCTAATGACATGCTTCTCTGCTACTGTACGCATAGTTGAAGACACTCAATATGTACTCACATTCTAATGACATGCTTCTCTGCTACTGTACGCATAGTTGAAGACACTCAATATGTACTCACATTCTAATGACATGCTTCTCTGCTACTGTACGCATAGTTGAGATATAATACCGGCACAGATCATAATTTCTAGGGTCCTGTCGAAGAACTAATTTTGCAGCCTGAAATAAAAAGTAATGTGTAATAAAACCAAAAAGTATTTGAAATTTATTCATTTGGGTCAATCATTCTAACCATGTTCCTGAACATTGCTTCCCTACAAAACAGATAGTGATTTAGATACTTCTATTTCACTGATGACTTTGTTACAACATCCCATATTTTCTAGAACAATCTGTCAGAACAAATACTGGCTGTTCACAGACATTCACTATATTATCTGGAGTACAACAAGGTTGCATCCTGTCTTCTTTCTTATTCATAACTTATATAGATAGCAGCTGCAAAGAAACCAGCCTAAAAACAAGCAAGAAACATGAGAAACAAAATGAAGAGCAAATTACTGCAACAACACCCCAAGAAGAGTGGAATACTAGAAGATTTAGTAATAAATATCACCATTTAAGATCTCCTTTTTGTAGATGTTCAAGCATTAATTGCCACTTCAAAAAAACAATTTCAAGACCACATGAATAGATTATCTCTTGCACCTCCTCTGAATATTGTTAATCTCTGCATCTAAATATCTTCTTCATGTCTTCCCTTGGTTTCCAAGAAAGAATCGCTCTTGTTATTTTCCCTCTGGTTTTCTCAAGGTGTGTCTTACCCAGCGCTACTTTTCTTCACCTCTTGGTTCACTGGTATGTTTCATTCTCTCCATATAAGATCGTCATTTGTAACCCTATCATACCAGTTCAGTCACTCTAGTCTGTGCCGACAACAGTTGATGAATATATTTGTCACTTAGTTCTCTGTATGTCTGACCCAAATAGCAGAACTGTTCTAACATTGGAGTTTAATATTCTAATTTTGGTTCTATGTTTAATTTCTGTAGACTTTATCAAATTCCTGAATGCGATGAAAGCTCATCTTACTTTCTGTATTCATATTCTGACATCCGTATCTATTCATCCCTTGTCTACATTGCTGCCCCAGTTGCCCGTGTGGTGTCGGGGTCCGCAAGAGAAGCAAAGAATAGTATCACTGCAACCTACAATGCATGTCGTGGAGGTGACTAATGTAGGCCCTAGGGATGCTACCTAGTAAATAAAAAGCAGCGCAGAAATCGAATGTGCTGGTCTACTTATAGGCGCATAACTGGCACAACCTCTTTTTGGCTCAGATCACATACAAATCACACAGAGCGGTTGACAAGTGGTCGATATGGAGCATTCAAAGAAGAAGAAGCTGCCCCAGTATCACAGTCATAGTATCTCATATGAGTGGGGTTTCACACATGGAGATCGGGTGGTTGCTTGTTTCATTTTGTCATTCCCTTTGAATTTTTCCCCTAGTTCAAGTTGATGTGACCTCGAGTTTTGATTACTGTTCAGACAACTGCTGTTTACTTATCAGATTGAGATAGTATAATCGGATAAGTATTCGTTATATAATATAAATATTAAATAATATATTATATAAATATAACTGTATTAGTGTATAACTAATTACTAATATTATATATATGTGTTGACAGTGTTCAAATCAAAGTGCTTTTACTTTAGTAGTTAATAAGTTATAGTGCTTATACTTATTATACTACGTATAGTTATAGATGTACTGTCAGTACCTACTACCCAACACTATGCTCCGTCTACGAGTAATTAGTTACTGAGTGTTACCGTGTGGCGTGTACTGCTGAATACTCAGCAGTCAACTCAGAACTATCATTATTGATAACATTGACATTCATAATAAATCCTGACAGTTTTGGATACTACCAAGTTCAACTACCAAGTTGGTGGACAACTAAACTAAAGAAACATAGAGACTGAACCTTACATGATACAGAAAGTTAACTCTCTGGTAGATTTCCTTGTTGACATACCGTGCAGTTTCTTTATTCTTCCCCATCGAAAACTACATGTCTTCTTAGAACTTACTGAAGAAAGTGTCTGTTCAGAAGCATTGTATATCCCGCTGCTCATGAGTTATTGACCCATGGTTATAATTTTATCACAGTTACCTGCCCATTGAAATGTCTAAGAAACGGAAAAAACCAGTACGAAGTAGGTCGCCCAAGTTCCGGAACTAATCAAATTCAATATAATAATTTGCTTATCGTATCGTTATTTGCGATGAGTTCTTTAATTACTTTCCAGTAACAGTAGTATACCAATGGCTAGGACATGTGCGAAGATTGGACAATGGCTGCATTCCAAAACAAATGTTGTTCTGTGAACTTTCGGAGGGAAGAGGCACCAAGGCAGACCACTGCTCAGATATAAAGATGTCTGCAAGGCCTCAATGAATAACTTTTCTATCGGTCCCAGCAAATGGGAACAACTGGCTAATGATCGTGATATATGGAAAACATCATTGCGCGAAGGCGCAGAATCTTTTGAAGAGAAACTTAGGGATGAGCTGAGAGACAAGCTAAAACTCAGAAGTTGTCACAATGAAACACTTGCCAATTGACCGTCTGTAAAGACGAAAAAGGCCATATATATAGTACACCATTACTTTTGTATCAAATATTTGTTACTTAGTACCAGCTCATTATAATAATGTTATTAAACCCAAAAACCATTAGGGTCGCAATAGAGACGAAATGCTATAATGAAATTCAGTGGCAGCTCGTGATTATTTTTGTTGGTGGGGCCAGACAAAATAGTTATAAAAATCTTGGTTTCGGCTCATTTTATATTTTAGAAGTTACTACTATTTATATATTCTTGGAAGTTAATCGCCCTTTCCATTAATATACACCTGTGTACAACAATGCACGTTTAGAAATGTTGACGAGTTAGTACCTACATATTCTAGTAAAAAGTATAGGAACAAAGAATTATGAACATAAAATATATAAAATAATTAATACACGTTATTTTTGGTAGGGCCATGCCCCACTGGCCCTTAATGACGAGCCACCACTGATGAAATTTCCAAAACCAACACAATCCAATTACAATACATAATAGGATAATATCGTTGTAAGTAGGGTTGCCAGATGTTGCAACCTAAAAACTGGGATATTTCTTGCTAAATGTCCGTTTTTTCGGGACATTTCTTGCCATCCGTCCCAGTTTTGCAGGTCAGTCATTATTTTGCATGTTATTCACACTGCTACTACTTGCATTTATGCTAATATAAATATTAATAAAATAAATCACACATTACACTAAAAAGTAACTATTAGTGTCTTGTAATACTTTTTGAATGTTTACCGTAATGTTCCTTTCTCACTCCTGCATCGGGAACGTCTGATATTTGTCAGACTTCAAAGACATGGAGAGAAGATCTTGTCTCTAAGTAACGTTATCAGGCAAACAATAATTGCAGCTCATTCGATAATTTAATTATTGCTTTAACTGTTGACACATACATCGATTTTGTCCCTCCGTCTACTGTGCATTCATGTGAGAAAATATTCTTTCTAAATTTGCATTGTGTCATGTACATCGGTAATGAAACCAAAACTACTGCTTCTACGTGGATTTTTCAAATGAAATAGTACTACCCCGTACTAATCACTGCGATAATGTAAACATAACTACTGTAACAATGTTATGTGTTGAAACATTTCAAGTTTTCAAATTAAAACAGTTCTCCAATCTAAAAACTGAGAAAAATTCCAATTTATTTGCAAATTTCATTAAACAGCTTGACAAAGACAAAAATCGGGACAAATGGGCGTCCCGAATGCACTTTTCGGGACACCACTTTTTTCGTTAAAAACTGGGACTGTTCCGAAAAACCGGGACATCTGGCAAACCTAGTTGTAAGCCAACCCAAAGGTCTTCTTTTTTTTTGAAAGGCAAACGATTGGGAAAAGTTCTTTCCAGCTAACCAATTCTGAATGATGTTATCAGTACATGCATTCTTCGTTTTCCTCTTTTCCTAGCATTCTGTGTTGTTAACTAAAGAAATGGGTTTTTTTAGAGGGTCATGTCTGTTGACACGTCCAAGACATGCGAGTTTACAACATTTAACCACTGCCAGAAGTGCTGCCTGCTGAGCTGCCAGAGTCTAGTTATTTTACTCCTATCAAATTCATGTGTTTGGTGTTTTTTGTAAGTGATCCACACACACACAACCTTATATCAAATATATATTCAAAATCTTGAATTATTCTCTACATATCTTTATTTATTATCCAGCTCTCAAATGCATACAAAAGAATCGAGAGTAGGACTACTAGCGATTTAAATATATGGGTTGGTCTTCGCTGAAATACTGATGTCATTTTTCCAAATGACATTTAGTTAAGTCATGAAAGTTACAAACATTTCAAACTTTGACTAAATTTCTTGATCTGAACGTCCAGTGCTACAAATTAATGTTCCCATGTATTTAAAATTGTAAACAGTTTCTAATGTTTGTCCATTCAATGTAATGTTAATAGTGATTTGATTCTTATAATCTTGTCATCAATATTTTACTGTTTTCTGTGTTAATCAACATTTCATAACTACTTTATGGTATTTCATTTTAATGATGGTTTCTCCTGCAAGTCCCAGAAAATCTACTTCAGTTTCCAAGTGGTTGCATTATTTTCTATTAGCAATCGATGAGTAATTTATGGTTTTTCATTTCATCAAAATGTCGGATTCCCTATTTTCAAGCGTATTTCTAGCAGAAACGTCGTTATATACGTGCGTGTGTCCAGCGCGATTCTCCGCAATAAGTTCTATTTTTATAATTTTTATTGTTCATGACTGTTCGCCTACACTATAGATTCTCAAACTTTTTCGGCCCACCGCCCACTTTGCACGACATAAACTTTGCAACGCCCCCCTCCACATTATAACAGTTTGTCAACGCCCCCCTCCCCATATATACATGCTCTATTTTCTCTTTGACATAGAAAATTGAACATATTTATGTAATGCATGGTCAATTTTCAAATGTTTATATGCATGAAATAGAAAATATATGAAAAATGGATCGCGTAAAACGGGCATAAGATGAATTAAAATGCAGAATTCAAATTGTAAAGGATTATCAAATCACCTAATCACGAAAATAATTTATTTTAAAATATTTTTAATTAATTTTTTCTTTAAGGTGCTACCGAGCATTAATCGCGTGAACACCCCCTTCCCCCAAAAAAAATTCTTCTGAACCCACTATCGCCCCCTAGAACGCTTCAGCGCCCACTGGGGGGGGGCGATACTGCCCACTTTGGGAAACGCTGGCCTACACGCTCTGATTAAACCGTAAAAAGCTCATCCTTGGGTTGGAAACGGCGGGCCGTGGCCTAACGTGTCTGTACTCCACTATATAAAAAAGCATATTTATGTGAATTGTTTGCATGAACCACTTTTATTTGCTATAAGTTCTTTTCTGACTTCAAATTACAGCCGCCAGTTTTTGTTGTCAATACTTGGCATGTCATAGTTTTTATATTGGGAAAGTATTGTCTTGTCCAAAAAGGGAAAATAAGAAAAATTGTAAGAGCTCTGATGCTGACAATTTAAAGTAAATGAAAGGAACCGAGAGCCTGTTGAGAGTTCTGAGTGCAGAAACTTTGATTCTGTCCTTGTTTACTGTTACTCTATCTCAACATGCATAACAAATAATGATGTAAGTTTTAGGGTGTAATAGCTAGTCTATTTATCTATCCATTTGTCTGTCTATCCATTTGTCTGTCTATCTATCTACCTGTCTATCTATCTACCTATCTATCTATCTACCTATCTATCTATCCATCTATCCATCTATCCATCTATCTATCTATCTATCTATCTATCTATCTATCTATCTATATATCTATCTATCTATCTATCTATCTATCTATCTATATATGCATTTCTAATCATTTTTATCTCTTACAAAATGCAGTTAGTCTCTCCCTCTTTCCCTCTATATCTCTCTTCCCCTCTCTCCAACCCTCTCCATCTCGCTTCATCTCTCCTTCCCTTCCTCTCTCTCTCTCTTCTTTCCCTCTCCCTCCCCCCTCTCTCTCTCTCTGCACACCTGTAGACAACCAAGGACAGTTTACAGGAAGATCCATATCTGTCATCACCTCTGCCCCCCACTCTCAAAGTTCTTAATTCTCCCCCCACCCCCACATACCTTTTATTTGTCCTCCAGCAAACACAACAACATTGACGTTCACATTAAGAAGCATATAAATCGATCAGTTCTTGTTGACAGTGCGAAGAAGACGGTGTTCCTGTCATTGTTATCACTTGCTGTCACCGCAGAGATATACGTCGTCATACTGCTGTTACCGGGCAGCAGTAGCTACCATCAATATTACCAGAAAGATTGTTCATTCTATTAAGTTATGATGAAGATGTGACACCAGTTTCTACAACATCCGTTTATCTTCTCGTACATTTTTGATTCATAAAATGGATTATGTTGTTGGTAAAACTGCTCATTTATGATGGCGTTGTGTGACTGTCAGTGTCTTCATTAAATGTCATTAATAATAATCGACTCAATGTTTTAATTATCTAACAAATGTAGAACCCAAGCTGAGGGGATAAGAAAGATAATGTGAGAGGGAGATGGTGACACCTATGATTTATATAAAAGGATAGTTTTTGCGGGAAGTGGAGACACCTATGATTTATAGAAAAAGTTGGTGCGGGAGGTGGAGACAACTACTATAAATAGAGAAGGATAGTGTGAGCGGGAGTTGGAAGACACCCATGACGTAAAGAGAAGTTTGAGAGGGAGATGGAGACACCTATGACAGGGAGAGAACGATAGCTGGAGATGAAGACACCTATGGCATTAAGAAAAGTTTGAGAGCGAGAAGGAGGTACATATGACAGAGAGAAAACGATAGTGTAAGAGGGCGATGGAGACACTTATGGTAGACAGAAAATGGTAGTGTGGGCAGGAGACTGAGACACATTGGGCGATGAAGATAATCGTGATTAAAACTAGACAAAATAAACCAAAACGCAGATACTCACCAAGTAACGAAAAATGTGTACGAAATAATTGACTGATAAACAAAATTAATGCTTGTTTTAAACCATGATCTGAAGTGTGTGCGCGCGCATGTACGTGCGTGTGTGTACGTACGTGTGCATGCCGGAGGAGTCGGTGGGACATCGCCATCACAACTTTGTAGACAGAGACGCTACGTTTGTTGCCCGGTTGTATTTTCCGATCAATGCTCGACCTCTTATTTAGAACGGCTTGCCAATGTTCTATTGGATTCTTGGACTACCCGTCAACAATTCAAATGAGAAATTTCATACACGCGCCAACATATTACACTGAGACCAACAAAAATGTGTGAAATTAGACTTTTGAAACTCGGGTGTCAATTAAAAAAATAGTTTAGTTTAGTTTTCCGATTCAGCAGTTATCTGAGCGTTTACCCTTCGACTTCAGGCCATGTCAGCGAACTTATAGGTCTATCTGAGTTGTGGTGTGTTTTGCATAGAGAGTTTTCTAAACTTGTGGGTAGGGTGGTAGGTATTTGCAGCGTAAGTCACTGAGTGCAGAGCATTGGAAGAGAGGGTATGTGATATTTTCGTGACAAAAAGATGACACTGTGGTGCAATCTTTGGTTGAATGTGATTTAGGTGAGCATTCAGGAGCACATGCTCCTAAGATGGAAAATAATGACTTGCTCTTGTCTTATAATACAATTTATGACATCTTTAGATTTGGGGTGGTCATGGTTTTTTTAATGAGACTTGCCTGTTTTGCCCATTCATTCAGCCACTCATTTTTGTTTTATGAGAACTTGCCTGTTTTGTTCATTCATTCACTCATTGCTTTTTTTTTTTATGAGAACTTACCTGTTCTGTCCATTCTTTCATCCACTCATTGGTTTTTTTTTAATGAGAACTTGCCTGTTCTGTCCATTCTTTCATCCACTCATTGCTTTTTTTTTAATGAGAACTTGCCTGTTCTGTCCATTCTTTCATCCACTCATTGCTTTTTTTTTAATGAGAACTTGCCTGTTCTGTCCATTCTTTCATCCACTCATTGCTTTTTGTGTGAAAGTTTCTTATTGTAAGCATCAACAAACTATTGTGAAAGTTTCTTATTGATAAGCATCAACAAACTATTGTGAAAGTTTCTATTGTAAGCATCAACAAACTATTGTGAAAGTTTCTTATTGTAAGCATCAAAAACTATTGTGAAAGTTTCTTATTGTAAGCATCAAAAACTATTGTGAAAGTTTCTTATTGTAAGCATCAAAAACTATTGTGAAAGTTTCTATTGTAAGCATCAACAAACTATTGTGAAAGTTTCTTATTGTAAGCATCAACAAACTATTGTGAAAGTTTCTTATTGTAAGCATCAATAAACTATTGTGAAAGTTTCTTATTGTAAGCATCAACAAACTATTGTGAAAGTTTCTTATTGTAAGCATCAAGAAACTATTGTGAAAGTTTCTTATTGTAAGCATCAACAAACTATTATGAAAGTTTCTTATTGTAAGCATCAAGAAACTATTGTGAAAGTTTCTTATTGTAAGCATCAACAAACTATTGTGAAAGTTTCTTATTGTAAGCATCAACAAACTATTGTGAAAGTTTCTTATTGTAAGCATCAACAAACTATTGTGAAAGTTTCTTATTGTAAGCATCAACAAACTATTGTGAAAGTTTCTTATTGTAAGCATCAAGAAACTATTGTGAAAGTTTCTTATTGTAAGCATCAACAAACTATTGTGAAAGTTTCTTATTGTAAGCATCAACAAACTATTGTGAAAGTTTCTTATTGTAAGCATCAATAAACTATTGTGAAAGTTTCTTATTGTAAGCATCAACAAACTATTGTGAAAGTTTCTTATTGTAAGCATCAAGAAACTATTGTGAAAGTTTATTATTGTAAGCATCAAGAAACTATTGTGAAAGTTTCTTATTGTAAGCATCAAGAAACTATTGTGAAAGTTTCTTATTGTAAGCATCAAGAAACTATTGTGAAAGTTTCTTATTGTAAGCATCAACAAACTATTGTGAAAGTTTCTTATTGATCAATAGCATCAACAAACTATTGTGAAAGTTTCTTATTGTAAGCATCAACAAACTATTGTGAAAGTTTCTTATTGTAAGCATCAAGAAACTATTGTGAAAGTTTCTTATTGTAAGCATCAACAAACTATTATGAAAGTTTCTTATTGTAAGCATCAAGAAACTATTGTGAAAGTTTCTTATTGTAAGCATCAAGAAACTATTGTGAAAGTTTCTTATTGTAAGCATCAACAAACTATTGTGAACGTTTCTTATTGTAAGCATCAACAAACTATTGTGAAAGTTTCTTATTGTAAGCATCAAGAAACTATTGTGAAAGTTTCTTATTGTAAGCATCAAGAAACTATTGTGAAAGTTTCTTATTGTAAGCATCAACAAACTATTGTGAAAGTTTCTTATTGTAAGCATCAAGAAACTATTGTGAAAGTTTCTTATTGTAAGCATCAACAAACTATTGTGAAAGTTTCTTATTGTAAGCATCAAGAAACTATTGTGAAAGTTTATTATTGTAAGCATCAACAAACTATTGTGAAAGTTTCTTATTGTAAGCATCAACAAACTATTGTGAAAGTTTCTTATTGTAAGCATCAACAAACTATTGTGAAAGTTTCTATTGTAAGCATCAACAAACTATTGTGAAAGTTTCTTATTGTAAGCATCAACAAACTATTGTGAAAGTTTCTTATTGTAAGCATCAAGAAACTATTGTGAAAGTTTCTTATTGTAAGCATCAACAAACTATTATGAAAGTTTCTTATTGTAAACATCAAGAAACTATTGTGAAAGTTTCTATTGTAAGCATCAACAAACTATTGTGAAAGTTTCTTATTGTAAGCATCAAGAAACTATTGTGAAAGTTTCTTATTGTAAGCATCAGCAAACTATTGTGAAAGTTTCTTATTGTAAGCATCAGCAAACTATTGTGAAAGTTTCTTATTGTAAGCATCAACAAACTATTGTGAAAGTTTCTTATTGTAAGCATCAGCAAACTATTGTGAAAGTTTCTTATTGTAAGCATCAACAAACTATTGTGAAAGTTTCTTATTGTAAACATCAGCAAACTATTTGATATATTAGAATATTCCAAAGTTTCTTATTGTAAGCATCAGCAAACTATTGTGAAAGTTTCTTATTGTAAGCATCAACAAACTATTTGATATATTAGAATATTCCAAAGTTTCTTATTGTAAGCATCAACAAACTATTGTGAAAGTTTCTTATTGTAAGCATCAACAAACTATTTGATATATTAGAATATTCCAAATTGTGAAAGTTTCTTATTGTAAGCATCAACAAACTATTTGATATATTAGAATATTCCAAATTGAAAAGTTCAAGTTTGATCAATTCCCTTGTTGTATTAGACCAGAAATTATACGCAAACAAACAACAAATGTTATACGCAAACAAACAACAAATGTTATACGCAAACAAACAACAAATGTTATACGCAAACAAACAACAAATGTTATACGCAAACAAACAACAAATGTTATACGCAAACAAACAACAAATGTTATACGCAAACAAACAACAAATGTTATACGCAAACAAACACCAAATGTTATACGCAAACAAACAACAAATGTTATACGCAAACAAACACCAAATGGATATTGTTAATAAGTTTGTTTCTATTTTATATTTTATTTCGTGAGATGGCTTGTCAGAAAGCGACACACTTTTCCAATAACGAAGAACGTTGTTAATTTGTCTCTTCTGGCCATATTGCCTTCTCTTTACTCCAAACTTCATTAATTGTTTGATTTTTTGTTTAATTGCACGTTAGAATTTTTCTTGTTTTGAATTTGACACATAGTTTTCTATTGGTGTAGTTGATACATTTTGAAACTAGTTATAAGATAAGTGGTAAGTGCATGGCAAATGGTGAAGAACGTTTACAAATGTACAAATATTTTATTATAAAACTTAGCGTGGTTATGTGTGTTTGTCTGAAGCAGGAAACACTTTTGAAAGCCCAACTCTAGAATTACTAAATTTGGACAGATTATTAAAGTAGGAATATGTAAGTCTCAAAGCGGCTAATTTTAACTTTTTACCTGATTTATTTACCGAGTTATTGGTTAATTAAATTTGCCAGTGTATATTCAGCTATTACTAGATCACCATCATTTACAGTCAAACGTGAAATTACATGAAAACTTGGTAGCATTATTTGTGAACGGGGAAAATCAGTTTAAAATCGCATCTCATTGTTTTCTTATTTAAAAAAAAAATTTAAAAACATATTGGCCAAGTATAACAATGAGACAGGAGACATAGTTCATAAGTACGGTTCCAACTTCACTGCAACGGGTCACCCCATAATTGCTCCGTTCCTGTATTTTTTCTTACCTCACAACTAGCATTAGCAGAAGGAGTTTTCTTCTTCTGCCTTCTCACTAGATTGGGATTTCGGATTCTCTAATAAAGGCCGCCGTTTGCCTCAGATTATCAGCCACGCCATACGGTTTGTCTTGGACTCTAGTGTAAGTGGGTCACCTCTTTCTTCTCAGGTCTGCATACTGGGGCAGTTCTGTAGGATATGTTCTATTGTCATACTTGCCAAGGCACAAGTCGTTGGTGCCTATCTCGAATTTAGTGTACCTCATTCTGAGGTGGTGTCTCATTCTGTTGTGATCCGTCCGGAGGCGAAGTATATATGTCTGGTCCCTTCTGGACGGTTGGTAATATCCATCATTCTTGTTGTGTTTTGGGTGTTCTTTATCCCATTTTGCTTTGTAGTGCCCTTTGGCGATGGTTTTGCTTCTTCATAGCTAACCAGGTTGTCATCTTGGGTAATTCCTGCTCCCTCTGTAGCCAGTCTGTCAGCATCTTCATTCTCCTTGATCTTGCAGTGTGAGGGTATCCACTGGATTACTACCCTCTCAGATTCATGGGATAACTGGGCTAAGGTTGACCTGAGATCACTTAGTTCTGTGTTCCTTTCAGATTTCAGTGCTGAGATAGCAGACAATGCGTGAGTCAAGAGCACTATTTTCCATGTATTTGGTTCATATTTTGTAGTGCCATTTTGCAGCTGCACTGAGGGCCTCTACCTCAGCCCTGAAATTGGTTGAGAACTTGCCGGTGACCAGAGCTAAGGTTAGTTCTACTCCATTTTTTAGTCTGAGGAAGGACAACTCCCTCTCCTCCATTGTGGGTGGCATCTGTAGCAGAGACATCCGTGTATGCATGTGTCCATTGGGTAGTTTTCATTTATGTGTTTTTCTGCGATGAGTCTTTTCTCCAGGTCTGTCTGTGTTAGAAGGAGTTTGTAGGGATGTGTTCGAATATCTTGTAAAATTGTATCAAGAATGTCAGCAGCGATCTAAGGCAATAGGTGACGTTGTCTTCATATTCGCAGTTTTTCAACCAAAGAGTTATTTAACCAAAGAGTTACTTAACCAAAGAGTTACTTAACCAAAGAGTTATTTAACCAAAGAATTACTTAACCAAAGAATTACTTAACCAAAGAGTTACTTAACCAAAGAGTTACTTAACCAAAGAGTTACTTAACCAAAGAATTACTTAACCAAAGAATTACTTAACCAAAGAATTACTTAACCAAAGAGTTACTTAACCAAAGAGTTACTTAACCAAAGAATTACTTAACCAAAGAATTACTTAACCAAAGAGTTACTTAACCAAAGAGTTACTTAACCAAAGAGTTACTTAACCAAAGAGTTACTTAACCAAAGAATTACTTAACCAAAGAATTACTTAACCAAAGAATTACTTAACCAAAGAGTTACTTAACCAAAGAGTTACTTAACCAAAGAGTTACTTAACCAAAGAGTTACTTAACCAAAGAATTACTTAACCAAAGAGTTACTTATATTCAACAAAAGAAAAAGAAGTGTATTCCCTTGTAATAAACTTGAGGAAAACTAACATGTAACTTTCAGATGATAAAATCGTTACATGGGACGGAATAGTGTAACGCAAAAAGACGATCGATTATTTAATCAAGCAAAACAGGTTGTGTGTTTAATTCAAGCAACCAACATTCTGTAAATGAGGTTGGAAGCTGACCCGCCTACCTTCCTCATACTTGAAATAAAGAAATGTGAAAGTGACAGTCACCTCATGCCATAGAATCTGCAAACGTTATGGTCCATTTTTCGTTGTATCGTTAATAGCAGGATTCAAAAATCACATTAAAGGATACAGAATACATAAAAATCACATTAGAAGAACTTAATAAATAAGGACAGGTTGTCATTTGTTCCGCTACGAACTGGGCAAAATAGACTGAGGTATCATCTGTTTAACAAGTACAGGATAGACCTACTGACATATGCACATGTGTCACCAGTAGGTTGATAGACACATATGTCACCAGTAGGTTGATATACACATATGTCACCAGTAGGTTGATAGACACAGTGTCAACACAGTAGGTTGATAGCACATATGTCACTCAGTAGGCTTGATAGTAACATTTTCATGTCGCAGTAGTTGATAGACACATGTGTCACCAGTAGGTTGATAGACACGATAGTGTCACCAGTAGGTTGATAGACACATGTGTCACCAGTAGGTTGATAGACACATGTGTCACCAGTAGGTTGATAGACACATGTGTCACCAGTAGGTTGATAGACACATGTGTCACCAGTAGGTTGATAGACACATTGTCACCAGTAGGTTGATAGACACATGTGTCACCAGTAGGTTGATAGACACATGTCACCAGTAGGTTGATAGACACATATGTCACCAGTAGGTTGATAGACACATGTGTCACCAGTAGGTTGATAGACACATGTGTCACCATTGAGGTTGATAGACACATGTGTCACCAGTAGCTGATAGACACATATCCTGAAGAGTGTCAAATACAATAATGGAAAACACACTGACCAACCCATGTCAAAGTACAAACTGTTTGGAGATGTACACATGACTCCAGTTGACTCACTAGCTACTTTAGAAGCATGACAATCGATGTCAGTCCAAGACAAACTTATGAAATGTACTGGACTCAGTTGACATAGCTCATTAAGCATACAAATCATGTACAAGACAAACTATATGGAGATGTACCTGGACTCCAGTTGACACTAGAATACATTAAAGCATACAAATTCGATGTCATCAAGACAAACTTTGGAGATGTACATGGACTCCAGTTGACCACTAGCTACTTTAAAGTACAAATCGAGTCAGTCATACAAACTTATGGAGATGTACATGGACTCCAGTTGACTACTAAATACTGTAGAAGCTTACAAATTGATGGAGATGTCATGGACTCCAGTTGACTACTAAATACTGTAGAAGCTACAATTGATGGAGATGTACATGGACTCCAGTTAACTACTAAATACTTAGAAGCTTACAAATTGATGGAGATGTACATGGACTCAGTTGACTACTAAATACTTAGAAGCTTAAAATTGATGGAGATGTACATGGACTCCAGTTGACTACTAAATACTTAGAAGCTACAAATTGATGGAGATGTACATGGACTCCAGTTAACTACTAAATACTTTAGAAGCTTACAAATTGATGGAGATGTACATGGACTCCAGTTGACTACTAAATACTGTAGAAGCTTACAAATTGATGGAGATGTACATGGACTCCAGTTGACTACTAAATACTGTAGAAGCTTACAAATTGATGGAGATGTACATGGACTCCAGTTGACTACTAAATACTGTAGAAGCTTACAAATTGATGGAGATGTACATGGACTCCAGTTGACTACTAAATACTTTAGAAGCTTACAAATTGATGGAGATGTACATGGACTCCAGTTGACTACTAAATACTGTAGAAGCTTACAAATTGATGGAGATGTACATGGACTCCAGTTAACTACTAAATACTTTAGAAGCTTACAAATTGATGGAGATGTACATGGACTCCAGTTAACTACTAAATACTTTAGAAGCTTACAAATTGATGGAGATGTACATGGACTCCAGTTGACTACTAAATACTGTAGAAGCTTACAAATTGATGGAGATGTACATGGACTCCAGTTGACTACTAAATACTGTAGAAGCTTACAAATTGATGGAGATGTACATGGACTCCAGTTAACTACTAAATACTTTAGAAGCTTACAAATTGATGGAGATGTACATGGACTCCAGTTAACTACTAAATACTTTAGAAGCTTACAAATTGATGGAGATGTACATGGACTCCAGTTGACTACTAAATACTGTAGAAGCTTACAAATTGATGGAGATGTACATGGACTCCAGTTGACTACTAAATACTGTAGAAGCTTACAAATTGATGGAGATGTGCATGGACTCCAGTTAACTACTAAATACTTTAGAAGCTTACAAATTGATGGAGATGTACATGGACTCCAGTTGACTACTAAATACTGTAGAAGCTTACAAATTGATGGAGATGTACATGGACTCCAGTTGACTACTAAATACTGTAGAAGCTTACAAATTGATGGAGATGTGCATGGACTCCAGTTAACTACTAAATACTTTAGAAGCTTACAAATTGATGGAGATGTACATGGACTCCAGTTGACTACTAAATACTGTAGAAGCTTACAAATTGATGGAGATGTGCATGGACTCCAGTTAACTACTAAATACTTTAGAAGCTTACAAATTGATGGAGATGTACATGGACTCCAGTTAACTACTAAATACTTTAGAAGCTTACAAATTGATGGAGATGTGCATGGACTCCAGTTAACTACTAAATACTTTAGAAGCTTACAAATTGATGTTTGAAAACGTTGAAAGAAGAAGAAATGGTGGTAAATCATAATCTAGGTCAGCCGGCTGGTCACGTGACAATAGGTATGGAAGAAAGCAGCGGCGACTCGTGGTAAGTTTTCTTGGTGGGGCCAGACACAGATTTTCGGAAAATCATGGTGTTTGGAGTATTTACTATTATTTGTCTATTCCGGGAAGTTATTCTTCCTTTCGATTATTGGTGGTCGGCCCCACTGGCCCTCAATGACGAGCCGCCACTGGAAGAAAGCAAAAGCGCATTAAAACAATAGCACAAATAAACATATATGACAATTATACATTCTTATCCGCAGGTTACATGTTGGACATAAATATACGGGAACAATGTCATACAAGAATCGTCTGATCTCTACAATCGGCATGTGTATTTTATATAACGAAAGTCACCAGATGAAATCCCAAGCTCGTTATCTCAGGTTAAACTTCCAATATGGGATGAACTCTGTGACCCACAAATCAGTGAATGCCACGTCTTGGCAGCGACCTCGATCAAAAAACAGCATCACGCCATCCCTGCCTGTCATGGAATTATTGATAATTTTGCTGTACTTAGCTATCTTCTGTGACATCATCTACTCCTTGACAATCAGGCATACCAAGCCGAAACTAAATTCTCCACGAAGACAACCTGCCAGATTGTCACTGTAAGTAATATTGCAAAATTGACAACAACCAAAATGTTTTTTAATGTAAATAGTTAAATTGCTGGATAGTAGTTTCTTCGACAAAGTTATAGCTTTGTTTCACATGCTGCTCATGCGCAGTTTTTTTAAAATATTCCAAAATAAGAGAAAGGGTGGAGACTGCAGTAAAACTTGGAAAAATAGCTAAACACGTAAAAACAAAGTACTATAGTTTTATTCCCAGATTTTCATTAGATAGGTTTGAATGTTTCTACATGTAATCGTCCATTTGTAGTGTTCCTCGAAATTCGTCATTCTTGTTGTATCGTTTGCTTGATAAAGGCCGTTTGGTCGAAACGTTGCTGTTTATCGTCACAGTTTCTGTATTTTGTAAAACTATAGTACTTTGTTTTTACGTGTTTAGCAAAATAAGAGACAGAGCTGCGCTATCGTCACGTGTCCCAAAATAAGGGAAACAAATATTTGCTTTTTACCTCAGCGAGTGTATCGATGATTACAGTACGCTCGTGAGGTCACATATCATTGATCAGACACAGTGTCATTTATATATAGATCTACTACTAAATCATCTGCTCCCAGTAGAGCATAGGCCTGTAACTTCTACTGTCCCCCTCCCACCAACACCACCTGTTGTTCTCCCACCAACACCACCTGTCATTCTCCCACCAACACCACCTGTTGTTCTCCCACCAACACCACCTGTCGTTCTCCCACCAACACCACCTGTCGTTCTCCCACCAACACCACCTGTCATTCTCCCACCAACACCACCTGTCGTTCTCCCACCAACACCACCTGTCGTTCTCCCACCAACACCACCTGTTGTTCTCCCACCAACACCACCTGTTGTTCTTCCACCAACACCACCTGTTGTTCTCCCACCAACACCACCTGTTGTTCTCCCACCAACACCACCTGTTGTTCTCCCACCAACACCACCTGTTGTTCTCCCACCAACACCACCTGTCGTTCTCCCACCAACACCACCTGTCGTTCTCCCACCAACACCACCTGTCATTCTCCCACCAACACCACCTGTCGTTCTCCCACCAACACCACCTGTCGTTCTCCCACCAACACCACCTGTTGTTCTCCCACCAACACCACCTGTTGTTCTCCCACCAACACCACCTGTTGTTCTCCCACCAACACCACCTGTCATTCTCCCACCAACACCACCTGTCATTCTCCCACCAACACCACCTGTTGTTCTCCCACCAACACCACCTGTCATTCTCCCACCAACACCACCTGTCATTCTCCCACCAACACCACCTGTCATTCTCCCACCAACACCACCTGTCATTCTCCCACCAACACCACCTGTTGTTCTCCCACCAACACCACCTGTCATTCTCCCACCAACACCACCTGTTGTTCTCCCACCAACACCACCTGTTGTTCTCCCACCAACACCACCTGTTGTTCTCCCACCAACACCACCTGTCATTCTCCCACCAACACCACCTGTCATTCTCCCACCAACACCACCTGTTGTTCTCCCACCACTCCCAATACTGTGACTACTACTATTACACCAGCACCCAGGTATAAATTCGACAATTTTTGTCACTGAGATATAAGTTAAGATTGTTCAGTACAAATGTCAAATCTGTCCTGCCATATAGCTCTAAGACATAAGCATATCAGCAAGAAAATTGTGTAGGCAAGATATGATTGATCCATGTTTTGTTCGACTCCGTGATATTCAAGTCATCGCAATCCTGACAAATAAGACATAGCTGTATCTAAAGCTTCTATAGTTAGGGTGCTGAGATAGGTCAGGAAACTTAATGCATTTGGTTACCGCGACTTACTACAGTTGGTTACTGAGACTTACTGCAGCTGGTTAGTGACGACCATATATTGGATAAGGGCACGCACATTTAGGACACATCTATATCTACAAAGAAAAAAATTGGGTCAGAAGACGAAGAACTTACTCCATTGCACTTGGTTTCGCCATATGAATCCGTCATTGTCTGCAGAAATGTCGTACCATCTACTGAGACTGTTGCACAAAGAACAAACTCCGTAGCTCTGGCAACAATCCTAGGATTTCATGGGAGGGAGTGCACACCGACTCGGTCCGTGTTCAAGCTCATAACCTTTAGAACGACAAGCAAAACGACTTTACCACTTCAACACAGAGACCGCCTATCTACTAAGAAGCTAAAACATAACCAACCTGGCATACCTAAAATTTGGAAAAGACTAAATTAACATTTCCCAGTTGCTTAGATGACATATTTCATTTGTTGGGTGTTTATCGTGCAACTTCTATCTTCGCAAACTCTCATCATCATCAGGCGCCGTCTCCACATCGATAGTTGGCTGCAATGAATCTCCAGCATCCTCTGTCTTTCGCCTTGGTGTTGGCACTCTGTCAGACTGTAACCTATCCATTTCTTAAAGTTTCCCTCCCGCTTACCTCTCGGTCTTCCTCTTGCTCTTCCCCTCAACTTTCCCCTCTAGTAAATGTTTTATCATGGTGTCATGCCTTTTATGTGCCCAAAATACTTTACTTGTCTGAATTTTTTTTCTCTTAATAATTGTTTCTTCATGCCTAGTTTTCCTAAAACTTGTTTATTTGACTTTTTCTGTCCATGAAACTCTGCCTATTCTTCTATATATCCACATCTCAAATGCATCAATTCTGTTTTCTAACTGCTTGTTCATTGTCCATGTTTCCGAGCCATACATTAATATAGGATATATATATATAGCATTTGATCATTCTCATTTTTAGCCTGTTTGTGATTTGTTTGGATGTCTAATTCTATTGGTTATTGGTTACTAAACTGAAGTCATTGCACTCGGGCAGACCCATAGGTACTCAGTCTCCCCAACAGATATCGAAGAGTATGCATACTGATGGTTCCAGTGGCTCGCTGATTAAACACACCTCTCACTCTGCCTCTCAGGCATCCAGTTCGACTTGAACAACGGGTAACTCTAAACTGCTTAAATCGCTTGATCGATTCAACATCGATTTTAGTGTCCTCATCCAACAGAGAGTCGCGAAGAGACCGAAGTTATCTAATTCTAGAAATTCTAAAAATAGAATAGGTCGTGACCTAAAGTTTCAAATTGTGTATTAGTTCAGTTCGAGATTACGTACAATGTTACAACCAATAGCTTGCATTAAGCAGAACTTTACCACTAACAGTCATTTGGAACCTCTGTCTCTCATAGACCAGATGCCCCACCTCTGCAGCCGTCATGCTCAAATCATCAGTAAGATTTTGAGTCCATCTTCTGCGTAGTCTTCCTCTTTTCTTCTTTACCGGGATGCTCGTTCCATAGTGGTCTTTTCCAACCTTTCATGCATTTTATATGTCAACACTACTTCACATACCTGGGGAGCATTTTATATGTCAACAATACTTCACATACCTGGGGAGCATTTTATATGTCAACAATACTTCACATACCTGGGGAGCATTTTATATGTCAACACTACTTCACATACCTGGGGAGCATTTTATATGTCAACAATACTTCACATACCTGGGGAGCATTTTATATGTCAACACTACTTCACATACCTGGGGAGCATTTTATATGTCAACAATACTTCACATACCTGGGGAGCATTTTATTTGTCTACAATACTTCACATACCTGGGGAGCATTTTATTTGTCTACAATACTTCACATACCTGGGGAGCATTTTATATGTCTACAATACTTCACATACATGGGGAGCATTTTATATGTCAACAATACTTCCATTAAAAAATTCTTATTTGTATCATCATTCAATTTTCTTTGATTTTGAATTCTTTCTGATATTTTGTAAGATTTTTATTTTTTAACCTTTCAAATAAATTTTGCCAGGACAGCGGTTTTAAAGCCTGCTCTTTTTTTGAACTGAAAATTGTTCTTTTACGCTTTCAAATTAAACACAGGACCTACGTTTTATCGTTTGTCTCCAATAGGACTAGGAACTAGATCTCACCTACACTGAGATCAGGAAAAATATATTCCGATGTCTCCAGGAGGGAGCGAACTGAGTACCTTTGCAATGAGAGGCGGACACGTAACCACTACGCTACAGAGACATACAAGATGTCTACCAGACATTGAAACGAATAGACTCCTAGTCGATCTATGACTATTGTGTAAACTATATGTTTGGTATCTCTCTAATCATTTTGTGTGTGTGTGTGTGTGCAGCAGCCGATGTCGATCTAACAAGATGTCAGCTTCAATCCTGCCATGTTCAGATAATCACGTGACCAGAAGGCGGGTTCAGAAGTGAGGATTTGGAAAGTAAGTGGTCCAAAACCATGCATACATACACGCTTATGATACATACATACACGCTTATGATGCATACATACACGCTTATGATACATACATGACGCTATGATGCATACATACACGCTTATGATACATACATACACGCTTATGATACATACATGCACGCTTATGATGCATACATACACGCTTATGATACATACATGCACGCTTATGATACATACATACAAGCTTATGATACATACATACACGCTTATGATACATACACGCTTATGATGCATACATGCACGCTTATGATGCATACATACAGCTTATGATACATACATACAAGCTTATGATACATACATACAAGCTTATGATACATACATACACGCTTATGATACATATATACATGCTTATGATACATACATACACGGTTATGATGCATACATACAAGCTTATGATGCATACATACACGTTTATGATACATATATACAAGCTTATGATACATACATGCTTATGATACATACATGCAAGCTTATGATACATACATACACGCTTATGATGCATACATACAAGCTTATGATGCATACATACAAGCTTAAGATACATACATACACGCTTATGATACATACATACACGATTATGATGCATACATACACGCTTATGATACATACATGCAAGCTTATGATACATACATACACGCTTATGATACATACATGCACGCTTATGATACATACATACAAGCTTATGATACATACATACACGCTTATGATACATACATGCAAGCTTATGATACATACATTCAAGCTTATGATACATACATGCAAGCTTATGATACATACATACACGCTTATGATACATACATACACGCTTATGATACATACATGCAACATGATACATACAAGCTATGATGCATACAACTATGATACATACATACACGCTTATGATGCATACATACACGCTTATGATACATACATACACGCTTATGATACATACATGCAAGCTTATGATACATACATTCAAGCTTATGATACATACATGCAAGCTTATGATACATACATACACGCTTATGATACATACATACACGCTTATGATACATACATACACGATTATGATGCATACATACACGCTTATGATACATACATGCAAGCTTATGATACATACATACACGCTTATGATGCATACATACAACTATGATACATACACACACGCTTATGATACATACATACAAGCTTATGATACATACATACACGCTTATGATGCATACATGCAAGCTTATGATACATACATGCAAGCTTATGATACATACATACAAGCTTATGATACATACATGCAAGCTTATGATACATACATACAAGCTATGATACATACATACACGCTTATGATGCATACAAGCTTATGATACATACATACACGCTTATGATGCATAATCAATGACAAATCGTTGAATCTGTTCTGGCGATTGCACAGAAGTATGAATGGTACAGTAAAGAATCGGTGTGTTATTGACTTCCAGAGCTTGGATCTTACATGGCAGAGGACAGATGAAAACAAGGGTAGGACTCTGTTTGCGCACTATTTAGAGCAGAGTAACCAGAAAGACATTGTAGGGCGAAACACTGCAAGACAATCCATTGCAGCTAAATGTAAGAACCAGGAATTAGATGTAGATGATTTGGTGACGGTGGAGGAAATCAAGGATGCTGTACGGAGAGCAAAAACAGTGCACCTGGTCCAGATGGCATACGATATGGTGACATTGGCAGGTTGTCTGATGGGGAGTGGGAAGAACTGGCTGGCATCTACAACAAAAGCATTACGACTGCAATAATCAACGAAGAATGGTTGTACAGCTACCTGGTACCTCTGCCGAAGCCTGGCAAAGACCACACAAAAATTCAGAGCTATCGGTAATCACCATGCAGAATACAATAGGCAAGTTGCTGGAGAAAATAATTGCCAGGAAAATATCCTGCCAACTAGAGAGGTTACGTCTCCTTCCACCCACCCTTGAGGGTACCGTCCATATGAGAGACATGGCGTAACGCAGCGGTGTTCGCCTACGATGTCTATGAGGGTTTTCACTCGGGCATTGAGACATGTTCTGCTGCTATTGACCTTGAAGATGCCTATAATAGAGTGCCGTTGGATTTTTTAATGGTGCAGCTGACGGAACTCAATATCAGCCCATTCCTCCTCAATTGGATCTTTGCGGCCCTCTTCCAGCGAAAGATAGTGTTTAAATGTGGCAGTTGGGCGTCATCACCAACAACAATCCACCCTGGCTTACCACAGGGTCACCATTATCTCCGGTGTTGTTCAATGCCTATACTGTGAGCATCACAAAAGAGCAGATCACGGGTAGAGGAAGGACAATGTCATATGCAGATGATGTGTTGGTGTATCGTCAGGGCAAGGATAGAGAACAGCTTGTGGAGGAACTTCAGTCAGAACTCGACCGCATAGGTAGATGGTGCGTTGAAGCAGGAGCATTGGTCAAACCCACAAAAGCAGCGGTGACATGGTTCTCTTTAAACAACCACATCGTCAACACCCCAACGCCATCTGTGGTTTTGTGTTCAGAGGTGGTGGAGCGATCTCAGTCTATGAAATACCTGGGGTTGCGTTTTGATCGGAGTCTAGCTTTTACGGAACACATAGCTCATGTGATAATGAAGGCGAGGAAAGGTTTGCTGGCGATGAGGGTAATGGCTGCGGCGGATTGTGAACAGCGCCATCTTTGTCTTTATACCAGGGTCTGGTCCTTTCTGTGCTTGAGTATGCGCTGGCGATCCTGACTCTCAGTCATAGTCAGATAGAACGACTGGAAAGAATACAGAACGAGGCGATGCGCATTATACTTGGTTGCACTAAAGACACGTCGTGCAGGGCGATGCGCTATCTCCTTGACTATCCTACTATGGAGTATAGAATACTGATGAGCCGTGCACGAGCATACCTTCGAGTCAATGCTGACACACAACATCCTCTGCACTTGGAAATAAAGAGACAAAAGGAAATAGGTTAAAAAGAGGAAAATCTTGGATGGGTCAGGCCGAGGACTGTATTGAACAGGTGTGTACACTTGAAGACATTGATCCCGGGGAAGAATGGATACCAGTGCCAAGAGGAATCGCTACATCCTTTTCTGTATGCATCGAACTTGATAAAGAATGCAGGCAACACAACCCACTTGTTGTGGAGGCAGAGGTTCAGGCATTAATTTCTGAGAACGCATCTGAGCATGATGTAATCATTTATACGGATGGTTCGGTGATTCGACATGTGTGGAGCTCGTGGGCTTTCACTGCTCAGGTCGGAGGTGATGTTGTGAAGGAAGACTGGTGGTTTTGCCGTGACTACAAGCAGTCTCACTATGGAAATCATGGCGGCTACCAAAGCGATGATTTGGCTAGAATCACAGACTTTTATCCATGCATGTTTTCTCAGTGACTCAATGAGTATGCTCAGGAAGATTGAAACAGGATGGGCTAGGAGACATTGGATATAATCGCTGGGGAGGTCTAAGCTGACAAAGATCAGTTTTATTTTTGTGCCAGGACAAGCAGGCGTAAGGGGGAATGAACGTGCGGATAGGCTTGCAGGTATGGCTGCTGTCCAAAGCGGACGAGCAATGGACCAGGCTGATATAAATTCCTTAAGGAGAGAGGGCGTGTACATGATTCACGTAATAGCGGTGAATCCACAACACTAACCAGACTGCAAGAACTCAAAGTTAAGTGTGGTGTAGCTCGACAAGAACGCTATGCTGGCAGACAAAGAAGAATTGTAAACCAACAAAGAACCGGTGTCGTTAGTCGTCACACGCTGATGGACATACTGAGGGAGAGATCGGAGCACTTATGGACTAATTTGTTCGACGTGCAGTGATGGTGATCCGACGACTAAACTAAACTAAACGCTTATGATGCATACATGCAAGCTTATGATGCATACATAGTGAAACACGTACAAACAAAGTACTATAGTTTACAAAATACATAAACAGTGACGATAAACAGCAACGTTTCGACCAACAAGGCCTTTATCAAGCAAACGAACAAACAGGAGTGACAAATTAAAATGAAACACAAATGGACGACCAAATACCAACGTATCTAAGGAAAATCTGGAATAAAAACGAGCAATATGGCGACGAATATCGAAATAGGGGGAAGACTGCATTTCGATATTCGTCGCCATATTGCTCGTTTTTATTCCAGATTTTCCTTAGATACGTTGGTATTTGGTCGCCCATTTGTGTTTCATTTTAATTTGTCACTCCTGTTTGTTCGTTTGCTTGATAAAGGCCTTGTTGGTCGAAACGTTGCTGTTTATCGTCACTGTTTATGTATTTTGTAAAACTATAGTACTTTGTTTGTACGTGTTTCACTATTTACCAAGTTTTACTGCAGTCTTCCCCCTATTTCGATGCATACATACACGCTTATGATGCATACATGCACGCTTATGATGCATACATACATGCTTATGATACATACATGCAAGCTTATGATACATACATGCAAGCTTATGATACATACAAGCTTATGATACATACATGCACGCTTATGATACATACATACACGCTTATGATACATACATGCACGCTTATGATACATACATACAAGCTTATGATACATACAAGCTTATGATGCATACATACACGCTTATGACGCATACATACAAGCTTATGATGCATACATACACGCTTATGATACATACATGCAAGCTTATGATGCATACAAGCTTATGATGCATACATACACGCTTATGATGCATACATACAAGCTTATGATGCATACATACAAGCTTATGATACATACATGCAAGCTTATGATGCATACATACAAGCTTATGATGCATACATACAAGCTTATGATGCATACATACAAGCTTATGAACTTATATATATATTGATGTTTACACACAAATAAATATATTTTTTCCCTATGTTTATTAACACGCACATATTTTCTTAGTTCGCTGTCAGATGTGCACGTTAATGGCTAAATGACAAGGTAGCAGTCAGTACTAGGTTTCCAACATTGCCGTCAAGCTTTCATTAAGCAAAATATAAAATGGTTTTTTGCTTATTCAGTGTTTTATTCTTGTCAGTTCTTCAAGAGATATGTGGCTTACCATGCATAGAGCGTATGCCATAGTTACAGAAATTCTCTGCATAAATATATATATATATGCTAAAATTACTAACTAATGTTGAGGTGCTGAATGAGTCAAGACACGTAGAAAACTTATCATCAATATAAGAAAGAGGCAGTCATCATTTTTCGGGAAAGTGATGAGGAGGAGAGGTTTAGAACACATTGTGACAACCGGTAAAATCGAGGGTAGACGAGACAGAGGAAGACAGAGAGAAAATGTTGGATAGCCTAACTTCATGGCACGGTAGAGCGTCAACATCAGAGTTGATAGCAAACACCAACGACAGAGAATTGTGGAGATCCATGATCGCCTACGCCAGCCGGCACGGCACCTGATGATATATAATAATAATAATAATAATAACTTTCGTATCGTTATACGTTACATAGGGCCAGCAAGCAATTTTCCATACCACTCTACCCTGTGATATATACATATATTGGTTTAGAAATGATTTACAAATGATGGACAGAAGTAAAGTAAATACATTTGTAAGACTTATGAGAGCAAATGTTTTCCAAATATAAATCAATGGTTTGTTTCATTTGTTGATACAGGTATAAATGACTACGGAGCAGACATCAACTGGAGAATTCGCTCAGATCAAGGAAAATAGTTCAGACACCATCTGATTAAGAGGATACATGTTTCAGCATCTCAGCGCAGACGAGTTATTCAGATTGAAGCTGTGTAGGCTTGTGATCTTACATGGATCTGGCAGACAGGATTATTGAACCAATGTCATGGCACTCTCAGCAGAACCATAGGTACTCAGTCTTCCCTAACAGATGTCGAAGTGTATGCATATTGATGTTTTTGTGACTCGCTGGTTAAACATATCCTTCACTCTGTCACTCAGAATTCTTTCCCCCTCTTTCACACCACACACCCACGATCAATGCAGGACTTTCTTAATGCTGCGGACAGCATATAATAGTTACAATTTCATCATATTTTTTTTCATTTTGTCATACACAGTGGCTAATGAAAAACATAGAAATATTGACTCTAATAGCAAATGTGTATTAATGCAGAGTAGTTAATGTGCCTAGTAGTGGTGCCTAGTAGTGGTGCCTAGAAAATCAACGACTTGTTTACTGTGGTTGATGGCTACGTCCTTTGGGATATGCCACGATTTTCAGTTAATGTGTAATATTTTTAAAACAATATCAAAATCTTGGGCTGCAGAATGTAACGAGTGTATTATATTTGTTCCCTGTCTGGATTAAGGTAGACTTTTTATAATGGACAGTTTTTGTTTCATTTCTAGATTGAATTTGGCCTTTGCATTTTCTGGAAGTATTTGCTCGTCGTTTGAACTAAAGTCTTTGCTCGTGGTTTCTTCTTCTTTTTCAGCGATCTCTGGTCATGCGCTTAATTTACTGTGGACCACAAACTGGGCAGTCAGCTTCAGGTCTGTCAGGTTTCCCAAAGCTTAGTTTTCAGGTCAACTGGGTGTGGCCACATGTTGCTTCTCAGCTCACACAGGAGAGGATAGTCTTGCATGACATGTTCTGGTGTCTGTTCCGCCTGCTGACACTGGCAGAGAGCTGTTTGACTTATTCCTAGTCTATATAAGTGTTTGTTGAGTCTGCAGTGTCCTGTGCGTAGTCGAAATATAATGACCTGGTCTGTTCTGCTTAGGTCTTTGAGTGATTCTTTTCCATAATCATATCCAGTGTTTGTCTTCCAGTCTACTGCAGATTTTCTCTGTATGAGGGTTTTAACCTCTTGAAAAGACAAGGGTTGGTAAATTTGCTCTTTGACACTGCCCTCCTTAGCTAAGACATCGGCACTCTCATTGCCTGCAATGCCACAGTGAGATGGAATCCACTTCTCGTCTTTTGAACTGAAGTCTTTGCTCGTCGTTTGAGCTGAGGTTGTACTATTTATGTTGGAGTGGTAACTTGGAACATTCGTAAATATTCTTCATTAAAATAAAAGGTTGTATGTTGCTAAAGTAAATGAAATAATAGTAGAGCTCTCTCGAACACGTCACAATCAAACGGATCTCCTGCAGCGGTATGGCCTAGTTTTGACATTGCCGTTAGCAACGTACACAACTGACGTCATATCTGTTGCAGGATCAGGAATGTTTACACTTAACTTCAGCCAATCATGTTAATGTCGGCGGCGTAGCACATGCAGTCAGATACAACTTGTGCCCCAATTGCGGTATTCAATTCCTGGTACAGTCTATTCTCTAGTCTACCCGAAGATGGGTACCTATACTTTTTTAACTATAGAGTTAAGATAATCTTTTATAATCGTGGCCACAACTATTGTGTACATGCTTTATCGCTGATAGCCTTCATCTAGATATACATGGAATGGACCGATCTCCTATAAGGTGGACATCTTCACCGCACAGACGTCGATGAACTGCTAAACTAAGAGGTGGGCATCTTCACCGCACAGACGTCGATGAACTGCTAAACTAAGAGGTGGGCATCTTCACCGCACAGACGTCGATGAACTGCTAAACTAAGGGGTGGACATCTTCACCGCACAGACGTCGATGAACTGCTAAACTAAGAGGTGGGCATCTTCACCGCACAGACGTCGATGAACTGCTAAACTAAGAGGTGGACATCTTCACCGCACAGACGTCGATGAACTGCTAAACTAAGAGGTGGACATCTTCACCGCACAGACGTCGATGAACTGCTAAACTAAGGGGTGGACATCTTCACCGCACAGACGTCGATGAACTGCTAAACTAAGAGGTGGACATCTTCACCGCACAGACGTCGATGAACTGCTAAACTAAGAGGTGGACATCTTCACCGCACAGACGTCGATGAACTGCTAAACTAAGAGGTGGACATCTTCACCGCACAGACGTCGATGAACTGCTAAACTAAGGGGTGGACATCTTCACCGCACAGACGTCGATGAACTGCTAAACTAAGGGATGGACATCTTCACCGCACAGACGTCGATGAACTGCTAAACTAAGAGGTGGGCATCTTCACCGCACAGACGTCGATGAACTGCTAAACTAAGAGGTGGGCATCTTCACCGCACAGACGTCGATGAACTGCTAAACTAAGGGGTGGACATCTTCACCGCACAGACGTCGATGAACTGCTAAACTAAGGGGTGGACATCTTCACCGCACAGATGTCGATGAACTGCTAAACTAAGAGGTGGGCATCTTCACCGCACAGACGTCGATGAACTGCTAAACTAAGGGGTGGACATCTTCACCGCACAGACGTCGATGAACTGCTAAACTAAGGGGTGGACATCTTCACCGCACAGACGTCGATGAACTGCTAAACTAAGGGGTGGACATCTTCACCGCACAGACGTCGATGAACTGCTAAACTAAGTAATTGTATTGTTTTCAGTTGTGGGGGTTAAAAGGTCAAATCTAAGTGATTGTGCATTGTATGCTCTAGCTTTCCCCAATTCATCTGTATCACAAAATCTGGCATTCAATCTCGCAACCCGTTATTGGTTCATTCGTGTGCCTTGGTGTCAATGGAGACCTCCCTGCCTTATTGATCTGGTAATGGATGGAATGTGATGGGAGAAAGGTTAAGTTGCTACTTGCTAGATATTGCAGTAAACGGCCACATAGGACAAACATTTTATACACATTTAATAGTTCGGAAGATTTGAACCTAGTTTAAATAACCGTGTCTGAATTTTTAGCCATATTGGAAATTGTATAATATAGAAAACTGACTGGAAAGTACAGCTACGAAAAGAAAGCATTCGCGACTGTTACTTTACCCTAAATGACGCAAGTTATTATTGGACTTTCCAATTCATCCATGTTTGCGCGAGAACTTTCTTTCAACGATAGCAGCAGCAACAGGTACCAGGACTGAGTTTAGTTGTTCACAGACGGCCTTGATCTAGATTTCCTCGATGTACGCACACACAGTGACAGTATTCTCATGTTACTCTACAGCTGAGACTGATCAATACCAAATGACAGTATTTTGTTAAGCGCACACAAATATTGAACTGTTTAATTGTGGATATATGTTGTTCTATTATTGCTGACATTTATGTGACAGCTAAAACAAAATCAGTCTGACGATGACGTCATGTTTATTTAAAATAGATGTAGTGTATATCACATGGTGAATTTTATTTCTAATTTCTCCTGGCATGATTTATGTCAGAAAGGTGTCTAAGTCTGGCTACACGAGTTCTCGGTATCTCCAGGCAGAGCCAACTATAAACTACTGGGCCTTTAGGCTCAGGTAAGAATTGTGGGAAATCAGACCCCAACTACACCCCGTGACCTCGCATTCCAGTATTGGTGTATATAGACAAATTCATTTTAAAATCAACACAAAATGCTAAATCGAAGTTATATTATGCAACAAGTTAAGTTTAATAATAAGGAATATCAATATTATAAATATTTTTCACCCAATAAATAACCATTGACTCACCGAATTGAATAAAATTGCAAAAAGCGTGCAGTGTTCTATCAAACATCTGTAATTTGCAGATCCCTTTTCTTATCTAGGTCAGGGAATACCCGGAGAGTTGTCTGGCCTGTGCTAGAGCCTGGCTGTGCTCCAGGTGTGCAGGTCTTCTCCAAGTCCTGTGTATCGATATCAAGAAAATAAGGAGTTTTAAGAACCACAGGGGTAGCACTGATGAATATAATCAATAAATAGATAGTGAAGTATTCCGGAAAAAAACATGTTACCAAACACCGAATTCAAACCACAAATCCTTATTTTTTATGGCACCACTTGTCTAGCCCTACAATACGAGCGCCGTTAAGAACATAACCAGCTATCCCTTTAAAAACAAAGCTTTACTGAGGAGATGACTTTCATAAACGGCGTCGTCTGTTGAGCCACAGCCAACTCTAGATAACTTTATAGTTGGCTCTGCTTGAGCCACAACCAACTCTAGATAACTTTATAGTTGGCTCTGGTTGAGCCACATCCAACTTTAGATAACTTTATAGTTGGCTCTGGTTGAGCCACATCCAACTTTAGATAACTTTATAGTTGGCTCTGGTTGAGACACAGAATAATCAGGTCAGTGACGATCGAACAGTGTTTTGTACAAACACCTGCGATAAGTTTTTATACTTATATATTCATTGGCTCGTGCTTCCCTGAAGGGGTGTGTTAAAACTCCTTATTCTCTTTCTACAATAAACTTGAAGCAACCTATAAATGACGTATGCATGTTTGTTATATGTGTAAACTTGAAGCAACCTATAAATGATGTATGCATGTTTGTTATATGTGTAAACTTGAAGCAACCTATAAATGATGTATGCATGTTTGTTATATGTGTAAACTTGAAGCAACCTATAAATGATGCCCCAACGGCATAGGAATAAAAAACGCGCGTCTACGCACTACAACCGAAGCTATGCAACAAATCCTACTCCGGTACGGTGTCATATTTACAGGTCGAAGACAGGTAGGTTCAACACCGGGCATCCATCCTCCAAACACAACCCCTCACACTCTCAGATGACATGAGAAGATGCGAGTAAACATACGTGTCAAAATTTTAAAATAATGCAGTAGAACGTGGAAGGCGTCAGAAACAAGAAAATAGAGCTGCAAAACTTTCTGAAGGAGTATGACATCGATGTGTGCTGCATCCAAGAAACAGATCTTGCCAGAACACATAGATTCTCCATAACAGGTTATGAAATCTTCCGGCAAGATAGGGAAAACCGACTCAAGGGGGGAGTCATGATTGCCATGAAAAACAGGTTCTCAGCCTGGGAAACGCACCGCTCCCAATCAACTGATACAGAAGCGATAACCATCTGCCTAAAAACCAACGACAAGGAAATCACAATTTGCAACATATATTCACCACCAAACAAATTTATCCACTTAAACAACATACAACCAAACACAGAAAACTGGATAATAGTTGCAGATTTCAACAGCCATTCTCCAAGCTGGGGTACTCTGACCTAAATGTAAAAGGAGAGAAAGTAGAAAACTTCATCATCAAAAACAGTCTTGTTCTACTAAACAAACCTGGTGTCACACACTCATACTACTCCCGACCTTGGAGAACAACCAGCAACCCAGACCTATCAATAGCGACTGAAGATGTTGAAAAATTCACAAGTCGAAGTGTGTGCAATCAACTAGGCTGCAGCGATCACAAACCCATAATAATCTCCATGAAAGGACAGAGGAACACTCCAAAGGGAACACTTACCCCCAGCTGGAACTACATGTACAAGAAAGCAAACTGGAACATCTCCTCACACCTAGAAGAAGCCATAAAGAACATGAAGATAAAGAAAATAGCCCCAAATCGCAAACTTCAAACATTCAACAACTGGGTTCTAGATGCAACAAAAATAAGTATACTAAGAGGAAGAAGGGAAGACTACCGACCCTATTGGTCCCTAAACTGGAAGAGCTTCACGCTGAACTCAGCATCCAAAGAGAAAACATGGAAGCAGACCCCACAGATGAAAATGTTACCCTACACAACAAGACGAAGGCAATATTTACCAAAGAAAAGAAGAGCAGCATGAGAGACAGTTGGCATGAAAAAACTGGGTAGTTTCTGCTTGCTCCTGCCCTACGGAACACATCTCCGAATTCCTTGATAGCATCTTTAATCCCATAGTCACCACACTCCCGTCATTTTTGAAGGATACAAACCACGCTTTGTCTGTCTTTTCTACCATTGAGTTGCTACCCGAGAGAACCTACCGTCTCTTCCTCCTTGATGTGTGCTCATTGTACACTTCTATACCTCATCCTGACGCCTTATAGCTCTCCAGTTCTTTCTCAATAGGAGAACTAATCCACTTGTGTCAACTTCTGCTCTCCTTCGTCTTGCGGAACTAGTTCTCACTCTTAACTCCTTTCAGTTTAATGACCAATTCTTTGAGCAGATCAGTGGGGTTGCCATGGGTACTAAAATGGGACCTAGTTATGCTTGTCTTTTCATGGGCTATCTTGAACACCTAGTATGGACTACATATGATGGCCCCTTCCGTCTGTCTATCACAGATACATTGATGACTGTATTGGCATCACTGATATGCCTGAAGCCGATTTGTCACGCTTCATTAATTTCATTAATGTTTTCAACCCTTCTATTCGTTTTACTTCTCACATCTCCACTACTTGTGTCAACTTTCTTGACATTACTATCACCTTACGCCTATCCACTATCTATACATCAGTATATTACAAGCCTACTGATACACATAGTTTTCTCCTCTATACTTCTTCCCATCCCCGGGCTTGTCGTGACTCTTTGCCATTCTCGCAGCTCTTACGCCTTCGTCGCCTTTGTAGTGAGGACGATGATTTTCTTGAGAGAGCTCGCGAGATGCTTGATTTCTTTCGTAGGCGCCTATACCCAGAGAGGGTGCTTGTCTCGGCTATGCATCGAGTTCAGAAAATCACTCGCCAGCAGGCCCTTACCAGTCAGCATGGACTACTAACTCTGACAGAGTAAAACTTATCTTAACTTACCACCCCCATAGTTCCCTGGTGAAAAATGTTTTATTCCGTCATCTGTCTCTCCTTAGATCAGATCCTGAGACCCGTTCTGTCTTCCCCAACTATCCTTTGGTGTCTTACAGACGGGACAGAAGTCTTAAGGATATGTTGGTACACAGTCGCCTTAAGTCCAATATCCAGACTCATTTTGGCACTGTCCAGTGTGGTCGTCGGCGTTGCAACACGTGTGCTTATGTGATACAGACGCGTACTGTATCTTTTCCTTTAGGCACGTTTCTTATTGACGATGGGTTCACATGCGAGTCCCGTAATCTTATCTATGCTATTATCTGTAAGCGGTGTAACAAGGCTTATATCGGCGAGACAGGCAAGAGGCTCAGTGACCGATTCGCCCAACACTTACGCGACATACGCCAATGCTCTGTGACCCCTGTAGCCACCCATTTCAATGACACTGGCCATTTAGGTGCTCACGATGTCCAGGTCACAGCCATCCGATCATGTTCCTCGGATGATCGCAGTCGATTTGCTCTGGAGAATCGGTTGATTTCTTTGTATGGTACCTTGCGACCACGCGGCTCAACGTATTACATTCTTATGCTTCTTAGTACTTTCTCTTCCCATGCTTTGTAATCTATATGGGTATATGTTGCATGTATTCATGTTATATTCCATTCTTATGCTTCTTAGTACTTTCTCTTCCCTGCTTTGTAATCTATATGGGTATATGTTGCATGTATTCAAGTTATATATTTACTAGATGTTTCATTGTTTCTTTTCCTTTCTATTTCTAGTTTTTATGTGTGTTTTTGTGTTACATTTATTTCGTTATTCGTTTTTATTCCAGATTTTCCTTAGATACGTTTGTATTTGGTCGTCCATTTGTGTTTCATTTTAATTTGTCACTCCTGTTTGTTCGTTTGCTTGATAAAGGCCTTGTTGGTCGAAACGTTGCTGTATTTTGTCATTGTTTTTGTAATTTGTAAAACTACAGTACTTTGTAATTACTTGTTTTGCCAATCAAATAGTTTTACTGCAGTTCCATATATATATACTGAATATTTAGACATTTCTCTGCAACTCTTCGTTGTGACGTATTAGGTAAGTGTTAGTAGTTATATGTGTGGTGTATGTAATTTCCTGTCACTATTGTTTTAATATATAATAGCTGTACTAGTGTTGATTTTTCTATTACTATGCCTTCCTTACAGTACGTATTGAATTTTCTTCGTCACTATATCTTTATTTCCTTTAGTCTCTTGCCGACCGATATTCGTCTTACGGCTACTAGTTTTGCCATGGTTACTTTAAAGAAAACCGCTTTTGTTCTCATCGAAATTTTCTTTTTACATGTCAGCGACTTAGGGTTATTCCCAAAGGTTTTACCTCTAACTTTCACCCATCTGCAGGACCATTATACCCTAGGGAGCAGCGCATGTTACAACAGTTGGAAGCTAAGTGTGCTCTACAGCGTATGCGTTGTATTGCTGCTAATCATACACATCTTCTGTCTGACTTGGACTCCTCCCAGTCCCAACTTCTTCAGCGTCTACGACTTCTCACTTCTAACAATATGCTCCTTTACTCCCTTATTCGTTTCATTATCCATGTACTTAACAGACAACTGTATGAATTTCTTTGCACCCATCACCAACAAAAACTTAACCTTCTTCGCCCTGTACCTTTACCACTCCTTCCAATTGTCCACTACGATCTTCTCCTCCCACACAGGTGGTTTGTATTCCTCCAGACCTTCCATTATCGGACAACGAGAGATCTGTTTTAAGTAAGGGTCTTAAGTTTGTTCCTCTCCGACCCACCATTGACCACTACTCAACTCTTCAAGATGTGACTCGTTTTCACCGTGGCTTGCGCTTGAAATTTCACTTTCAGAACCAGGTTGACTCTGACCTATGTCCTGACACGAGTATGTTTTCCAAGTTTTCTACTCGTAAACATGACTGGACACCCAAACCTGGTGCCTCTAACGCTCTTGATCTCTACATCAAGAATACTATACATGATATTGGACTGCTCCACCCAAAACGCCTTTGGCAGTCTAACATGTCACCGTCGGAGTTTCGTGCTCTATCACACCTCCGTCGACGTGATGACATTGCTGTACTAGTGTTGATTTTTCTATTACTATGCCTTCCTTACAGTACGTATTGAATTTTCTTCGTCACTATATCTTTATTTCCTTTAGTCTCTTGCCGACCGATATTCGTCTTACGGCTACTAGTTTTGCCATGGTTACTTTAAAGAAAACCCGCTTTTGTTCTCATCGAAATTTTCTTTTTACATGTCAGCGACTTAGGGTTATTCCCAAAGGTTTTACCTCTAACTTTCACCCATCTGCAGGACCATTATACCCTAGGGAGCAGCGCATGTTACAACAGTTGGAAGCTAAGTGTGCTCTACAGCGTATGCGTTGTATTGCTGCTAATCATACACATCTTCTGTCTGACTTGGACTCCTCCCAGTCCCAACTTCTTCAGCGTCTACGACTTCTCACTTCTAACAATATGCTCCTTTACTCCCTTATTCGTTTCATTATCCATGTACTTAACAGACAACTGTATGAATTTCTTTGCACCCATCACCAACAAAAAACTTAACCTTCTTCGCCCTGTACCTTTTACCACTCCTTCCAATTGTCCACTACGATCTTCTCCTCCCACACAGGTGGTTTGTATTCCTCCAGACCTTCCATTATCGGACAACGAGAGATCTGTTTTAAGTAAGGGTCTTAAGTTTGTTCCTCTCCGACCCACCATTGACCACTACTCAACTCTTCAAGATGTGACTCGTTTTCACCGTGGCTTGCGCTTGAAATTTCACTTTCAGAACCAGGTTGACTCTGACCTATGTCCTGACACGAGTATGTTTTCCAAGTTTTCTACTCGTAAACATGACTGGACACCCAAACCTGGTGCCTCTAACGCTCTTGATCTCTACATCAAGAATACTATACATGATATTGGACTGCTCCACCCAAAACGCCTTTGGCAGTCTAACATGTCACCGTCGGAGTTTCGTGCTCTATCACACCTCCGTCGACGTGATGACATTGTTATCAAACCCGCCGACAAAGGCGGAGCTATAGTCGTCTGGAGCAAAGATCTTTACCTTCAGGAAGGTCATACCCAACTGCGTGACACTCGGTTTTATAAAACCAGCCCTACTGATGTCACTCAGTCTAATAATAATAATAAGGTTCGTGAAGTCATTAAGAACTTAATTGCCACGAACGACCTTCCATCCAGTGCATCATCACTCTGTGTGATCGATAGCTGTTTGGGTAAACCCGCCTTCTATATGCTCCCCAAAATTCATAAACTCCACAATCCCGGTAGGCCTATCGTTTCTGCTTGCTCCTGCCCTACGGAACACATCTCCGAATTCCTTGATAGCATCTTTAATCCCATAGTCACCACACTCCCGTCATTTTTGAAGGATACAAACCAAGCTTTGTCTGTCTTTTCTACCATTGAGTTGCTACCCGAGAGAACCTACCGTCTCTTCCTCCTTGATGTGTGCTCATTGTACACTTCTATACCTCATCCTGACGGCCTTATAGCTCTCCAGTTCTTTCTCAATAGGAGAACTAATCCACTTGTGTCAACTTCTGCTCTCCTTCGTCTTGCGGAACTAGTTCTCACTCTTAACTCCTTTCAGTTTAATGACCAATTCTTTGAGCAGATCAGTGGGGTTGCCATGGGTACTAAAATGGGACCTAGTTATGCTTGTCTTTTCATGGGCTATCTTGAACACCTAGTATGGACTACATATGATGGCCCCCTTCCGTCTGTCTATCACAGATACATTGATGACTGTATTGGCATCACTGATATGCCTGAAGCCGATTTGTCACGCTTCATTAATTTCATTAATGTTTTCAACCCTTCTATTCGTTTTACTTCTCACATCTCCACTACTTGTGTCAACTTTCTTGACATTACTATCACCTTACGCCTATCCACTATCTATACATCAGTATATTACAAGCCTACTGATACACATAGTTTTCTCCTCTATACTTCTTCCCATCCCCGGGCTTGTCGTGACTCTTTGCCATTCTCGCAGCTCTTACGCCTTCGTCGCCTTTGTAGTGAGGACGATGATTTTCTTGAAGAGCTCCGAGATGCTTGATTTCTTTCGTAGGCGCCTATACCCAGAGAGGGTGCTTGTCTCGGCTATGCATCGAGTTCAGAAAATCACTCGCCAGCAGGCCCTTACCAGTCAGCATAGGACTACTAACTCTGACAGAGTAAAACTTATCTTAACTTACCACCCCATAGTTCCCTGGTGAAAAATGTTTTATTCCGTCATCTGTCTCTCCTTAGATCAGATCCTGAGACCCGTTCTGTCTTCCCCAACTATCCTTTGGTGTCTTACAGACGGGACAGAAGTCTTAAGGATATGTTGGTACACAGTCGCCTTAAGTCAATATCCAGACTCATTTTGGCACTGTCCAGTGTGGTCGTCGGCGTTGCAACACGTGTGCTTATGTGATACAGACGCGTACTGTATCTTTTCCTTTAGGCACGTTTCTTATTGACGATGGGTTCACATGCGAGTCCCGTAATCTTATCTATGCTATTATCTGTAAGCGGTGTAACAAGGCTTATATCGGCGAGACAGGCAAGAGGCTCAGTGACCGATTCGCCCAACACTTACGCGACATACGCCAATGCTCTGTGACCCCTGTAGCCACCCATTTCAATGACACTGGCCATTTAGGTGCTCACGATGTCCAGGTCACAGCCATCCGATCATGTTCCTCGGATGATCGCAGTCGATTTGCTCTGGAGAATCGGTTGATTTCTTTGTATGGTACCTTGCGACCACGCGGGCTCAACGTATTACATTCTTATGCTTCTTAGTACTTTCTCTTCCCATGCTTTGTAATCTATATGGGTATATGTTGCATGTATTCATGTTATATTCCATTCTTATGCTTCTTAGTACTTTCTCTTCCCTGCTTTGTAATCTATATGGGTATATGTTGCATGTATTCAAGTTATATATTTACTAGATGTTTCATTGTTTCTTTTCCTTTCTATTTCTAGTTTTTATGTGTGTTTTTGTGTTACATTTATTTCGTTATTCGTTTTTATTCCAGATTTTCCTTAGATACGTTTGTATTTGGTCGTCCATTTGTGTTTCATTTTAATTTGTCACTCCTGTTTGTTCGTTTGCTTGATAAAGGCCTTGTTGGTCGAAACGTTGCTGTATTTTGTCATTGTTTTTGTAATTTGTAAAACTACAGTACTTTGTAATTACGTGTTTTGCCAATCAAATAGTTTTACTGCAGTTCCATATATATATACTGACTCCTTAAATCTAGAGAAAGACACTAAAATAATATGGTACATCACAAAAACCCTAAATGGTGACAGGACAGAAAGGACCAAAACTGTACTACACACAGACACAGGATTTGTCTTGCCCTGCAGGACAGCAGCAGACCTATTAGCAAGAACCTATCAATCAGAAAGTCACATCCAAATTCAGCAGGCAAGGAAAAGGGGAAATTAAAAACCAGTCAAAGCAACGACTGAATAGTCTAAACTCCACAATCCCAACAGAATGCATGTCAACTATGTTTACCCTGCAGGAGCTTGAAGACCAAATAAAAAAGCTAAAGGAGAAAAACGTACCTGGAGCGGATGGAATTACCAATGAATTCCTTAAACACCATGGTGGTCCTCTTAGCAAAAGGTTTCTCCTCAGCATTTTCAACCCGAGCTGGAAAACCGGTCAAGTTCCATCAACCTGGAAGGAGGCGCACGATCTACCCCATCTTGAAACCAGGCAAGGACAAAAATGACCCAAAGAGCTATAGACCCATCAACCTTCTCAGCTGTGCAGGGAAATTGATGGAGAGGCTAGTAAACAGGAGACTGACATGGTACCTAGAAACCAATTCATTGCTCACCCCCGCCCAGACCGGCTACAGACAAAACAGAAGACCAACTGGCTTACCTCACTCGAAACATCGAAAACGCCTTCCAGGAAAGAAAGCAACAGCCATATTCTTTGACTTGTCCCGGCATACGACACTGTATGGCATGATGACCTAATGCTGAAAGTCCTACAAACGTGAGTCTCCCACATGTTCTGGATCATAAACCTCCTCTCCCAACGTACAGCCAGTGTAAAAATGGACAACCACCTCAGCAAGATGCAAAAAATGAAGGGGTTCCACAGGGCAGTGTGATAGTACCTACTCTATTTCTAATGTACATAAATGACATCACCAAATGCTGCCCACAGAAAGTCTCAAACAGCCTACACGCAAAAGACTTTGCAATCTGGACAGCTGCAGAACACACCCAAAAAACATCACATCTGCTACAAAAAATTATCTCTGATTAACGTGGAGGTTTAGGCTCTCTTGAATGACATCATCAATGATACAGATGTGGTTATTTACACCGATGGTTCAGTCATTCACCAACAACGCTGTGTAGTTTGACAATGGAGGTTCAGGCGGTTACTGAGGCAGTGAAATGGTTGGCCTCTCACAACTACTCTCGTGTTTTCATACTCAGTGACTCCATGAGCATGATTCGTAAAGTCGAATCAGGATTGGTGAGACTCAACTGGGTGGAGGTACTGGTACAGACAATGATCAAAGAAATCACCTTAATTTTTGTTCCTGGGCACGCAGGAGTTAGGGGTAATGAACGAGCTGATAGATTGGCTGGCTTGGCTACAATATCAGAGGAGCTGCCATGGATCGAAATGACATTCTTCACGCATTGAGAGTCTTTCCAAACAGAGGAGTTTCATGGCTGTGAATCCCACTCGCTGACCAGATTGAGATGGGTGTCCATATTGGTGCAGCCCTGAAAGAACGATGTACTAAATATGCAAGGAGATTGATTAATCAACATCGAACTGGCATGTTGGGTCGCTGGATGCTGCTGGATTTGCTGAGGAGGAGATCGGAGCAACTATGGACATGTCCGGAGTACTATGATGATAATCCTCATATAACTGATAACAAAAAACAGTGGAGAACGGGACAAAACGCTGGGGCCTGAAAATTAACCATACAAAAACCACAGCAACTTTTTTTCTTCCCTCTCCCTACACAAGGAAAAAGTACCCCAAACAGATACACCCACCTCCCTTGGAATTACCCTCGACAGCAGACGTACATGAAGGCTAAACAGATAAGATTCAAAGAAATGTCATACAAAGACTTTCTGTGATGAAGAAACTAGCTGGCACGTCCTGGGGTGCAAACTCAAAAATATTAAAGCAGGTGTACACTGGAGCAGTCAGACCCATCATGGAATATGGATGGCTATGGAATACGGTTGACCGTGCTACAGACACTGCTCAGCTAGAGGAATCCAGTGGCGTTGGATGCAGACGTTAGGGACATCATTAATGAAAACAGCAATGGATCAGTCGTTTGTCACGAAAAGTCTGCATGGGCATTCTCTGTAAGGCAGAAAGATCAAAGAAACCAGTGGTGCATTTAGTATGACAACAAGTAGCATGACAACAAGTAGCATGACAATGGAAGTACTGGCGGTGAATAAGGCACTAGTGTGGCTGGAGTCACAGAACTACACTCATGCGTGCATTCTGAGTGATTTATTGAGTATGGGCGAAGGTGGAAATTGCTGGTGCAACGAGCAGGCAATGGACTGCAGCTTTCCATTTTTCCAAATTAATCTTTTACTGAGAAATCCAAGATTAATGTTAATATTTTACTGAGAAATCCAAGATTAATGTTAATATTTTACTGAGAAATCCAAGATTAATGTTAATATTTTACTGAGAAATCCAAGATTAATGTTAGTATTTTACTGAGAAATCCAAGATTAATGTTAATATTTTACTGAGAAATCCAAGATTAATGTTAATATTTTACTGAGAAATCCAAGATTAATGTAATGGAAGTCTTTGGCTGATGCTATTCTCTGATGTTTCCAGTCTATGACAGATTAATCAATCAAGTGTCATGGCTGTCAGCTTAGGCGATCATGTCTCTGCACAACTCTTCTCTGGTGCAGCTAATCAGTTCTGACACTGGTCTTTTGTCCAAACACGATATCCGACCATCCAACATCTTCTTTCTCTGTCTTCCATGATCTCCTCTTCCTGAATTTTACATTGTTCTAAACCTATTCGCTCGTAGATTCTTGATTGTCTGATTCTTTTGATAAGGTTTCTTTGTGGGTTGGTATGTTTTAAAACCTCATGTTTTTTTTTAGCTGTCCATGGAATTTTCATCATTCTTCTGTAAAACCACATCTCTATGTCTTCCTTCAATCTTATTGAATGTCCATGATTCACTGCCATAATGTCTTCCTTCAATCTTATTGAATGTCCATGATTCACTGCCATACATAAGTATTTGTATGACAGATAACAAATATTGAAATTCTGATCCTCTAATAATTACTTAATGTTCATATTTCTACATCCAACAATCAAGAAGAATATCTACATATGTTGTTAAAATGTAGTTGATAATGTTCATATTTCTACATCCAACAATCAAGAAGAATATCTACATATGTTGTTAAAATGTAGTTGATAATGTTCATATTTCTACATCCAACAATCAAGAAGAATATCTACATATGTTGTTAAAATGTAGTTGATAATGTTCATATTTCTACATCCAACAATCATGAAGAATATCTACATATGTTGTTAAAATGTAGTTGATAATGTTCATATTTCTACATCCAACAATCATGAAGAATATCTACATATGTTGTTAAAATGTAGTTGATAATGTTCTCTCTTGCTTGTGCTTGATCATTCTAAATGTGGTATATAAATAGCCTTTGCCAAGAACGTTTGCTTTACGTTACAGTCTTAAGAACCATTTGGAGCTAAGGTGCTTGTCCTTCGGCGACGTGTCCGATCTATTTCAACCAGCGTTTACTGGGCTCGCTCTCTGTTAGCATTTGGCTGTCCCCAGTTGACCTGCAAGGCAGCAGGTTGCTATTTTCTTTTAGGGTAGCGACCCTTAGACGACCTGCCCTCCTGGGTTGATGAGCGTCATCTGCCCAGGTAACCCAGATTTATTTGGACTACTTGGTTTGCCTGCTATCCAGTTTTGTTGTGTACAGTATGCTCCCCTAGTCTTTGATTGTCCCCAATCTAACTTCAAGGCAGCTGTAGTTCCCTGCGAGCGGAAACGCACTCTGGAATCAAGCCTCTGCTGGGCTTTCCAGTTTTTCTGCACATTTGGATGGTCCGCTCACCCCTATGCTTGCCGTGCCCCCTCGGCGCTCCGCCATCAGCGCCAGGCACTGTCTGCCTTGGTGCCCGTCCCACCATTACCATCTGTTCTCGCCGTGTTCACATTTACCATGCCTCTAGACCATAGGCTCCCAACCTTTTTTGAATGAGCGCCCACTTTTTCAGTGAATAATTCACGAACGCACCCATGGTGTAAACTATATTGTACATACTATAAATTGCAGAACATGGACACATTTTTCAGTTATTTGATTAGAAGATAATACCAATATTGGTGTATTGCTCACAGTGTCATTCATAAAATTTATGTTGTAATGTATTAATTAGAGCTGAACTTGATGTGATGAAACTAATATGTTGATGTATCACCACATTCCTCTATTGACATTCTGTTTTGTTTCTTTGTGAATAGTCCATGTCCAATAGTCCAATTGTGACCATGCTAACTCCTCTTTCAGCTAAATAGGATGATGGGAATACAATAAACAACTTCTTACTGCAGCCTATAAGCGTAGATATAATATTGAAATTTGACATTGTAGCCACAATTTTTGATATCCATTATTCAATTTTCGTTTTTAACATTTAATTTGTTGATAATTCTATCAACTCTTCCTCCAGTGATAATTCTATCAACTCTTCCTCCAGTGATAATTCTATCAACTCTTCCTCCAGTGATAATTCTATCAACTCTTCCTCCAGTGATAATTAAATCAACTCTTCCTCCAGTGATATTTCTATCAACTCTTCCTCCAGTGATAATTCTATCAACTCTTCCTCCAGTGATATTTCTATCAACTCTTCCTCCAGTGATAATTCTGTTATTGGTACATTTTCTTCTTCTTCAACTGCGTGCTCACTAGATTGGGATTTTGGATTCTCGAATAAAGGTCCCTGTCAGCCACGTAATACAGTTTTCTTGGACACTGGTGTAAGTGGGACACCTCTTTCTTCTCAGGTCTACTGGAGGCAGTGTTGTAGGACATGCTCTATCGTCATACGCGCCAAATCACAAGCACGCAGGTCGTTGGTGCCTATCTTGAATCTAGTTCTGTTCTCATTCTGCTGTGACCCATCCGGAAGTGGAATATGATACTGAGGTCTCTTCTGGACAGTTGTTAATATCCATCATGATGGTTGTTGTGTTGCTTGTGCTCTTTCTCCCACTGTGTTGTGTAGTACCCTCTGGCGATGGTTTTTGCTTCTGACCAGGTTGTCATCTTGAGGAATCCCTGCTCCCTCTTCAGCCAGTCTGTCAGCATCTTCATTCCCCTTGAGCTTGAAGTGCGAAGGTATCCACTGGATTACTATACTCTCGGAACCATGCAACAACTGGGCTAAGGTCGACTTGAGATACTTAGTTCTGTACTTCTTTCATACTTCAGTGCTGAGATAGCAGAGAATGTGCCTATTTTTCCATGTATTTTTTTCATATGTTGTGCCATTTTTGCAGCTGCATTGAGGGCATCCAGCTCTGAGAGCTTGCATGACCAGGGAGGAGAGGTGCTGGCTGGTTGTATGTGTCTTAGTTGAGCCAGTGTCAATATTGGGTCTGTGTGAGAGAGTTCTTTGGAGTTTGCCACGAAGTTACTTCTTTCAATCTGCAGCTACCATAGCTGTTCATTCGAGTGCATTGGATGGTTCATCATTCTTGCATTTTTCACCTTGTTGAAGTACCTTCATGTCCCATCTGTCCTTCACTGGCTGAGGCCATGTCAGTTTCCAGTATTTCTATGGAAGTAGGCTTCATAGCTCCAGTGATGGTCTGTGAGGCCTGATTCTGCACTCTACTTACCTTTACGAATTGTGTTTTGGAGGTTATGACATACTCAAGTACTAGTCATCAGACTCTTCCAGTGTACAGCCTTTTCAGAATGATACCATCCACACCCCAGGTGGTGCCTGCTAGTTTGTTCATGACCCCCATTCTCCACTTTGCTCTTTTTTCCAGCTTTGTCTGTGTTTTCCAAGTAGATCTGCTGTCCATGGTGATTCCTAGATATGTTGGACATTCCTCCATTGGGAGTAGGTGGTCATTTATCTGAGTTCCTAGTCCTAGTGGAGATGTACAATAAAATGTATGTCCTGTGCTCAAGTTGAGTGTGTAAAGGAACCCTAGGCAGTTGACCTCCGATAAGAGTAAGCTGGAACGCCACTGCTCGGACAGAATTAAAAAAAAATTATCAAAATAAAATTAATACCAAAAATGTTGACCATTTCAAAATTACAAAAGACTCTCAGCGGTGCTAGGGTTTACGCATTGCCACTGAGATCTTCATGTGTAAGAAAGAGATCGAAGCACACATGGTTTCCCACCTAACCTGAATCCTCCTGTATACCCACTGAAAAATTCTGCTCAAACTACTCGGCTGAGGTACAGGCTCTAAACATTGCAACTAAAACACAAAAGAACACGAGTCAATGTCAGCAGATTGTATTCCTCATCGATGCAGTCCTTTCTTCCTTCCTTTCGTTCACTTGAAATATTGTCTATATATTCAATGTTGTCTCTTGTATCCTTCCTTTCGTTTGCTTGAAATATTGTCTATATATTCAATGTTGTCTGTTGTATACTTCCTTCCTTTCGTTCGCTTGAAAAATTGTTTATATATTCAATGTTGTCTCTTATATCCTTCCTTTCGTTCGCTTGAAATATTGTCTATATCTTCAATGGTGTCTCTTGTATCCTTCCTTGCTTTCGTTCGCTTGAAATGTTATCTATATATTCAATGTTGTCTCTTGTATCCTTCCTTCCTTTCGTTCGCTTAAAATATTGTCTATATCTTCAATGTTGTCTCTTGTATCCTTCCTTCCTTTCGTTAGCTTGAAATATTGTCTATATATTCAATGTTGTCTCTTGTATCCTTCCTTGCTTTCGTTCGCTCAAAATATTGTCTATATATTCAATGTTGTCTCTTGTATTCTTCCTTTCTTTCGTTCACTTGAAATATTGTCAATATATACTCAATGTTGTCTCTTGTATCCTTCCTTTCGTTCGCTTGAAATATTGTCTATATATTCAATGTTGTCTCTTGTATGAACTTCACTGTCTTTTGTAGCTTACACAGAGGTTCGTGTAGTTTTCTGTCGAGTGTTGTTTCATTAGGCCAGTAAGTTTGCTTCAGTGTATCATATTCGGGGCAGTCTTGAAGTATGTGCTCTGCAGTCTGGTGTGCCGTCTACATGTACACATGGCTGAATTGTCAATCTTGAATTTTGTTCTAAGGTGCAGAATAACAACTTGTTCCAATCTGCTCATATTATAGTAATTGTCTTGTGTTGGTATTTGTGGCATTCTCATTGATTTAATCATCCTTTTCTTCTGGTGGCAGGTAACTGACACATCCGGTTGCTCTCCTGCAACATCTTCCTTGCCAATCGGTCTGCTGTTTCATTTCCTGGTATTCCACAGCGAGAGGGTATCCACTGCACGACGACCCTGCACTGCTTGGACAATTTAGACAGTAGGGTCTGTAGACCTGGCAATTTTCTGGACTGGAGTGCTGATTTTGAATCAGTCAAAAATACAACAGCTTGAGGATCGAGTCTGGTATTCAACAGTTTCTCAGTTGCCATCTTGATTGTCTGAATTTCTGCATCATAGTTGTGACAGAATTCCCCGTTGGTACTTTAATCGCATCTCTAGCGTTGTTTGAGTATTATATGTACACTCCTGCTCCTCCATTCTCCTCCACTGCATTTTCAGCTGACCCATCCGTGTATACCGGACCCAGAGATCATGTGGGTATTCTTCATCAAGTAAACAGAGTGACTGTCTTGCGTTTTATACTGTTCTGCTCATCCTTGTCAATTCTTCTTTTAACTTCCATCTGGATACATACGAGGTGCATTGAAAAGTAATGCCTCCAAGTCCATAACTTTGTTAATAGTGTTCGGAGGCAATTGACACCGATATCAGAATAAAGTATATGTAAGTGTGTTTTCAGGACAGTAAGTGGCAAGTGTCTGGAATGTTGTGCATGCGCACAACATTATCCAAGATGGCGTCATACATGAAATTCGGTTGAAGCAAAGAGCTGTGATTGAATTCTTGACGGCGAAGGTTGTGTTCCCATCGACATGCATCGGAGAATGAGAGCGGTATATGGTGACGCCTGTGTGGATGTGAGTACTGTTAGGAGGTGGGCAAGGACTGTTAAAGACGACAATCCAGCGACGATGACCTTGCATGATCAGGCTCGCAGCGGACGACCAATTACAGCAGTGGATGAACAACACCAAGCTCGCGTGGACGAACTGATTCATGTCAATCGCCGCATCAAGCAAAAAGATGTCGCTACAATACTTGAAATTTCGACTCAACGAGTACATCACATTATTCATGTATTGCTAGGGTATAAGAAAGTTTGTGCAAGATGGATCCCTCGCATGCTGACACCGGAAATGAAACATCGCCGACATCAGACGTGTCAGGAGCACCTGATGCGATATGAGCGAGAAGGCGATGACTTTATCTGCCGAATTGTCACTGGCGATGAGTCATGGGTGCATCATTACGACCCTGAAAACAAGCGCCAGTCTATGGAATACAGGCACAAAACTCACCCACCCCAAAAAAATTCAAAACTGTCGCGTCAGCGGAAAAGTTTTGATGACCATTTTTTGGGACTGCCAGGTCGTAATCCACACATAATTTTTGGAACACGGCAATACTGTCAATTCTGATCGGTATGTGGAAATGATGAAGAAACTACAGGCAAGACTGCTACGGGTTCGTCCTGGAAAACACGCAATCCTTCAACATGACAATGCTCGTCCACACACCAGTAGACAAACAGCGGCAGCATTAGAGCGTCTCAATTTTGACGACATTTTAGCGCACCCACCATATAGCCCCGATTTGGCACCTTGTGACTTTTCCTGTTCCCAAAGCTCAAGGAACATCTCAAAGGAAACAGATATGCTTCTGACGAGGATGTGGCAGCAGATGTGCGTACCTGGCTTCGTGAAAAATCATCAGATTTTTTCTTTGACGGGATGCAACAACTAGTTCGACGTTGGCGTGTGTGTGTGGAACGTGGAGGTGACTATGTCAAAAAATAATGACTCTATTGTGTAGTGGACATCTCAAGCTTTCTGAAAATGTATGTTTCATTTGTAAATTATGTATATTAACAAAGTTATGGACTTGGAGGCATTACTTTTCAATGTGCCCTCGTACTTCTGGTTCATTCTCCTCTCTCCAAGGGGTTTGCTCTGGGACATACTTTGCCTATTCAGTCTTTTGGCCTGATGAATAAAGCTGCTTCTTTTCAGCCGCCCCATTGCTAGATTTTGGAATCTGTTTTCCATTGGATGTCTTGGCATACTCAGAAACTTTTCTGCCTGCGTCATCACTTTTGTGTCTCTGCGTTCTCTCAGTGCTTGTATTCCCCCACTCTTTCCATCACCACTACTGGTGTTGATTTCATTGCTCCTTTGATGACACGAAGCGCCGGTTTTACACCTTAATCAGCAGTGGTATTTGATGCTGGACACTATGCAGCTGACCCATATTGCAGGTGTGGTTGTATGCTCTGCTGATAAATATTTTTAAGTATTTTTTGACTGCGTCCCATGTGGTTCCACTTAATTTTCTCAGGATGGCTAACTTCCTCCTGGCCTTTGCTATTGCTTTGTTGATGTGCTGCTTCCATGTCAGTCTCATCGAATGTAACTCTGAGATAGGTAGGTTGCTTGTCTTCTCTTAGCAGTTCTCCATTTATTTTAATGGTGTCAGCTTTTTGTTTGGGAGAGATGCAGTCAGTATTGCAAGCCCTAAATGGTGAAAAACTGCCAGAACTAAAAGAAACACCAAGTGAGCTGAATACCATAAGCAGGGTGGTGCTGCAGTGGATACCATCACACTGTGGCATACCAGGAAACGAGAGAGCAGACAAACTAGCTAAGGAAGGAGCAGCACAGGAACAAAAGAATCAAATAATCACTTTCCAGGAAAAGAAAACGCTTATCAAAGCCATTAGAAAAGAAGAGTAGCAAAGAGACAATTACCACTATCTAGATAGAGCAAGACAGGTGATATTGTTTCAACTCAGAACTGGACACAACAAACTGAACAGACACCTACACAGACTAAAACTAGTACCATCACCCACATGTGCATGTGGACAGACCGCACAGACAGCTGAACACATCCTGCCACACAAAGCTGTTTGGAAGCTTTGATGAACTAACAAATACAACAACATACATCCAGAGAACCGGACTCATTGTGTAGACATTGAACATCAGTGAACAAGAGGAAGAAGATCCACCTAAGTGCAAGTGGTCATATCAATGAATCAAACTAAATATTTATTCTGAGTATATTAAAATGACCAGTCTGAGTAAATCCTACACCACAAACATCCCGTTTGTACTGTTATGGTCAATATCCCGGCTGACCTAATCAAAGCAACTAAAGAGGTAGGAATCAGATGGCTCCATAGACTATTCAACCAAGTCTGGATCACACAAGAAACACCAGAAGATTGGAGGAATGCTACAATTGTTCCCATCTGGAAGAAGAAAGGTAGCAAGAGGGACTGTACAAAGTATAGAGGCATAGCACTACTGAGCCACACTGGGAAAATATTCTGCAAAATACTTGAGAAAAGGCTCCACCACATCATCGAGCCACAGCTTAATGACTCCCAAATGGGATTCAGGAAGAACAAAGCTGTACAGACGCAATATTCGCCCTCAGACAGTTAGTAGAAAGAACTATCGAATCCGACAAACATCTACACGTTGCATTTGTAGATCAAGAAAAAGCGTTCGACCGCGTAGATAGACACAAGTTGTGGAAAATACTAACAACCTATGGGGTTAATGACCACCTAACCAACCTTTGCAAGAGCCTTTATACTGACAGCCAATGTACGATTAAAACAAATACAGGATTATCAGAAAAGTTTCATGTAGGGTCAGGAGTAAGACAAGGTTGCATACTATCCCCGCTGCTATTCATCACGTATATTGACCACATTTGTAAAATAGCTAACACCAGCGAAGGAAACAACCTCAGAGAACTCTTAAATGAATTTCTTTTGCAGACGATCAGGCAATCATATCAACAACAGAAGAACAGCTACAACAACACATCAACAGACTCCAGTTAGCATGTAACGAATACAACATGAGAATAAACATCGACAAAACAGAAGTAATGACATTCGCCAGAGAGGAAAGCTCTATCAATATCTCCATCGATAATCACCTACTAAATCAAGTAAAAGATTTCACATACCTGGGGAGCATTTTTCAGCAAATGGAAGAATAACTAATGAAATTCAACACAGATGCAACAAAGCAAATCAAATGATAGGGCAAATGGCGCCAATTTTAAGATGCAAACACGTCACCATGAACACAAAAAGAGCAATGTTCAACACAATCTTTCTCCCACATTATGTTACCAGTGCCAAACCTGGATGCTGACAACAAACGATAGAAGAAAACTAGTCACAACAGAGATGGAGTGTCTACGCAGAATGCTGGGTGTAACAAGAAGAGACCGGTTGAGAAATGAAGACATCAGGAAAAAAGTGGGTACATCAGTACTAGACTTCATCAAGAAACAACAAATTAAATGGTTCGGCCACGTAAGCAGATTACCATCAGACAGTGCACCCCAAAGAGCAATGCTGCTCCGATACAATGGGTACAAAGCACCACAAACATCACATTTTTAAGGTTTCTCTCCTGTACCTGTATGCATTCTTGTGTGCGTCTGCAAGTGACTTTTTCGAGTACATCCTACACCACAAACATCACATTTGTAAGGTTTCTCTCCTGTATGTGTTCTTTTGTGCATCTGCAGGTGACCATTTTGAGTAAATCCTACACCACAAACATCACATTTGTAAGGTTTCTCTCCTGTATGTGTTCTTTTGTGCATCTGAAGGCTACCATTTTGAGTAAATCCTACACCACAAACATCACATTTGTAAGGTTTCTCTTCTGTGTGTATTCTTTTGTGCATCTGCAGGCTACCATTTTCATAAAATCCTACACCACAAACATCACATTTGTACGGTTTCTCTCCTGTATGTGTTCTTTTGTGTGTCTGCAGGATACCCCTTCGAGTAAATCCTACACCACAAACATCACATTGGTATGGTTTCTCTCCTGTATGTGTTCTTTTGTGCACCTGCAGGTGGCCATTTTGATTAAATCCCACACCACAAACATCACACCTGTAAGGTTTCTCTCCTGTATGTGTTCTTTTGTGCCTCTGCAGGCTATCATTTTCAAAATATCCAACACCACAAACATCACATTTGTAAGGTCTCTCTCCTGTATGTGTTCTTTTGTGCGTCTGCAGGTGACCATTTTGAGTAAATCCAACACCACAAATATCACATTTGTATGGTTTCTCTCCTGTATGTGTTCTTTTGTGCACCTGCAGGTTACTACTTACAGCAAATCCTACACCACAAATGTCACACTTGTAAGGTTTCTCTCCTGTATGTGTTCTTTTGTGCACCTGCAGGCTAAAACTTTGAGAAAATCCTAAACCACAAACATCACACCTGTAAGGTTTCTCTCCTGTATGTGTTCTTTTGTGCATCTGCAGGTGACCATTTTTAGTAAATCCTAAACCACAAACATCACATTTGTGAGGTTTCTCTCCTGTAGGTGCTCTTTTGTGCATCTGCAGGTCACTATTTCCAGTAAATCCTACATCACAAACATCACATTTGTAAGGTTTCTCTCCTGTATGTTGATATATATGTCTCTTCAGTGTCAAAAACTGAACAAAGTTCTTATTACAAAAATTACATTTGTAATGTATCTTTCTTGTCGGTGTACTTCTGTGCATTTCCTGGTTATTAGAACAAGTAAATCTTGAGTTAGAAAGATGACACATGCCTGATTTAATCTCTCCTACATATTTCTGTCTGTCTGTGTTCAAGCTAACAAGTTTACTCAAATCTACTTCACAAACATCAGATTTGTCTAGATTCTCACAACTTACTACAGTATGTCTACTATCTTCTGTCCCATCTAATTCCTTCTTCACAATGTCTCTAAAATGTTCTGCTAGTCTATCCACACTTTTTATCCCATCTGATTCCTTCTTCACAATGTCTCTAACATGTTCCGTTAGTCTCTCCACACTTTCTATCCCATCTGATTCCTTCTTCACAATGTCTCTAACATGTTCTGGAAGTTTCTCTGAGAAAACAACAGATCTTACAAGTTGTGAATGTTGAACACTATATTCACTTTCTACTTTTATTTTCTCAACATCATCCTGAGAGTTGGTGAAGTGATCTAATGTGTCATCACTGATCTCTGAAATATACAAATATACAAGCAATGAACAACTGACAAGTAATGTAATGTATATAATAATAATATATATATATATATATATATATATACAACATAAAACATTCACATCTATGACATAATGATGATGATGCTCGTCCATCACGGGTGATGATGACCACACAAATTTTCATCCAAGGGAAAGTAGTTGCGCTATGTTTGGCTGTGTGTGCGTAGATGACTAGTGAGCCCGATACGGGCTTGAAATGTTCTTGTACAGTGTGGGCAAGGTATACTGGCACTTGTGGGAAGTTTTACTGCCTTTCTGTTTTGACGTTTTTGCTCTATCCATGCTGTTCTACCTGCAGGCCGAGGAACCGTGTCAAAGAAGTGTGCGCCAGGCTGATCTGTCTTGAACAGCATTCTCCCAGTTGTTGACATCTATGCTAAAAGATTTCATCGAGTTCTTGAGTGTATCTTTGAATTGCTTTTCTGCCCCCTCTCCCCGTGTGAGCGTTTACCGCTGTACAGCTCACCATATAAGTCTTTTGGGTATTCTGCAATCTGGCATTCGAGCCACATGTCCTGCCCATCTTGTCTGGGACTGCATCAAGATTGTGTAGATGCTGGGGAGAGCAGCTCATTTCAGGACCTCTGTATCTGGGATCATATCCTGCCATTTCATGTTCATTATTTTTCTAAGGCAGACTGTGTGAAAGTGGTTAAGCTTCCTTGCGTGTCTCTGATATACAGTCCAAGTTTTTCATGCGTGAAGAAGGACTGGGAGCACGACAGCTCGATATGCCTTCAGTTTTGTGGCTTGGCCAATACCACATCTGTGCCATACATTTCTATGTAGTCTGCCAAAGGTGCTGCTAGCTTTAGAGATTCTGGTATTTATTTCATCATCTATGGTGACATTTTGGGACAGTGTGCTTCCAAGATAAGTAAATCTGTCCACTACTTTCAGTTTCCTGCCGTTTGTTGTAATATTTGGTTCGGCATATAATTTTCCAGGAGCTGGTTGGTACATGACTTCAGATTTCTCGGTATTGATGGTAAGACCCTCCCCATGAGGCCATTACCTTGTAGTGGTGGGGAGGCTTGCGTGCTCCAATGATACAGTGAGCTAGGACGGCGGGAACTTATGTTCCCGGAAGGGTTACCCAAGCCGGAAAGGTCACTGAAGAGGGACAGACGAAGCATGGTCTCCTGGTCCTCCAGGTTGGGGGTTGGGCTTGGGACTAACGATCCCATCCTTTAAAAAAATTAAAGTTACGGAAACAACAACAAACATACAACATATCTACGGGCATGAAGGGCTACCAGAGTCATTGACTCACATGACTGGAAGTGGTGAAAGCCGAAAGGAAGCTACTTTCATGAGGACGGAAGTCCTGAATGCCAAAACCAAGACCAGAATTGGATGCTGGAATGTAAGAACAATGTACGAAACCGGAAAACTGTCACAAATAACAGCAGAAATGAGAAGATATAATCTACATATCCTAGGGGTTAGCGAGAGCAGATGGACAGGAAATGGAAGAAGTACCACTGCAACAGGTGAAACAGTCCTTTTTCTGGACGAGACGATGACCTACACCATGAAGGAGTAGCAGTAATCCTAAGAAAAGGCGTGGAAAAGTGTCTGTTAGAATGGAAACCTATCAGTAGCCGCTTGATTAAGATCAGACTAAAGGGAAGCATACAAACATCACAATCCTACAATGCTATGCGCCAACTAATGATAGCGAAGATACAAAGAAAGACACTACGAAAACCTACAAGCAGAATTAGACAAGTCACCATCCCATGATGTTATCATTGTTATGGGAGATCTAAATGCGAAAGGTCGGACAAGACAACACGCATAGTTATAGAACTATGGGAAAATATGGATGTGGTATGATGAACGAAAATGGGGAACGTTTAGTAAACTTCTGCAGCATGAACAATCTCATTATAGGAGGAACCCTATTTCAACATTTAGATATCCACAAATTAACATGGTATTCCCCTAATGGCAGAGATAAAAACCAAATAGACCATATAATGATCAATGGACCCTGGAGGCGCTCGCTGCTAGATGTTGTAGTCAAGAGAGGTGCAGATGTTGGTAGCGACCACCACCTAGTCACAGCTTATGTCAAACTTAAACTAAGAAAAACAGGACAACAGAAAAACTTCCACAAGAGGTTCGATGTGGATAGACTAAAAGACACGGAAGTAAGGGATAAGTTTATAATGCAGATAAAGAACAGATTCCAAGCCCTAGAAAGTAATGAAACTACGGATGAAACTGACAACATAGATAGAACATGGGACAACATAGCATCTATATATGCAAGAGCAGTGAAACATGTCTAGGGTACCGCACAAAGAAAAGAATGGATAACACCAACAACATGGAAAATAATAGACAGCCGAAGAATATTAAAAAGAAATTGTTAGAAGCAAAGTCCGAAAGACTGAAAGCAAGATACCAAGAACAGTACAAAAGCGCAAGTAAAGAAATCAAACGGGCTGTGAGAACTGACAAAAGAATGTATGTTGAAGACCTGGCAGTGCAGGCAGAAGAAGCAGCAAAAAGTGTGATCAGGGAACAGTGTACAAAATTACAAAGCTAATAAGCGGGAAACATTACAGGAGATCAAATACTCTCATAAAGGATAAGAATGGAATACTATTGACAACGGAAAAGGAACAAGAAATACGATGGACAGAGCATTTTAAAGAATTGCTAAATAGACCACGCCAACGGTAGTAGCAGACATACCAGAACCAACAGAGGAATTAGAAATTGGCATTGAAACACCCAGCCGGGATGAGATCATTACAGCAATTAAATCTCTTAAGAATAACAAGGCACCAGGGAATGATAACTTAAACGCAGAACTATTCAAAATAGACCCAGAACTTGCAGCTAATATATTGCAACCCTTGTTTACTACTATATGGAACACCCAAATAATACCTGATGCATGGAACAGAGGAGTCATCATCAAGATCCCCAAGAAGGGCTCCCTTGCCGATTGTAATAATTGGCGTGGAATAACATTGCTTTCTGTCCCAAGTAAAATCTTAAGCAAAATCATCGTACAACGTATTACTGATGCTGTGGATAAGAAACTGAGAAAGGAACAAGCAGGATTTCGCAGAGGACGGAGCTGTATAGGCCAAATATTTGCTCTTAGAAATATCATAGAGCAATGCACAGAATGGCAAAGCAAACTCTATATCAACTTTGTAGATTTTGAAAAAGCTTTTGATAGCATACACCGAAAGTCTATGGCGTATCTTAAGATGGTATGGAATCCCACTGTGTTTTATAAATATTATAAAAGCTGCTACAGCAAGTTTGCATGCAGTGTTGAAACTTCAGAACTAAAGTTTGAAGTAAAAACAGGCGTGCGACAAGGATGTGTTATGTCAGCCCTATTATTCAACACTGTCATAGATTGGGTGATTCGTAAAACAACGGAAGATAAGGCAAGAGGTATTAGATGGACGCTCACATCCACTCTGGAAGACCTAGATTTTGCAGATGACATCGCACTCCTATCTCATACACATAGAGATATCCAGGAAAAGACCTGCCGCCTTAACCAATATAGTGAGATGGTTGGGCTGAAAATAAATCAGAAGAAAACTGAAGTAATGACTCTGAACATAGCAACCCCAGCACCAGTCAAACTAGAAGGTAAAACCCTCCGAGATACAACCGCTTTCACATACCTTGGAAGTGTTATTAGCAATGAAGGAGGCGCTGGATCTGACAATAAAAACAGACTGAGTAAGGCACGAAGTGCATTCATGACCCTTCAGACCGCCTTGAAATCTGCCCAATACAGCATCAGAACCAAGACTAGTATCTATAACAACTGTGTGCTGTCAACATTGCTGTACGGATCGGAATGCTGGAGAATGACAGAACAGGATATGTCCAGACTCTCCGCCTTTCATACAACTTGTCTGCGAAAAATCTTACGCGTGTACTGGGCGACTACTATCTCGAATCAAGAATTGCTTGCACGATGCCAACAAGAGAATATGGGCACTATCATCTGAAGCGACGCTGGAGATGGATTGGACATGTGATGCGCATGGAGACTGGCTCTGACACGAAAACTGCACTGAGATGGACTCCAGAGGGTAGGCGAAAGCGTGGAAGACCCAAGACGACCTGGAGGAGAACGATAGAGCAAGAGCTGAAGGAAATGAATCATAGCTGGAACACAATACAGAGGAAGGCCATGAACAGGGAAGAATGGTGTACGTTTGTTGCTGCCCTAAACGCCAAGGGGCGTAACAGGCTAAAGAGAGAGAGAGATGGTAAGACCAAAGTTGGAGCAGGCTTGTGAGAATCTGTTCATGCTAGTCTGGAGATCTGCCTCAGTGTTGGCAGTGAGGGCACAGTCGTCAGCTTGCTTTCGTTAGTTCTACTTCTAGTTCTTCTTCTTTTGAATGGCAAAAAATATTTTGTAGCGTCGGAACATGTGTAGTTCACATGCAAGTTTTCAAGTTATTTCATCAAATGGTTACAAAGATGCAAATTTTTATCTGTGGGCATGACAAGTTGAACAGACTATAGATAGCCTGACTTCATGACATGGAAGAGCGTCATCATCTGAGATGATAGCAAATACCAAGGACAGAGATTTGTGGAGATCCATGATCACCTACGTCAGCAGGCACTGATGATGTTCATCTGTCCCATAGCATCCTAAAATGTTTTAGATCTGGTCCTTAACATATAAAAGGTTGCTGACATTAAACAGAATTTACTTACCATCTTTTATAGGTCTGCCCTCTCCACAGTGACATGGCTGATAGACTTCATCCCTTCCTGTTATTTTCTGATCCTGGCTGTCACATTTACTAATCTCAGTATTCATAACTGTACTGCTGATCTTCTCTTCAGAGATCTGAAATAATGGTAAGCATACAAGCCTGTTTATTCCAGTAAACCAAGAGGTTTAAAAAAGAATGTGGCACTATATAGGTCACACTTTGAGAAAACCAGAAAAGAATATAACAATAAGAGTCTTTTCCTGGAACCCACAGGGATAGTGAAAGAAAGGGAGGCCTAGAAAGAAATACATGGAGACGAGATTTCGTGGCAGAGATCAACAATATTAATCAAAGCTGGAGGGAGTTGCAGGAGATAGCTAGAGATAGGAAGACTTGGCATGAGTTGATTGAGGGCATATGCCCCAATCCGAGTTAAATAGGCAGAGAGAGATATACAAGCCTGTTTACTGGAAATGGTTTTTTTTTAAATAATGCTATGAATTGTCAAAGCAACATCAGCTTTTCTTTCTTTTCTTTTTCTTTCTTTTGTCCTTCTCTGCTTTTTTGCCGCTAGGCGTAGCAGGTTTAACTGATGATCGGTTTTCGAGATAATGCACGCTTGGTCGCTTGATATGGTGTGGTATTGTGGAGTTTTAAGATGTCTGTAACTCCATCAACCCATCTTTTCTTGGTCTGCCCCTTCCTCTTGATGATTCTATTTTCAGGTTGTACGCTCTTGCAACTGGTGTATTCGGGTTCATTCTGACCAAGTGGCCAAACAATTTGAGTCTCTTGTTTTTCAATAAATCTAATAGCAGGTGTTGTTCCGACTGTTCTAATTTTCTCATTTCTTATACGGTCTTGTTTTATTTACTGCTTTCCTCAAGCATCTCATTTCGCATGTGGTAATTTTGCTTTCTTGTTCTTTTGTCAGTGCCCATGTTTGGCTCTGGTAGCACAGTGTTGGTATAAAGATTGAATTTATAATCTGTCTTTTAGTCTCTACTGGAATTGCTGGGTGTTTCAAGCATCAGCTTTTAAAAATCTAAATAAAAAAAGGAACTGCAAGTTTTTTAGTTTTAAACCTAAATTACAAATTTGCAATTCCAATGTTCATTATGTTGTATCAATGCTAATATATTCCAGTGAGAGTTAGAAAATGACTAAAGATATAGAAAGCAAGTTGAACGCTTTTGAAAATAAATTACCAAAAATAATGAACATAAAATTGGATGAATTCAGGAGAAGTGATGACATCAGAGAAATATCTGGTCAACCAATAGTAACAACTGTTATAAGAAGGAGAAGATGGAGATTTGTTGGCCATAGTTTGAGAAGAAATGATTAAAGAATACTAAAGCAGGCATTGAAGTGGAAGGCAAAGGGTTCAATAAAGAGAGGACGCACTAGGGAACCCTGAAACGAATATTCCTGAGAGAGGCTAGAAATATCGGTCTCAATTCCATGGAAGCGACTGAGCGAGTTGCCCAGGACAGAGCAATATGGAGAAATTACTTGCAAGCACCATGTTTCGTTTAAATACACAATGTCATAGTTTTGTTGATGCATTTCTCTAACTTCACACAAATATTTACTTTTGGATGCTAAACCTAAAGGGATGAGAGGTGCATCCAGAGAAGAAGCATGGGCCCACATGGGGCAAAACTCTGAGCCCTGAGGTGGGGATCTGAATTGACAATCCTGACAGTCTCGAGGCATAGTAAATGAGCACGGTGAGAAACCTGATAAACACACCAAAGCAGGCACCAAAGTAGAGCGAACATGCATACAGATTATACAAAGGTGAGCCAACCAGTTAAGATAAAGAAGCAATAAAAATTTAAAAAGAACTATATAAGACCTGGATAAGATCACGCTCAGAAGACGATTATGATAAATACAGACTAGCAAGGCAGACATCAGCCAGAGTAATCAAGCAAGAGAAAGAAAAATCTTGGACCATGTATGGTGAAAATCTCAGTAGATTATGTGTAGAGTCCAGCAGACAATTTTATACAGCCATAGCAAAAATGAGAATAAGGGACGAACCCTTCCAGCCATCCGAATATATAAATGATAGTCAAGGTAAACCTATACATGAAGAAGTTAAGATCAGAGAAAGATGGGAAGAATACTTCAAAGACCTCTTGAATATACCAGATACTGGGAATAAAACATCATTCAAACCGAGACATGCAAACATTGAAGAACCTGAAATACTAGTAAGTGAGGTAAGAGAAGCTATTAAGAGAAGCCCAAAGAACAAGGCTGTGGGAATTGATGGAATAACAGCAGAAGCAATAAAGGCGTGTGGAGAGATTGGAGTAACCTGGGTACATTACATCTTCAAGAAGGCGTGGGAAGAAAGAACTGTCCCTTCAGATTGGAAAAAAGCTATTATAGTACCAATATGGAAGAAAAAAGGTAAAAACAAGACTGTAGTACATATAGAGGCATCTCCCTCCTAAGCCATGTGGGACAAATGTTTGCAAGAGTTCTGGAGCAACGAATAAGACCAATTGTGGAGCCAGCACTCAGCCCACAACAGTTTGCAAGAGTTCTTGAGCAACGAATAAGATCAATTGTGGAGCCAACACTCAGCCCACAACAGTTTGGGTTTAGAAAAGGAAAAGGGTGCACAGATGCAATATTTGCAATAAGACAAATTAGTGGAAAGACTATAGAATACAAAAATCAAATGAATATAGCCTTCATAGACCAAGAGAAGGCATTTGATAGGGTTAACAGAGACATATTATGGGATGTTTTCGAAAACTACGGAATAAAAGGAACACTGCTAGACTGTGTTAGAGCCATATATATAGAAAGTGAAAGTGCCATACCAACAAGCGCCGGACTCACAAATTAGTTTCCAGTAACATCAGGAGTACGGCAAAGGATGTGTTTTATCACCTCTCCTCTTTATTATATACATGGATAGTATCACCAAAATAGATGAAGCATCACTCAACGCAGACCAACAAAATGAACTGCTCTTTGCTGACGACCAGTGTTTATTCCATAATAATATTGAACAGCTTCAAGAACACATAAACTTACTCAACAATAGCTGCCTCAAATACAACATGAAGATCAACATTCAAAAGACAGAAGTCATGACTATAAGCAGAGAACATAAAGATACCAACATACAAATAAATGACCAAACGCTAAAGCAGGTGAGAGAATTCAAATACCTTGGAAGTATCTTCACATCTGATAGTAGACTGGACAGAGAGATCGAAACTAGAATCCAGCAAGCCAACAACATTACATACCAGCTTACCTCAATTTTGAAACACCCAGCTATTCCAGTAGTGACTAAAAGACATAAATTCAATCTTTATACCAACACTGTGCTACCAGAGCCAAACATGGGCACTGACAAAAGAACAAGAAAGGAAAATTACCACATGCGAAATGAGATGCCTGAGGAAAGCAGTAAATAAAACAAGACCGTATAAGAAATGAGAAAATTAGAAGAACAGTCGGAACAACATCTGCTATTAGATTTATTGAAAAACAGAGACTTGAATGGTTTGGCCACAATGAACCCGAATACACCAGTTGCAAGAGCATACAACCTGAAAATGGAATCATCAAGAGGAAAGGGCAGACCAAGAAAAGATGGGTTGATGGAGTTACAGACATCTTAAAACTCCACAATACCACACCATATCAAGCGACCGAGCGTGCATTATCTCCGAAACCGATCATCAGTTAAACCTGCTACGCCTAGCGGCACAAAAGCAGAGAAGGACAAAAGAAAAAGAAGCCAACCAGTGGGCACACATGCACGGCACTGATGATCGAGTGACGAAAGGTGTGGCAACGTGGTGAGCAGACCACTCAATTGTGCAGAAAAACTGGAAAGCCCAGCAAAGGTTTGAATCAAGTGCATAGGTTCCTACCGAATGGTGATAAATTGTGCACTGTGAGATAGAAATGGGTAAGATGTCGCCCAGTAGAGCAATGCGTGCAGGTGACGAAGAGAAAATGGGAGGGCCCAGTCGGTGGACAGAGGGGCACCCAAGAGAAACACAAGGTGGAGAAAATGGTGGCGAGCCTCGAAGATGGGGTCTCCATCCAGAGAATAATAACCGCGTTTCCCTCACAGTGAGCCACTACTGCCTTGTAGTTCGATTGGGGACAAGCAAAAAGGGTAGCGAGCAAACCGTACACAAACTGGACGGCAGGCAAACCAAGTAGTCAACAAAAAAAACACTGGTAACCTGGGCAGATGATGCTCAACAACCCGGGAGGGAAGGTTGTTTAAGGGCAGCTACCCTAAAAGAAAATAGCAACCAGCTGCCTTGCAGGTCAGCTGGGGACAGCCAAGGCTGAAGGAGAGTGAACACAGTAAATGCTGGCGAAAACTGACACATCGCCGAAGGATAAGCACCAGGGTTCCAAATGGCGCTAAAGATGTAACGAACCACACTAATGCTAAGGCTGCATGAATCAAATTTTCACATGAATATGACAACCAATTTAGACTTAAGATACGGTGCTACGTCTGAGGAGATCTGTCGGACAGGACAAGCACCGGGCCCCATCCTCGAAAGGGCCCACCTTTGGATACGGGCGTCCCAGTCCCCGAGTTGGCAAACAAGCGACCGCAACCCACAGGTTAAAGCAACTGGTTAGATATGGCCGAAAACTGGCCAAAGAAGATAAAACATTGTGCAATGGAATGCTGAAGGTCTTTACCACAAGAAGCAAGCACTAGCACTGAGACTAGCAGAAGAGGAGATCGACGTAGCGTGCATGCAAGAGACACACTTAAATGCCTAACACAGGTTCTGAATCAGATGTTATCAAACCTTCAGATTAGAGCGTGAGGGGCACAAAGGATGAGTTTGCGCGCTGATACGAAACGGCATCCCATCGAAGCAAATAGACATGACAGCAGGAGGCGCCGGCGCAGAGAGTCTTAGGTGTCCTCATCACATATGAAGAAGTACAGATTCTTCTGTATAACCTATACTGCCCAAACGATATCTCGCTATCACTTGAGGCGACGACTTTCCCAAATACAGCATGCATGGTATTAGGCAATTTTAACAGCCACTCAGAAAGGCGGGGCTACCTCGAAACGAACATCAGAGGCATCAAAGACTGGGACATAGAGAACAACCTATTCCTTATCAATGTCCCAGGCAACCCGCCAACCTTCTACTCAAGAAGGTGGCATACGACTAGCACCCCTGATCTGGTGTTCACAGCGGGTGACCTATCACCAAAAACCAAATGAACGGTCACCAAGCAACTTGGAGATAGTGACCATAGGCCTGTTAACCTGCAAGTGGATCACTTTGTACGCAAGCCGAAAATGTGGTTGCCCTGGTGGAACTACAAGAAAGCCAATTGGAAAAAGTTTGCAGTACTGTCAAACACAAATGTCTGATAAATTAACACACATGACAAAAACAATTGAGAGCTTTAGCAAAAGAACTCTCTGCAGCAATCCTGAAATCGGCACAGGAGACCATCGCCAGAGGCGCACGGAAAGATTACAAGCCGTACTGGACAGCCAAAATCCAAAAGTTTGAAAAATGTCCTAATGGAAAGATATGCCAACGTCAGCAGAGCCAACATCCCCAAAGAAAAAAAGAGATGAAACAATGAAAAATGTGAGTCCTCCAAGGCGAACCCACAAAAGACGACAGTCACTTAACATCTCAAACTCATAAACCTCGGAATAAAGGGATGAATGTACAAATGGCTAGATCAGTACCTAGAGAACAGAACAGCAAGGGTTCAAGTTCAGGGAAGAACAAGCATGAGGACCACACAAGAGCAAGGAGTCTCCCAGGGAGGAGTGCTCTCACCAACCCTCTAATCTTTGTCAACGGTATCGCTACATGCATACCCTTGCGAGTACACTCAGCAATGTACGCAGACGATCTGGTAATCTGGGCGAGGGAAGAATCATTGCCCATAACAACAAAACGACTGGAAGACATGCTTACCAAACTGGAAACATGGTCAGAAAAGTGGTGCCTGAGCATTAACACTGCAAAAATCACGTACATTGTGTTCTCGCTGAACAACCAGACCCACAAGGTAAAGCTTAGAATAAACGGGCACAATCTCCCAGAAGAAAAAACCCAACATACCTAGGAGTCACTCTAGACCAAAGGCTCACATGGTGCTCCCAGATAGACAAAGTTACCATAAAAGCAAGACAGAGGTTTGGAATGATGAGAAAACTTGCAGGTTCCACGTGGGAGCAAACAGCAAAATCCTCAATAAGCTCTACTCTGGAAGAGTGCAACCAGTCTTGAAGTACGGCGCTGCAGCTTGTAGCAATGCATCCAACAAGCAATTCGCCAAAGTGAGCAACACCCAAAATCACGCAGCACACATTATCACAGGAGCATTATCACAAATGCCAAAGTACTGAACCAAGATGACCCAGTCCTAGCCAACTGTAAACCCAGACTTATGCCGGCAACCGACAAGAACCCACCTTGGGAGGCCAAGATGACAAAGTTAAGAGAATCAATACAGGGCATACAAAAAAGGGACTGCAAGCAAACTGCGAAAAGAGAGCGATCACAGAAGAATTCATAATGATAGATACCCCGAGAGAGCGTGGACTGAGTACATGTACACCGGTGGATCAGCAAAAAATGTGATTAGCGATGGAGGAGGAGGAATAGTGCTTAAACTCCCAAAGAAAGTGAAGGTCACAAAGTCGATAGCCACAGGAAAGTACTCAAACAACTACAATGCAGAGACCGAGGCACTAAGAATAGCAGCAGAAATGATTCGAGAGAAAAGAAGCGCCTTACATAACAAAGTAAACGAGCAATAAACGATTCTTGGAGTAATAACAAACTCATTCAAACGCACAATCATACAGTAGATCCCATCACACTGCAATATAAGAGGAAACGAAGAGGCAAACAAGCTACAAATCACGAATTTTGGAACACACTTTAGTTAGTAGTCGCCGGAGTGGTTACCGGCGCCCAAATTTGTGGTGTAAAGAATAGAACCACTGTTACCTGCCACGCATGCCGTAAGAGGCGGCTACGGAAGTTTGGCTGAAATCGGATTCACGCGTCCTAAACATGTATAAGTCTATGCGTTTAGGGGCCTACAAACCAATCATCCACGTCCAACGACCAATGTTCAATGTGCAACGTTACACGTATATGTAATAGTAATATTAATATAGTTATTATAGCTAAACACGTAAAAACAAAGTACTATAGTTTTACAAAATACATAAACAGTGACGATAAACAGCAACGTTTCGTTCTGTTTATCGTCACTGTTTATGTATTTTGTAAAACTATAGTACTTTGTTTTTACGTGTTCAGTGAACTTGGTAGTTGAACTTGGTAGTATCCAAAACTCAAAACTGTCAGGATTTATTATGAATGTCAATGTTATCAATAATGATAGTTCTGAGTTGACTGCTGAGTATTCAGCAGTACACGCCACACGGTAACACTCAGTAACTAATTACTCGTAGACGGAGCATAGTGTTGGGTAGTAGGTACTGACAGTACATCTATAACTATACGTAGTATAATAAGTATAAGCACTATAACTTATTAACTACTAAAGTAAAAGCACTTTGATTTGAACACTGTCAACACATATATATAATATTAGTAATTAGTTATACAGTAGTTTAGCTATTTTTCCAAGTTTTACTGCAGTCTCCACTCTTTTTCTATAGTTATTATAGTAATACACATCCTTGGCAAAGATCAAACATATCACAAAGAGTGATTACAATTGGTCGTAAAGAACGAACGCAGAGAAGAAGAAGAGAGTAGTTAGTGGCTATTACTGTTAAAAGTTTTCATGTTTACACTTACCAAGATGATTAAAATATCCCCCAAAAAATATCGCTTCTCAACAAGAGGTAACAATTTTCGAACTGACGGAAATTGAACGAAACAGGAAATGACCTATCCCGGTGTATGCATAAAAAATGTTCTACGATTTATTAATACTGGTTCAGGGCCGCGCTATGATACAGAGGCATGCGAAACAGTTGGGGGCCGAAATCAAAATACAATTCGAACCATTCAATTCTTATTCTTCGAACGCTCCAATTGACCACTTGTCAACCACTCTGTGATTTGTATGTGATCTGAGCATAGGAGCGATTGTACGTTTTGCCAGTTAATGCGAATACAAGTAGACTAGCACATCTGATTTTAGATATATAATACAGATGATGGCAGATGTATAACTGAAATTAAAAGAGAATAGGAATGGCCAAGGATAATTTCAATAGTATGAGAAAGTTACTGACATCCAAACAAATCACAAACAGGCTAAAAATTAGAATGATCAAATGCTATATATATCCTATATTAATGTATGGTTCGGAAACATGGACAATGAACAAGCAGTTAGAAGACAGAATTGATGCATTTGAGATGTGGATATATAGAAGAATAAGCAGAGTTTCATGGACAGAAAAACAGACAAATAAACAAGTTTTAGGAAAACTAGGCATGAAGAAACAATTATTAAGAGAAATAAAATTCAGACAAGTAAAGTATTTTGGGCACATAAAGAGGCATGACACCATGATAAAACATTTACTAGAGGGGAAAGTTGAGGGAGAAGAGCAAGAGGAAGACCGAGAGATAAGTGGGAGGAAACTTTAAGAAATGGACAGGTTACAGTCTGGCAGTGTGCAACACCAAGGCGAAAGACAGAGGATGCTGGAGATTCATTGCAGCCAACCTTCGATGTGGAGACGGCACCTGATGATGATGATGAATACAGTGTATTGTAATATATCTCCGTTATTGTTTTGAGTAGCCATTGACTGGGTGATGCGAAAATGTTGCAGGGGCAAAACTGGCGTCGACTGGGTAGAAAATAGTCAACTATATTTTATTTTGCAGACGATGTTGCCATGTTAAGTAAAAACAACCAAGATATTTAAAGAAAAACAGATAACTTGTCATCTATAGCATCAAAATGTGGACTGCAGATAAGCTATGAAAAACAAATATAATGAAGACACCTATGGCAAGTAATGCAGATATCACACTGGAATCTAAAATGATAAAAATAACAGAGCAGTTCGCCTATTTAGGTAACAATTTTGTTTACACGGTTATTGGTAATTGGTTACTAAACTGACGCCATTGCACTCGGGCAGACCCATAGGTGCTCAGTCTCCCCAACAGATATCGAAGAGTATGCATACTGATGGTTCATGTGGCTCGCTGATTAAACACACCTCTCACTCTGCCTCTCATGCATATTTTCTTGTCTGATCTGCTGGAGGACCAGTCAACGGTACACGAACCCCGTAGCACCGGCTGGAGCTCAAATGTTTAAAAAATGTTTACACAGGAAATGTTTAAAAAGAAATGCTACGAATTGGCGACGCAACATCAGCTTTTAAAAGTCTTAATAAAATATGGAACTACAAGTTATATAGTCATCATCATCAAGTATCTTGTCCCTTCCGGAACTTGGCTCCCATGACAGCATTCCTGAAAAACTCGCTGTTCTGTGCAAGTTGGCAGGCGTCAGCAGCAGTCATTCTCAGATCGTCAATGACATCCTGTACCCATCATCTTCTAGGTCTTCCTCTCGTTCTTCTTCCAGGCACCATTCCTTCCAAAAAAATTTCTCCACGCACTCATGTCGTTTGATGTCCGAAATATTTAATTTTCTTGTTTTATGCTTTGTAATAGCCAACTCTCTTTAACTATCAAGCTGTTGCAGAACAAGGTGTTTGTTCTTTTTTCGTGATTTTTGATCTTATGTCAGTTCCCTTCCATAGGTTATTTAGTTCTTTTAGTTTTTGTAAAGCAATGCTCAGCCTTCTTTTAATTTCTTTTATAGCATTCCCGTCATTTGTCAGCAATGTCCCAAGGTATTCAAAGTTGTCAACTCTTTCTATTTTGTGGCCGATGACACATATGTTAGCCGTCAATTCTGTTTTATCAGTTGTAAATATCTTCGTTTTTTTGTATTGAGATAACGGTTTTGATCTTCACTGGTTTTTTGAAGTGACCGTATCAAGTTAATACCAATTATCTTTCTTTCTCTTTCTTTCTCGAATCTTGTTTGCCTCACTGCGTCAGGTCAAGAAGAGATTTCTAAAACCCTCTTGTCTCCACCTCGACTCTCCTTCGTCTTGCAGAACTAGTTCTCACTCTCAACTCCTTTCAGTTTAATGACCAGTTCTTCGAACAGATTAGTGGGGTCGCCATGGGTACTAAAATGGGACCAGTTATGCTTGTCTATTCATGGGTCATCTTGAACACTTAGTATGGAACACCTATGATGGCCCTCTTCCGTCCGTGTATCATAGATACATCGATGATTGTGTTGTTATTACCGATATGCATGAAGCCGATTTGTCACGCTTCATTAATGTCTTTAATCCTGCTATTCGGCTCACATCTCTACATCTTGTGTCAATTTTCTTGACATCACTATCACCATCATCCTATTTACTATCACTACATCAGTATACTACAAGCCTACTGATACATATAGCTTTCTTCTGTATACCTCTTCACATCCTCAGGCTTGTCGTGACTCTTTACCTTTCTCTCAACTCTTACGCCTTCGTCGCCTCTGTAGCGAGGACGATGATTTTCTTGATAGAGCTCATGAGATGCTTGATTTCTTCCGCAAGCGCCTATACCCGGAGAATGTGCTTACATCTGCCATACACCGGGTTCAGCTAATTGCTCGCCAGGAGGCCCTTTCCAACATACACAGAACCCCCAATTCTGACAGGGTTAAACTTATCTTAACTTTCCACCCTCATAGTTCCCTGGTGAAAAGGTCTTATTCCATCATCTCCTATTCTTCAGTCTGATCCTGAGACACGTTCAGTCTTCCAACACTATCCTTTGGTGGCGTACAGATGGGACAGAAGCCTCAAGGATGTGTTGGTACACAATCGCCTCAAGCCTAATATCCAGAGTCACTTTGGCACCATCCAGTGTGGCCGTCGGCGCTGTAATACATGTGCATATGTAATACAGACCCGCACTGTCTCTTTTCCAAAAGCTACGTATGTCATTCAAGACAGTTTTACGTGTGAGTCCCGCAATATCTATGCTATCACCTGCAAACGATGCAACAAAGCCTATATTGGTGAAACCGGTAAGAGGCTCAGTGACCGATTCGCTCAACACTTACGCGATATTCGCCTATGCTCTGTGGTCACTCATTTCAATTATACTGGCCATTCAGGAGCTGACGATGTCCAGGTCACAGCCATCCGATCATGTTCCTCAGATGATCGCAGTCGATTCGCCGTGGAGAACAGTTTTATTTAATTATATGGCACCTTGCGACCTCTTGGACTCAACGCATTACATTCCTGTGCTTCTTAGTACTGTCTTATCTCATGCCTTGTAATCTATATGTGTATTTGCACCATATATATGTTATTTATCAACTATATTGTTTATCTTCTTTTCCACTTCCGGTTTTGTGTTGCACTCATTTCGTTATTCGTTTTTATTCCCAGATTTTCATTAGATAGGTTTGAATGTTTCTACATGTAATCGTCCATTTGTAGTGTTCCTCGAAATTCGTCATTCTTGTTGTATTGTTTGCTTGATAAAGGCCTTTTGTTCGATACGTAACTGTTTATCGTCACTGTTTCTGTAAAACTATAGTACTTTGTTTTTACGTGTTTAGCTATTTTTCCAAGTCTTACTGCAGTCTCCACCCTTTTTCGATTCTTGTTACACCCAGCATTCTGTGTAGATACTTCTTCTCTGTCGTGACTAGTTTTCTTCTATCGTTTGTTGTCAGCGTCCAGGTTTGGCACTGGTAACATAATGTGGGAGAAAGATTGTGTTGAACATTGCTCGTTTTGTGTTCATGGTGACGTGTTTGCATCTTAAAATTGACACCATTTGCCCTATCATTTGATTTGCTTTGTTGCATCTGTGTTTAATTTCATTAGTTATTCTTCCGTTTCTGAAAAATGCTCCCAAGTATGTAAAGTCTTTTACTTGATTTAGTGGTCGATTGTCGATGGAGATATTAGTAGCACTTATAATTACCAATACATACCAATTACACATACCAATTTGTGATGTAGATAATAGCACTGTATCGTCAGCATATCTTAATTCGGACTACGCTAAACAGTTAAAATACGTAAACACGTGGTATCAAATACGTAAGTTTATTTATTCTTAAAGATTCTATTCTCTGCATCAAGAAGGTTATCAAGATACTTGCATCTCTAATTATTCGTTCGTCTCTAAGTTGCATGTGTGCACAATCATTTCATGAAACACATGAGTATTATAAAAAAATACACATTACTTAACGCTGAAACTTGAAGGAATGTCACATCCAACCGATTCCTTCCACGGGAACTGGTTCTTCTAATCTACTTAAATTACACCGTCTTAATGAGCTGATCGCTCCACTGTTCAACACTTATTTCTTAATTATCTATCAGATATCCTTCTAATTTATCAGTCTCTCTCTACACAAAAGATTTCACGGTTTGTATTCAAACTGCAGCCCTTCTACATCTGACTGTGTACCAGTTAACTTGAAGCTCGAAATAATTGACGAAGAAGAACTGGATCATCGTCTCTGACTAAACCAAAGGCTATTGCTTAACAACTGGCCCAAGTGGTAACTATTGCTCTGAACAGTTCAAATCAGGTTGAGTGATGATTAAATGCGATGACGTCACACGTTCTCAAGGAACGACTCTGTAGAACTAAAGTCTAATGAAAGACTCAATCAAACATGAAAGGTCTTCTGCCATGTGGTTGATGGCTACCGATCTGCAGCATTTAACACAAGCTGAGGCTTGTCGAAACTTGACGAAATTATATGTCGCCACGGGATGATAACTAACTCTCTAACACGTTATATCCACGCTGAGTAATAAAATAAATTTGACGAGGTAATATGTTCCTACTACCTGTATCACTTTCCTGTGTCTCCGAATCTTCCGTGCATCTGTTGTGTTCCGGGGTTCTCTGTCTGCCTGTGTCCCGCTTTATATAGCACCCTCATCCGGAAATTGGATTGACCAATCGTCAGCCGACTGACGGAAGGGAGATCACTTGCTCTTTTTCTTCTCCTAGTAAATTTCCATTCACATATTATTAGCTCCCTCTGAACCATGGGCCCATTATTTTGCGTCTCGTCTCTGTTACCCTGTTACATAACCACGTGTGCTCAGATCTTTTTCTTACACAGGCACTGAACAAATGTTACCAAGATGTCATAGGTTTTGTATGATAATAAAATAAAACTTTTCTCGATGTATTGTGAGCAAATTTAGAGATAACACTAGACAAATCAATTTCTCTAAGTAAATTATATTCAATGTTCAATATGGTGTGGTTATTTAGACGATCTTGTCCTCACTGACCGCTTAACCCTATTCTCCCCAAGGCAGTTCCCAGTTAGTCATAAACTCATCAATTATAAAATTCTTATAATGGTCAGAATGGTATTACCCAGTATCTCACGCGTCTGTGCTCTAATGATTAAAAAAAATGTATCAGAAAATTTATCTTTTGCTGACAGAAAGCTAGATCTGAAAAAAAAAATGTTAACCAAAATTTTCTGCTCAAGGCGCCGGGCCTCCAGAAAAGCGGGGCCCATAGCATTTGTTGCTTCTGTTATGTGGCTAATCCGGTACTGCCTCTGAAGTAGGCGAAGGCCGCCTGCATGGCGAGGGACACTAGTCAAGTAGGCTTTCAAGTAAAAACTTGTCAGAAACGCCAAACCAGGCGTCATGACTAACGCTGGAATTCACAGCGGCAATCGCAGAAGCGATGAAAGCGCTTTTATGACAACTATGTTTTAAACTTTCCCGCTTCTCCCGAGAATATCTTAACACTTTCGGATATATCACAATGTCAGACCTTCCACCATCTCTCCTTCCCTGAATGTTACCCATTCTCACAAAATGTTCTAAATATCTTAGCATTATATGCCCGAATAACCTTGGTTTCCTTTAGTGTAGGCACGACCTACTATATTTATAGAATAGTTCGTGGTGCAGGCCGGATTTAATACTGCGTTCGTTTTTTCCGCTGTCCATGGAATTTTCATCATTCTTCTGTAAAAACACACCTCTATGACTTCCAACGATCTTATTGATGGTCCATGATTTGCTGCTATACATAAGTTTTGCTTGAATGCATGAGTATGTGTATGACAGATACCAAATATTAAAATTCTGATCTAGTAATTACTTAATGTTCATGTTTCTACATCCAACAATCAAGGAGAATATCTACATATGTTGTTAAAATGTAGTTGATAATGTTCATATTTCTACATCCAACAATCATGAAGAATATCTACATATGTTGCTAAAATGTAGTTGATAATGAGTGAACATTAATACATCATGGACTCTACACAACAACTCTAAACTCAATAAATATCTGCAAGAAAATCAGTTGTTTATTTATTTTATATTATCTATAGCAAACCACAACACAAGAAAAACTATTAAAATATGTGTTCATGAAAGAGAATTTTACATCAACGTAATATGACAAAACTCTTTATTTAACTGCAACAGTAACTCTTCCGTACATTAAATGCTATAATCTACTTATATCACTTCTGTAAACGTCTCTCTACATTCAGGCATATATCACTTCTGTAAACGTCTCTCTACATTCAGGCATATATCACTTCTGTAAACGTCTCTCTACATTCAGGCATATATCACTTCTGTAAATGTCTCTCTACATTCAGGCATATATCACTTCTGTAAACGTCTCTCTACATTCAGGCATATATCACTTCTGTAAATGTCTCTCTACATTCAGGCATATATCACTTCTGTAAATGTCTCTCTACATTCAGGCATATATCACTTCTGTAAACGTCTCTCTACATTCAGGCATATATCACTTCTGTAAACGTCTCTCTACATTCAGGCATATATCACTTCTGTAAATGTCTCTCTACATTCAGGCATATATCACTTCTGTAAATGTCTCTCTACATTCAGGCATATATCACTTCTGTAAATATCTCTCTACATTCAGGCATATATCACTTCTGTAAATATCTCTCTACATTCAGGCATATATCACTTCTGTAAATGTCTCTCTACATTCAGGCATATATCACTTCTGTAAATGTCTCTCTACATTCAGGCATATACTTAAATATCTCACTACTAACTTTTTTATTTGAATGTCACCTCTGAGATCAGCTGTGAAACACGTACTACAAAGTGAAACATTTACCACAAAGTGAACCATTTACTGCAAAGTGAAACGTACTACAAAGTGAACCATTTACTGCAAAGTGAACCATTTACTACAAAGTGAAAAATGTACTACAAAGTTCACATTTGTTATACTGCTCTCTTGTACGAGACATTTGTGTGCCAACATAAGCTAATCGTATACAACAATCATCATGTTTGTAAGACAGCTCTATTGTATGAGACATTTGTGTGCCAACATAAGCTAATCGTATACAACAATCATCAAGTTTGTAAGACAGTTCTCTTGTATGTGTTCTCATATGTATCATCAAACAATCATCTTTGACATATCCTGCTCCCACAAACATCACATTTATCAAGTTTCACACCCGTATGTTCTACTTAGAATGATAAGACCATCATCATTGCACTTCGGTGAGTAATCATATGCGCTCCAATCTCTTTCTTACAAAGAAAAATATCAGCGTTGATGGACGAACTACGCAGCAGTGACAAGGGTCCCGGATGTAATTTAGAAGATGGTGAAAGTATTTTGTAGCAATGTGTTTTCTCTATGCGACTACTCCAGTATGTGTTATAAACAGGATGGTGGGCTTGAGGTCTTCATTGTATGTGTTTGTCTCTGCTTCATGCGACTACTCCAGTATGTGTTTGTCTCTGCTTCAGTATGTGTTATAAACAGGACGTTGGGCTTGAGGTCTTCATTGTATGTGTTTGTCTCTGCTTCAGTATGTGTTATAAACAGGACGGTGGGCTTGAGGTCTTCATTGTATGTGTTTGTCTCTGCTTCATGCGACTACTTCAGTATGTGTTTGTCTCTGCTTCATGCGACTACTTCAGTATGTGTTATAAACAGGATGGTGGGCTTGAGGTCTTCATTGTATGTGTTTGTCTCTGCTTCATGCGACTACTTCAGTATGTGTCATAAACAGGACGGTGGGCTTGAGGTCTTCATCGTATGTGTTTGTCTCTGCTTCATGCGACTACTTCAGTATGTGTCATAAACAGGACGTTGGGCTTGAGGTCTTCATTGTATGTGTTTGTCTCTTGCTTCATGCGACTACTTCAGTATGTGTTATAAACAGGACGTTGGGCTTGAGGTCTTCATTGTATGTGTTTTCCTCTGCTTCATGCGACTACTCCAGTATGTGTTTGTCTCTGCTTCAGTATGTGTTATAAACAGGACGGTGGGCTTGAGGTCTTCATTGTATGTGTTTGTCTCTGCTTCATGCGACTACTCCAGTATGTGTTTGTCTCTGCTTCATGCTCCTTGTTGAAGTACCTTCATGTCCTGTCTATCCTCCATTGGCTGAAGCCCTGTCACAGTTTCCAGTACTTCTATGGGGTAGACTTCATGGCTCCAGTGATGATCCGTGAGGCCTGATTTTGCACTCTGCTTACCTTTATGAATTGTGTCTTTGAGGTTGTAGCCCAGACTAATGTCATACTCAAGTACTGGTCGGACTCTTCCAGTGTACAGCCTTTTCAGAATGATACTATCCACACCCCAGGTGGTGCCTGCTAGTTTGTTCGTGATCCCCATTCTCCACTTTGCTCTTTTTTTCCAGCTTTGTCTGAGCTTTCCAAGTAGATCTGCTGTCCATGGTGATTCCTAGATATGTTGGACATTCCTCCATTGGGAGTAGGTGGTCATTTATCTGAGTTCCTAGTCCTAGTGGAGATGTACAATAAAATGTATGTCCTGTGCTCAAGTTGAGTGTGTAAAGGAACCCTAGGCAGTTGACCTCCGATAAGAGTAAGCTGGAACGCCACTGCTCGGACAGATTTAAAAAAAATTTATTAAAATAAAATTCCTACCAAAAATGTTGACTGCTTTCAAAATTACAACAGACTCTAACAGTTCTAGAGTTTACGCATTGTCACTGAGATCTTCATGTGTAAGAAAGAGATCGAAGCACACATGGTTACCCACCTAACCTGAATCCTCCTGTAAACCCACTGAAAAATTCAGCTCAAACTACTCGGCTGAGGTGCAGGCTCTAAACATTGTAGTTAAAACACTAAAGAATACAACAAGTCAATGTCAGCAGATTGTATTCCTCACTGTTGCAGGCCCTAAATAGTGAAAAACTACCAGAACTAAAAGAAATACTAAGTGAGCTGAATACCATAAGTAGGATAGTGCTGCAGTGGATACCATCACACTGTGGCATAGAAGTAAGATGCAATGCAGAAACAAAGAAATCATATAATCACTTTCCAGGAAATGAAAACACTCAACAAGGCCATTAGAAAAGAAGACTGACTAACAGAGACAATTAGAACTATCTAGACAGAGCAAGGCAGATGATATTGTTTTGACTCAGAACTAGACACAACAGACTGAACAGACACCTACACAGACTAAAACTAGTTCCATCACCCACATGTACATGTGGACAGACAGCCAAACACATCCTACAAGATTGTCAGCTGATGAATCAACTGCAAAAAGAATACTGGCCAACAGAGACAGACATCCACACAAAGCTGTTTGGAAGCCTTATTTCAGTTTTAGTTTGGAATGTCTTTATTACACTCTGGACATGTCCATAGATGCTCCGATCTCCTTCGCAAAATCTCCAACAGCTTCCAGCGACTGACCGTACCAGTTCGATTCTGATTGATGAGCCTACTAGTATACCTGTCGTACTGTTCTTTTCTTGCCACACCAATCTTCAAACACAGCACCCGCAATCTAGTAGTTGACATGGATTGGTTTAGATGGACATCATCTCTGCGGCCATACTGTGGAAGCCTTGATGAACTAACAAACACAACAACATACATCCAGAGAACGGGACCCACTGCGTAGACATTGAACATCAGCAAACAAGAAGAAGATCCACCTAGTGGAATGAGGATAGTCATATCACTGAATCAAACTAAATGTTATGTTATGCGATCGACGTCACTGCACATTGGGCATTCCCATGCATGCTCTATCCTCCGCTGCAGCAGCCATCCTAAAGTCCATTTGCTCACCGTACTCCATGAGAAGTTGATTACTATATCTTCTCTCTCTACCACGAAGACTACACTGTCTGGCATGTCCACACTTAACACCTAATTCTCGAACTCGTTCCAGTGTCTGAGATGTGCCCATGTCACATAATTGAGAGTGTACCGCATTGATTTATTCTGTGTATATTAAAATGACCAGTCTGAGTAAATCCTACACCACAAACATCCCGTTTGTACTGTTATGGACTTGTATGTTGTGCCTCCGAAGGTGATCATTACGAGTAAATCCTACACCACAAACATCACATTTGTAAGGTTTCTCTCCTGTATGTGTTCTTTTGTGCATCTGCAGTCTATCATTACGAGTAAATCCTACACCACAAACATAACATGGGTAAGGTTTCTCTCCTGTATGTGTTCTTTTATGCCTATGCAGGTGGCCTTTTTGAGAAAATCCTACACCACAAACATCACATTTGTAAGATCTCTCTCCTGTATGTGTTCTTCTGTGCATCTGCAAGTGACCATTTCGAGTAAATCCTACATCACAAACATCACATTTGTAAGGTTTCTCTCCTGTATGTGTTCTTTTGTGCATCTGCAAGTAACCATTTTGAGTAAATCCTACACCACAAACATCACATTTGTAAGGTTTCTCTCCTGTATGTGTTCTTTTGTGCCTCTGCAAGCTACCATTTTGAGAAAATCCTACACCACAAACATCACATTTGTAAGGTTTCTCTCCTGTATGTGTTTTTTTGTGCATCTGCAGATTACAATTTTCAGTAAATCCTACACCACAAACATCACATTGGTAAGGTTTCTCGCCTGTATGTGTTCCTTTGTGCCTCTGCAGGCTACCATTTTGAGAAAATCCTACACCACAAACATCACATTTGTAAGGTTTCTCTCCTGTATGTGTTCTTTTGTGCCTCTGCAGGTGACAATGACTAGTAAATCCTATACCACAAACATCACATTTGTAAGGTTTCTCTCCTGTATGTGTTCTTTTGTGCGTCTGCAGGTGGCCATTTCGAGTAAATCCTATACCACAAACATCACATTTGTAAGGTTTCTCTCCTGTATGTGTTCTTTTGTGCGTCTGCAGGTGACCATATTGAGTAAATCCTACATCACAAACATCACATTTATACGGTTTATCTACTGTATGTTGATATATATGTCTCTTCAGTGTCAAAAACTGAACAAAGTTCTTATTACAAACATTACATTTGTAATTGTAAGATATCTCTCTTGTCGGTGTACTTTTGTGTGTTCCCTGGTTATTAGAACAAGTAAAACTTGAGTTAGAAAGATGACACATGCCTGATTTCATCTCTCCTCCATATTTCTGTCTGTCTGTGTTCAAACTAACAAGTTTAGTCAAATCTACTTCACAAACATCAGATTTGTACAGATTCTCACAACTTACTACAGTATGTCTAATATCTTTCTGAGAAACATAGAATTTATTTTCTGGTAGATTGCTACAATCTTCATTACCGATAGTGAGATTGTCATCATACGGAGAAATCTTAATCGCTACAATTTCAACCATAACCTGACATTCCTTGACATTCACTGGCTTTCTTAAGTCAATCAGTCTCTGGTCTCTAGATGTTGTAAAACATAGATCTACATTCTTGTTTTCTATTTTCATTATGATGTTTTCATTGTGTTCATGAACCATCTCAAAATCTTCTATCTCATCTGATTCCTTCTTCACAATGTCTCTAACATGTTCTGTTAGTCTCTCCACACTTTCTATCTCATCTGATTCCTTCTTCACAATGTCTCTAACATGTTCTGCTAGTCTATCCACACTTTCTATCCCATCTATTTTGTTCTTTACAATGTCTCTAACGTGTTCTGCTAGTCTATCCACACTTTCTATCCCATCTGATTCCTTCTTCACAATGTCTCTAACATGTTCTGGAAGATTCTCTGAGAAAACAACAGATCTTACAAGTTGTGAATGTTGAACACTATATTCACTTTCTACTTTTATTTTCTCAACATCATCCTGAGAGTTGATGAAGTGATCTAATGTATCATCACTGATCTCTGAAATATACAAGCAATGAACAACTGACAAGTAATGAAATGTATATAATAATAATATATATATATAATAATAATTCCTCTCGACGTATACTGTTACATAGGGCCTGCAAGTAATTTCTCCATACCGCTCTATCCTGGGCAACTCGCTCAATCTCCTCCATGGAACTGAGACCGATATTTCCTGCCTCTCTCAGCAAAGTTCATTTCAGGGTCTCCTTAGGTCGACCTCTCTTCTTGAACCCTTTGCATCCCACTTCAATGCCTGCTTTGATATTCGTTGATCATTTCTCCTCAAGGTGTACCCAACATATCTCCATCTTCTCTTTCTTATAACAGTTGTCACTAGTGGTTGACCAGACATGTCTCTGATTTCATCACTTCTCCTCAATTCGTTCCATTTTATATTCATTATTTTTCAGACATCTATTTTCAAATGCATTCAACTTTCTATATCTTTAGTCATTTTCCAACTCTCGCTAGCATATGTTAGGATTGATGCAACATTTGAATTGAAAATTCATAATTTAGTTTTAATACTATATAACTTGCAGTTCCATATTTTATTTAGACTTTTAAAAGCTGATGTTGCTTTACCAATTCGTATCATAATTTCTTTTTAACATTTCCTGTGCAATCAAAATTGCTACCTAAATAGGTGAACTGCTCTGTTATTTTTATCATTTTAGATTCCAGTGTGATATCTGCATTACTTGCCATATGTGTCTTCATTATATTTGTTTTTTCATATCTTATCTGCAGTCCAACTTTTGATGCTATAGATGACAAGTTGTCTGTTTTCTTTGCATATCTTGTTTCTACTTAACAAGGCAATATCATCTGCAAACTCCAAATCTTCTAGTTGACTATTTTCTACCCAATCGATGCCAATTTCGCTCATGCAACATTTTCACATCACCCAGTCAATGGCGACTCCAAACAATAGCGGAGATAGAATACAGCCTTGCTTTACTCCAGTTTCAACCATAAACCAGTCGCTGTGTCCACCATCAGTGCGAACAGCACACTGTGAATCATCATAGAGGCTCTTAATAATGTTTATTATTTTGTCTGAAATTCCATAGCATCTCAGAATATTCCACAGAGAGATTCTGTGTAGACTATCAAATGCTTTTTAAAATCGATGAAATTTAGTATGAGTGGTTGTTGCTTCTCAATATGTTCCTCCAAAATTAGTCATAGGGTAATTATTTGGTCTAAGCAGCTTCTCTCAGGTCTAAAACCAGCTTGTTCTTCTCTCAGGTTGTGTCCACTGCTCCTTTGATTCTATTAAGAATGATTTTGCAGAAAGTCTGGGTCATTACTGATAATAGGGTGACCCCTCTCCAGTTGTTGCAATCTTTGAGATCACCTTTTGGGGGATCTTAACAATTATTCCCTTTTTCCATTGATCTGGGACAGTTTCTTCTTCCCATACTTTATTAAATAGTTCTTGCACCTGGCTAATAGTTGTATCATCAGCCGCTTTGAGCATTTCTGCAGTAATGTTGTCATCACCCACTGCCTTATTGTTTATCAAGGAATGGATTGCCTCCTTGACCTCAGCTACACTTATCATTTCTTCGTTAATTGGTAGGGAACTGTTTCTTGCCTCTTCATCAAACTTGAGTAGTACTGGTGGATCAGGTCTATTTAATATTTCTTCAAAATGTTCTGCCCATCTTTTCTTCTGCTCGGTATCTGATGTTAGAACTTTACCATCTTTACTTTTGATTGGGCCACCCTTTGAAACAAATGTTCCAGTAAGTTGTTTTAGTGTGTTGTATAGCATTTTACTGTTTCCAGTCTTAGCTGCCTATTCCTTCTTCGCCAGTCGATTGACATATGCTCTTTTATCTCTTCTAGCCGTTCTTTTCACTTCCTTGTCTTTAGTCTATATTCCTCTTTAGCTTGGATTTCATCTGTTGCATCCTTAGTATTAAATATCGCTAGTTTCATCTTCTTCTTTCTTGAATACATTTCCAGGTGTCATCGCCTATCCAGGGTTTTCTGTCTTTCGTCTTTAATCCTGCGCTACTATTTGCTGCCCCAATAGTGTGTCCTTTATCTTAGTCCATTTGTCTTCAATGTTCTGTTCATTTTCACCATTGAGTAACTCGAACCTATTCTTAAGTTCGAGCTGATATTCTCTTTATCTCATTATTTTGTAGTCTTTGACTGTCTATTCGCAGTTATATATATATATATATATATATATCTATATATACAACATAAAACATTGACATCTATGACATAATAACAATAACATTGAATATCAACTTGAAGTCAGGTTTCTTGTTCATCTTAAATATAACGTGTCACTACAACTGATGACATCTCTAACCAACTACTATCTTTTATTATTTATTAAATCCATTATTTCACTAAGCATCTACATTTCCAGAACTTTGCTCAGAGTTTCATTGCATAATTTGTTCTGTGTCTTTCGCAGTTCCAATCACCTTTACAGCTTCAACTGTCTTTACAATACACTAACAACTACCACCATCATTCGTTATCTTCTGTAGACATTCTGTATTTCTGACTGTATTCTGTTGCTACAGGCTTCCTATCAAAACAGCAAATTTCTCCAAATGATACACCTACCAACAACATACCAGAGATCTATATTTTACATACTATAATCCCATCTCATCTTGATATTGAGCAAACAGAACCTTATATTTCTTGTCATTAATCCTCTGCTAAGTAAGGTTCACACTCTGAGTGTCAGGAACACATGTATTCTTTACTACATCAGTCATACTTCTGTGCAGCTGATAGAACAGATTTAATGATTTGTAATTGCTCACCTTTCCACTGAGCTCCATTCACTTCTCACTTTTAACTGTCTTTGACAGTGCTTAGAAACAGTCTGATTTTATTACCCCGCCTTGATTTAACTGCAGGATGTAAGCAGGCTGGGTAATTTAGCTTTCCTTTTTACACTCTTCAGCCCGGGAGGGCAGGTTGTCTACAGGTCACTGTCCTGAAAGAAAATAGCAGCCTGCTGTCTTGTGGGTTTTGGCTGGGGACAGCAAAAGACAGCAAATTTGACCACACAACCCTCTCTCCAGTCCCCTGGCATCTGTTCCCTCTCCCAATTTTTCCTAGCAACCCATGCAGCATGTCTGCAGAGATGTCAGCACTTGCCTCCATGGCCTCCGCAGGAGCATCATCCGGGCCAGTAGCCCTACCACTTCGCAATTGAAGAATGGCTTTCTTTATTTACGCTTTGCTTCGCTTGTTACAGTCGATTGCCAGATCTTTGCAGTTGGATATGTCTGCATGGACCTGGGGCCCGCCCGCCTAGCAGATCCCCGAAGCACTCAGGCCATCTTTGCATCCGCCTATGAGCATTGCCCAGCAATCCCCCAGCCCCGTCCCCAATCGGTCTATTTGTCCGTTGGTACCTCGCTGCCAATTTCCCTGTGTTGTCGTACAATCTTTCAGGCCACCTCCAGCCACCCCCTCCTCTGCCTCTTTTGCCAGGTCGTCCATGTACCTTCCCTCATCCGCCCTTATACCTCTTCCCACCTCTTTGTTGGCTTTAGCGTATTTCCCTTGTGCTGTAGCCTTTGCTGATCTTGTTCTGCTATTACAGAGGTCAGCCTTTCTGCCTCTTCTCTCCGTTACCTTATCTAATGTTGACTCTGATAGCCATTCTTTGTGATGGTGTATCTTTTTCCAAGGGTAGTCTCACATGTGCTAGTCCAGGCTTCTTTAACCTTGTGCCAGTGATCTTCAATACTTCCTTCATTGGCTTCTTTTAAGGCCTCGAATTTGTTGGAAATTGTGACACAAAATATATCTTTTCCCTTCTGCTCCTTCAGATGTCCCACATTGTATCGTACCCAGCTACTATGTGTGGTCGACGTGAATCTCTTCAGTTTCATTCTCACCTTAGCTATTACAAGGTGGTGATCAGAGGCCACATCTGTTCCTCTATAGGCTTTTACATCATAAAGTGACCTTCTGAACTTCCCTGTAATGCAGATGTGGTCAATCTGTCCCGTTGCATCCTAAAATATTTTATGTCTGGTCCCGTCCGAGTCGTACGGGCCCCAAAAATAGAACCACTGTTACCTGCCACGCATGTCATAAGAGGCAACTAAGGAGGTTGGGCGTGGGGCTAGCTACCCCATACCACAAAAACACTAGATGGCTACAGAACGGAGAGTGAACCGAGTGAATGCAGGCTGAAACCGGACACATCGCCGAAAGATGAGCACCAGAGCTCCAATGGTGCTGAAGATGTGACGTAAAACATACCAATGCTGCATGAATCAGACTTTCACATGAACAGAATTTATGGGGAAGTCTGGTACATTGGTCTGGGCGGTGATCGCAAGAGAGATCTGGTCCTTGGCACATAAAAAATTGTCCACATTAAACAGAACCTACTTACCATCTTTTATAGGTCTGCCCTCTCCACAGTGACATGGCTGATAGACTTCATTCCTTCCTGTTATTTTCTGATCCTGGCTGTCACATTTACTAATCTCAGTATTCATATCTGTACTGTTGATCTTCTCTTCAGAGATCTGAAATAATGGTAAGCATCATCATCATCATCAGGTGCCGTCTCCACATTGAAGGTTGGCTGCAATGAATCTCCAGCATCCTCTGTCTTTTGCCTTGGTGTTGCACACTGCCAGACTGTAACCTGTCCATTTCTTAAAGTTTCCTCCCACTTATCTCTCGGTCTTCCTCTTGCTCTTCTCCCCTCAACTTTCCCTCTAGTAAATGTTTTATCATGGTGTCATGTCTTTTATGTGCCCAAAATACTTTACTTGTCTGAATTTTATTTCTCTTAATAATTGTTTCTTCATGCCTAGTTTTCCTAAAACTTGTTTATTTGTCTGTTTTTCTGTCCATGAAACTCTGCTTATTCTTCTACATATCCACATCTCAAATGCATCAATTCTGTTTTCTAACTGCTTGTTCATTGTCCATGTTTCCGAACCATACATTAATATAGGATATATATAGCATTTGATCATTCTCATTTTTAGCCTGTTTGTGATTTGTTTGGATGTCAGTAACTTTCTCATACTATTGAAATTATCCTTGGCCATTCCTATTCTCTTTTTAATTTCTGTTATACATCTGCCATCATCTGTTATCATCTGACCAAGATATAAGAAGCTTTTTACTTGATGTAGTAATTCTCCATGTATTTTTATATTCATTTTAGGTTTTTCCATTTCCTTGTTGATTACCATAGTTTTTGTTTTCTGTATGTTAATGTCTAATCCATATTCCTTGCTAGTTCTGTCCAATTGGTCCACTAGTTCTTGTAGATCTTGTTCATTTTCTGCTACCAATACTGTGTCATCTGCATATCTTAAGTTGTTTATTATTTTTCCATTGATCTTGAGTCCTGGCATTCCTCTAGTTGTTTGAAGATTTTCTCTGTGTAGATGTTAAATAGGCTTGGTGACAGAATGCATCCTTGTCTCCCTCCTCTCTTTATGTCTATGTATGGAGAGTAGCTATTTTCATATTTTATTATTGTTGTCTGTTCCCAGTATATGTTACTTATTAGTCTGATATCATCCCCATCTAGGCCTATTTCTTGTAGACATATGATTAGCTTTTCATGTTGGACTCTGTCAAAAGCTTTGCTATAGTCAATGAAACACAAGTAGATACTTTTTTGCACTTCTATATACTTCTATATTGCAGAAGAAATGAAGAGATACGAGCTGGACATACTGGGGTTAAGTGAGGTGAGATGGCCGGGAACAGATAGAAGAGTAGTTAATGGATTAACTTTCATTTATTCAGGAGAGAAGATGGTAAGCATTTTGAAGGAGTGGGTATAATGATGACACCTAGAGTAGCAAAGTGCATATTAGAATGGGAACCCATCTCGAGTCGGATAATTAGAGCCCGCTTCAGTACCAGGCATGTCAATATGACAATACTGCAGTGTTATGCACCAACAAATGAGGCTGACGATGATATGAAAGACACATTTTATGAGCAACTACAAGATCAAATTAACAAGACCCAAAAACATGACCTGTTAGTAGTAATGGGGACTTTAATGCCAAGGTTGGAAGTGATAATGTAGGGGTAGAGAGAGCTATAGGAAAACAAGGAATAAACACAATGAATGACAATGGAGAAAGACTGGCGGAGTTATGTATGCTGTCAAACTTAGTAATTGGAGGTACCATCTTTGCACATAAGGAAATTCATAAACTTACTTGGCACTCACCAGATGGAGTGACCAGGAATCAGATTGACCATATGTGCATAAATACACAATTTAGAACATCATTGCTGGATGTCCGTGCATACAGAGGGGCAGATGTAGGAAGTAATCATAATTTATGCATAGGTAAATTGAAACTGAAATTGAAAATTCACCATACTAAAAAGAACAACTGCGAATAGACAGTCAAATGCTACAAAATAATGAGGTAAAAGAGGAATATCAGCTCGAACTTAAGAATAGGTTTGAGTTACTAACTGGTGAAAATGAACAGAACATTGAAGACAAATGGACTAACATAAAGGACACACTATTGGGGGCAGCAAATCGTAGTGCAGGATTAAAGACGAAAGACAGAAAACCCTGGATAAGCGATGACACCTGGAAATGTATTCAAGATAGAAGAAAGATGAAACTAGCGATATTTAATACTAAGGATGCAACAGATGAAATCCAAGCTAAAGAGGAATATAGACTAAAAGACAAGGAAGTGAAAAGAGTGGCTAGAAGAGATAAAAGAGCATATGTCAATCGACTGGCCGAAGAAGGGGAAAAGGCAGATAAGACTGGAAACAGTAAAATGCTATACAACACACTAAAACAACTTACTGGAACTTTTGTTTCAAAGGGTGGCCCAATCAAGAGTAAAGATGGTAAAGTTCTAACATCAGATACCGAGCAGAAGAAAAGATGGGCAGAACATTTTGAAGAAATATTAAATAGACCTGATCCACCAGTACTACTCAAGTTTGACGAAGAGGCAAGAAACAGCTCCTACCAATTAACGAAGAAATGATAAGTGTAGCTGAGGTCAAGGAGGCAATCGATTCCTTGATAAACAATAAGGCAGCGGGTGATGACAACATTACTGCAGAAATGCTCAAAGCGGCTGATGATACAACTATTAGCCAGGTGCAAAAACTATTTAATAAAGTATGGGAAGAAGAAACTGTCCCAGATCAATGGAAGAAGGGAATAATTGTTAAGATCCCCAAAAAGGTGATCTCAAAGATTGTAACAACTGGAGAGGGATCACCCTATTATCAGTAATGACCAAGATTTTTGCAAAATCATTCTTAATAGAATCAAAGGAGCAGTTGACACAACCCTGAGAGAAGAACAAGCTGGTTTTAGACCTGGGAGAAGCTGCTTGATTATTATATACTTGTCAGCGAGTAGTCTTATACAAAGTATTGTCTCTCTTGTTCCTCTGTTCATTCTAAAGCCAAACTGTTCTTCTCCTACTTCTATGTCTATCTTGTTTTTAACCTTTATAACACGAATCCGGCCGATTGTTGGCCATTGATTGTATAGCCAAAAACATGGGACGGACGAGAGAAGAATAAGCTGGTTTTAGACCTGGGAGAAGCTGCTTGATTATTATATACTTGTCAGCGAGTAGTCTTATACAAAGTATTGTCTCTCTTGTTCCTCTGTTCATTCTAAAGCCAAACTGTTCTTCTCCTACTTCTATGTCTATCTTGTTTTTAACCTTTATAACACGAATCCGGCCAATTGTTGGCCATTGATTATATAGCCAAAAACACGGACGGACGATCATCGCCCCATCTTTGTTCCCACAACACCGTAACAACTTTCCGCTCGAAACACGCTAATGCTCTTCCCTTATTCACTGCTGTATTACGTTTACAAATGGCCGCTTGCTAGCGCAATTGGAGCATCATGTGATTTTTGGTTAATTTTTTTTTTACCATGTCCTAAGCTGTCTAAAAATTGTCCGATTTTGATGATTCCACCTGTGATTTGGATGTTTAGGAAACATTTGAATTAAGTGATTCTAGCCAGGAGGCATATAATAGACTTAGTAATGTGATAGAACAGATAGAGACAATGAAATAACAACACCTCAAATGTGGTTCAGAGCAGGGTATACCCTCCTGAAGATGATTTGAGTGTGTTACATCAATTCTGTGAACTGACTGGCCCAAAACACATGAAGAGACTCTATGACTGCCTGTTATTTGTACCTGTTTCTAACTCTTTTATTGACATCGTTTGTACAAGAAACCAATAGATATGCCACTCAGTTCATTGAGAACAATGGCAATATCATCAAGAGGAGATCTATTGTTCAAAATTGGAAGTCCACCAATATTCCTAACTGAAAAGACTATTTAGTTTGTAGTGGCTGCTCTCAAAGAGGAGGAAGGAACCGAAGCAAAAACATGTATTCTGCATGTGAAAGATGTGTACACCACTATTGTTGTGAAAAACAACATTGTAAAAAGATCAAGGCAAAATAAAAAGATATGAAATAACATATATAACTGTATTTGGTTGTATGTATCTTACCTTGAAGTTGTAATTACATGTATTGTCTTTGCTATTTTTAGATATCCAAATGAACTAATTTGTATATATGTTAATTTTTTAACATTTTTTTTTGGCAGTAATGAGTAATGTATCTCAATATATATTATATACCCTTCCTATAAATATATATATAACATGGTGTCAGAACAACAGAAAGGTGTCTAAAACAAATACAGTAAACCCGTTAACACGAACTCAAAGGGACCGAAAATCACGAGTTCGTGTTAAAAAATTTGTAATCGGGTACTCAAATTTTAGCATTGCAATGCAGCACAGTATTAACCATATACAATACAGATGCCATCATAGAAACACTACTACAGTAATTCACTTTTAAAGAAGTACTCACGTATCATTTTCTGCAGAAAAATTCCTGTATATTGCGCTGTCGAGACGGAGCGAAAGTGCATAGTAACTTCACGGCCAACTGTGTGTATAGCTTCCGTAAACCTAATGGTCATTTCAGCTGTTGTAGCAAACCGTTCTAAAGTGTCCAAGGCAGTATCACTTCCTGGCGGGTGGGCGGTATACTATTGTCTTCATCACTTTCTTCTGATGATATTTCTTGCACCTCACACACAACTGATTGCACATGTACATCAGATTCCTCTGGAGAACACACGGCAACATCGTCATCTGCACTAATGAATTCCTCAAAACTAACTCCAGGGTTTGCAACGCTCTTGAAGAATATCCCATTCGTCATGAGAGGTGGTGTCGATGTCACCATCTAACTCTTCGATAGGATTAGTGTTGCTATGTCTCCAGGCTCTGCTAAAGCAGTTCTGCAAGTGTTTTGATGGCACAGATTCCCAGGAGACAGCGATAGCTTTATTGCATCGAGCACACTCCAACTTGGGGTTATCGTGTTGTTTTCAACAGCGTGAATTGCAGCTCTCACAAGTCGCTTGCGATAAGCTCTCTTCATAAGAGCAATAATGCCTTGATCTAAAGGCTGAAGACGACTTGTTGCATTTGGGGGAAAAATTGAACCTTTACGTTTGTTAAGTTCAGATCATGTATTTTATGGGTCGTACACCTGTCCATTGTCAGAAGAACATGCCTATTCTGAGCCACCATTCAACTGTTGAAATGAAGAAGCCACTTACGAAATGATGTGCTGTCGATCCAAGCTTTCTTATGGTGAGAGTAGATGCAAGGTAGAGTATCCATGTTCATGTTTTTAAAACAACGTGGTTTCTTGGACTTGCCTATCACCCATGGGCGGTGTTTATCACTGCCGTCTGCATTACATACAAGGACAACAGTTAGACGTTGTTTACTGCGCGCTCCACCATGGCACTTGTCACCTTTTATTCCCAGGGTATGACTTGGAAAAGATTGTAAAAAGTCCAGTTTCGTCCATATTGTACACGTCACACGAGGCATACTTTTCTCTCACTCCGTAAAATCCATGCAACCAGTTGTTTGCCACTTCTTCATCAACTTTATTTGCTTCACCACAAATCACTACTGATGAAATTGAGTGTCTCTTTTGGAACCTGTACAGCCAACCAGCGGAACAGCTGAAATCTTGAATATCCAAATTTTTGGCAATCTCATTTGCTTTTGACTGAATTATAGGTCCACTTAAAGGTACATTGGAAGTGCGCATATGGTTGAACCATTCTAGAAGTAGCGTTTGATATCTTCGATCTAGCACTACGAAGTCGCTTAGATTTGTTACCGGAACCTAATGCAACAGCATTAAGAATTTTTTTCCGGTCTTTAAGTACTGTGGATAAGGTAGACTTGGCAATTCCATACTGTTCAGCAATTGTCTTTTTCTTCAATGCACCGCGGTCTACTTCGTTTAGAATTCTTAGTTTTGTTTCCAGATCTATACCTGTCTGCTTCCTCTTAGACATGACTCTTCAACTGACTCTATCTAACTTTCCCTGTCCTATCTGAACATTTTCTCACCAGATTTTTATCAACTGGAATTTCACTTTCATTTTCACTTTCTCCTCCTCCTTCTCTCCTTCCACCCCCTTCCTGCCCAAAACCATACTTTACTTCTAATTGGGTGTTCTGGCTTAAAATTCTCGCACCTGTAATAAAATACAATACCCAGAGCTTCTACGATGTAAACGAATCCTGGAAACGACGAATTTACTTCCGACAGATCTGGTATCGCACCTTCCGGGCGATTAATCTTTTCCCGCTGTCCGAAAATGGTTTGTGTACATATTAATGTCTTCACCTATCTCGCCATCTATCTCAAACTCAAGGGCATTCCTTTTACACAAACTGGACATCCACAGGTAAATGAAACTGTTAGTGTTACCTTTCTGATCACTAACAATGAAAGGCTTTTAAGGTGACAACAAACATTGAGAAGCTTTGGAAGTTCGGGTTAAATGAGATAAAATTGGCGGAGGGACTAAAATACAGTTCGTGATTCGTGGTACACAGAAATTCGTGTTATTTACTGATAAGAAATAGACATTTATGACGGGACCACATTTTTGTTCTTGTTAACCGGGTGTTCGTGTTAAGCGAGTTCGTGTTAACGAGGGTTTACTCAGACTGTAACAAAAACATACCCACGTTTACATACATAATGCTCCGTGTTTTTTGGCTTATTGGCCAAAATTCATCTCGTGCTAAAAGGGTTAATTCTTTCATGTATGATCTTGAGTAGTATTTTTGTTATGTGGCTCATTAGGCTAATTGTCCTATAGTCTGTGCACTCCTGTGCTTTATGATGCGATATTTGCGAAATCTCAATCTAGTGAGAACGAAACGTCGAAAGCAGAAGAAAATACACGAATAATAAGTTGTGAGGCTTGAACTGCGGATAGTAACTGGTGTCGATCATTGACATTAGTAGTTAGTGGCCATTACTGTTAAAAGTTTTCATGTTTACACTTACCAAGATGATGAAAATATCAAAATAAATATCGCTTCTCAACAAAAGGTAACAATTTTTGAACTGACAGAAATTGAATGAGAGAGAGACAGGAAATGACCTTTACACGGTGTATGCATAAAAAGTGTTCTACGATTTATTAACAACTGGTTCAGTGCCGTGCTATGATACAGAGAGTCGCCGCATCAGGCGAGACCGTAAGGGAGAAAGGGGTTAATGGCATAAGCAGCAAAATCAAAATACAATTTGAACCATTCAATAATTAAAAATCTTTACGCAACGCTTTTCTATATTGGTCTACGTTATTCCAATATTTATGATTTATGCACGCCTCTTTTTAAGCGCTTTCGGTACCCTTTGATTTCGGTTTCTTGTGCAGATGCATCGTTGGTGAACGCTCGGGGAAAGACTTTTGATCTGACAGCGCGAAGCTATTATTTTTGTTTCTAATATAACTTGGTCGTCTGTATTGGTTACTAAACTGACGTCATTGCACTCCGGGCAGATTCATAGGTGCTCAGTCTCCCCAACAGATATCGAAGAGTATGCATACTGATGGTTCCCGTGGCTCGCTGATTAAACACACTCCTAACTCTGCACCTAAGGCATCCAGTTCTTCTTGTACAACGGGTAACTCTAAACTGCCTAAATCGCTGGATCGATTCAACATCTATTTCAGTGTCCTCATCCAACAGACAGTCGCGAAGAGACCGAAGAATATCCTACTTATCCATCTTCAACTCTCCAACAATCGATGCTGTTGATGCAAGCCTGTCCGCTCTCTCATTACCGTAAACACCCGCATGCCCAGGACAGTATATCCACGTAAGCCACTGGAGGTTAGAAACTTCTATAGTCGACATCCGCTCATAACGAAACCTGCCCTTCTGGATCTTGTGAAGCATCGACTGAGAGTCAGATACAAAAATGGTCCCATTAAATGAAGTCCCAGAGAGCCAATGGAGGGTAGCAGTAACAGCCTCCATCCTTATACTAAAGTTCGTTCCAAAACTCGTGAACATCTTTACCGACCGATATAAAATCATCCTATGACAAAAATTATTGATATTTACATTTTTATATAGGTAACAGTGACAATTTTCCTAAAGTATTTTTTGAAGTGTAAATTCATTACTATACAGAAGGTGACTGCCCAACTGTATGGTTACTTCTGCAGAAAAGTCAGACGAGGTTGTTTATATCACGAACTTACAAGACCCTAAGAAGAGAACAGAACATGCTCTTGGTATAGATATAATATCATGTTGCCGTTGGATAGAACAGGACTGTAATGATGTACGTAATGAACACAAGAAAGACCGGAAACGGAAAACTTGCGATTTCGATCAAGATGTTATTGTGAGAGAGATTCATAAAATGTTTACGGCAAATGATGTGGTTACACTACGTAAATTGAAATTACGTCTGCGAATTCAATGTGATATTGATATATCTAAAACTGCATTTTGAAGAGTTGTTAGGTGCTGCGGTTTCACTTTTCGGAAATCTAGTGGGCCCTACAGGTCGGAATATAGTTTGTGAGAAAACGCACCTGATAGCTGCACGATGCAAATATCTGTAGGAGCTACGGAGCGTAGGACGAAAGGTTACGATATTGTATATCTGGACGAATCGTGGGTAAATGCTCACCATACGTTTGATAATGAGTGGCAATTACTAGACGAAACTAAGAAAAGGGAAATTCCAAGCAGCAAGGGGCAACGTATTGTGATAGGTCATGCAGGCAGCAAAGCAAATGGTCTTGTCAGTGGCGCAGAACTACTTTCCAAGCACTATCTACAGATGGTAGGGACTACCACACCGAAATGAACGAAGTTATTTTCAGGGATTGGTTAGCGAACACACTTCTGCCTGATCTGGAAAGGCCATCGTGTATTGTAATGGACAATGCCTCATATCCTAATATAGTGGCTCATGAATACAAAATTCCCGCTTGATCTTCAAGCACAAAACAAGACATCATGGTGTGGCTTGCAAAAGAAAATATATCATTTTTGCAGCAACAATTTCAAAAGTGAGTTGTTGCAACTGATGAGACAGACTAAGAAGTCGACGATTTTTAAAGTTGATAAAGTCATTGCTGAGCATGGCCACACGTTTCTTCGATTACCACCTTACCATTCACATCTCAACCACATTGTTGAGCATGGCCACACGTCTCTTCGATTACCACCTTACCATTCACATCTCAATTACATTACTGAGCATGGCCACACGTCTCTTCGATTACCACCTTATCATTCCCACCTGAACCACATTGCTGAGCATGGCCACACGTCTCTTCGATTACAACCTTATCATTCACATCTCAACCATATTGCTGAGCATGGCCACACGTCTCTTCGATTACCACCTTACATTCACATCTCAACCCAATTGAACTTGTGTGGGCTGCAGTCAAAGGTCAAGTTACAGCAATAAGCATGTCTTTTTAACTTTATGATGTAAAAGTTCTAACACGTGAAGACCTCGTAAAAATAGATTTAGTGTACTGGAACAAATGTGAAGAGCACGTGCTCCGAGAGGAAGAGGCATACTGGCAACGAGATGGTTTGCATTTTCTCCAACCTGTAACGGTAGCCAATCTCTTCGACTCTTCAGGCTCCGAATATAATAGCTGACATCTCAGTGGTTTTCACCTTCACCAATTGCCTCACAATACCAGGGACTAGCAACAACTGCAAAAGGTACGTCAATTTGATGGCCAAAGATAATATCAACACAAACACTCATGAAGTAATGTTCACTATGTCACATGGCTTTTTATAATATGTAATAGGGATACGCATTTGCAAACATGCGCCACCATTTTGTGTATTACTGTAAATTCTAAACTTTGATTATCATTTTGTTGTGCTTATGTAAAATTATATAACAAAAAAAACGATTTTTGCATCAACCAAGCTACCAACCAATTACTTAAACATGAATTCATAAGGTCGTGAGGTATATCTTCTTCTTCTTCTTCGAACGCTCCACATCGACCTTTTGTCAACCACTCAGTGTGATTTCTATGTGATCTGAGCCTAAGAGCGATTGTACGTTGTGCCAGTTATGCGCCTGGAAAAAATTGCTATTATGCATCAGGTAGATTTCGTACAAATTAAACCTTAGTGTGTTCGCGAATTTTAGAACGAAGTTCTCATGTACGCTCCACTTCGCTCTGCAACAACCCTACCATGCGCATTAGCCAAGAAACCCCAGCCTGACTTCTCACCACGATGGACCGACTCTTCGGTATAAAACATTATCATCCCTTGCATGATCTTCTATAAGCTGCTTAACTGCGAGATCAGCCTTCATGTTGCCCAATCTCTACATTCTCTTCCAAGAGTAATGATAACGTTGAGGAAGTTGGTCGTGCTACCATCTGTTGGGATCTATTCTTCCCCTTTTGGTAAAGTCGCAGCCGTGGTCACCTGGCCAATTGTTCTCTCAGGCTGTGCCATCCACAACATGCCACGCTTGATTCTCATGCCTTTAACATCATTAGTGTTCTTGTGCATTGAGTGTCTCTTATCCGCAGTAAACCGCAAAATGCCTTGGTTTGGACCAGCGTTCCCCAAAGTGTGGGTACCGCCCCAGAGGGCGCTGAAGCGTTCTGGAGGATTGGGGGTGATAGTGGGTTCCGAAGAATTAGAGGGAGGGTGGGGGTTCATGCGATTAGGGGTCGGTGGCTCCTTAAAGAAGAAATTAATAATAAATATTTTAAAATAAATGATTAGTTATAGTGATTTTGTAATTGAATAATCATTTAAAATTCTGCATTTTAATTCATCTTATGCTCGTCTTAAACGATCCATTTTTTCATTAATTTTCTAGTTCATGCATATAATCATTTAAAAATTGACCATGTATGACAGAAATATATATCAATTTTCTATGTCAAAGAGAAACTAGAGCATATGTATATGTGGGGGGAGGGGCGACTTTGGAAAACTGTTATAATGTGGACCCAGGCACCAGGGCAGAGCTAGCACGCACGCTGGCGATGCCATAGTGGGCCCAATCGAGGGGCAGGCGAGCTTGGCATGGCATGCAAGAAAGGCACGGCAAGCACGACAGGCACAGAAAACGGCAAGCACGGCAGGCGCGACAGGTAAGAGGATGTGCGTCCCGCCCAAATGTGCAGAACAACTGGAAAGCCCAGCAGAGCGCCAGTGCGCGATTTAGCTCGCAGGGATCTACTGCTGCCTTGTAGTTGATTGGGGACAATCAAAGGCTAACGGAGCAAACCGTACACAAAACTGGACGGTAGGCAAACCAAGCAGTCCATCAACAAGACTGGTATAGCTGGACAGAGGACGCTCATCAGCCCGGGAGGGCAGGTCGTCTACGGGTCGCTGCCCTGAAAGACAATAGCAATCTGCTGCCTTGTGGGTTTTGGCTGGGGACAGCAAAAGACTAGCGGAAAGCGAACCGTACACAAACGCTGGATGAAATCAAACACACCACCGAAAGATAAGCACTTGAGCTCCAATTGGTACTGAAGGCTTGTGCACGTACATCACGTTCTGATATTTGGCTGTTTATATATCACAATAGAATGATAAAAACGGCTGAAGAACGACCGAGAGAGAGAGAGAGAGAGAGAGAATGCAGTACAGAATTGCATGCCGAAACTAAAGTTAAAGCCAGAAGGAAAAAATCGTCAATTTGAGTATGAAGAAGATATCGATGAACCCTTAACAGAGTCTCAGAGAAGAATAAATTTAAAATAAACATTTTCAATTATATCATTGACATTACCCTTTTTACTGATCCAGAAGCACTTGAACTTTCAGCTCTTCGGCTCGGTGCCATGGACATCGTAACCCTTCGGTTCGGTGCCACGAACACCATACATCTGAAAAGCCTGTGGTTTTTCTGCCAGCCCGCGGAATTGAACCCGCACTCACAGAGGTCTTGTTGCTCCATCGTCCAACGCGCTACGAACACACTGGGCATACGGTCGGGCATTTCCCTGAATGAGCGATTCGCGTTTGTGGAAACTCATAGCAAAAATTGTATATGACATTTTAAAACTCAAGGATATAGATGACAAAACGCTAGAAAATTATTGTACTAGTCACCAGTCGATCGAAAATGAATCAGATATAAATGTAAATGATCTTCAAGAAGAATTACTTGATGTATCCCGAATGCTACCATATTCTACGAAACCTTTGGATGTTTTAAATTATTTGTGCCAAAATAACTTCATTACTTTGTAACCAAATACTGTTGTAGCTCTGAGAATTTTATAAACACTCGTCCATGTCCCATTTACAGGTTAGTTCTGATTAAGTGTTCTTCTTCTGCTCTCGTAATGGCATGTTCTAGACTACTGGGCTTGTTCCTCCGTAGACACCGTTTGATTTTGTCTGCCTTCAGCGCATCTATGAAAATATTAATTCTGCCAACGCCTAGTTCTTCTCTCTCTTGTCCTGAATATGCTTCTTCTGTCAAATTAATTACAGTTCCCCAAACATCTGAACCGTCTTCTTGTTATAGTTTTCTGAACACGGTAAATGCAAAATGTGTGACCAATATTTCGGATAAGCGTTTTGTGAGGTCTTCACTAAGCTCTGTCCACGACTCCCGTTGATACTGCTTCAATGTCTTTATTATATAATCTTCTTCTTCTTTGCAATCACCGCTTAGGTTGATGTACCAGATTTCTCCATAAATCTCATTCATGTGGAAATCTAATTCATGCAGCCTTTAGCAGTGGTGTGTTTTACGTCACATCTTCAGCGCCGTTTGGAGCTCTTGTGTTTATACTTCGGCGCTGTGTCCGGTTTTAGCCAGCGTTTACTGGCTTTGCTCTCCGTTAGTCTTTGGTTGTTCCCAGCCTACCTGCAAGTTGCTATTTTCCAACAATCATGAAGAATATCTACATATGTTGTTAAAATGTAGTTGATAATGACAATGAACATTAATACATCAGGGAATCATCTTCTTCTTCTCGTTCGGTGATGTTCAATGTCTACACAATGAATCCTGTTCTCTGGATGTATGTTGTTGTATTTGTTAGTTCATCAAAGCTTCCAAACAATTTTGTGTTGATGTCTGTCTCTGTTGACCAGTGCTATTTCCGCAGTTGATTCATCAGGTGACAATCTTGCAGGATGTGTTCAGCTGTCTGTGCAGTCTGTCCACATGCACATGTGGGTGATGGAACTAGTTTTAGTCTGTGTAGGTGTCTGTTCAGTCTGTTGTGTCCAGTTCTGAGTGGAAACAATATCACCTGTCTTGCTCTATCTAGATAGTGGTAATTGTTTCTTTGCTGGTCTTCTTTTCTAATGGCCTTGATGAGCGTTTTCTTTTCATGGAAAGTGATTATTTGATTCCTTTGTTCATGTGTTGCTCCTTCCTTAGCTAGTTTGTCTGCTCTTTCGTTTCCTGGTATGCCACAGAGTGCTGGTATCCACTGCAGCACCACCCTTCTTATGGTATTCAGCTCACTTAGTGTTTCTTTTAGTTCTGGCAGCTTTTCACTATCTAGAGCTTGCAATACTGACAGTGCATCAGTGAGGAATACAATCTACTGACATTGACTTGTTTCACTATCTAGGGCTTGCAATACTGACAGTGCATCAGTGAGGAATACAATCTGCTGACACTATCTAGGGCTTGCAATACTGACAGTGCATCAGTGAGGAATACAATCTGCTGACGCTATCTAGGGCTTGCAATACTGACAGTGCATCAGTGAGGAATACAATCTGTTGACACTATCTAGGGCTTGCAATACTGACAGTGCATCAGTGAGGAATACAATCTGATGACACTATCTAGAGCTTGCAATACTGAGAGTGCATCAGTGAGGAATACAATCTACTGACATTGACTTGTTTCACTATCTAGGGCTTGCAATACTGACAGTGCATCAGTGAGGAATACAATCTGCTGACACTATCTAGGGCTTGCAATACTGACAGTGCATCAGTGAGGAATACAATCTGTTGACACTATCTAGGGCTTGCAATACTGACAGTGCATCAGTGAGGAATACAATCTGCTGACACTATCTAGGGCTTGCAATACTGACAGTGCATCAGTGAGGAATACAATCTGCTGACACTATCTAGGGCTTGCAATACTGACAGTGCATCAGTGAGGAATACAATCTGCTGACACTATCTAGGGCTTGCAATACTGACAGTGCATCAGTGAGGAATACAATCTGCTGACATTGATTTGTTGTCTTCTGTAGCATTTTAGCTGTAATGTTTAGGGCCTGTGCCTCAGCCGAGTAGTTTGAGCAGAATTTTCCAGTGGGCGTACAGGTGGATTCATTTGTTTTGTCTGGGTATCTTATATGAATTCCTGCCCCTCCATTTCTCACTACTCTAGTTGCGGATCCATCTTTATATATTTGGATCCATGCTTGGCCATGTTTTAGGAGGATTCTTTTACTATTGATGTTCTCCATAGTGACTCTCACTTTTTGATTGTATAAGAATGACTGGATCCATTTCATCATGTTGCCATTTATTCCATTTCTTTGTAGTTTCACGATTAACCCATCTTTCCCTACGCTATCAAAGGCTTTTTGGAGGTCTATCCAGAGGGTGAAGACTCTTTTTTTGTTGGGATGCATCTTCAGCAATTGTCATCTATAGCATCAAAAGTTGGACTGCAGATAAGCTATAAAAAAATATAATGAAGACACCTATGGCAAGTAATGCAGATATCACACTGGAATCTAAAATGATAAAAATAACAGAGCAGTTCACCTATTTGGGTAGCAATTTTGATTGCACAGGAAATGTTAAAAAGAAATTATGATACGAATTGGCAAAGCAATATCAGCTTTTAAAAGTCTAAATAAAATATGGAACTGCAAGTTATATAGTATTAAAACTAAATTACGAATTTTCAATTCAAATGTATCAATCCTAACATATGCTAGCGAGAGTTGGAAAATGACCAAAGATATAGAAAGCAAGTTGAATGCATTTGAAAATAGATGTCTGTGAAAAATAATGAATATAAAATGGAACGAATTCAGAAGTGATGAAATCAGAGACATGTCTGGTCAACCACTAGTGACAACTGTTATAAGAAAGAGAAGATGGAGATACGTTGGACACACCTTGAGGAGAAATGATCAACGAATATCAAAGCAGGCATTGAAGTGGGATGCAAAGGGTTCAAGAAAGAGAGGTCGACCTAAGGAGACCCTGAAGCGAACTTTGCTGAGAGAGGCAGGAAATATCGGTCTCAGTTCCATGAAGGAGATTGAGTGAGTTGCCCAGGATAGAGCGGTATGGAGAAATTACTTGCAGGCCCTATGTAACGTATAACGGTACGAGAGGAATTATTATTATTTATCTTCAACAATCTGTGATATAAATGTTATTTGACCTTCTGTGCTGTTCTGTTCTCTAAATCCTGCTTGTTCTGGCACTAGTAGTTTCTCAGATTCCAGGTACCATTTAAGTCTTCTGTTGACCATCCTTTCCATTATTTTGCAGACACAGCTGGTTAAGCTTATGGGCCTGTAGTCTTTTTGTCTTCCCTTTCTTTATGATGGGGCACATGAGTGCCTCTCTCCATATCTGTAGTATGTTGCCTGTCCTCCAGCTATAGTTGTATATTTCTAATAGTTTCATTGTTGCTGTATTTCCTAGGTGCTTGAGCATTTTGTTCGTTATACCGTCTGGGCCTGGTGATTTCTTTTCTTTAAGTCTGCCCAAGTCTGTTGTTAACTCTTCCACAGTGAATGATTTTTGGAGGGCGTTGGGAATATTTTCATTACTTCTATTTTCATATCTCTCTTTCTGGACTTCTTGTTGTCTACATAAATTGATAGTAATGTCGCTTTCATTTCTGTATGATTCAGCAAATTTGTTTGCTGCTTGTTTGCCGATATATGTTTTGCCGGAGTCTTCTAATGTGATTGTTTGTCGTTGTGGGTTGTTATCATCATTTAGTTGTTTTGTTAGCTTCCACAATTTTCTCCTTCCTTTTCAAAGTTTAATTTTTTGGGTTTTTTTCTCCCCAGCTTCTCCTTTGGGCCTCCAATTTTTCTTTAATGAATTTTACTTTTGTCTGCTGTAGAGTAATGTGGTTTTGTCTGCTGTAGAATAATGTGGTTTTATTGTGATGGTTTGTCTTCTGCAATGTTCCATGCTGCAGTCAATTCGTCTGATAGTTTTTGGAGAGTGTTGGACCAGTATGCTACATAGTTCTTCCTCGCTGCTCTTGGAATTGTTTCTTTGGCTGCCTTGAGTATTTCACTATTAAACTCCTTGATAGCTCTGTTAATATCTCTATCCAGTACCCTAATGTCTCTTATGAGCATATTTGTTCTATGTTGATAAATGCACCAGTCTGCTTTTTTATAATTCCATCTTGGTTGCGTAGGACTTGTGTTAACTGTTTTGTTTATTTTTATAAATATGGGACGATGATCGCTTCCACCAAGTTGTTCTCCCACTTCCCTTTCCAACAGCTCTGTCAAATCTTGTGTGCAGTATGCCAGGTCTGGAGTAGAAGTACTATGCCATCTTCTAGAGTAGAAAGTTGGGGAATCATCTGGTTTGTTCATCAGAACTAGGTTCTTTTCATCTTGCCAATTTTCTTCTATCTCTTCATTCCTTTTGTCTAATGGTTGTATCCCCAACTTTGTGAGTGGCTGTTAAAGTCTCTCATTGCTATGAAGTTGTTGCTTGGGATATCGATGCTAGCCATATTCAGTGGTATATCACTAGAGCAGTAGAAGTTTAATAGATCCAGTTCTAGAGTGTATTTCTTGGGATATCGATGCTAGCCATATTCAGTGGTATATCACTAGGGCAGTAGAAGTTTAATAGGTCCAGTTCTAGAGTGTTATGTTTTAGGTAAATTTGTTGATATTCTGCACCATCTTTATGTGTCAAAGTTTCGGTTATACTGAGTCCATTTATTATCAGGGTTAGTACACCCCCTTTCTTCCGGTCTTTTCTATCTACTCTGCAGCATTGGTAGCCCGGTATTTTGAACTGTTTATTTTCTTGTAGGTGTGTTTCTTGTATACAACATATATTTCTTTCTTTTTTATAAAGAATATTTTCTAGTTCTGTTTTTTTTATTGTTGACTCCCTCTGCATTCCAATGCATAACACTCAGAGGGTGTTGTCTTCTTTGGTTGGCCAGTTACTTTTCCCTTCTGGCTCCACTAGGCAAGAAAAGGGGACCTCCAGTATCTAAGGGTGGATTCTGTCGAGACGCAGAATCCGGCACTGCTCCTGCTTGGGGGAACTTCACAGGGCAAGCATAATCACGATATTCTATTGTACATTGTGTAGACATTAAACTCTATGCGGGTTGCGTGGTACCTTGGTTGCTGGTGTGCCTCCTAGCCCTGTACCTCCGACTTCAGCACCTGTTCTTTAGGCAGAGTATGCTCATGCCTTCTTTTACCTCTCTGCTATCCCATCGTAATTTCTGCTTGGGCTGAGAGGACTGCCATTTAACCCATAGCTGGGGGACATGTTGCAACATTTTTAATCCCAGAGACGTTGTAAGGCATAGTTCTCTTACTTAATCGGAGCCCCCAGTATTTCCGGGCAGATATGTGGTATCACGGTGTCGCTGGTTCAAACTTCAGAAGAGCACAGTTCACCGCCGCACAATCCCCGCTAGTCATTGGTGCACCATGTTTGCAGGCCTTCATCACTAGCTTCTGTATCTGGGCTATTCACCATGACTGTGTCACGTCATGAGCATAGATGTTTTGTGCATCTACACCATTTCAGCTATTCCCTTCCAACACACAAAGTCTGTCTCCACCATGGGTCTCCGTAAGCAGTGTGATCTAATCTGACTCAGTGCAATGCCAGTGTTTTATCACCTCTTGTCGCAACTGGGAGGGTAATGGGGGGTGTGGACAGGGAGAAGGGATGTGGGAGGATTAAGCAGGATTTCTCCCACCAACTCATGTTGTTTAGCCAGTCACCTGAGACTGTTGCCCGGGGTGTGGCACGAAGAGCCAAACATGAGCTAGGTGAGAAGATGGGGACCAAGTAGGATCATGACTATCCATGGATACGACCAGGATACAGTCGTCATTTTCCGTGAGGCACTACCCCTACTGTCTCACCCTACACCCCAGGCAATCATGATCATACACTTTACTAGAAACCAAAGATAGTAAAAGTATAACAGAGTAGGAGATGGTATGTATCTATCTGTATTCATACTATCAGTCACCCTGTTATCTAATTATGCTCAGTTGTACGAGGGAAGTCAATAAGTAAGCCACAAAGTTATGTGAGATGGTAGGTAAATGTAGTTGGTGTTTTCTAAAAGTGTCATTAGGTGACAGCAACATCCAACTTTATATTCCCGTTCGCCAGGTGGCGCTATGTGTCTCATGCGCATGCGCAGCGCATAAACAAAATGGCGACTGTACTTACGGAGAGTACAACCAAAGAGCAACGTGCTGTTGTGCGTTTTTTGTGGGCAAAGGACTGCCTGCAAAGGACATTCATAAGGAAATGCTTCCTGTTTATGCTGACAAATGTTTGTCCGTAAACGGTGCATAGTTGGGAAGAAAAATTTTCTCAAGGACGCTCTAAAATTGTTGATGAAATCCGATCTGGTCGTCTTGTTGAGATTGTAACAGAAGCATCAGTGCAGCGGGTGGAGGAGATGATTAGAGATGACAGACGAGTAACGATAGACTCTGTAGCATCTGCAATAGGGTGCTCACATGGTTCAGCATACAGCATATTGCATGATCGATTGAAATTTAAGAAAGTTTGCTCAAGGTGGGTACCCAGACAATTGAAAGAGGAACACAAAATGAACCGATTTGACCTGTCCTTGCATCATCTCTGTCGATACGAAGATGAAGGAGAAGACATGCTGAACAGGATTGTTACTGGGGATGAATCATGGGTGCATCACTACCAGCCCGAATCAAAGCGTGCTTAATGCAGTGGAAACATCCTTCTTCGCCTTGTGCCCAAAAATTCAAGGTTATGCCATCAGCAGGGAAGGTTATGTTGACGGTGTTCTGGGATTGTCAGGGAGTGCTTTTAACCAATTTCATGAAGAAAGGTGACAATGTGAATTCGAATCGTACTGTGAAGTTCTATCGATGCTTCATGATGCAATTCGAAAAAACGTCCAGGGTTGCTGACTAGAGGAGTGTTGCTTCTTCATGACAATGCCAGACCACATACGGCTCGATTAACTCAGGAGAAAATGAACCAACTAAGGTGGGAAGTTCTGGAACATCCACTTTACAGTCCCGACTTAGCCCATAGCGATTTCCACCTCTTTGGTCCACTGAAAACCCACCTTGGTGGGAGACATTCTGAATGACGTCGAAGTTGAATGTGAAAACGTGGTTTAGAAAACAGAGCCCGCAGTTCTATACATCCGGTTTGGGAGGATTGATAAAACGATGGGATAAGTGCATCAATGTTGGTGGAAATTATGTTGAGAAATAAAGGAACAATGTATGTATAAAAATAAACTGGTTTCAAGTTGTTATCATGTTTAGTTATTTTTCTACAGCCAGTTGTGGCTTACTTATTGACTTTCCCTCGTACATTCTGTCATACAGTACTCTACACAACAATTCTAAACTCAATAAATATCTGCAAGAAAATCAGTTGTTGATTTATTTTATATTATCTATAGCAAACCACAAGAAAAACTATTAAAATATGTGTTCATGAAAGAGAATTTTACATCAACGTAATATGACAAAACTCTTTATTTAACTGCAACAAAGTGCAAACATGTCACTATGAACACAAAAAGAGCAATGTTAAACACAATCTTTATCCCCACATTATGCTACCAGTGTCAAACCTGGACATCAAATGATAGAAGAAAACTAGTCACAACAGAGATGAAGTGTCTATGCAGAATGCTGGGGTAACAAGAAGAGACCGGTTGAGAAATGAAGACATCAGGAAAAAGTAGGTACAACATCAGCACTAAACTTCATCCAGAAACAACAAATTAAATGGTTTGGACATATAAGCAGATTACCAACAGACAGTGCACCTCAAAGAGCAATGTTACTACGATACAATGGATAAAAAGCAAAAGAAGGACCATGCAAAAGAAGGACCTCAGAGATAACAGAGGCGGGGAAAGATACTATTTATGAAGCACAAATAAAAGCCTGCTTTAGAAATTTCTTCTACTGATGCTGTGAAACAAAACAAGACAAATCGAATATCAAGAAATCAAATAATCACTTTCCAGGAAAAGAAAACATCAAGGCCAATAGAAAAGAAGACCAGCAAAGACACGATTAACACTATCTAGATAGAGTGAGGCACATGATATTATTTCGACTCAGAACTGGACACAACAGACACCTACACAGATTAAAACTAGTTCCATCACCCACATGTGGACAGACAGCCGAACACATCCTGTGAAAAGAACACTGGTCAATAGAGACAGATATCCACACAAAGCTGTTTGGAAGCCTTGATGAACTAACAAATACAACAATATACATCCAGAGAACTGGACTCATCGTGTAGACATTGAACATCAGTGAACAAGAGGAGGAAGAAGATCCACCTAAGTGCAATGAGGAATGTCATATCAATGAATCAAACTAAATATTTATTCTGTGTATATTAAAATGACCAGTCTGAGTAAATCCTACACCACAAACATCCCGTTTGTACTGTTATGCACCTGTATGTTGTGCCTCTGAAGGTGATCATTGTGAGTAAATCATACACTGCAAACTTCACATTTCTCCTCTATGTGTTCTTTTGTGCTTCTGCAGGTGACAATTTTGAGAAAATGCTACACCACAAACATCACGTTTTTAAGGTTTTTTTCCTGTATGTGTTCTTTTGTGCCTCTGCAGCCTATCATTACGAGTAAATCCTACACCACAAATGTCACATTTGTAAAGTTTCTCTCCTGTATGTGTTCTTTTGTGTATCTGCAGGCTACCATTTTGAGGAAATCCTACACCACAAACATCACATTTGTAAGATCTCTCTCCTGTATGTTTTCTTTTGTGCCTCTGCAGGCTACCATTTTGAGGAAATCCTACACCACAAACATCACATTTGTAAGGTTTCTCTCCTGTATGTGTTCTTTTGTGCATCTGCAGCCTATCATTACGAGTAAATCCTACACCACAAATGTCACATTTGTAAGGTTTCTCTCCTGTATGTGTTCTTCTGTGCATCTGCAGGCTACCATTTTGAGGAAATCCTACACCACAAATGTTACATTTGTAAGATCTCTCTCCTGTATGTGTTCTTTTGTGCATCTGCAGGCTACCATTTTGTGGAAATCCTACACCACAAACATCACATTTGTAAGGTTTCTCTCCTGTATGTGTTCTTTTGTGCATCTGCAAGTAAACATTTTGAGTAAATCCTACACCACAAACATCACATTTGTAGGGTTTCTCTCCTGTATGTGTTCTTTTGTGCCTCTGCAGGCTAACATTTTGAGAAAATCCTACACCACAAACATCACATTTGTAGGGTTTCTCTCCTGTATGTGTTCTTTTGTGCCTTTGCAGGTGACAATTACTAGTAAATCCTACACCACAAACATCACATTTGTAAGGTTTCTCTCCTGTATGTGTTCTTTTGTGCGTCTGCAGGTGGCCATTTCGAGAAAATCCTACACCACAAACATCGCATTGGTACGGTTTCTCTCCTGTATGTGTTCTTTTGTGCGTCTGCAGGTGACCATATTGAGTAAACCCTACACCACAAACATCACATTTGTAAGGTCTCTCTCCTGTATGTGTTCTTTTGTGCATACGCAGAAGACCATTTGAGTAAATCCTAAACCACAAACATCACATTTGTAAGGTTTCTCTCCGGTATGTGCCCTTTTGTGCATCTGCAGGTCACTATTTCGAGTAAATCCTACATCACAAACATCACATTTATACGGTTTATCTACTGTATGTTGATATATATGTCTCTTCAGTGTCAAAAACTGAACAAAGTTCTTATTACAAACATTACATTTGTAATTGTAAGATATCTCTCTTGTCAGTGTACTTCTGTGTGTTCCCTGGTTATTAGAACAAGTAAAACTTGAGTTAGAAAGATGACACATGCCTGATTTCATCTCTCCTCCATATTTCTGTCTGTCTGTGTTCAAACTAACAAGTTTAGTCAAATCTACTTCACAAACATCAGATTTGTACAGATTCTCACAACTTACTACAGTATGTCTAATATCTTTCTGAGAAACATAGAATTCATTTTCTGGTAGATTGCTACAATCTTCATTACCGATAGTGAGATTGTCATCATACGGAGAAATCTTAATCGCTACAATTTCAACCATAACCTGACATTCCTTGACATTCACTGGCTTTCTTAAGTCAATCAGTCTCTGGTCTCTAGATGTTGTAAAACATAGATCTACATTCTTGTTTTCTATTTTCATTATGATGTTTTCATTGTGTTCATGAACCATCTCAAAATCTTCTATCTCATCTGATTCCTTCTTTACAATGTCTCTAACGTGTTCTGTTAGTCTCTCCACACTTTCTATCTCATCTGATTCCTTCTTCACAATGTCTCTAACATGTTCTGCTAGTCTATCCACACTTTCTATCCCATCTGATTCCTTCTTCACAATGTCTCTAACATGTTCTGGAAGATTCTCTGAGAAAACAACAGATCTTACAAGTTGTGAATGTTGAACACTATATTCACTTTCTACTTTTATTTTCTCAACATCATCCTGAGAGTTGGTGAAATGATCCAATGTGTCATCACTGATCTCTGAAATATACAAATATACAAGCAATGAAATGTATATAATAATAATATATATATATATACAACATAAAACATACTGATGTCTTTTATTATTTATTAAATCCATTATTTCACTAAGCATCTACATTTCCAGAACTTGCTCAGAGTTTCATTGTATATTTGTTCTGTGTCTTTCACAGTTCCATTTGCAGTTCCAATTACCTTTACTGCTTCAACTGTCTTTACAATACACTAACAACTACCACCATCATTCGTTATCTTCTGTAGACATTCTGTATTTCTGACTGTATTCTGTTGCTACAGACTTCCTATCAAAACAGCAATTTTCTCCAAATGATACACCTACCAACAACATACCAGAGATCTATATTTTACATACTATAATCCCATCTCATCTTGATATTGAGCAAACAGAACCTTATATTTCTTGTCATTAATCCTCTGCTAAGTAAGGTTCACACTCTGAGTGTCAGGAACCCATGTATTCTTTACTACATCAGTCATACTTCTGTGCAGCCGATAGAACAGATTTAATGATTTGTAATTGCTCACCCTTCCACTGAGCTCCATTCACTTCTCACTTTTAACCCTTTAGCTGCTAAGGATGTAAATATACGTTTTCCCATTCACTTCTAAAGACGCATTAACACGTCTGTTATTATCTCTCCTCTTTGGGCTAAAGACGTGTTAACACGTTATACATTGTTACTGTCACTGCTACAGGCGTACATTCACGTTTGTGACCTAGAAACAAAGAGTAGCTATTTTTAGCTCAGCCTTCAGAGAAAATATGTAGCAGCGAAAGGGTTAACTGTCTTTGACAGTGCTTAGGAAACAGTCTGGTTTTATTATCCCTGTCTTGTTTTAACTGCAGGATGTAAGCAGGCTGGGTGATTTGGCTTTCTTTTTTTCTTTCATTATATTGCCACATTCTCACAATATACTGCTTGGCTAACCACACCATTTCTAACTCATTTTTCCAACCAGAGTGATTTGTTTCCAGCATTTTCTCCTGTGGCTATGATTACAACATACATCATGTCTTATTCTACTCACAATGTCTTGCTTGACCTGTGCTCTTATACTTAAAAGACTGTGTTCTTGATTTATGCTCTTGATTTGTCCTTATTCACCAGTATGGGTCAGTGGTCACTGCCATGGTTACTTAAGACTCCCCATCTGCACACTATAGTTGAGTGGAGGGGATACAAGTGTCAAGTCGATGAAAGTGTTCTCGTCTCCTAGTCACACAGTTACTATTAATGCAAACAAGATCCAAAGTTTCAAGCAAATGTTCATGCTCTTCATCTTGTACGTTGAGTAAAATATTTCCCCATGATCTGTCTTTAGCATTAATATCCTCACAGAAAATAACAACGCTTTCGTTGGTAAATTATCATTTTCACATAAACGGTACAATCTTGCATTACAGATGCAAACATTGACCAGAATGCACTATTTCGCAGACTGCACTAATATGTCACATAACATATCCCAGAACATATCACAAAATTGCAACAGAATAGATCAAACATGTGTCACATAATATATATATATATATGATTAAGATGAATGAAATTGTATATATATCTGTCCCAACTGTTTGAAGATATCTGGACATCCTACGGACTTGAAATTTGGGAAAAGGATAGCTTTCATACATAGGAAGATGTAAAAATTAAAAAACAAGGATTATTTGTTAATTTCTATAACCATATTATAACTTAACGCAAATGGTCATGTACATAAATCGCTGAATACGTGTATCCATGTTTTAACATTTCCGGTCACGTGATACACACATTATGACAACCGGTAAAATCAAAGGAGAGCGAGACAGGACAGAGAGAAAATATTAGATAGCCTGACTTCATGGCATGAAAGAGCGTCAACATCTGAGATGATAACAAATATCAGGGGACAGAGATTTGTGGAGATTCATGATCACCTACGCCAGCCAGCACCTGATGATGATCCGGTCCATAACTTCCTCAAATATTTTAGATCTAGTCCCTGGCATATAAAATGTTGCCCACATTAAACAGAATCTACTTACCATATTTTATAGGTCTGCCCTCTCCACAGTGACATGGCTGATAGACTTCATCCCTTCCTGTTATTTTCTGATCCTGGCTGTCACATTTACTAATCTCAGTATTCATATCTGTACTGCTGATCTCTTCAGAGGTCTGAAATAATGGTAAGCACACAAGACAGCTTAATAAACAATATTTCACACCCACACAATCCACTAAAATAATGTTAAGCATACAAGCAAGTTGATTATTTCTGGCCATTTAGTCAAAAACACGGAGCATTATTTAAGTAAATTTGGGCGTATTATTGTTATTTTTTAAGACGCATTTCTTTTTTTTTTTTGACACCATGTAATATATATATATATTTATAGGAAGGGTATATATTGAAGTACATTACTTCCCAAAAAATAATTGACATATATGCAAATTTAGCTCATTTGCATATCTAAAAATAGCAAAGACAATACAGGAATTGACAACTTCAAGGTAAAATACATACAACCAAATACAGTTATATATGTTATTTCATATTTTTTATTGTGCCTTGACCTTTTTACAATGTTGTTTTTCACAACAATAGTGGTGTACACCTCTTTCACATGCAGAACACATTGTTTTGCTTTGCTTCCTTCCCCCAGGCTGCGAGCAATCTCTATATACTGAACAGTCTTTTCTCTTTTTATTTGGAGTATCTATGAATCCTATGTTGCCAGCAATTATCAACAGAAAGAGGAGGATATGTTATGTTGAAATAGTCCTTGGCACGTACATTCACAATATTTGTAGTGAATTTTAAACAAGTTCTTCTTTGCGTTGTTCTTTACGACCAATTTTAATCACTCTTTGTGATATGTTTGATCTTTGCCAAGAACGTGTATACGTTGCACATTGGTTTGGTAGGCCCCTAAAAGCATATATTTCTACAGGTTTAGGACATGTACATCCGATTTCAGCCAAAACTCCTTAGTCACCTCTTACGACACGCGTGGCAGGTAACAATCGTTCTATTCTTTACATCCCAAATTTGGGCCCGTAACCACTGGCGATTTATTGTACTGTAAGACAACATGAAGCATTGACCTCTCTACAGGCTGCGGGCCATTTTGTCTTCTCATAGTAACATTGACCTGTTCAGCTTTTTCTTTAGTGGACACTAGGAGTAGAGGCTTTGTTTGATATTTTCTCTCTCTAAATGCAACAGCCAGTATTCTTTCTCTCTATAATAAATAGTTTCATTCGGTTGAAGCTTGCCTTTTATGGAATTAGAGAGGTTTCTGTGATTATACTGAACTGTACCTCTGAGGTACATTCCTTCCAAAAGAAGATCAGTAACAAGTTCAATGCTTGAAAAAAGTTGTCCACAAAAACATGGTACTCAGATAACTGTCTCAGATAATTTCCAATAGTTAGAAGCTTTCTGACTAATCTATGGGATAGTCCAAGGTGATGTTCTTCTTAATCACTTTTGTCTATTGTATACAGAAAATCCTAGAACATATGCAGTAGTCGACTAGCAGAGCAGCCACAATTTTATCCAACACTTGTGGTAGTGTTTATTGGGCATATACTGCAAAATCTGAGTTTTGTTTTTGATTCCAATTAGACTCATCCACCGATAATTCTTAATTTGGAGTATAATCGTGTTTGAAAAGTCTGTTCCACAAGAGGTGCACATTTACCACATGGATCATAACCATCTTAGCTTGGTAGCGCTAAAGTTTCATTATTTACAATATGACAAAATTGTAAAAGCAAATCTCTCACTAAGCATACTTTTTCTAAACCAAGGGCTTTCTTGTGATTCGCAGTAGTCCAGTAAGAGAAAAATGTTGGCTTTTGGTTGAGTCTTGTATTCTATATTATTGCGATAAACGTCTTCATTTCAGGAATAGTGGTTGGTTTTCAATTTTTGAACTATATTATATATCCTTTTGAGGATATTGCCCCTTTTCTCAATCAAACTCAAATCAACTGTGGGGCCTACAAGTCATACCTAGTCCTACTTAACTATGCCTATACTCAGTGGCGGTTCGTGCTCATCAACTGTGGGGCCTACCAGTCATACCTAGTCCTACTTAACTATGCCTATACTCAGTGGCGGTTCGTGCTCATCAACTGTGGGGCCTACCAGTCATACTTAGTCCTACTTAACTATGCCTATACTCAGTGGCGGTTCGTGCTCATCAACTGTGGGGCCTACCAGTCATACCTAGTCCTACTTAACTATGCCTATACTCAGTGGCGGTTCGTGCTCATCAACTGTGGGGCCTACCAGTCATACCTAGTCCTACTTAACTATGCCTATACTCAGTGGCGGTTCGTGCTCATCAACTGTGGGCCTACCAGTCATACCTAGTCCTACTTAACTATGCCTATACTCAGTGGCGGTTCGTGCTCATCAACTGTGGGGCCTACCAGTCATACCTAGTCCTACTTAACTATGCCTATACTCAGTGGCAGTTCGTGCTCATCAACTGTGAGGCCTACCAGTCATACTTAGTCCTACTTAACTATGCCTATACTCAGTGGCGGTTCGTGCTCATCAACTGTGGGGCCTACCAGTCATACCTAGTCCTACTTAACTATGCCTATACTCAGTGGCGGTTCGTGCTCATCAACTGTGGGGCCTACCAGTCATACCTAGTCCTACTTAACTATGCCTATACTCAGTGGCGGTTCGTGCTCATCAACTGTGGGGCCTACCAGTCATACTTAGTCCTACTTAACTATGCCTATACTCAGTGGCGGTTCGTGCTCATCAACTGTGGGGCCTACCAGTCATACCTAGTCCTACTTAACTATGCCTATACTCAGTGGCGGTTCGTGCTCATCAACTGTGGGGCCTACCAGTCATACCTAGTCCTACTTAACTATGCCTATACTCAGTGGCGGTTCGTGCTCATCAACTGTGGGGCCTACCAGTCATACCTAGTCCTACTTAACTATGCCTATACTCAGTGGCGGTTCGTGCTCATCAACTGTGGGGCCTACCAGTCATACCTAGTCCTACTTAACTATGCCTATACTCAGTGGCGGTTCGTGCTCATCAACTGTGGGGCCTACCAGTCATACCTAGTCCTACTTAACTATGCCTATACTCAGTGGCAGTTCGTGCTCATCAACTGTGGGGCCTACCAGTCATACCTAGTCCTACTTAACTATGCCTATACTCAGTGGCGGTTCGTGCTCATCAACTGTGGGCCTACCAGTCATACCTAGTCCTACTTAACTATGCCTATACTCAGTGGCGGTTCGTGCTCATCAACTGTGGGGCCTACCAGTCATACCTAGTCCTACTTAACTATGCCTATACTCAGTGGCGGTTCGTGCTCATCAACTGTGGGGCCTACCAGTCATACCTAGTCCTACTTAACTATGCCTATACTCAGTGGCAGTTCGTGCTCATCAACTGTGGGGCCTACCAGTCATACCTAGTCCTACTTAACTATGCCTATACTCAGTGGCGGTTCGTGCTCATCAACTGTGGGGCCTACCAGTCATACCTAGTCCTACTTAACTATGCCTATACTCAGTGGCGGTTCGTGCTCATCAACTGTGGGGCCTACCAGTCATACCTAGTCCTACTTAACTATGCCTATACTCAGTGGCGGTTCGTGCTCATCAACTGTGGGGCCTACCAGTCATACCTAGTCCTACTTAACTATGCCTATACTCAGTGGCGGTTCGTACTCATCAACTGTGGGGCCTACCAGTCATACCTAGTCCTACTTAACTATGCCTATACTCAGTGGCGGTTCGTACTCATCAACTGTGGGGCCTACCAGTCATACCTAGTCCTACTTAACTATGCCTATACTCAGTGGCGGTTCGTGCTCATCAACTGTGGGGCCTACCAGTCATACCTAGTCCTACTTAACTATGCCTATACTCAGTGGCGGTTCGTACTCATCAACTGTGGGGCCTACCAGTCATACCTAGTCCTACTTAACTATGCCTATACTCAGTGGCGGTTCGTGCTCATCAACTGTGGGCCTACCAGTCATACCTAGTCCTACTTAACTATGCCTATACTCAGTGGCGGTTCGTGCTCATCAACTGTGAGGCCTACCAGTCATACCTAGTCCTACTTAACTATGCCTATACTCAGTGGCGGTTCGTGCTCATCAACTGTGGGCCTACCAGTCATACCTAGTCCTACTTAACTATGCCTATACTCAGTGGCGGTTCGTGCTCATCAACTGTGGGGCCTACCAGTCATACCTAGTCCTACTTAACTATGCCTATACTCAGTGGCGGTTCGTGCTCATCAACTGTGGGGCCTACCAGTCATACCTAGTCCTACTTAACTATGCCTATACTCAGTGGCGGTTCGTACTCATTTTTTTTGGTGGGGTCAGACATAAATGTTCGGAAAAATCATGGTTTTACGTTAGGTTATATTTTAATTTATACAAAAATAAATACACGTTACACATTATCACATTATTTTTGGTGGGGCCTGGCCCTTAATGACAAGCCGCCACTGCCTATACTATAATACTATTAACTATACTAGAACAAGCTTAGTAGCTAGACAGTGAGTAGGCAGTTTCTTTTCTAAATCAGCATCATCAATGTGCGTGTCCTTTATAGGACGTTGCTCTCTTTGTAGCGCATCTGAAATTAACTGTCTCTAGCCAGTTCCCCCACTTCGCCGATGGTCATATTCATGGCTTCTTTAATATCTTGTAGCCATCTTCTTGGTCTGCCTCTGCATCCTGGGACCCTGCCATGCAATACTGTTCTCTCCGGCCATCAGATGCTTGATCATACTTGATGTAGCCAAAGTATTACATTTTTTGTTTATCTGATCATACTTGATGTAGCCAAAGTATTACATTTTTTGTTTATCTGCCAATTGTTAACATTCAGTTCTTTCAGGATATCAGTGTTCTTCCTTTTTCTGTCTATGGTATTCGTAAGATCTTTCTCATTTCTGTAGCATTTCGTTTCGTAGCTTTTGCAAATAATGAAATAATGTAAATAACTCAGAAACCGGTACAATTAACAGGCAGGTGCAGTCTCTAGGTGGCATATAATTTGGGCCAGTGAGTTCACAGAACTGATAATGTAACGCAGTTCCATCGTTTTCAGGAGGGTATACCCTGAATCATGGTTGAGCTAGTTGTTGGTTCTCTGAGTTCTCATTGTTGTCTAAGTACAGTACCGGTGAGTACAGTACCGGTGAGTACCGTGCCGTAGTAACTTAGTAATAGTAAGTTAGTAAGTATTAGTAAGTACTAAAGTCTAAAGTACGTCGTACTCTGACTCAACTGACTGAGCGTCTCCAGCTCCGTCATCTGTTCTACCACTAACTTAATTCAAATGTTTCCTGAACATCCGTATCACAGTTAGAATCATACATTTTGTGGACAGTTTAGGTCAAAGTCGAAGAAAAGTAACAACAAATTACACGATAGTCACCTATTTAATGCAAGTTGCCATTTGTAAACTGAATACAGCAGTGAATATAAAGAGGTATTATTTGCGGTGTTCCAAAACGGGAGAGTTCTTACGGTCATCATCATCAGGTGCCGTAACGGCTATGTTAGTTAGTTGTTCCTTTCGTGCCAAAGGCGGCACATAGGGCAGAGGTTTTAGATCTCCATGTGATGCGGTTCGTTGCTAGCAGTTGGAGATCTTGTATGGTTTTACATCCCAATAGTTTACTTTCTTGTTGCATGGTTCTTCGAAGAGTGGTCTTCCACGTTTTCTTTTCCCAACTAGTGACCACATAAGGACTTGTCGATTTAGTCTCTTTTCGTCTGATCTAAGAACATGTAGGCGATAAATGTAGGCGATATTGAATCTTCACAAATCTCTGGTGTTTGCTATCATCTCAGATGTTGACGCTCTACCGTGATATGAAGCTGGGCTATCCAAAATTTTATCTCTCTGTCTTCCTATGTCTCGTCTACCCAGTGGCGGCTTGTGATCATTGTTTTGTTGGTGGGGCCAGTCAAAAATTTTCGGAAAAATCATGGTTTTGGGTTAGGCTATATTTTAGTATTTATTATTATTTGTCTATTCTGGGAAGTTATTCTTCCCCTTTTCTATAATTGGTTACTAAACTGATGTCATTGCACTCGAAGCAGTCAGAACCATAGGTGCTAAGTCTCCTCCAACAGATATTGAAGAGTATACATACTGATGGTTTCTGTGGCTCGCTGGTTAAAAACACTCCTCACTCTGCCCTTCCGTTCTACTTACACAACTCTAAACTGCTTAAATCAGTGGGTCGATTCAACATCTATTTTAGTGTCTTCATCCAACAAACAGTCGCGAATAGACCGAAGAACATCTCCCTTATCCATCTTCAACTTCCGAACAATCGATACTGTTGATGCAAGCCTGCCCGCTCTTTCATTACCGTAAACACCCGCATGCCCAGGACAGTATATCCACATATGCCGCTGGAGGTTAGAAACATCTATAGATAAGATCCACTAATAATGAAACCTGCCCTTTTGGATTTTGTAGAGCATCGACTGAGAGTCAGATACAACAACGGCCCCAATAAACATAATCTCAGAGAGCCAATGGAGGGTAGCAGTAATGGCAGCAACCTCCATCTTCATACTGGAAGTAGTTGTCCTGTATGCTCAATTTCGCTCTGCCAGAACCCTACCCTGCGCATTAGCCAAGAAACACTAGCCTGATTTCTCACTATGACGCATAGACCCATCTGTATATACAACATCATCACTCCTTGCGTTATTTTCTATCAGCTGCTCTAACTGCAATTTCAGCCTTCACGTTGCTGTAATCTCTATATCCTCTTTCAAGAGTAATGATAACGTTGCGATAGTTGGTCATGCTACCATCTATTGGGATCCATTCTTCCCCTTTTGGGAGGGTCGCAACTGTGGTCAACTGGTCAGTTGTGCTCTCAGCCTGGGCCATCCACGACATACCACACTTGATTCTCATGTCCATAGCATCATTAGTGTTCTTGTGCAGTGGATGTCTTTTATCCACAGTAACTCGCATATATGTCTTGGTTTAGATATAGCAAAGAGACAGAAGGTCTAGCATACATCTCATCTTCACAATGGAAGCATCTCTAGTGCAGCCAAGGAATATACGCATACCTTCATTCTGAATATGTTAGAGTCGTTTACATTGTGATCTTGATATTGTGAGAATGCTGAGGACCATGGACATAACAAATTGAGATAACAAATGGACAAGTAGTTTCTGTCCAAGTTATGCGACTACCACAACCTTGAGAGCTGCAAGACCACACCTGCAGCTGAAGACCTCAAGCGTGCCACCCTGTTTATGACACATACCAGAGTAGTCACATAGCAGAAGTAGATTACAGAATAAAAAGATCTACGCCTGAGTGGTTACCGGGACCAAATTTGGGGTGTAAAGAATAGAACCACTGTTACCTGCTACGCATGTTGTAAGAGGTGTCTCAGGAGGTTTGGCTGAAATCGGATGCACATGTCAAACGTGTAAAAGTATATGCGTTTAGGGGCTTGCCAAACCAATGTGCAACGTATACACGTTCTTGACAAAGATCAAACATATCACAAAGAGTGATTAAAATTGGTCGTAAAGAGCGAACACAAAGAAGAAAAGATCTATAAAAAAAAACCAGAATTAATCTTGTACGACTATATCTCATTTTTCATAACACTAATATGCATCAAAAATTGAGAAAATATTAGAGCGGATGTCCCTCATAAAGGATTGATTGGACCATTATCATTGCACTTTGGTGAGTAACCATGTGTGTTCCGATCTCTTTCTTACACAGGAAGATCTCAGCTGCAGTGCACGAACTCCGTAGCACCGGCGAGGGTCCCCATGTAATTTTGAAGATATTTTTGTAGGAATTTTATTTTTATTCTTTTCTTATGAATTCTGTCCGAGCAGCGCCTTTCCAGCCTGTTCTTCTCGGTTTTGAACTCCCAAGAGTTCTTTTACACGCTCAAATTGAACATGTGACCTATGTTTTATCGTCCGTCTCCGATAGGACTAGGAACATACACTGTGACGTACACTGAACACCTATACCACAGAGACTTCCCACTCATAAAGGATCTAAGTCGATTTTTAAAAAATCCTACACTATATTTTCATAATCTTCTAAATTACATCGCTGACCATCGCTGCTGATACAGAGTTCGTCCACTGCCGCTGAAATCTTCATATGTAAGAAAGAGATTTGAGCACACATGAAAACAAACCGAAATGCAACGATGATGGTCCTATCATTCTAAGTAGAACATACGGGTGTGAAACTTGACAAATGTGAAGTTTGTGGGAGCAGGATATGTCATAAATGATTGCTTGATGATACTTATGAGAACACATACAAGAGAATTGTCTTACAAACTTGATGATTGTTGTATACGATTAGCTTATGTTGGCACACAAATGTCTCGTACAAGAGAGCAGTATAACAAATGTTTTACTTTGTAGTAAATGTTTCACTTTGTGGTAAATGTTTCACTTTGTGGTAAATGTTTCACTTTGTGGTAAATGCTTCACTTTGTGGTAAATGCTTCAGTTTGTGGTAAATGTTTCACTTTGTGGTAAATGTTTCACTTTGTAGTAAATGTTTCACTTTGTGGTAAATGTTTCACTTTGTGGTAAATGTTTCACTTTGTGGTAAATGATTCACTTTGTAGTAAATGGTTCACTTTGTTGTAGGTGGCTTACATTATAGTAAATTTGTGTAACATAAAGAAACACATAGGGACACATGGTAAGAGAGTTGCTGTACTAATGTATCTCTTGGACTAAATGTTCACAAATATTATAATTAGAGATATTCACATGTACCATCTACATTCAACATCTATACCTGTATTATTAGCAGAAAATCATGGCCATGTACTTGCCCCCACCACTCTCCTTGGTAGAAAATGTTTGCTTCTACCGAAACATGTTTTTAAGATCAAGGTAGAAGTATTTTTATATATTCTTGTACATTCGGTAGTCTCAAAAATTGACAGCCAAGACAAGGATTAGGTTGATGTGACACTGTTACCTGACAGCCAAGACAAGGATTAGGTTGATGTGACACTGTTACCTGACAGCCAAGACAAGGATTAGGTTGATGTAACACTGTTATCTGACAGCCAAGACAAGGATTAGGTTGATGTGACACTGTTACCTGACAGCCAAGACAAGGATTAGGTTGATGTAACACTGTTATCTGACAGCCAAGACAAGGATTAGGTTGATGTGGCACTGTTACAACAATCTAACAAATGTCAGATACATTTATCTGAGATTTTCTGTTTCTGCATCACATCAATGCTTGAAATATGTTTGATTAAGTTGAGGAGTGTCTTTGTTTTTCATTTTGTGCATGAAGACATTTGTTGTGACCGCTATGAAGTCAAGCCTAGTCATGAAATCTCTGACTGATGTTTCATGAAGACATTTGTTGTGACCGCTATGAAGTCAAGCCTAGTCATGACATCTCTGACTGATGTTTCATGAAGACATTTGTTGTGACCGCTATGAAGTGAAGCCTAGTCATGACATCTCTGACTGATGTTTCATGAAGACATTTGTTGTGACCGCTATGAAGTCAAGCCTAGTCATGGCATCTCTGACTGATGTTTCATGAAGACATTTGTTGTGACCGCTATGAAGTGAAGCCTAGTCATGACATCTCTGACTGATGTTTCATGAAGACAGTTGTTGTGACCACTATGAAGTCAAGCCTAGTCATGGCATCTCTGACTGATGTTTCATGAAGACAGTTGTTGTGACCGCTATGAAGTGAAGCCTAGTCATGACATCTCTGACTGATGTTTCATGAAGACATTTGTTGTGACCGCTATGAAGTCAAGCCTAGTCATGGCATCTCTGACTGATGTTTGCATGAAGACATTTAATCAGCGAGCCACAGGCACCATCAGTATGCATACTCTTCGATATCTGTTGGGGAGACTGAGCACCTATGGGTCTGCCCGGAGTGCAATGACGTCAGTTTAGTAACCAATAACCAATGAAGACATTTGAAATAAAGTCAAGTTACTGTAAGGTGACTTACCTGTGAGAACTCAAGTTTTCGTAGGAATGTTAGTGGGAATAAAAGGGGTCTTGCAATTGTCAGTAAAAATATGTACTTGTATGTACGAGGACATTTGGGCACATGAAATGTAGAGATGGTACAGTCTCCAGTGTTGATTTTCAGGTGAAACTCAATTTATTTACTACAGCCTTTATAGAATATTTGAGAATAATATATCTAATGAGTTTACAAGATTGATAACTTTTGATTTTTTATCAAGCTAAATTATGTAAACGCACTTTGATAATGTGTTTTTATAATGTAATAAGTACTGTTGACTATTGATGAATTATTTCCAGAGGAATATTGGAACTTGGTGGAAACAGTTGACAGAACCATTGAAATGGGCAGAAAAGTGTTTGTTTCCCCAGATATGTGGTTTGTTCTATACAGTGAACATTGGTGTTGCAAAAGTCTTTGCTTATGTCGACAGAGAAAATATTCAGTAGAACTCAGATAACATTTTGGCTGACATGCTCAAGTCATGGGATTGGGAAAGTGAATTGTTCTTACTGAATGGTGGTTCAGTAAACGGAGTGTACATTTAAGTTCAGAGTAACTATGTTGAGATTCTTTTGTGTACTTTGAAAATTGACTTTGATGTTTGGTTTGAAATATAGCTATTCTTATGTTGTATTTTAGATATTGCTATTTTTATGTTGCATTTGAGATATTGCTATTGTTATGTTGTATTTGAGATATTGCTATTGTTATGTTGTATTTGAGATATTGCTATTCTTATGTTGTATTTGAGATATTGCTATTCTTATGTTGCATTTGAGATATTGCTATTGTTATGTTGTATTTGAGATATTGCTATTCTTATGTTGTATTTGAGATATTATTTACTTACTTAATCCCGTCATGTCTAGTGACATGGGGCTTCAGAAAGGACTTTCCATGCTCTCCTGTCCGTGCAACCTTCAGCGCAGAGCCCACGTCAGAGATGCGGTGTCCAGTTCCTCTTCCATCATGCGCCTCCATGTTGTCCGTGGTCTGCCTTTTTTTTATCTTTCCTTCTGGTGTCCAAGTGAGGGCTACCCTTGCAGGCATTTCTTGTCTCATTCTCATAACATGTCCGAGCCATTTCCATCTTCTCTTTTTGAGTATGTCATTCATTGCCTCTTGTCTTGTATCTTGGAGTAGTTGGTTATTGGATATTTTTACTGGCTAAAAGATTCCCAAGATTCTGCGAAGACAAGAGTGGTGGAAAACTGACAGCCTGCTAGTATCTCCTTTGGTCATCCTCCAACCCGTAGAGCAAAACTGGCAAAACAATGCTTTTATAGAGTTTAAGCTTTGTGGTCCTATTGTAGATTTTGGACTTCCATACTGGTTTCATTCTGGCAAAAGTGGTTCTGGCCTTACTTAGACGTGATTTTATATCTTCCTCTGTGCCACCATTTAGTGTCAGTACGCTACCAAGGTATGTAAACTGCTCAACCCTTTCCAGTGTTTCATTTTCTAACATTACTGGTTGTTGGATTTCACTGTTTGTCATAATTTTTGTTTTCCTGTGTTTGTTTTGAGGCCTACTGTCTTTGCCGTGCTGTGAAGTATTGTACTTTTCTCTTGTATATGTTCATATTTGTGTGACACCAGGGCTATATCATCTGCAAAGTCCAGATCCTCAAGCATATCGAAAGGGTCCATCTTATTCCTCTTGGTGCTTGTTGATTTATGGCATTTTTAGCACCCAGTCAATTGTAATACTAAACAAAGAGAGGACATTACGCATCCCTGTCTTACACAGATTTTACTGGAAATGTTTTGTTGGAATTCTTTAGGTTGCAGGAGAAATCTTTATAGAAGAGGGCTATGATGTTGACAAGCTTCTGCTGTACGCCGTATTGTCTTAGTATCTTCCATAGGCTGTCTCTGTGAACGCTGTCGAATGCCTTCTCAAAATCTATGAAGTTGATGTATATAGTCCTTTGCCACTTGCTACATTGTTCTAAAATGTTACGCAGGGTAAATATATGTTCATTTGTTCTTCTTCCTTTCCTAAATCCTGCTTGCTCCATTCGTAGACACTTATCTATTGCTTCTTGTATTCGCATTATGATAATTTTGCAGAATATCTTACTTGGGATTGAAAGCAACGTGATTCCTCTCCAGTTATTGCAATCTGTTAGGTCTCCTTTCTGGGGATTTTCACCACAGTAACCCTAGTCCAATCCTTAGGCAATTCTTCTTTCTCCCAGATATCTGCAAACAGTGGCTCTAATATGTTTGCAGCTAAGATTGGATCGATCTTGAAAAGCTCTGCTGTCATTTCATCATTTCCGGTGCTTTGTTGTTTCTCAGGGATCCAATAGCTTTACTATTTCTTGCTTTTCTGGCAATTTGAGGTTGATATCAATATCCTGTGCGGCCGGTGGAATATCCGGTGGATGTTCAGGATCAGGTTTGTTTAGCACATCTTCAAAGTGGGATGTCCATCTCATATCCTGCTCCTGCTCTGTTGTCAACAGTTGTCCTAGACTGTTTCTGACTGGCATGTTATGGTTGTGTCTTTTACCTCCGCATAATTGTTTGGTAATCTTGTACAGTGTGTGCAGATCATGTACTTTAGCAGCCTTTTCTGCTGTCTTTTCCATAAATTTTCTCTTGTCTGTTCTAGCACATCTTTTCTTGCCTTATCTTTTGACGTTCTGATCTAATGCTATTGATGAGATTTTTTTCTCCTTTCGCTTTTGGATGTATTCTAAGGTCTGGCCACTTATCCACTCTTTATGTTGTCCTTTACTGGTTCCCAGTACACTACTGCTAACTATTTTATATGTGCCTTTGATCGCATTCCATTTTTCTTGGATACTTTCAGTTGGTGTTGTGTCTGACTACTCTGACAGGATTTGAAATCTGTTCTTTAGTTCCACTATATATTTTGTAGCAATCTCTCTATCTTTTAATAGGTTAACATTAAAGTATTCTGTTCTTGTCTTGTATATATGTTTTCTTGAGTTTGAGCCTGATCATGGCAACGACAAGGTGGTGGTCGCTGCCCACGTCAGCTCCTCTTTTCACCTTACATCAAGTAATGTCTTTCGCCATTTACTGTTGATCATAAAGTGGTCTATCTGGTTTTCATCTCTTCCATTTGGGGATATCCATGTGTACTTGTGTATGGTCCTGTGTTGAAACAATGTGCCTCCTATGATCAGTCTGTTTTCTAGACAAAATTGCTCAACATTTCTCCATTTTCATTTGCAGTGCCACATCCCTCTTTCCCCATTATTGCTTCTCTGTGTCTGTTATTGTTGCCAACTTTTGTGTTTAGGTCTCCCATTATGCACAAAACGTCCTGAGCTGGAACCTTGTCCACTATTTCCTGTAACCTTCTATAAAATGTGTTTTGTCCTCTTCTTCGGCTTCGTTAGTGGGTGCATAGCATTGAATGATAGTTAGCTTTCCTTGTTTCCCATTAAATCGGGCTTTCAACAATCTTTCATTAATCGGGTGCCACTCTAAGAGATGTTTATTCAATCCTTTCCTTATTATTAGTGCAACTCCTGCTGAATGATCCCGTCGTCTCTTCCTGAGTACAAGATGGTTTCCCCTGTTCTAGCTGTCGTCTGTCCAAAGCCTGTCCATCTACTTTCGCTGACCCCTAGAAAGTGTAATTTATAGTGTTGCATCTCTTTTACCACCTGTGCTGTCTTTGTGGTCTCGAACATTGTTCTGATGTTCCAGAATCCTATTCTTAGTTTAGATTTGACATCCAGCAGACTTGAATTCCCAGCCTGGGCTTCCTTGCGGCTTTCACCCATACTGTTCATGCTGACAGTGGTACTCTGTCTCAAGACCGCTGGACATCGAGAGCATTTTTTTCCTTTCAAAGTTTCTGTAACATTTTTTCTTTTTATGGGGCAGAGTTGTTAGCACTGCGCCCAACCCCCAACCTAGAGGACCAGGAGGCCACATTTAGTCTGACCTCTCACCTTGGACCTGTCCAGCATGGGAACAGAACGTTCCTGCCGGCATAGCTTTCTGGATCATTGAGGATGCAAGCCCCCACCACTACAAGGTAATGGCCTCATGGGGGGGATTTGAGATATTGCTATGTTGTATTTGAGATATTGCTATTCTTATGTTGCATTTGAGATATTGCTATTGTTATGTTGCATTTGAGATATTGCTATTGTTATGTTGGATTTGAGATATTGCTATTGTTATGTTGGATTTGAGATATTGCTATTGTTATGTTGTATTTGAGATATTGCTATTCTTATGTTGCATTTGAGATATTGCTATTCTTATGTTGCATTTGAGATATTGCTATTCTTATGTTGCATTTGAGATATTGCTATTCTTATGTTGCATTTGAGATATTGCTATTCTTATGTTGCATTTGAGATATTGCTATTCTTATGTTGCATTTGAGATATTGCTATTCTTATGTTGCATTTGAGATATTGCTATTCTTATGTTGCATTTGAGATGTATAGGGTGAAGACAAGTAGGACTTACATATATTTTTTTGTGGACGAATATTCTGGAGTCAGAAGATGTCCATTATATTATATAGATGACATGTGGTTTAAACATTTTTATCCACTTTGGTCAGAAAAATCTTAAAATGAGCTGGGCAGGTGTGTAGCAGTATAAGGTTGCCTTTATTGCTGATTTAAAATTAGGAACACAAAGAGCTACGACAGGTGATTTGACACATCGAGCTCAGGTCAGTTAACCTTACAGTAACAAAACTAGGAACCTAAAGTTTAGTCTATGTTTTCTAGTTGGAAAAATTTCCTACCTTTATTCTGTCAAGAAAATAAACTCGTAAATTAACTCTGAACAAATGAGCAACATCTTGACGGTAATTTAACTACGGATTTTGACAAGCTAGCAAGATAAGATTCAAAATAAAAATGTGCCTAATGAATGAACAGCATTTCAGTTCTGTTTTCTGTTGGACAAACCTAGGATGAGAAGATATCATTGTTTTAGGAGAAAAATTGTTAAACCATCTAAGAAGTCGAACCAAGAGGAATGGCAATTAGAAGAAAAGAGAATCAGAACAGAATTGCCAGAGAAAGTGAGGCAGTGCAAGCCTTCCAAATGAGGTCTTATACTCACCAACAGATAAACAGAGAAGAAACCATTGATCAGCCTTGAAGAGCAGGTCAGGTGAGAAGACTTTACAAAGGGAAGTATGCATGTTGCATTAGGTCGCACAGAGAGAGAGAAGACTTAATGATAGAAGAAAAGATAATAACTTGAAACTAAATAACAAACTTTTCATGAGAGAGATATCAGCAAAGAAGTCAGCCATCTTGCCGTTTGTCAGTTTCAACCAGACAGAACAGTCATCAGCAAGTCTTTAGGAGTATTAACAAAACATCATTCTTGACCAGAGAGTTTGGCATCAAATCTATTAGAGGTAGTTAGATCGCAGAGGTGACATTCAAATAAACAGGTAGTAGTGAGATATTCAAGTATATTTGTAAAGAAACATTCACAAAAGTGAGCAGTGAGCTGTTCTGAAACGAAAGATCATTGTGTGCTGTTTTGTGTTTAGTCTGCTGATGGTATCTTGTGGGTATTTGCTGCGAGTTTGTTGTCTTCACAACTCTTTGTATTTTCATTTGATATGTATCTTGGTAATGACAATGGGTGTTTGTGTTGTATCAATTTTGTGCCCTCCTTAGCCAGCTTTTCTGCTCTCTTATTTTCTGATATGCCACAGTGAGCTGGTATCCACTGGAGAATAATTTGGTCATGTTCCGAGAGTTTGTTTGGCTATAATGTCATCTCACTTCATATTATCTTGAGGTTCTGTTTGTGTGGCCTGCAAGACTGACATGTAGTTTCACAGGAAGACAAGTTTGTTATTTTCCTTTCCTGTAGTATTTTTGTAGCATCGGCAATTGCCTGTTGTTCAGCTCTAAAATTTGTTGAGAGTTCTTCTGTGTCACTTTGATTTTTACTGTGGTGCCATCTTGGAGTATAATGATGGATCCAGCCCTCCTTTCTCGTTGTCATGTTAAATGTTATGCGATCGATGTCTTGGCACATTGGGCATTCCCATTCATGCTCTGTCCTCTGTTGCAGCAGCCATCCCAAAGTCCATTTGCTCACAGTACCCATGAGAAGTTGATTACTCTATCTTCTCTCTCTACCACGAAGACGACACTGCCTGGCATGTCCAAACTTAACGCCTAATTCTCGAACTCATTCCAGTGTCTGAGACCCGTCCATGTCACACAATTGAGAGTGATTATATCGGCTCTGTCCATATTTCTGCCCACTTGAGTTGGGGCATTGTTTGCAAGTGAGTCAGCACGTTTGTTACCCACTCCAGCATGTCCAGCCAAGTCATTTTCTTGAGATGTGATCTCGAATGATGTCCACTCATTCCACACGCATACTTCAGATTCAATCAGTTGAAGCATATTCATCGAGTCTGATATGATGATCGTATGAGTAACCTGTTGCTCAGCCACCCATTGTCATGTTAAATGATCCTTCTGTGTATATATATATATATATATATATATATATATATATATATATGGGTCCACTTGATTGTGTGCTAATACTGTATATCGCTATTGCATATGCAGTAGTCCCCGTCCCCCTGTCAACATGCAGATGAACTCAAGGAATGTCAAAGCAGATACTACTTGTAGAGTTTACAAAGTACAATGACACGACTGCATTGGGGAGTTAGTTCGGGTGTGATTTAAGTCTCTACTCCCTACGCATTCTCCCTGAATGAGTTTGGCAGCAAGATAGGTTTGAATTAAGAGCTTTTCATATTCTAGTTGAGTTGCCTTACAAGGCGAATGGGCCGCAAGTACTTGAAGAATCTGGTTTTGAGGCACTAGGAAGCATGGTTCCTGGGAAGCGAGGCAGGGGCGACCAAGACAAAGATGGCAGCAGGACATCAAAGAAACCTTGAACATGACGCTGGAAGAGGCAGGAAAACTTGCAAGAGACAGAGAGATTTTCAGGAGAGCTGTGATGAATGCGATGTTGTGCAAGGGACATACTACTACTTGAACTTGAGGAAGCCTTTTTTCCAGTTAGTTGAAATGGTTGTGCCACTAAAAGGCCAGGAGTTTAAACTGTGGTCAGAGGCTATCTGTGACACACCAACAGCATTTAGATGGCTGAGAGTGATTAGCAACCCAACTCCTGGCTATATCATTTGGATATCATAATGGGTAAATAAATAACCCCAAAATATATATGTATATTTTAGGTAAAATGTTATTTTATAATTTATTAAAAAAATTGTGAAACTAATTACTTGTAGTTATAGTGCAAATACCTAATAAAAATGATCAGATTAGTAGAATTAGAAATTCAATTTGTCAAATTTTGATATTGACCTGTGAGTGTAAACACAGAATCAATTCGGTACAAGACAAGCATTTTCCGTAACATTATCGATGACGGAATTTGAATTTCACTCATGGAAGCATTGAAGAAGTGCTATTGATAGTGGTTGCAGGGGACTGCCTAGAGTAGTTGATAGTAGCTCGGCCTGCTAGCTGTGAGACGCCTCATAGCTTGGGTTCGAACCTACTGTCCGGCATTTGTTCGAGTCCCTGGTCTTACTCAGGACGATAACGAGAGTACCTCTGAAGTCGGAGAAAATCTGCCTGTATAGCGATGGCGAGGAATACTAATTATGAGTACATTGAGCACACGGCTGCCAGTGTAAAGTAATTTACAATGTGCACGCTGCTGCCATTGTAAGAAAATTGGAAAAACGGATTTTCACGCAAAAATCAGTTTCAGAGATGAAACTTCGTCTGAGTTGAAAGCGGACGAAAAAAAAAAAAATAGTGGTTGCAGAAGATGTTCCCAGCATAACATTACAACCTTCAGCGACCTTTGCGACACAGAGATGCGAAGCGGAAACGTAGTAAGCAATCAACGTCACGAAGATCGGACTAGGATAGGAACACTAAATATATGTGGTTTAGGAAATAAGGCAGAAGAAACTATAGAATTTATGGAGAAACATGTGGCGGTACTAGGGCTAGCAGAATTAATGGAGAAACATCATGTGGCGGTACTAGGACTAGCAGAATTAATAGAGAAACATCATGTGACGGTACTAGGGCTAGCAGAATTAATGGAGAAACATCATGTGGCGGTACTAGGACTAGCAGAATTAATAGAGAAACATCATGTGACGGTACTAGGGCTAGCAGAATTACGACTAAAAGGAAAGGGAATAAAAAGAATGCATAAAGACTACACACTGATCTACTCTGGAGTAGATACACATCAGCACGCAAAACATGGAGTTGGATTCCTTATTAACTCAAACACAGCAAACAAGATATTACACATCAATTATATTTAAGAAAGAATTATATCCATAAAGGTACAAATAGGAAAACGCACAGAAATATATATGTAGATATATGTACCATGCAATGGAAACTACACGAGGAAGAACAGGACGAATACTTTGATGAGGTACATGCAAATTGCTAGATTCAATCCTAAAGATCAACTTTTCATAATGGGAGATTTTAATGGGAAAGTAGGAAATAGTAGAAAAACAGTTTCAAGATATCTTGGTAAATGCGGGGACAAAAATAGCAAGATCAAGACAAATGGGGAAAGATTATTAGATTTGTGTTCACAGTATGTATGTTTAAAGCACGCAGTGCATTCATGACCCTTCAGACCGCCGGGAAATCTGCCCAATACAGCATCAGAACCAAGACTAGTATCTATAACAGCTGTGCTGTCAACTTTGCTGATCGGATCGGAATGCTGGAGAATGACAGAACAGGATATGTCCAGACTCTCCGCCTTTCATATAACTTGTCTGCGAAAAATCTTACGCGTGTACTGGCCGACTACTATCTCGAATCAAGAATTGCTTGCACGATGCCAACAAGAGAATATGGGCACTATCATCCGAAGCTGGAGATGGATTGGACATGTGATGCGCATGGAGACTGGCTCCGACACAAAAACTGCACTGAGATGGACTCCAGAGGGTAGGCGAAGCGTGGAAGACCCAAGACGACCTGGAGGAGAACGATAGAGCAAGAGCTGAAGGAAATGAATCATAGCTGGAACACAATACAGAGGAAGGCCATGAACAGGGAAGAATGGTGTACGTTTGTTGCTGCCCTAACGCCAGGGGCGTAACAGGCTAAAGAGAGAGAGAGTTCACAGTATGACCTTGTCATTACAAACACCTTCTTTCAACATAGAGACTCCCAGGTAATGACTTGGTACAAATGGAACGATCCAGATATTAAAAGCCAGATAGATTACATATTAACAAGGAGAGAGACTTTAGTGAGATTTCGGATGCTAAAGTCATAGCGAATATTGGTATGGACACAGACCACAGGATGGTAGTTATAGACAGGAAAGACAAGATAAACAATAATATCAGAAAAAAGAAACCAAGCATTGAAACTATTAAATGGAAAGAATTAGAGAATGCAGAAAATGGAAACAATTTCAAAGAAAGAATACAACAAAGTTATGAAAAACTAATATTCAAGACAAAAGGAGTGGATGAGGAATGGAGTAACTTGAAAGACACCTTAAAATGATTGCTCCGAGTGGTTACCCGGGCCCAAATTTGGGATGTAAAGAATAGAACCACTGTTACCTGCCACGCATGTCGTAAGAGCGACAAAGGAGGTTTGGCTGAAATCGGATGCATGTGTCCGCTAGGAATGCTAACCCGAAACAAATGCTTGCAGAAAACGGATGCACCAGGCCTAAAGCGCATAACATGATGCAACAATCCCTCACAATGAGGAATTGGATAACGGATTCTACGGTCGTCAATCTGCCTCTGAGATTTAGCCATGCGGTAAGAATGTCAGACCCCCCATCACGAGGGTGGCCAAAACTTACTGCAGGAAGAGGTCGGCACAAACTGGGAAGCAGAAATCATAGGAATTATATCCTACCGAACTGCCCCCAGTGTGCAGACTTGAGAAGAAAGAGGTGATCCACTTACACTAGTGTCCAAGACAAACTGTATGATGTGGCTGATAATCTGAGACAGACGGCTGCCTTTATTAGAGAATCCAAAATCCCAATCTAGTGAGAACGCAGAAGAAATGATCGCTCAAGAAATATGTGGCCCCAAAAAGAAAGGGAACCCGAGGTGTAAAATGTCAGCATGGTGGAACCAAGAAATAGTGAATAGCAAAGAGAAGGCCTATTCATGCTGGCTAAAAAGCAGAACTGATGTAAATTATGCAATCTACAGACAAATCAGAGGGAAAACACAAAAAGCAATAAAAAGAGCAAAGAAAAAAGCATGAGAAACATTCGGAAACATGCTGGTAGAAGAAGAAATAACAGCACCAAGAGAATATTACAGGAAAGTAAGAGGAATAAGACAGCACAATGAAGAATACAACCCAACAGAAATTTTAAATGACGAAAAAAGGACAACCTATCTTAGGGCCAAAATTAATATTAGAAAGATGGAAAAACTACTTTGAAGAGCTACTTAATTGTGATAAAACTTATGGGAGAATAAACCCATAACACAGAGGAAGAAATAGAGGAATTAGAACCAGAAATACTACTAGCAGAAGTAGAAAATGTAATAAAGTTGGCACCAAAACACAAAGCAACAGGCACAGATGATTTATCTGCAAAAGCCATCAAAGCAGCTGGAGAGGCAGGTGCAAAATAGGTTAGACGAATCTTCCAAATCGCATGGGAGAACCAAGAAACACCAGAAGATTGGCAAACAGCAATAATCACACCAATTTGGAAAAACAAAGGCAGCAAGAAGGAATGTAATAAGTATAGGAGAATCTCACTACTAAGTCACATAGGAAAAATGTACGCTAAGATCATTGAAAAAGACTAAGACCAACAATTGAAGAACAACTCTCAGAAGCACAGATGGGTTTCAGACGAAATAGAAGCTGTACCGATGCAATATTTACCTTAAGACAACTGACGGAAAGCGCAATAGAACATAACAAGACCTGTAGTGTGGCATTCATAGATCAGGAAAAGGCATTCGACAGAGTCGATAGAAACAAACTATGGATTGTTTAAGAAAATATGGTATCAGCAAACATCTCATCAAGGTTTGCAAGAGTTTATACATTTCAAATAAAAGTTACATAAGAACAAAAGCCGGAACATCAAAACATTCACAGTAAACTCAGGAATACGCCTTCTTTTTGCTATTCACTATTTCTTGGTTCCACCATGCTGAAATTTTACACCTCGGGTTCCCTTTCTTTCGATAGCGAAATCAGCAATCGTTGCACAAAAGCTAACCAAGTACTGGGAGAGTTAACACCACTGTTGTCACATAAAGAGATACCGCTAACAACTAAAGCAAATCTCATAAGAACGATTTTCTGGCCAACACTATGTTACCAGTGTTAAACATGGTCAATAACAGCAGCTAATGAGCGGAAAATCATAACGACAGAGATGAGGTGTCTTAGAAGAGCTGCAGGTGTGACAATAAGAGACAAAATTAGAAATGAAGAAATCAGAAGGAGACTGGATGTGAAACCAGTCATGCAATTCATAAAAGAACAACAGATTAAATGGTTTGGACACCTGACAAGAATGCCCTGGTATCGCCTACCACAGAAAAAGTATAATGAGTACAAAGCAAGAGGAAGACCACGCAAAGATGGAGCGACGGCATCAAGAACAGCCTTACGAACATGAATATCAGCTTACAAAGTGCTTTAAAACAAGCACACACAAGATCACTATGTTTCACCCCAACACTTCTATAAAGAAGTAAATGGTGGAAGAGAAGCGACCTTTTCTTTTCAACAACTTCGACTTTATTACTTTTGCTGACAGGTAGTGTGCATTTAGCTTGCTTCTAGAATTATAAGTCTATAATTTTCTTGATGCGTACACAAATTATTCATAACATTGTCTACAACAAAAACTTTGCCCACATTAATCTTCATCTCAGTAGCAGAGACTGAGACAGAAAGTCGAGACGGCCTGAATTTATGCGAGTAATTTTGTAAAGACAAGTCGTCGCATTCGCCTTGGCAATTGTAGTCTTATCTACAATCACAAATTTTATTGATGTAATCAAACATCATCATTATAATGTGCGACTGTGATCAACATTGAATTGAGAAGTGAACCAAGAGACGACAATAGCAAGAGTAAACCTTCGTTTTGTTTAAAAGTGGCGCTTCTCAGCAATAAAACCAACAAATAATTTGGAAATTCAAAATATATATCATGAAGAAAGAAACGGCATAAACTTATTACATTCAAGAAATTAAATAACAATAGCAGCTTACAATTTTTTTTACTCATAATATTTTATTGTACAAACATAATTTAATGTGATTTTAATAACGATGATAGTTTAGCATGATATTATTACAAATTTGTGCCGTCTATTTTACCCGATGCTCAAATTGCATGTTAGAAAATGGAGAAACATGCTGGCCCAGATTTGCCAGTTTCTGGCTGTTGACTCAAGCAATTTTTCATCAAACGAGCACATAATCATTGGAGATAGGTCTTGTCAATGTGGTTTCTTGATTCCTAACTTTCTAAACTTGTGCCAGAAGCAGAACATGCTTGTACTTTTCGTTGACTGTCGCAAACTTTCAGTCATTACAATACTGTGAATACGTTTGGCTCAAAAGCTTGGGAACAACCTAGTTTCTCTGCCAGGGACAACAAAAGCTTTATATTTGTTGACGATCGTCAGTTAGTAAGTGAGTTCGTCAGTTCTGTCTCTAGTGAACAAATTGATCAAAATCAATTTTTACATTTGTTGAAAGGTAATTCTGCGAAAATCGTGGAGCTATTCAACTACATTTCGAAAAAACAAACAATAACTGAAGCGACTCATGACAACATCACAGTTTTACTGTTGTTGTTATCATAGACGATCCGATCTCACTCACCACTGCAGCAGCGTAAAAGAGTAAAATCCAAGATCTAACCTTCTTGTAAATCTTTTCCATGATTTAGTATCGTTACTGCAGATAAAAAAAGGATCTCCAATAATTTTGACCCACATTACATTGCAACAACAATTGACAAAGGAGAGGAAGAAGCAGAAAGAATTAAATTCTTAGCAATAATCTGGAAGTTTGTAACACTTCAAACGTAGGCATTCATTTGTTGATTGTAAAGTAAAATCTGGATTCTGCTACAGCCAAGTCTTTGTAAAGATGATCATGGACAGGTATATTAACTTGTCACATTTTACATCATCCAAATATGTCAAATTTACTAATTGCTGATAATACATGGGACTTTTTATGGTATTCATTAAGTATACTCATCGCACTGTAGTGTACACTTACAGAAAATCTATGTTGTAGTTTCTGATTTTTGTTTTCCAAATTAAATCATGTTTACTCTTGTCTTTGTACATATCATATTATGTTACTTTATTTTTGACACCCAGCTAAAGCTTGTCTAATATAACCCAGCCTGAGTTATGATATTACCCAGTTATTCTATGTAAATATTGGTGACAAATCTATTTTGCTGAAATTCTTGCCAGAAGATACTGTTGACTGGTCTAGAAAATTCTGGAGCAATATAAATAGAACATAGGGATTACAATTTTAACTTCGTAACAGATAGGGCTAATAACTTAACTCCAACAGTTCGAATAATAATTTTGCTCTGAAATCCTTGAAACTATTTTGTGCCCAACTTATTAATGTTTTCTGCGTCATAATCTTTCTGTCAATTGGTAGACCCATGGTGTTAATACATTGCCATCTTTGAAATAATGCTTTTTGGGTAATATTTGTGTCTCTGTGGTATAGCGGTTAGGTGCTCATCTCTTGTGTCAAAGGTACCAGGTTCACTGCCTCGTGAAGCCATCTGAATATTATTTCCGAGATCCCTGATCTCAGTGTAGGTGAGATCGAGTTCCTAGTCCTATCAGAAACAGATGATAAAATTTGCCCAATGTTCAATTTGAGCATGTAAAAGAACCCTGGACAGTTCAAAATCAAGGAGAGCAGGCTGGAAAGTCGCTGTCCAGACAAAATTTATTAGAAAAGATTAAAAAATTTAATTCCTACAAAAGCTATCGTCACCATCTTCAAAATTACATCAGGGATCCACGTGGGTGCTACGGAGTTTGTGCACTGCAGCTCAGATCTTCCTGTGTAAGAAAGAGATTGGAGCACACATGGTTACTTGCCGAAGTGCAGTGACGATGGTTCAATCAGTCATACTTCTACATGACTTGAATTTATTTTGAAAATGCAGTAGATTTATCAAATGTTGTCTGCATTCACTGTCAGATGTTAACATCAATATGTTCATTGAATGCAGTATTCAGCCTTAAGTTGTAAAGATATGCCAAGAGCTTGTCTAGCAATGACATTAGTTACAGCTGTATTAGTCTTCTTTGTTGTTCCAACGGTGTCCATCGTAAAAAATGCCCAGAAGTCATTTTGTCTATGCCACAATCATATTTATTGGAAGTTCCTATCTTTTGCTTGTTGAAATATTGGTATTTCACTTTGTTGTGGCATGTGTAGAGTCTTAAGATTACAGCTTGTTTGCTCTGTTCTTACATGCATTGTTTGTCTCATGTCATGGATGCTGTATTTATAATATTTATCATCCAAATATTTTCTTGGGACAAACCTATCGGATCTCTCTCTCTCTTTGCCTTTTTACCCCGGTTGGGGCATAGGCCCTCAACCAACTCATGCCAAGTCTTCCTATCTCTAGCTATCTCCTGCAGCTCCTCCAGCTCTTCTTTATATTGTTGATCTCTGCCTCCAAATCTCGTCTCCATGTATTTCTCGGCCTCCCTTCTTTCGCTGTCCCTGCGGGTTCCAGGCAAGGACCCTTCTTGTTATATTCCCTCTGGTTTTCGCAAAGTGTGTCCTATCCAGCGCCAGCATCTCTTTTTAACCTGTTCGCTCACTGGAATCTGTCTTGTTCTCTCCATAAGTTCCTCATTTGTGACCCTATCATACCATCTTATTCCTCTATTCTGCGCAGACACCAGTTGATGAATGTTGCAATTTATGCGCTATTGTTTTAGTTGTTCTCCATGTTTCTGACCCATACAGTAGAACTGCTTTAACATTAGAGTTAAATATCCGAATTTTGTTCTAGATTTGATTTCTTTGGACTTCCAAATGTTTCCCAGTGCAATGAAAGCTCCCTTGCCTTCTGTATTCTTATTTTAACATCTCTATCTGTTCCACCCTCTTTGTCTACGTTGCTGCCCAAATATGTGTATGATTCTACCTCTTGAAGTGGGATTTCCACCAGGGAGATCGAGTTGTCGTTGCTTGGTTAATTCTCAATATCTTTGTCTTTCCCTTATGAATGTTCAGCCCTAGTTGCTGGGACCTTTGATTCAATGTGTTAGCTTATCCTGCATCTGATTTTGTGTATGTGACAGAAGGGCTATATCATCAGCGAAGTCCAGATCATCTAGTTGCTCTGTCAGAGTCCATTGGATTCCATTTCTGGTGTTAGTTACTGTGGTCTTCATAATCCAGTCTATTGTCAGTAAGAACAACAAAGGTGATAGAAGACATCCCTGACGCACTCCTGTTTCTATTCCGAAAGTATCTGTTAGTTTACCTTCATGAAGAACTCTACATTTCATATCTGTATATGTTGCTTTTATTAGGTTAATAATTTTCTGTGGGATTCCATAATGCCTCATTAATTTCCAAAGGGTTTTCCTATCAATACTGTCAAAAGCCTTCTCATAATCAACAAATCCGATATAAAGTTGGGATTTCCATTCAATACTTTGCTCTATTATTATACGTAATGTGGCTATCTGGTCAGCACAGGATCTATTTGGAAGCCTGCCTGTTCATCTCTTAGCTTTATATCGATGGTATCTCTCAGTCTCTCCAGGATGACTCTGCTTAGTATTTTCCCAGGTACTGACAACAGCATTATTCCCCTATAGTTTTCACACTTCTGAAGGTCCCCTTTCTTTGGTAGCTTCACCAGGTATCCTTCTCTCCAGTTTGCTGGTATTTCTTCGTCTCCCAGATTCTGCTAAATAATTTATACAGTATTTCTGTGGATGTGTTTATGTTGGCTTTAACCGCCTCTGCTGGAATACCATCTGGACCGGCCGCTTTCCATCTTTTAAAAGTTTAATGGCTTTACTAATCTCCTCCTTGGATGGTTTCTCAGTTGATGTCCAAGTCAATTTCTGCCGGTTGGATATCTGGGGGTTTGTAGGTGCTGGTCTGTTCAGGAGTTCCTTGAAGTATTCCATCCATCTTTCCATTTGGTCTCTAACATTAGTGATAGTTTTCCCACTACTATTTTTGATCAACCCATTTGATGGTCTGTATTTTCCTGCTAGCTTTCTAGTGATATTGTAAAGATCCCTAAGGTTTCCTTTTCCTGCAGCTACCTCTGCTTCTCTTGCTAGATCTTCTACGTATTGTCTTTTATCTAACTTTATTTGTTTCTTCACTTTCTTGCTAGCTTCTGTGTACTTTTCCTGGGCTATGGCTTTGGCAGTTCTAGTTTTGCTATTATTTAAATCTGCTTTCCTCTTTTCCTTTCTTCTATTTCCTTGAGAGTTTCTGGAGTTATCCATGCCTTATGATTCCGCTCCTTCTTTCCTAATACCTCTGTGCATGTTTCATTCCAAATATTTTTGGCTTGCTGCCAGCATTCTTCCTCACTCACCTCATCTTCTAATTGCCGCAACACCTCATACTTATTAGAGACTGTGACCGTGAACTGTTCCTTTGTTTCTTGACTTCTGAGGTATCCTACATTATATTGGTGTCTATGTTCATGGGATGTTATGTATCGCTTAAGCTTCAGTTTAATTTACTTATCAGCAAATGGTGATCCGAATCTACATCTGCCCCCTTAGGACCCTTACATCTTGTAGAGATGACCTGAATTTCTTGTTTATGCATATGTGGTCAATTTGATTTTCTGTTCTGTGATCTGGTGATACCCAGGTTGCTTTATGTATTCTTTTATGTGGAAAGACACTTCCACCTATGACGTATTGATTCGCTGCACAGAAATTAGTGAATAGTTCTCCATTTTCGTTCATTATTCCTAGTCCGTGTTTCCCATGATCTCCTCGTAGCCTATGTTGTCCGAACCTATTTTGGCATTGAGGTCACCCATCAGAATTTTGATGTTCCCATTTCTCTGATTACCTATAGTATTTTGAAGTTTTATGTAAAATTCTCTTTACTTTTCCTCTTTATCATTGGTAGGTGCATAACACTGGGTCACATTCAAGAATACTTTCTTTTGGTGGTTCTGAATGTTGCTGTGATTATCCTAGGACTCACTGCTTCCCACTTTATTAGTGCAGTCTCCTTCTTTAGATAGCATTAAAGCCACTCCTTCACTATGGGGGCATTTTCTTCCATATGGCCTGAGAACAGCATTGTTTCTCCTGTGTTTAGACGTTGTTTGCCTGCACCATTCCACCTAGTTTCACATAATCCCAAGATGCCAATCCGTGAAATTTCATCTCATTTACAACCTGTGCTGTCTTTCCCATTTGATACATACTTCTAACATTCCAGGTGCCAATTCTGGAGCTTTTCCTAGGTGAAAGGAAGATAATCTGCAGTGTAGACTCCTTGCGGCTTTCTCTGCATCGCTTCATACCTCTTCTAGAAGAGCTTCCTTTCCTCTTGGTTGGCAGTTTTTATTTTATTTTTATGTGACTTGTTCATGGTTGGTTGGATTTGTGGCTAAAATTTTCTACTGGATAGGGTAGCCAGCCCTACGCCAAACCCCACCTTAGTCGCCTCTTACGACATGCCTTGTAGGTCGAGTGCTGCTACTTTTGCTCCTTGCGGCCCCGGCAGCACACGGGCGAAACCTATCGGATGCTTTATAATTTATGTTTGTATGAGGCTGAGAGCCGCCGTAGCGTAGTTGTTAGTGAACTCGCTTCTCAAGGCTGGTGGTCTGAGTTCAACTCCGCAGTGCGCGTGGAATTTTTCCAGACCGCGGCGGTTCTCAGGTCGACTCCAGCCTCAACTGGGTACCAGACATGCTCTGGGAAAGTAAAGGCGGCAGGCGTGATGCTGACCACATCACCCATCGTGTGCCGACAGTCAATGAAAAATACAGGCCTAACACTGTGTTGCCCTATATACCACAAGGTATGAAAGGGTTCCTTTACTTTTTTTTTATGAGGCTGAAGTCAGTTTTCCCCTTGGCTTTGCCATTCTGTCCGCCTCATTATTATCAGTTATGCTGCAATGAAATGGAATCCACTGCATCTCTTTGAAATTACTGGTATAGTTTGTATAATGTTTCACATAGATTATTTAATTGTCCAAATATGTGGATTCTCATGGCTTCTACTAATGATAGTACATCTGTATGGAGATTATTTACCTGTATATATTTGTCACATTTATTAATTTTACTTCAGTTTTCAGGTCATGCTAATAGATAGCTTGTGTTGCTTTTGGTGCTTAGGGCAGAAACAATATACACCATTCTTCTCAGTTCTTGGCCTGCCTCTGTATTGTGTTCCAGTTGTGACTTAGGGCAGCAACAATATACACCATTCTTCTCAGTTCTTGGCCTGCCTCTGTTTTGTGTTCCAGTTGTGACTTAGGGCAGCAACAATATACACCATTCTTCTCAGTTCTTGGCCTGCCTCTGTATTGTGTTCCAGTTGTGACTTAGGGCAGCAACAATATACACCATTCTTCTCAGTTCTTGGCCTGCCTCTGTATTGTGTTCCAGTTGTGACTTAGGGCAGCAACAATATACACCATTCTTCTCAGTTCTTGGCCTGCCTCTGTATTGTGTTCCAGTTGTGATTCATTTCTTTCAGTTCTTGATCTACTCTTCTCCAGGTTTTTAATCTTCCATGTTTTCGTTTACCCTCTGATGTCCACCTTAGTGCAGTTTTTCAGACAGTCAGTCTCCGTGCATATCACATGTCTGATCCATCTCCAGCGTCTCTTGCATGATGGTGCGCATGTTCTCTTGCTGACCCGGTGTGTAAACAGTTCTAACTTAGAGATAATTTTTTGACCAGAACACACTTTAGATTCTTCACAGACAAGTATGTACGATGAAAAGTTTGGACATATCTTGTTCTGATATTCTCCAGCATTCTGATCCATGCAGTCAAATTGATAGCACACAGTTTGGGTATATATCAATTTTGGTTCTGATGCTGTATTGAGCTGGTTTCTAAATTGCCTGAAGGATCAAGAATGCACTTTGTGTCTTGCTCTTCATTTAATACCAGATCCAACTCCTTCGTGTGGCTGTTAGCACTTCCAAGATTGTCAAAGTTTGTATTTGGAAGGATTCTATTTTCTAGTATGACTGTATCTGTACTGTGTCAAAGTTTGTATTTCATCATTAATCCTCTCCGCTCCTCGTGGAGCATAGGGCCTCAACAGTTGTTTGCCACTCTTCTCGGTCTCTGGCTGTTCTTTTTATGGTCTCCCAGGTCAATTGAGCACTCTTCAGCTCCTCAATAAGACCTTGTCTCCAAGTCTGCTTAGGGTGTCCTCTTTTTCCCTGCGGGTTCCACCCGAGCACCTGTCTAGTGACACTCGACTGTGTCTTCCTCAAGGTATGGCCTATCCATCGCCATCTTCTCCTCTTGACCTGTGTCATCATAGGTTCCTGCCCTGTTCTTATCCACAGATCCGTGTTTGTAACTCTATCATACCATCTCAATCTGAGAATCCGCCGCAAACATCCGTTGACAAAGGTCTGGACCTTATTTGTATTTGCCCTAGTGACTCGCAAGTTTGGCCACCAGCAACACCGACTTCACATTTGAGCTGAAAATCCTGAGCTTTGTTTTTGTGGAGATGGCAGCGGACTTCCACACCATGTGCAGGATCGCAAAGGCTTGTCGGGCCTTCCTAATCCTATCATTAATGTCCTCATCTGTACCTCCTGATCTGCTGATCTTACTTCCAAGGTAGAAAAATTTATCCACATCTTCTATGTCCCTTCCCTCAATCACTGTGTCAAAGTTTGTATTTGGAAGGATTCTATTTTCTAGTATGACTGTATCTGTACTGAAGACTGAAAGGTGGTAAACTTTCATATCTGAGAATTAGGCATGGGGGCGCGCAGGTATAAAGGAGTTCATACTCCAGTTGGTACCATCACACTGTGGTGTACCAGGAAATTAAAGGACAGAGAAACTTACAAAGAAAGTAAGAGAATGTGAACAGAAAGATAATGAAATCACATATTTTGAGAACAAATTGAGCAGTCCAGACAGTAAGATAAGAATAGAATCAACCTAACAATAATTACTATATTCTCTACCATCAGGAACAGAATGCCATTCTTCACCTCAGGTGGGCGTAACAGTCTGAGCAAATCCATATATAAAAAAGTGTTGGGCGAATCGGTCACTGAGTCTCCTGCCGGTTTCCCAATATAGGCCTTGTTGCACCGCTTGCAGATAATGGCATAGATAATATTACGGGATTAATTTCCCGTTAGACAAAGACAAAAGAGGAATATAATAGATGCAAGAACCATACCGAATATAGATATAGACACAGATCACAGACCAGTCATACTAACATAATTCAAGGCAAAAGAAACTAAACAGAGAAAGAGAAATCAAATTTTCTCACCAACTTGAAAAAATTAGAGGAAGAGGACATACAAAACGATATGAGCAACATGATGACAAATATTTTTACAGCGCTACCATCAAGTATAAGCAATATACATCAAGAATGGGAGAACAAAAAACTGCATGGTGGAACAACGAAGTCAAAGAATCAATAAAAGCAAAGAAGAAATGTTTCAAAACATGGATAAAATCCAAAAGCCAAGATGATTACACAGCATACAGAACAGCGAGAAGACATAGTAAACAAGTAATCAAAAATCAAAGACAGAATCGTGGGAAAAATACGGAGAACTGTCATTACTATGCAAAGAATAGCCACAAAATTTTTTCAAAAGTGTCAATTCCATGAGGATAAGAGACAAAAGTTTCAACCCCACTGACATTATTAATGATAAAACGGTACACCGATATTTAATACAAACGGAAGGAAGAACAGATGGAAAGAATACTTCCAAGAACTACTTAACCAACCGCCAACACCAACTGCGAATAGATTTAAAAATAACACAAGCATAGAAGAACCAAATATACTCTTCCAAGAAATAGAAGAAGTTGTGAAGAAGAGTCCACGTCACAAGACAGCAGGCATAGACTGTATAACCAATGAAGCAATCAAGGCATGCGGAGAAACAGGAATAAAATGGATACGTAGTATCTTCAAGTCAGCCTGGACAGAAAGAGGTCCCCAAAGATTGACAGAAAGCCATCATAATACCAATATGGAAAAAGGGCAACAAAAGAGAATGCAATACATACAGAGGCATATCGTTATTAAGTCATGTTGGGAAATTATATGCTAAAATTTTGGAATCTAGAATCAAACCTATAATAGAACCACAGCTGAACATCCCTCAATTTGGGTTCAGAAAGGGAAAGAGTTGCACTGATGTCCTGTTCACACTAAGGCAACTCAGCTAAAACACCATAGAATATGACAAACAGCTCAACTTAGCATTCATAGACCAAGAAAAGGCCTTTGATAGAATAAACAGAAACAAACTATGAGCCATACTAAGTGAATATGGAATTCAGGGCCAACTATTAGACAATATTAGAGCGCTATACCAAAAATGCTCAAGCGTAGTACAATAGCTGACGCCTGACAGACAATTTGAATTATCATCAGGAGTAAGGCAGGGATGTGTGCTTCGCCTATACTTTTCAATATATACATAGACAGGATAACGCAAGAAACCAAGACATATAACAACCTCAATAACAACTACAATTTAATCAACGAACTACTCTTTGCAGATGATCAGAGTATAATTTACAACAACGAACACAAACTTCAACAACACATAAATGCACTGCAAGCTACATGCAAAAATATGACATGAAAATTAACACCTCCAAAACAGAAGTCATGACAATAAGTAGGTCAACAGGTCAATTAAATATACATGTGAATAATGTCAAAATACAACAGACTCCAGAATTCAAATATCTCGGCAGTATACTCACAGCAGATGGACAGAGAAATCGAGACTAGATGCCAGAAGGCAAATGCAGTGACATACCAACTGTCACCACTATTAAAACATCCAAGCATTAACATGGCAGTCAAACGACAACTGATAAACTGCATATTTATTCCAACTCTCTGCTATCAGTGCCAAACATGGCCCCTGACTTAGACACTAGAAAGAAAGATTACAACATGTGAAATGAGATGTCTACGAAAAGCTGTCAACGTTAAGAGATAGAGTGAGAAACGAGAATATCAGAAGCATCGTTGGTACTATACCATGCATGCGGTACACCGAGAAGCAAAGATTCAAATGGTTCGGCCATCTAATGAGAATGGAACCACATTTACTACCATCACGTGCCTATAATAATCGACACTCAGGCGCAGAGCACGAGGCAGGCCAAGAACACGATGGATAGATAAATCTCAGAGTCCCCGCAAAGCATGGACTGACAACGTCAGCGAACACACCTCGCACAAGATAGGAAACTAAATCTCTCCACGACGCTTCACGGCAAATGTGGTTAAGATAAGATAAGATAAGACCCTTTTTCTGGGATTCACAGGGAAAAAGAAAGTTAGGGAAGCCTAGAAATTGACGGTAAAAAGATTTGGAGACGGAGATTAGCGATGTACAGTGCAGCTGAAAGGAACAGAAAGAGACAGCTAAAGATAGGAAGACTTGGCATGAGGTGGTTGAGGGCCTATACCATAACTAGGGCTAATAAAGGCACAAAAGAGAGAGAATACAATATAATATATGCAAAAGTCTATAGAAATAATGCACTTCAAACACAATAGTCAAGGTTATGATAACTTGTTGCTGTTTAAACATTTAAAATACAATTACAAGAAGAAGGAGAAGAATCATGAGAGTTTACTAATGATATTTCAATCTGAAGATGTTTGTCTGAAGTAATCCAAATCTTGGACTGTCCAGACTAATTGTCTCAAGAATCACTAACTGGTTAGCACAACAAATGATACATTCTCTGCTGCTCTCTTTTCAACTCTTCATAAGTTGACCAATATCTCTCCATTTACTTGCCATTCAGTATATATATATGGAACTGCAGTAAAACTATTTGATTGGCAAAACACGTAATTACAAAGTACTGTAGTTTTACAAATTACAAAAACAATGACAAAATACAGCAACGTTTCGACTCCTGTTTGTTCGTTTGCTTGATAAAGGCCTTGTTGGTCAAACGTTGCTGTATTTTGTCATTGTTTTTGTAATTTGTAAAACTACAGTACTTGTAATTACGTGTTTTGCATTTACTTGCCACCATTTTTATTATTACTATTATTAGTTGTAGTAGGTGAGTTAATTTTATTTGTCTTTTTTTTTTTTTTTACAGATGCACATTTGGTGGTGTGGTTCTTGTACTAATCCAAGGATAATTGTAGATAGATGTACACAGTTGAAACTTGAGGACAGACCTTATGATTTCTGTGCATCTGAATTGTGTCAACTGTTGTGCTGTAAAGTGTGATTGTTGAGGAATATTGTCACAAAACAACATAATACCTCAAATTGTTTATAATTTATTAGCAACAAACGGCTGATCTATTTTCTTGTGCGTTGGTGATCACATTTGACATTTTATTCATGGTTGGAGTGGTTGTCATGTGAAATAGTTTCGTTCATAGTGAAGTATAAGTGATTGCCGTAGAGTTGGTATTCTTCTGCTGTACATCTGTCATGTTTACAAGATAATTTGACATAGAGAATGTCCTCATCAAGTTCATGGGATGCTTACTCACAGCACACAGGACTACCAGCATCCCTGGAGTCTTACACTCACCAGTTTAACTCAGATATGCGTGGGTTGGCGGGAAGTTCTGCTGCCTCCGGAATGGGTGGCTTGCCTGGGGATGGCATGTTGGGCTATCATAAATCTAGTGACCTTGCAGCTGCAAACATAAATTTAGCATCTCAGTATGCTCAATATGGCCAGTCTTACCCTGGAATGCCAGATCTAGGATTTGCTGCTCCTTCACTCAGACCAGGCTCAACAGCTCACTCCCCAGGAGCTGCTCCTGATAATCTGCCAGCATCATCACCCCATGGCCAATACTCCAGCACCCCAACCTCAGAAAATCAGTCATCATCCCCATCATTTCCAAACTCAACAACCTTGTACACACCCAGCACTGCCGCCAGCAGTATTTCGTCCAGTCCCTATGCACAAGCTTTTGGAGGGTCAGGGAGTTCATCGGATGCAGCTGCACGAGGTCCATTCTCTCCATTTGCCCAGTCATATGGCTACCCTATGTATGGATACAACCAAGTTGGTGGCTTCCCATCGTCCAACTCGCTTGAAGGAGTCAATCGTTACATGGGAGGCATTTCGTCTTCTCAACTGATGCAGTCATCTGCTATGGGTCTTTATTCAAACAGCCAAACAGGTCAAATGGCGTTTCCCTATCACCCATCTATGGGCTGGGGTCCACCAATTCCTGGCTTTCCATTGAAAGAAAGTTCAGAACTTGTATCACAAGATGAACTTGAACGTTACAGATATCGCCAGTTATCTAATAACCCATATTTTCAAGGACTGTCAGCAGGTGGACCACCGGGACGAAGTTTTCCACCTCATCCTTTACAGCAGGGTATGATGAGATCAACCCAGTTTCTTGATGATAGGGCTCACAGTCCAGCCCCCAAGAAAGCCAAGAAATCTGCAGAAGAAGCTGAAAGACCTCCTACACCTGCCCCAAGAGACCCTGCTTCCTTCCATTCTCACCGTGGTATATACTTATTTACATCCAATGTTGAACCAGGTTGCCCGAACTACTTCAGTGACCAATATGTCTTGTTTGAAAAAGAATTGTGTGAAAAGTTATCTCGAGTCAGCCTTCCAGGGAAGATTCAGTATGTATACAATCCTCTTGAGTATGCATTCGATTCTCATCTCAACTTTGTCAGAAGGTTTTGTACAGGGGAGAAATATATTCTGTTTGTGGGTATGAACCCAGGACCATTTGGGATGTCTCAGAATGGGGTACCCTTTGGTGAATGTGCGATTGTTAAGGAGTGGCTGCAGATTGAAGGTGAAGTACTTAAGCCAGTCTTAGAACATCCAAAGAGGAGGGTTGTTGGACTAGAGTGCTCAAGGTCAGAGGTTACAGGTGGACGATTTTGGCAACTTTTTCGAACTCTGTGTCATACACCAGAACACTTCTTCAGAACAAGCTATGTGCACAACCTATGTCCATTTGCCTTTCTGACTGACAGTGGTAAAAATGTCACACCACCACAGCTAACATCTTCTGTGTTAGACCAGATCAATGTGTTGTGCAATGCAACATTGGTGGAGGTTGTGCGGCTATTAAAGAGCAGATATGTGGTATGTATTGGCAAGTATGCACTAGCTCAAGCACAGAAGGCTTTGTCGACTGATGAATTTAGTGGCATCACATTAGAGTGTTTGATGCACCCAAGTCCAATTAATCCAGCTGCTAACAAAGGGTGGGCTGATATAGCCATCAAACAGTTAACTGAGATAGGCATCGTTGATGTCATCAGGTATGGTCGTATTCCGTACCAAGCTCCCAGTCAGCCACCATCATTGTCTCACCAACCTCATTCTTCTTCTTCATCATCATCATCGTCTTCTTCAGGGAGTCAGCACTCCCACCATCCACATCAAAACAAGCAATCTCCAGGACATTATAGCTTCCAGTCTCCACCAGTACAGCCATATCATCATTCGACAGCTGCAGGCTCCAGCAGTCACCAGTCACCTGTTCATGGACCACCACTAAACCAATCTCCGGGACATGGCTCATCACGCAGCCAGTCATCCCCAGCACATTCTTCATGTAGTCAGTCGCCAGCTCAGCAGCAAGGACCACCTAACCAATCTCCTGGTCATACCACAGGAAATAGCAGCTCCACTTCACATTCAGGACAAGGAGACCAGCCAAAGGACTGTCAGTACACAAACAAAGAAACCAGAAATGGTGATAAAGGCACTACAAAAGATGCTTCAGTTTTAGAATCTTCGGCTGCCAGTTGTGACAAGTCTCATGAGACAAAAGGTTTTCACCAGCTTAATTCTAATGGCATTCCAACTTATACAAATGACCCTATTGGACATAGTCTTGAGAATGGTGTGCAGAATTCTCACAGTGAATCTGGATCGCAAAGTTCAGAAGTGTCCAAAGGAAATTCTCCAACTATTCCATATTCATCAGGAAATCCACATGCTAATGCATCAGAAGCCCAACTGGCAGCACATATGAGTGTTAGCAGTTCCCAAATGAGTGTAGCTAACCAACAAATGCACCTAGCTATGGGCGGCTCAGGTCACCAACATATGGCAATGGGCTTACCTGTTGCTAGCTCACCAGGTCTTCAAGATGATGGTTCAGCAGATCATCATGTGGCCTTGACAGGTCAACAGATTAATTCTCCACACATGACCACACCAAATTCTCACATGTCATCACAAAACTCACTAATCGGATCAATGAACTCTCACATGGGTGGTCATATGCAGATGGGTGCACAGATGGGTATGGGTCTGCATAGTCACATGGGTTCCATGAATCCTTATGGTCATATGGATATGGGACATATGGGTGGATATGGCCCAGGTATGTCTCTCAATAGTTACTCAAGTTCTCCAGGTATGAGATCAAGTGCGGACATGGCCGGATATGGTCATCATATGGGCTTACACAATCCAGGCATGGGCATGACAATGCCAGGCATGCATGGAGGCAGACATATGGCATCACAGATGGGTATGTTTAACCCTCATATGAGTTCAATGATGACTGCACCCGAGCATCTTTCCATGCATCCTGGCATGAACTCTATGTATGACAGTCAACTTGGGAAGGACATGTCATACAGTAGCCACTACTCCGATAAACCACCAGAATGCAGTTAGTAAAGTTATCCAGCTTTTTTCAGGGCTGATAACATCTCCATACAGTCTGAATGAAAATATACAGAGAAGAATTGCTGCATAGCTCGAGACATAAAAGTTTTGCTGCATAGCTTGAGACAGAAAAGTTTTGCAGCATAGCTCGAGACAGAGAAGTATTGTTGCATTGCTCGAGACAGAGAAGTATTGCTGCATTGCTCGAGACAGAAGTATTGCTGCATTGCTCGAGACAGATAAGTATTGCTGCATTGCTCGAGACAGAAAAGTATTGCAGCATAGCTCGAGACAGAAAAGTTTTGCAGCATAGCTCGAGACAGAGAAGTATTGCTGCATTGCTCGAGACAGAGAAGTATTGCTACATTGCTCGAGACAGAGAAGTATTGTTGCATTGCACGAGACAGAGAAGTATTGCTGCATAGCTCGAGACAGAGAATTATTGCTGCATAGCTCGAGACAGAGAAGTATTGTTGCATTGCACGAGACAGAGACATATTGCTGCATTGCTCGAGACAGATAAGTATTGCAGCATAGCTCGAGACAGAGAAGTATTGCTGCATTGCTCTAGACAGAGAAGTATTGCTGCATTGCTCGAGACAGAAGTATTGCTGCATTGCTCGAGACAGATAAGTATTGCTGCATTGCTCGAGACAGAGAAGTATTGCTGCATTGCTCGAGACAGAGAAGTATTGCTGCATTGCTCGAGACAGAGAAGTATTGCTACATTGCTCGAGACAGAGAAGTATTGCTGAATAGGTTGAGCTAAGAACTGTCTACACATAAACCTCTACTCATCATATAACATGGATATTTAGACATATTTAGTGAAACCTTGCTTCAAAGTACCACAGATATAAATTGTTCTACGTCGACTTTTCTTTCACTCCAGCCCACCTTTTTATATATATTCATACATATATATAAACACACAAGTTTGAAATGGTTTCACATAGTGGGATTTTGCAGTGCTATGGGATATTTGTGAATCCCAGTTATCTCACTATAGCCAGGTTTCATTGTGTTTAACAAAAAGCCATTCTAATGGTTTTGATTCTAATAGTTTTGAATGTCCTGGAAGTAAGCCATTCATACAGTTATAATTTTGCTTTAAATTTGTATAGATTTACTCTATAGACTGTACATATTCTGTTGTCTATGATATGTTTGAGTTGTAGTTTTGTCATGTAATCACAAACATACTGGCCTCACATACATCATAAATCGACATATAACACATATAATTGTACATATAACATGTAGTGTCTAGGACAAATAATGATCATGGTAAAATCTCTGAATGAATGGTTAGTAACTGTGATGTTTGAACACCATTTTTGTCAAGGAAAATCATGCAACAGTGGATGTGTTGTAGTAATGTGATTCTATAAGAAGAAACATTCTATTTGTCACAGTCTCATTGCACACACACACAAGTTTCCTTGTCTTATCCACATGTGCTGGGAAGCACTGAGTGTGTTACATATGTAGTTGTTGAATCTTTGATGTCGCAGGATATCTGTGATATTGTCTATTCATCAGGTCCTTGATCTTCCTCTGGCTATACGTCCAGGTTGCCGGTTGTTATGGGCACAATATAGTAGTAGATCTGGTTTAATTCTCATTAGATGGCCGGATCATTTTGTACGTTGTCTTCTAATATGTTGGATGCATGATGTGATTCCAATGACATTTCTAATGTTCTCATTTCTCAATCTATCTCATCTTGTAACATTGACAGCTTTTCTTACACAGTTCATTTCACTTGTTGTGATCTTTTCTTTCTTGGCATTTAGTTAGGGAGACCATGTTTGACATTGATAACAAAGAGTTGGTAGAAATATACAATTTATCAGTTGTCGATTGACTGTCATGTCTATGTTTGGGTATTTGAGCAGTGGGGACAGTTGGTATGTCACTGCATTGACCTTTTGGCATCTAGTCTTGATTTCTCTGTCCATTTTACCATCTTCTGTGAAAATATTTCTTAGATATCTGAATTCTGAGACCTGTCCACAACTGAGTCTGTGTGTTCTTATAGATTTATATGAGTACTTTGTGCCGTCCCTGTTAGGTCACTGCGGCATATAGGACAGGCACATACAAATTTGGGCAGAAATGTTTGTATATTATCCAACAGGACACAAATTTGTACACACATATAACTCAGATTTTTACACATTTGTACACACGTCACTGTCAGATTTTTACACATATGTAACGGTCAGATTTTTACACATTTGTACACACATGTAACGGTCAGATTTTTACACATTTGTACACACAATTGTAACTCAGATTTTTACACATTTATACACACATGTAACAGTCAGATTTTTACACATTTGTACACACATGTAACAGTCTGATTTTTACACATTTGTACACACATGTAACTGTCAGATTTTTACACATATGTACACACATGTAACTGTCAGATTTTTACACCTTTGTACAAATGTGTAACTGTCAGATTTTTACACATTTGTACACACATGTAACTGTCAGATTTTTACACATATGCACACACATGTAACGGTCAGATTTTTACGCATTTGTACACACATGTAACTCAGATTTTTACACATTTGTACACACATATAACGGTCAGATTTTTACACATTTGTACACACATGTCGATGTCAGATTTTTACACATTTGTACAAACGTGTAACTGTCAGATTTATACAACCAGAAATGCCCCACTTTAAAGTGTACCACATCTGAAGTTATAATGTAACATTGTATCAGATGTGATTGGTCATAGAGAGACTATCATAGCTGGCTAATGCCAATCAGACAGCCCCTTTGATCTGCAGTCCTCCTGTGTAAGGTAGACTTGACTGTTGTGTAGTTTACATATTTCAGTTTTCATAGTTGGTTTCACCAAGTTGTCTTTGTTTTTTTATATCTCTGGGGTAGCTGGGTGGTGTGTGTCCGTCCTGTATAGTAGACTATTTAAATAGCAGTATACAGTTGATGGCCGACTGGGAAATCATCCAGAAACAACAGAACACAGTTTATATCTTTGTCATGTTGCTGGTGAAGTTTGTCAGCAAATATCCAATGTTAGTGGTAACATTTTGTTAGTCGTCACATTTTGTTAGCAGAAGTTTGATCTAATCATGATGTTTGTCTGCAACATGTTAGACTTCAAATGTAGGAATAGTATTTCTAGTGAAACAATGAAACTATATATATATATGGTGTGTGATCTAGATTAGGTAGCTATCTTCCATATTGATAAACAGCTGCATTTTTGTGTATCTATATAACTTAATGTGTGTGGGTGTGTTTGCTGATACTTAATGTGGTCCCAACATGCTTGTTTGAGTGTGTGTGTGTGTGTGTTTGCTGATACTTAATGTGGTCCTAACATGCTTGTTTGAGTGTGTGTGTGTTTGTTGACATTGAACTGTCATCCCCAACCAATGAAACACTTTCCCCAATTGTTTTTTTTTGCCTACCCTCCTACACACACACACACACACACACACACACACACACACACACACACACACACACATGATTCTTGTTAAACATTGACTGTCACATGTCATCATCACCAGATTAGTGTTTATGTGAGCAAATTTGACAAGAAGATTAAATGATCTACCTCATATGACATAATTCACTAGTTTCCTTGCTCATATAATTCACCGGACATTAGCGCTATGGTAGAAAGTTATTGGTCAAGATGAGCTTTATCTCAGCATCTACCTTCAAATTTTATTCTTTATGTTGACTGGTAACAGATGGACTATCAAGACATTGTCTGTCTCAGACTTGTTACTTTTTAGCAAAGTTCTGATTAAGTGTGTATGTGTGTCTCTAGCAATGTTTTATTCTGATGAAAGTAGAGATATTATCATGTTTTGTTTGCAACTGTTGTTGTGCTGGATATTTCTTGATTCAATCATTGTTGTTTTTATATGCTTATTTTACCTCTTGAAATCTCACTTATTTAGCCCTTTTGTAGCTGACTTGACTGACTGATAGATTGATGTGGCATGTTTTTTTGTTACATCAGATTTCACACATTCAAGGTCATGTTTTTACATTAGAGTTCACACATTCAAGGCCATATTTTTAAAACATCAGAGTTCACACATTCAAGGTTATGTTTTTTTTTTACATCAGAGTTCACACATTCAAGGTCATGTTTTTACATCAGAGTTCACACATTCAAGGTCATGTTTTTAAATCAGAGTTCACACATTCAAGGTCGTGTTTTTTACCTGAAAGTTCACACATTCTAGGTCATGTTTTTACCTGAAAGTTCACACATTCAAGGTCATGTTTTTACTTGAGAGTTGACACACCAAGTTTCCTGAGAGTTGACAAATTAATGAATCCAACTACATTGTTGATCTGATTGCACCTGTCTTACAACTTCTCTGCTGATATATGCTAATAATATGCTGATATATGCTAATAATATGCTGATAATAGACGAGACAGACAGATAGCACACTACAGGAATTGATAGTCTCAGACAATCAGAAGAAAAGTTCTGCTTTGACAAATTAGTGAGACATAATCCAAACAAGTTGATCAATTGAAATACATCAACAGAAATCTAATAACAACAAATGGGAGAATATCAAGGAGAGAATAGGTTGGACAAATACAGCATTCCAGATAAATGGGATCCTGCCTTGACAATGGCACTAAGTCAGTTTTGAAGTGTTAAGTAGTGCAGATTATGTCATCATTAGATGTTGTACCGGATGGTTTTGACCATCATGGATATCTTCAACTTTTTTCTCTCCTGCCTTGGTGATTGACTGTTGACACTCTTCTATGCTATGCTGTCAGTGTGCTCAGTATCATACTGTTTCACTATCCAACATTTTGTCTCACTGTCACAGTGTTTTGTATCTCCTATCTTCAGACATAGATCTATCCAGAAAAAACTCAAAATCAAAGAAAACTGGCTGATGCTACAAATAAGAAGGAGAAAATGGAAGTATTTTGGACACATCTTCTTCTGCATTCTCACTAGATTGGGATTTCGGATTCTCTAATAAAGACAGCCGTCTGCCTAAGATTATCAGCCACGCCATACAGTTTGTCTTGGACGCTGGTGTAAGTGGGCGACCTCTTTCTTCCCAATCTGCATACTGGGGGCAGTTCTGTAGGATATAATTCCTATGATTTCTGCTTCCCGTTTGTGCTGACCTCTTCCCGCAGTAAGTTTTGGCCACCCTTTTGATGGTAGGTCTGACATTCTAACTGCGTGGCTAAATCTCCGAGGCAGATTGACGACCGTAGAATCCGTTATCCCATTTCTCATTGTGAGGGGTTGTTACACCATGTTATGCGCCTTACGGCCTGGCGCATCCGTTTTCTGCAAGCATTTGTTTCGGGTTAGCATCCCTAGCGGACACGTGCGGCCGATTTCAGCCAAACCACCGTAATCACCTCTTACGACATGCATGGCAGGTAACAGTGGTTCTATTCTTTACACCCCAAATTTGGGCCCGGTAACCACTCGGACAATTTTTGACATATTAAGAGACACGAAGGGCTGGAAAACACCGTCATGGAAGGATGCATCTCAGCAAAGATGAAGACCAAGGAGTAGATGGATTCAGGATGTAACTGATGGTTTGAACGTGACCGCTGTAGAGGTCATCTGGCCTATGAGAGGGAGAAATTCCGAAGGACTGTTAGGTGGCAAAGTTCTGCTTAACACAAGCTATTTGATGATGATCTTGAGAAAACCTGCTACTGATGTTTGTCAGTCTTTGTGTTCATTGACCTCCTCAGTACATTGATGCATTGGTAATTTTAGCAGTCCTTGTCATTCTTAACGTTCTTATGTAAAATTACATCGCTTAGACCTCCAGAATTTATTTTTGCTTGTTTATTGTCTAAGTATATTTCCCAGGTTATAGGCGCGACTGAGAGTCTGACGACCGCCCTAGTAAATGGAGCCCCACATAGCTACTGGGGCGCAGCAGTAACGGCCTCAACGTCTATTCTCATACTGGAAGTATTCCTGTTTGCTCTGCAACAACTTTACCATACACACTTGCCAAGAAACCCCAGCCTGACTTCTCAATTAAATTGTGAGTTCAGCCTTCATGTTGCCCCAATCTCTACATTCCCTTGCAAGAGTAATGATAATATTGTGAAGTTGACCATGCTACCATCTATCAGGATCCATTCTTCCCCTTACGGTAGTCGCAACTGTTGTCACTTGGTTTATTGTCCTCTCAGCTTGGGTCAACCACAACATGCCACACTTGATTCTCATGCCCGTAACATCATTAGTATTCTTGTGCAGTAGATGTCTCTGATTTGCAGTAACCTACATATGCAGGCTGATCAATAAGTTCTGGGACTGATTTTTTGGAGTGGGTAATTTTGTAGATTTAACAGCTTGTTGGTTTTTGGCTTCTTCAAAGTATTGCTCTTGTGATTGTATACACTTATTCTAACGTTCATGCCAATAATGATAGCACCTCTGGTAGGCACTTTCAATAATAGCACTCTGTTGTCGTATTGGCTTGAATGTCAATGAATCCATATTTCATTGCATTCTTAACCTGTGAGAGCAAGAAGACACATGCATCAAGATCAATGTCAATGAATCCATATTTCATTGCATTCTTAACCTGTGAGAGCAAGAAGACACATGCATCAAGATCAATGTCAATGAATCCATATTTCATTGCATTCTTAACCTGTGAGAGCAAGAAGACACATGCATCAAGATCAATGTCAATGAATCCATATTTCATTGCATTCTTAACCTGTGAGAGCAAGAAGACACATGCATCAAGATCAATGTCAATGAATCCATATTTCATTGCATTCTTAACCTGTGAGAGCAAGTGGATGATGCTGTTTGTCACTGCGATATTTGTATTTTGTCAGGGTCATATCAGTACACTCAGTTTCATTCTTGATGATAATCGAGGATAAGAATGTGGGATAGTTTTTGACTCTATTAAGAAGATCATTGCAAGTTGACAAACTAATCATTTTTCTGTTTCACTTTCAAGAGAGAAGGCACAAATTTTGCGTTTACCAGGTCGCTTTTAACTCTTCAGTGAAGATTTTCTGGTGGACATTAAATTCAATTCTACATTCTTCTGCAACCTTTCTGATAGTCAGATGTAGATCAGTGCATATGATTTCTTGCACACATGACACGTTCTGGTCAGTGTGGCTGGTCTGCCTTGACGCAGATCATCTTCAAATGATTAGCGGGCCCCTTCAGAAATGGAAATTCCACTCAAATGTCTCTGATCAACTTAGGCAATCTCTCCAAAAGCTGACTGAAGCATTTTTTCAGAACCAGTTATTCTAAATGAAAGCAGAAATCATACGTACATGTTGCTGAATATTCACATCTGCTTTTAAATGCACAGAATATTGAGAAGTAATGACCAGTTGCAGTCTTTCAACCTGCACTTGTACAGAGATGGTGGTTTCTGACTTGTCACATGCTTAGGGAAACAGTTATTACATACACTATGCGATGTCACTTCTTATTCCAACGCTCCATATCAACCACTTGTTAACCACTCTTTGTGATTTGTATGTGATCTGAACCTAAGAGCAATTTTACGTTGTGCCAGTTATGCACCTACAAGCAGGCCAGCACATCCGATCTCTGTTACGTTTTATATTTACTATGGTAGCTTCCCAAGGCACCTACTTCAGTCGCCTCTTACAACATGCCTTGTAGGTCGTAGTGTTACTAGCAAGCGAGACATGGACAGTGTATAGCAGACACGGAAGAAAATTAAACCATTTCCACACAAGCTGTCTACGCAGAATACTAAAAATAAACTGGCAGGACAAAATTCCAGACAGCGAAGTCCTCACAAGAGCAAAGATCCCAAGCGTCAACACCCTGTTGCAGAAGGCCCAACTGAGATGGGTCGGTCACGTTGCTCGAATGCCTGATAAACGCATCCCAAAACAGTTGATGTATGGCAGCTTGAAGGGGGCAGACGTTTAGCTGGTGGACAGAAAAACGCTTTAAAGACACTCTTAAAGTGTCTCTGAAATGCTTCGATATAGACAATACGTGCTGGGAATCCCTTGCCAAGATCGCCAAATGTGGCGCTGTAACAACAAAAGAGGAACCCGAATAGCTGAGAATCATCGTATTGTTGAGTCACAGAGAAAACGAGCAGCGCGAAAGACAGAGCACACAACACGCACATGTCTAACCTTGATCATGTATGCCCCACCTGTGGTCGGGATTCTGTTCTAGGATTGGACTCTACAGTCACCTCCGCACACACCAGAGAGGTGCAACAGTACACGTCTGAGATTGTTGTCATCATCGCTGCGATGGACGGCTATTACTCTTTGCTCCCCATGCAAGTCCCATCAACACACTCTCGTATTGTCATTTCAATACATACTGTAGTTTCCCCAAGAATAATTCAGGCCTGGAACTTATTAATCAGCTTGTGTATATGCTTTGGTTTGGGTGAGAGAATGATCTAGTTGATGTAGGCTGATTAATGTTAAAGATGATCTATATTCTAGTTGATGTACTTTGATTTATGGACTACTTAATGTAGGTTGCTCTTTGATCGTTGTAGCAGAAGCTGTTTTGTTAGCAGTTATAAATGGATTCATGTCAAATAGATAGTGTTATATGCTAGTATTGTGTTGGAATAATTCATGTTGGTAGCCAGGTGGTAAACTAAGCTACATGGGTACAGACTGTTGTTGATATGAGCAGGTAATGACAATATTTACATGTCCTGTGGGCACACCTTCAAAGAAAGATAAAGTTCTTATTTTACTCCCAAGCATCATTTACTTGTTTGTGGTTTATCAAGAAAGATATATATTCATAGAATCTGAAACTAGTATTGTTTGAGATGATGTATTGAATGTGACATGTTTGAGATGATGTATTGAGTGATACATTGTCATGAATGACTGGAGTATGCATAAATAAACATGTTCTTATGAATGATATCAAGCTATTAGCAGAGTATGCATGACTACACTATGTTCTGATATGTGCTGTTAAAAGAAGGTATATTGTCTCCGACACAAGAACATATAACGTAGCAATGATGAAACCTTCCAAGTTATTCATAACTGATACGGTTTCATTATTTTAGTCATCTAATCATTAGTTGTTTCATCTTTCTCTCCACAGTCCTTCCTTTTTTTTTTTGTTGAAAGCCATTATGCAAATACAAGTGATATATTTTGTTTGGAAGCAATATACTTTAAAGTATTGAATTTGTTGTACTTACACTGTATTGTGTCATGTTCAGACAGCTGGTCATCTTTGCCCACATCCAAATATGGGACTTAATATTGTTGTACTTACACTGTATTGTGTCATGTTCAGACAGCTGGTCATCTTTGCCCACATCCAATTATGGGACTTAATATTGTTGCATTATTTTATTGTATATGTGGTGTTACTATTATTAACTTGTTATATAACTTACTTACACATTATTTCATGTGTTACTGTGGGTTTACAAAATTTCTCATGATCAAATCTTGTTGTTGACAGTGTCAACATTTTATGAATTTATTGCCAGGCCAGGTTGACGAAATTGTGACGGTCAGTTTTATCACAGTGAATAATTCTGTTAGAATCGTGTTGAATCATCAAATATTAATTTGATAGAAGTGGTGGCAGTAGCTTTATATATATGTCTATTGCTCTTATATACATTTGTGAACAGGGTGTGTCTGCTTGTCAGAGATCTGATACAAGTCATGAAATTAAATGCAGGACTTATCTTTTTTATTATACAAATTTATGAGCTAGACAGTGTACAAACATACACCATTTGTGTACTTAAGTTTATGTACAGGACATATATAGAAGATTTCTTCATGCTGGCCAGAAAAGTATTGTACTACTTACACAATTGATTTCTTGTACAGATGTTATGTGTAGTTGATGAGATTATGGGGCCATAAGAACAAGAGTTTTCATGTTTTAGATTTATACTAGACAACTTGTGGCTGGGCTGACGCTAGACGACTTGTGGCTGGGCTGACACTAGACAACTTGTGGCTGGGCTGACACTAGACGACTTGTGGCTGGGCTGACGCTAGACAACTTGTGGCTGGGCTGACACTAGACGACTTGTGGCTGGGCTGACGCTAGACAACTTGTGGCTCGGCTGACACTAGACGACCTACAGCTGAACTGATACGAGACAACTTGCGGCTGGGCTGACGCTAGACGACCTACAGCTGAACTGATACTAGACAACTTGCGGCTGGGCTGACGCTAGACGACCTACAGCTGAACTGATACTAGACAACTTGTGGCTGGGCTGACGCTAGACGACCTACAGCTGAACTGATACTAGACAACTTGTGGCTGGGCTGACACTAGACGACCTACAGCTGAACTGATACTAGACAACTTGTGGCTGGGCTGACGCTAGACGACCTACAGCTGAACTGATACTAGACAACTTGCGGCTGGGCTGACACTAGATGACCTATGGCTGAACTGATACTAGACAACTTGTGGCTGGGCTGACGCTAGACGACCTACAGCTGAACTGATACTAGACAACTTGCGGCTGGGCTGACGCTAGACGACCTACAGCTGAACTGATACTAGACAACTTGCGGCTGGGCTGACACTAGATGACCTATGGCTGAACTGATACTAGACAACTTGTGGCTGGGCTGACGCTAGACGACCTACAGCTGAACTGATACTAGACAACTTGCGGCTGGGCTGACACTAGATGACCTATGGCTGAACTGATACTAGACAACTTGTGGCTGGGCTGACGCTAGACGACCTACAGCTGAACTGATACTAGACAACTTGTGGCTGGGCTGACCCTAGACGACCTACAGCTGAACTGATACGAGACAACTTGTGGCTGGGCTGACGCTAGACGACCACAGCTGAACTGATACTAGACAACTTGCGCGGGCTGACACTAGATGACCTATGGCTGAACTGATACTAGACAACTTGCGGCTGGGCTGACACTAGACGACCTACAGCTGAACTGATACGAGACAACTTGCGGCTGGGCTGACACTAGACGACCTACAGCTGAACTGATACTAGACAACTTGCGGCTGGGCTGACGCTAGACGACCTACAGCTGAACTGATACTAGACAACTTGCGGCTGGGCTGACACTAGATGACCTATGGCTGAACTGATACTAGACAACTTGCGCCTGGGCTGACACTAGACGACCTACAGCTGAACTGATACGAGACAACTTGCGGCTGGGCTGACACTAGACGACCTACGACTGAACTGATACGAGACAACTTGCGGCTGGGCTGACACTAGATGACCTATGGCTGAACTGATACTAGACAACTTGCGGCTGGGCTGACACTAGACGACCTACAGCTGAACTGATACGAGACAACTTGCGGCTGGGCTGACACTAGACGACCTACAGCTGAACTGATACTAGACAACTTGCGGCTGGGCTGACACTAGACGACCTCACCGACTGAACTGATACGAGACAACTTGCGGCTGGGCTGACACTAGATGACCTATGGCTGAACTGATACTAAACAACTTGCAGCTTGGCTGACACTAGATGACCTGCAGCTGGACTGATACTAGACAACTTGCAGCTTGGCTGACACTAGATGACCTGCAGCTGGACTGATACTAAACAACTTGCAGCTTGGCTGACACTAGATGACCTGCAGCTGAACTGATACTAAACAACTTGCGGCTGGGCTGACACTAGATGACCTGCAGCTTGGCTGACACTAGATGACCTGCAGCTTGGCTGACACTAGATGACCTGCAGCTTGGCTGACACTAGATGACCTGCAGCTTGGCTGACACTAGATGACCTACAGCTTGGCTGACACTAGATGACCTACAGCTTGGCTGACACTAGATGACCTACAGCTGAACCATTGAAAAAAGTGGTCTTGGGAAGATCAAAACATATCTCTTTGTAGTAATGATAAATTTAATGACACTTTATCAAATACTAACAGAAGTAATGACAGTATGGACAATTAACCTATAAATACATATTTTACCGACAGGTTGAATCTATAAATATTTTAATTTTATTGACAGTTGATCTAGGAATATTTTTATTTTATTGATATCTGAGCTATGAATACTTATTTTCCTGAGAAAAATTATGATTATTTTTTATTTTGATTATTTTTGATCTAAGAATATTTTAATTTTACTGACAGCAGAGTTATGAATATATTTGTTTCTTCCCAATAGTTGATTTATGCATAGTTTTAGTGAGATAATTAATCTACAGCTGCTAAATGATAATCTCAGATGTACATATTATAATTGCCCTTGTTCCATGTCAATCTCTTACTTGACTTTCTTCAGTTCAGATATGTCAAACCCAACATTCATGTTATTATCTGTGTACAAAATTGTACAGTTTTGGTGTCATCCATGTTTTGTTTACTGGTGACCCAGTTTTCTGTATATAATGAAACATTGTGTGAATCTTACAGGGATCCAACATTTGTCAAGTATAGATTATGATGATTAGTTTTGTGTGTGTCTGCAGGGGTGACATTCGAATGATAACATGTCATCTTGTCCATATGTGACATGCCATGTTAATTCTGGTCAGTGCAGACCCTTGGCGTTGGTATACAGCCCTTATTGTCTGCTCCTTCTTGTGTCTGTAATATCAGCATTATCTGCCCTTGTATATCATCACTTCCAAACTTGACCATGTGACAGAAGCTGTCCAATAGCCAAGCTTGGTTCGTTTTATTGGTTGTTCAGGTTTGATTTCTTGCTAAAAGACATCAGACTGTACACATCAGTGAGAGGATGAAGCATCTCAAGCCTGACTGTACACATCAGTGAGAGGATGAAGCATCTCAAGCCTGACTGTACACATCAGTGAGAGGATGAAACTTGGCATGGCTGACTGTACAGTTATAGCTACCCTTGGGACAATGATGCATCCAATTGGGAATATACCTTGACCAATTCTGTCTGTACAGCATGTCGGTAGCAAGAAGTGTATGTCTGTCTGTACATCATGTCGGTAGCAAGAAGTGTATGTCTGTCTGTACATCATGTCAGTAGCAAGAAGTGTATGTCTGTCTGTACAGCATGTCGGTAGCAAGAAGTGTATGTCTGTCTGTACATCATGTCAGTAGCAAGAAGTGTATGTCTGTCTGTACATCATGTCGGTAGCAAGAAGTGTATGTCTCTCTGTACATCATCTCAGTAGCAAGAAGTGTATGTCTGTCTGTACATCATGTCAGTAGCAAGAAGTGTATGTCTGTCTGTACATCATGTCAGTAGCAAGAAGTGTATGTCTGTCTGTACATCATGTTGGTAGTAAGAAGTGTATGTCTGTCTGTACATCATGTCGGTAGCAAGAAGTGTATGTCTGTCTGTACATCATGTCGGTGGCAAAGGGGTGTATGTCTGTCTGTACATCATGTTGGTAGTAAGAAGTGTATGTCTGTCTGTACATCATGTTGGTAGTAAGAAGTGTATGTCTGTCTGTACATCATGTCAGTAGCAAGAAGTATATGTCTGTCTGTACATCATATCGGTAGCAAGAAGTGTATGTCTGTCTGTACATCATGCTGATAGTAAGAAGTGTATGTCTGTCTGTACATCATGTCAGTAGCAAGAAGTGTATGTATGTCTGTACATCATGTCGGTAGTAAGAAGTGTATGTCTGTCTGTCTGTACATCATATCGGTAGCAAGAAGTGTATGTCTGTCTGTCTGTACATCATGTTGGTAGTAAGAAGTGTATGTCTGTCTGTCTGTACATCATGTTGGTAGTAAGAAGTGTGTGTATGTCTGTCTGTCTGTACATCATGTTGGTAGCAAGAAGTGTATGTCTGTCTGTACATCATGTTGGTAGCAAGAAGTGTATGTCTGTACATCATGTTGGTAGTAAGAAGTGTATGTCTGTCTGTACATCATGTTGGTAGTAAGAAGTGTATGTCTGTCTGTACATCATGTCGGTAGTAAGAAGTGTATGTCTGTCTGTACATCATGTCGGTAGTAAGAAGTGTATGTCTGTCTGTACATCTGTCTGTACATCATGTCGGTAGTAAGAAGTGTATGTCTGTCTGTACATCATGTTGGTAGTGAGAAGTGTATGTCTGTCTGTACATCATGTTGGTGGCAAAGGGGTGTATGTCTGTACATCATATCGGTAGCAAGAAGTGTATGTCTGTCTGTACATCATGTCGGTAGCAAGAAGTGTATGTCTGTCTGTACATCATGTTGGTAGTAAGAAGTGTATGTGTGTCTGTACATCATGTCGATAGCAAGAAGTGTATGTCTGTCTGTCTGTACATCATGTTGGTAGCAAGAAGTGTATGTCTGTCTGTACGTACAGCATGTTGGTAGTAAGAAGTGTATGTCTGTCTGTCTGTACATCATGTCGGTAATAAGAAGTGTATGTCTGTCTGTCTGTACATCATGTTGGTAGCAAGAAGTGTATGTCTGTCTGTCTGTACATCATATCGGTAGCAAGAAGTGTATGTCTGTCTGTACATCATGTTGGTAGTAAGAAGTGTATGTCTGTCTGTACATCATGTTGGTAGCAAGAAGTGTATGTCTGTCTGTACATCATGTCGGTAGCAAGAAGTGTATGTCTGTCTGTACATCATGTTGGTAGTAAGAAGTGTATGTCTGTCTGTCTATACATCATATCGGTAGCAAGAAGTGTATGTCTGTCTGTACATCATGTTGGTAGTAAGAAGTGTATGTCTGTCTGTACATCATATCGGTAGCAAGAAGTGTATGTCTGTCTGTACATCATGTTGGTAGTAAGAAGTGTATGTCTGTCTGTACATCATGTTGGTAGTAAGAAGTGTATGTCTGTCTGTACATCATGTTGGTAGTAAGAAGTGTATGTCTGTCTGTACATCATGTCAGTAGCAAGAAGTGTATGTCTGTCTGTACATCATGTCGGTAGCAAGAAGTGTATGTCTGTCTGTACATCATGTCGGTAGCAAGAAGTGTATGTCTGTCTGTACATCATGTCGGTAGCAAGAAGTGTATGTCTGTCTGTACATCATGTCAGTAGCAAGAAGTGTATGTCTGTCTGTACATCATGTCAGTATCAAGAAGTGTATGTCTGTCTGTACATCATGTCAGTAGCAAGTAGTGTATGTCTGTCTGTACATCATGTCGGTAGCAAGAAGTGTATGTCTGTCTGTACATCATGTTGGTGGCAAGAAGTGTATGTCTGTTTTGAGGCAGCATCAATTCCAATTCCATATTCCAATGTTAACTGATCACATGACTTCAGCTACTTATTATATCCACCATAGACTGTACCACATGTAGGTTTATTGGATTAAACCTACTCATCACATGACCATAACAGGATTAAACCTACCCATCACATGACCATAACAGGATTAAACCTACTAATCACATGACCATAACAGGATTAAACCTACCCATCACAAGACCATAACAGGATTTTACCTACCCATTACACTACCATAACAGGACTAAATCTACCCATCACGACCATAACAGGATTAAATCTACCCATCACACAACCATAACAGGATTAAACCTACCCATCACATGAGATAACAAGATTAAATTTACACATCACATGACCATAACAGGATTAAACCTACTCATCACATGACCATAACAGGATTAAACCTACCCGTCACAAGACCATAACAGGATTAAACTCACCCATCACAGGTTTAAGGGGACAATAGTAGCAATTTACTAAATTTATATAAAATATCAAATTTTATTATATATTCTATAAACTGGAATACATAAAGAGTTTTAACTCCAAGCAAAAACAAATCAGTTTCAAAATTGTTTTGAAACACCCTACACTCAAAGAAATGTTTAGAAGAAATAACTAGAATTGCAAAAGATTCAAAGAAAAGCCATACAAAGACTGGAACGTCCTGGGCGCAAATTCAAAATATTAAAGCAGGTCTACACTGGAGCAGTCAGACCCATCATGGAATATGGCTCCAGCTCTTGGACAACAGCAGCCAAAACAAACACACAGAAACTAGACAAAGTGCAAAACATGGGCCTAAGAATAACTCTGGGACCAATGAAAAGCAGTCCTATCATAGAAATGGAAAAACCGCAGACATTGAGCCTCTAGAACTCAGCAGAAAATTTAAAACACACGTCCAGTTTGAAAAACTAAAGCGACTAACACCCTCGACACACAAAACTCCAAGAGAAAACAAAAAAACAGACTCCCAAGAAAAAGTCCCAACCATCTGGCCAGAGAATTCCACATGCAATATTCAGACAGCTTAGAAACTGACCCGGAAATGTGGGAACCCATAAAACTAGAGCCATGGACATGCTACCCAATACATGGCCCAAATACACCTAGAAGTCCCAGGAATAATCTCCCCAAAAAATACACAGACAGGTCACTCCAAATGCTATGAGAGCAATATCCTACCAGCACATGGACATGTGTGTTCACAGATGGCTCAGCTACAGATGCTATCAGGAAGGGAGGCAGCGGAATCTACATCACTCATCCCCAAGGAAACACATAAACACACTCTCGGCAGCAGGAAAACATGCACCAACTTTAGAACTGAGGCAACAGTCCTTCTTGCAGCCATACAGATTCTCAACGACCAGCAAGTGTCAGCAAAAAATATTGCAGTCTTTAGCAATTCAAGATCCGTTCTCCAGGCCATCTCATGTCCCAAACAAGACAAGCTCATCCAGGACATATGGCAAAAAATCAGCTTGCTGTAAAAAAAAATCTGAACTGGTCTTACAGTGGATACAAGCACACTGTGGCATACCAGGAAATGAAAAGGCTGACAAACTTGCACGGGCTGGAGGGAGCCTAACACAAAGTTTTACAGAAGCAAAGACTCTCCTGAAACAATCCAGGAAAATGATGTGGAGAAAAACAAACGGAGATACAACCCAGAGCACGACAGTATAAATACACTAAACAGAAAAGCAATCTCCAGACTTAGAACGGACACTGCAGTCTCAGAGCACACCTCCACAGAATGGGTCTCAGCAGCCTGCACCTGTGGAGCACCTAAACAGTCCCCAGAGCACATCCTGCAAGACGAGTAGTGTGAGAATGGAGATCTGGCCAACAGAAACAACCCTACAAGACAAACTATGGGGGACTGGTGAAGACCTCAAGCACACCACCCTGTTTTTGACACATACCGTAGTCGCATAGCAGAAGTTGATTGCAGAAGTAGAAGACTAGAATTGCTAGTTTGTTTGGTACCTAGTGATAATGGACACAAGTATAAAAAACAACATATTGAATTATGTATTGTTTTAAATTTTATTGAGTACTACAAATTTGTTGTACAGCTTGATTATGTTAGGATGAGGCAAGACCGACTATATCAAATGTTTTTGAACATTTAAACTTGTATTGTTTATTGGTGCATTAATATGTTATGGTGATTCCCATTCAGCGTAGGTACCATTTCTATGGCAACCTGACAAGTAATTAATGTAAAAGATATTAAATCTTTAATTCCAGTCTACATTAGCAGTAGCTGATAACTATAATCTTATTAGACTGAGAAATAAGCAAGTTGAAAATATTAGTAATGTGTATTCCCCCCTTTTTTTTCCCGTTCCAGAAGCACTTGAGCTTTCAGCTAGGTGCCATGAACATCGTAAACCTTCGGTTCGGTGCCACGAACACCATAAATCTGGAGAACCTGTGGCTTTTCCGCCAGCCCGCAGAATTGAACCGCGCTCACAGGGAGCTTGTCACCCGTCGTCCAACATGCTACGAACATGCTGGGCAGGCATGTGTACTCTCCTTAATTAAACCTATACTTCACATGACCAGATTCTAGCCACACATCAGTTGACTGTGACACAATTCTACCCACACATCAGTTGACTGACACAATTCTACCCACACATCAGATGACTGACACAATTCTAGCCACACATCAGATGACTGACACACAATTCTACCCACACATCAGTTGACTGTGACACAATTCTACCCACACATCAGATGACTGACACATTTCTAGCCACACATTAGATGACTGACACAATTCTAGCCACACATCAGATGACTGACACACAATTCTACCCACACATCAGATGACTATGACACAATTCTACCCACACATCAGATGACTGACACACAATTCTACCCATACATCAGATGACTGACACTATTCTATCCAGACTTCAGATCACTGTGACATACTGAAACCCTGATATTCCCGACAGTAGAGTCTTGGTTGTTGCATCAATGAATATCAAAGTAAGAGACATGAGCTGTTGTTGTTGATACTAACCAGTTATCAATTGAAACAACTGTTTAGCAGTTATTATTGTTTTTGTTCTTCTAGTCTGTACATGTTGTCGTCCAGCCTTTGTTGATTTGGATGATGTTTTGCACATTATTTGTTGTTTTCATTTTGTATGAAGTCTTCCACACACACACAGACAGACACACACATGAATGAACATATTAGTCAGAACAGATCCAGCAGCAGCAGCATTCACCTCCAGTTCAGCCCCGCCTGAAATCTCCTGCTACACAATCTCTCTTGTTATATGCAACAACACAAGTTTCTATCAAGAATCCAATGAGATGCTAATTCTTCTTCTATCTCTTAGTAATGACCACAGTGTTCAGGTAAGCAATGTATATCTCTATCCTCATGTCACTCACTCACACCCACCTCCCACCTACCACCTGTACTTATTTCAACTCAATGACAAATGAATGTTGTGGACAAATAAATTTAAATATTAGAATCTGTACAGAATTGTTTCTCTTTGGTTTGACATTCAGCACATGTTTGATATTTTTTTTTTTTTATGTATGTCAACATTGTTATGTTCTAGTTTGATATTTGGTTTTCTATGTGTGTCAACATTGTTATGTTCTAGTTTGATGATAACTATAGGATTATATAGTGTCACATAGACAAATGGCACAAATTTTAAGATGCAAACATGTCACCATGAACACAAAAAGAACAATGTTCAACACAATCTTTCTCCCACATTATGTTACCAGTGCCAAACCTGGACACTGACAACAAATGATAGAAGAAAGCTAGTCACGACAGAGATGAAGTGTCTACGCAGAATGCTGGGTGTAACAAGAAGAGACCGGTTGAGAAATGAAGACATCAGGAAAAAGTGGGTACAACATCAGTACTGGACTTCATCAAGAAACAACAAATTAAATGGTTAGGCCACATCAGCAGATGACCAACAGACAGTGCACCTCAAAGAGCAATGCTGCTCCGATACAATGGGTACAAAGCAAAAGGCAGGCCACGCAAAAGATGGACCTCAGAGATAACAGAGGCGATAAAAGAGACTATCTACGAAGCGCATACAAGGGCCCGTTTAGAAATCTCTTCTTGACCTGACGCTGTGAGGCAAACATGATTCGAGAAAGAAGAAGAACATAAACAAGGAAACACATCATCAAATAAGATTGACACAAAAACAACATCATTTTGACCGATAGTGACTAATCAAGGTGCAAATAGAAAGGAAAAAAAAACAGCAAGTAAGATGATTAGTACTGATGAAACAGGATAGTAGACAGGTAGAGAGTAATGAGAGAGCAGATGCACTGGCAAGCGATGGGGCAATCAAGAATGGGGCCTTATATGGACAAAAGCAACATCATCAATACTCTAAGAGAAAACATATGCTCTGAAGATTTCAACAAAGAATATAAAGAATAATTAGTCTAAACACACTGAAATACATGCTTAGGAGGAGATTACAGAAATTGTGGACATGTCCGATAATCCTCAAATGAACAATGAATATAATTTGATGAGCACACATGTAGAGGCTAATATACAATCTGGTGAATTGGATTATTCCTTGCATTCAGGTTATGCAGTTGGTTCAAGTGGTTAGGGCTCAATTGGCTAATGACGTTCGACAATAGATATAATACCATATATGCTTGTACGTTCCTGAAAGCATCACATACATGTTTACCATTTCTTTTGCTATCATTTCTTTATTTGCAACAGCTAATATTCTTTACTATCACTCAAGTCTAGACCAGTCTAACACATGACTTTCATGTAGTCTTAGCACATGCAGTCTAGCACATGACTTTCATGCAGTCTAGAACATGCAGTCTAGCACATGTAATCTAGCACATGACTTTCATGCAGTCTAGCACATGCAGTCTAGCACATGACTTTCATGCAGTCTAGCACATGCAGTCTAGCAAGCACATGACTTTCATGTAGTCTAGCACACATGACTTTCATGCAGTCTAGCACATGTAGTCTAGCACATGACTTTCATGCAGTCTAGCACATGTAATCTAGCACATGACTTTTATGTAGTCTAGCACATGCAGTCTAGCAAGCACATGACTTTCATGCAGTCTAGCACATGTAATCTAGCACATGACTTTCATGCAGTCTAGCAAGCACATGCCTTTCATGTAGTCTAGCACACATGACTTTCATGCAGTCTAGCACATGTAATCTAGCACATGTAATCTAGCACATGACTTTCATGCAGTCTAGCACATGTAATCTAGCACATGACTTTCATGTAGTCTAGCTTTCGTCCACATCGTTCTTGCACCGATCATATCTTCACGCTGAGATCCATATAGAAGAATCAATTGAATTCCAGTCACCACCAGTGATAAATTTTATAGACTTTCAGAAAGCGTTTGATAGTCTTCATCGTTCTACTCTCTGGGTGATTCTTAAGACCTCCAGAAAAATACATCAACATTATAAAAGCCTTCTATTCTGAAGCATTCTGCTATGTAAGAACAGATGCAGGAAACTCAGACTGGTTCAGTCAATTCGGGTGTGAAGCAGGGCTGCGTTATATCACCAATACTTTTTTGGGATAGCTATAGACTGGATCATGTGCAAGATGATCAACTAGGCATCAAATGGCTTAATAACAGCAAACTATTTGATCTTGACTTTGCCGATGACGTTGCCGTATTGAATTCAACCACACAAGCAACCCACAAACTAACGAGCAATCTTTGCAGAACAGGTTGGTCTCCAGATTAATTCTGCCAAGACCAAAATTATGGACCTCACAAACTCGACAGACAACATCGTAATAAATGGCCAAACACTGGAGAAAGTTAAACATTTTACATATTTGGGTAGTAAAGTGTCAAACGACGGAGACACGATGAAAGAAATAAACTCTTGTATTGCTATAGCAGCTAGTGCCTTCACTAAGTTAACAAATATCTGGCAATCTAAAGACCTTAGTATATGTGCAAAAGTTAAATTGTTTAGGTCATGTGTGATTCCTGTACTGACCTACGGTTGTGAAAGTTGAAATCAACAAACAAAACTGATAAGAAACTGGACAGCTTTGAGAATAAATGTCTCCGAAAATTATTAAAAGTAAAATAGAGTGATTTCGTTTCTAACAACACAGTGAGAGATATCGAAATAGGGGAAGACTGCAGTAAAACTTGGTAAATAGCGAAACATGTACAAACAAAGTACTATAGTTTTACAAAATACAGAAACAGTGACGATAAACAGCAACGTTTCGACCAACAAGGCCTTTATCAAGCAAACGAACAAACAGGAGTGACAAATTAAAATGAAACACAAATGGACGACCAAATACAAACGTATCTAAGGAAAATCAGTGAGAGATAGAACACACCAACAACCCGTATCAAATATTATAAGGAAACGAAGGTGGAAATATTTAGGTCATGTTCTTAGATCAGACGAAAAGAGACTAAATCGACAAGTCCTTATGTGGTCACCAGTTGGGAAAAGAAAACGTGGAAGACCCAAGACCCTCTATGAAGAGAACAATCCTACAAGAAAGTAAACTATTGGGATGTAAAACCATACAAGATCTCCAACTGCTAGCAACGAACCACATCACATGGAGCTCTAAAATCTCTGCCCTATGTGCCGCCTTTGGCACGAAAGGAACAAACTAACTAAGTTGAGCATATGAATGTCATATAATCGAGTACAGGACAGTCCTCTAGCCTCATATTTATGTACACACTGGTAGAACTAAATTGCTGTAGCTGTCTGCTTGCTCCAATGATCCTCCACTGCAGCTAATAACTGTTGGTCAACAATACCAGGTACAAGTTTGATCTGAAGTGGAGACAATCAATGGATAAGAAACGTGATTCTGTTTATGTTCTGATCTGTATTTGACAACAAATTTCACATGTAGCAATTGTAATCAACAATGTCATTAGTTTACAAAAATATATATACCAACAGACATCAGATTCTATAAAACAAAGTTTAGTCAAGCAGTTGCTACAAGCAATCTCTCTCTCGCTCTTTTGATCATTCTTATTGTGATATATAAACAGCCTTTGCCAAGAACGTATTGTTACATCATATCATTCAGCGCCATTTGGAGGTCTGGTGCTTATCCTTTGGCGACATGACCGGTTTCAACGGGCGTTTACTGGGTTCGCTCTCCGTCAGCCATGGCTGCCCCCAGCCTACCTGCAAGTTGCTATTTTCTATAGGGTAGCGACCCTTAGACAACCTTCCCTCCCGGGTTGTTGATTGTCATCTGCCCTGGTTGCCTGTCTTTTTTGGGACTACTTGGTTTGCCTACCCTCCAGTTTTGTGTACTGTTTGCTCTGCTAGCCTTTGATTGTCCCCAATCAAACTACAGGGTGTTCAACTTAAAAGCAGCCTATGAATGGAGCTAATCTGGCATATATGTATGGAAATGAAAAGGTTCAGTTATGACGTGGTATAGGTCAAGGTTGTGTGATGGTGTGTAATTGTAGTGCGGAAGGGGCGATGAACAAATGTGACGTAGGAAGTGCTAGTCAGAACCGGTTTAAATAGTAAATAAACACGAGATAGATTATCTGGCAAATTTCGATTTGTCAATGGGGCTGCAATTATCTTGAACACCCTGTACAAGGCAGTAGTACAAGCAATTAATCAATGGTTACAAGAATTCATTCAATCAATGGTTGGATATAGCTTACTCAACCAACAAACTCACTCAACCAACAATTACAAGTACTCACTCAACCAACAATTACAAGTACTCACTCAACCAATGGTTATCTGTCTGTCTGTCCATCCCTTGATCCATCCATCCATCTATCTATATCCTTTTTGTGTCCCATTTAACACAAGGCTTTCACAAGAGATTTCAACTGTTGCCATTCTGTCGCCTTTTTACAAATTGTTTCTCATGGTAGGCCACAATCTTTCAACTCTCTTTTTACATGTCTTCTCCATGTTTTATTTGGACTTCCAGGACTTCTTTTCCCATCCACTGTCCATCTTCTGTTGGAGCATAGCACAGTATAACAGATATCCACTCTGATATAATGTTCTAACATCCGATAACAGATGTGGGTGATAGAAGGTTAGCTGTCTGGATGGAGACTCCTTTTAGGTTTGATCTCCTTCCTTCATGAAACCAGTTGCCTGATTGATCTCGTTTCCTTCATGAAACCAGTTGCCTAATTGACCTCGCTTCCTTCTTCTATGTAACAATGGTATCTCTTGTTTCTGTGACAATATTTTTACAGGAATGGGTTGTTAGCCCTTGCCCAACCGCTAACTTGGAGGACCAGTAGGTCAAATTTTTCTGTCCTCTATCCTTCAACCTGTCTGACATGGGTGTCTCTACCAGGAGCAAAGCTTTTGTCAGCATAGCTTTCTGGCCCATGGACGAACGCAGGCTCCTGAAACCTACAAGGTAGTGATCTTGTGGGGAGAGAACCAATGGTTTGTTTGTTTGTTTTTCTAACCCCCAGGAAGTATGGGATTATTTTTTCCTTCTTTGCGTGGGGAGGTGGTGGGAGGGAGTACCCAAGATTTCTTGAAAACCCAAAAATCTCCAACAGCTCTCGGAGTGTAATGCTATGCTAAGTGCTGCGGAGACTCATAATCAGGTAGGATCATTGATCATCACTGCAGTATTTTCCCACTTCAAGTGCGGTTGGAGCTCTAAAAACATCCCTTATTGGTATTGGTGGGCATGTGATTATAGTTCAGAGAGTCTTTTCCGCGGGTTTCTAGAACAACCACTCATTGACCACTTTGTGACCTGTGTGTGATTATCACCAATAGAGAATACTGAACGATCACCTTTACGGACAGACGAATTGCGTTCACTCAAAAACTATCAATTTTGGCTGTTTATTTTAGACATGTTAGAACTAAGCCACGGCGTTGCAATTCTGGACGTCTTCCTGTTCGTGCAAGGACGATCACGGCCAAAAAGCGGCGACCTTCGCCAATGTGTAGGTTTGTACGACCAGACAAAACCTTTACATTATCAGCCTTACTTTTTTTAAAGTCACGGTGAGTTTCAAGAATAGGAATATTCTCAACCGTTTTTAGATGCATGTCGGCATTTGGCAATTTGCAATTTCTACTCTGCTTTCCCTGGCCCCGGGAAACACTGGACTGAGGTCTCACACAGATAATCCAGAAGGTTGTTTCCTTCGGTGCTATCAACACAGCTTTTGAAGGATTTTGTGCTCGCCAGTATCGCCCACCCCAGTTCTTCCAGAGATGTTAGTTTTTACCCAGCACTAAAATGCAACCTTACATTTTGCACTCGTGCAACAGTACCTTGCCTGGTTGTCCCAGAGAGGGCAGTTTCATTAGGCACAGAAACACGACCTTAGGTTTTGCGCTTGGCCAACCTTACCTAATAGATGTATCCGTGCTTGGCCTCCGATACGGAGTTTATTGCAATCTTTCCTTGTGTCGTCACAATACGGTACAGTGTTCTCAGAGATGCTTGTCGAGAGCTAGCAATTGTGGTGCGACTGTTGATTCGTTACACATCGTTCTCATGGATTCTTGCCCCACAGCTGGCAATTTTACACATCGTTCTCATGGATTCTTGCCCCACAGCTGGCAATTTTTGTGCTGCTGTTTACTCTGCTGGGAGTTAGTATTTGTTCACAGACGACTCATACTCTACTATTACTTACGTTTCAGCAACTATTAGAGCAACTTTTCATCGGACATCGGCCAGGAGATGTGTGCATTTATTCAGGATTTTGGACCTGTATTATGTTTCCGTGCTTGCACTACTACCACTATCTGTCCCTCGATTCCTACCGCTTAACCAGACAGTGTCCTCTGTCTGTTTCCAGGGTCACTACGTGGAGGTGGGGTAAGATCTTGAATACTGCCTGCTCACTAAACCTAGTGCGACGTTGTTCCTGGAATTGCGCCTTTGACCCCAGAACTAATGGTTACAAACACTAACTAAACCAACATTTAGAAGTACTCTGTCAACCAACATTTAGAAGTACTCGATCAATCATACAAGTACTAACTCAAGCATATACCTGTTTAATAATGGTGTTTGCCTTGTCCAACTGAGAGATATTGAGATCGGACTTGAGCAGTGCCAGCAGGAAGCTGTTTGCAGCATCATCCACCCATACCTTATCCATGTTGACTAAGAACTGAGAAATACAACAAGTAAATGTGTGCATGAAACAGCATTAATCAAGTCAACATCCTCACACAACAACAATCTATCCATTCTATGTTCTATTCTTCACACAATAGATTCTTCATATTTTATAAGATCTTTACAATAGAAAACTATTGATTCCAAAACAGTGACTACTTGAGCTGACAACACAGAAAAAGGAACTATAATTAAAATACACAAACAAGTTGGTGAAGAACAATATTGTGTCAACATAGAATACACTATTTTGTATTCCAATATATCACAAAATCGACATTGTTCATTTGAAAATCATCTTCATCGCACATGTCTGTTCCGATCTACTCTGGTCTGTTCATAAGCATGTCTCAGTGTGTTTCGTCTAGCAGTTCTCAATCTGTGTTGGCTGATGTATCTAATAGTTTCATCGTTCTCTCAGCAAAGTCTACAAATATATATCTGCATGTGTTTATTTAACTCTGCCAATGCCGGTTCCAAGCCCGGATGAAAAAGGAGGAGGCCAGCTACCTCATCACAAGAAATTGAAAGAGCTACAGAAACTTGCAAGAAAGGACGCCATATGGGTAAACCGACCAGCCAGGTGGTGTGCGGTGCACCTAGTGCATCAATGACGGTTGCTGATGAAAGCCGCTTTGCGGAAGTCAGCAATCCGTCTCGTACAGTACTTGGCTCAAAAACATACACTAAAATTGGATTTTGGAATGTGAGAACGATGGCCACGACTACAAAATCAGCCCAAATTGCAAAAGATGAAGAGATACGAGCTGGACATACTGGGGTTAAGTGAGATGGCCTGGAACAGATAGAAGAGTAGTTAGTGGATTAACTTTCATATATTCAGGGAGAGAAGATGGTAAGCATTTTGAAGGAGTGGGTATAATGATGACACCTAGAGTAGCAAAGAGCATGTTAGAATGGGAACCCATCTCGAGTCGGATAATTAGAGCCCACTTCAGTACCAGGCATGTCAATATGACAATACTGCAGTGTTATGCACCAACAAACGAGGCTGACGATGATAAGAAAGACACATTTTATGAGCAACTACAAGATCAAATTGGAGAGCCGCTGTAGCGTAGTTGTTAGTGAACTCGCTTCAAGGCTGGTGGTCTGGGTTCAGCTGCCGCAATGCGCGTGGAATTTTTCCGACCACGACGGCTCTCAGGTCGACCCAGCCTCAACTGGGTACCAGACATGCTCTGGGAAAGTAAAGGCGGCCGGCGTGATGCTTGACCACATCACCCATCGTGTGCCGACGGTCAATGAAAATACAGGCCTAACACTATATTGACCTATATACCACGAGGTATGAAAGGGTTCCTTTACTTTTACTTACTTACAAGATCAAATTAACAAGACCCAAAAACATGACCTGTTAGTAGTAATGGGGACTTTAATGCCAAGGTTGGAAGTGATAATGTAGGGGTAGAGAGAGCTATAGGAAAACAAGGAATAAACACAATGAATGAGAATGGAGAAAGACTGGCGGAGTTATGTATGCTGTCAAACTTAGTAATTGGAGGTACCATCTTTGGACATAAGGAAATTCATAAACTTACTAGGCACTCACCAGATGGAGTGACCAGGAATCAGATTGACCATATGTGCATAAATACACAATTTAGAACATCATTGCTGGATGTCCGTGCATACAGAGGGGCAGATGTAGGAAGTAATCATAATTTATGCATAGGTAAATTGAAACTGAAATTGAAAATTCACCATACTAAAAAGAACAACTGCGAATAGACAGTCAAAGACTACAAAATAATGAGGTAAAAGAGGAATATCAGCTCGAACTTAAGAATAGGTTCGAGTTACTCAATGGTGAAAATGAACAGAACATTGAAGACAAATGGACTAAGATAAAGGACACACTATTGGGGGCAGCAAATAGTAGCGCAGGATTAAAGACGAAAGACAGAAAACTCTGGATAAGCGATGACACCTGGAAATGTATTCAAGAAAGAAGAAAGATGAAACTAGCAATATTTAATACTAAGGATGCAACAGATGAAATCCAAGCTAAAGAGGAATATAGACTAAAAGACAAGGAAGTGAAAAGAGCGGCTGGAAGAGATAAAAGAGCATATGTCAATCGACTGGCTGAAGAAGGGGAAAAGGCAGCTAAGACTGGAAACAGTAAAATGCTATACAACACACTAAAACAACTTACTGGAACATTTGTTTCAAAGGGTGGCCCAATCAAGAGTAAAGATGGTAAAGTTCTAACATCAGATACCGAGCAGAAGAAAAGATGGGCAGAACAATTTGAAGAAATATTAAATAGACCTGATCCACCAGTACTACTCAAGTTTGACGAAGAGGCAAGAAACAGCTTCCTACCAATTAACGAAGAAATGATAAGTGTAGCTGAGGTCAAGGAGGCAATCCATTCCTTGATAAACAATAAGGCAGTGGGTGATGACAACATTACCGCAGAAATGCTCAAAGCGGCTGATGATACAACTATTAGCCAGGTGCAAGAACTATTTAATAAAGTATGGGAAGAAGAAACTGTCCTAGATCAATGGAAAAAGGGAATAATTGTTAAGATCCCCAAAATAGGTGATCTCAAAGATTGCAACAACTGGAGAGGGATCACCCTATTATCAGTAATGACCAAGACTTTCTGCAAAATCATTCTTAATAGAATCAAAGGAGCAGTGGACACAACCCTGAGAGAAGAACAAGCTGGTTTTAGACCTGGGAGAATCTGCTTAGACCAAATAATTACCCTACGACTAATTTTGGAGGAACATATTGAGAAGCAACAACCACTCATACTAAATTTCATCGATTTTAAAAAGCCTTTGATAGTCTACACAGAATCTCTCTGTGGAATATTCTGAGATGCTATGGAATTCCAGACAAAATAATAAACATTATAAAGAGCCTCTATGATGGTTCACAGTGTGCTGTTCGCACTGATGGTGGACACAGCGACTGGTTTATGGTTGAAACCGGAGTAAAGCAAGGCTGTATTCTATCTCCGCTATTGTTTGGAGTGGCTATTGACTGGGTGATGCGAAAATGTTGCAGGGGCAAAACTGGCATCGATTGAGTAGAAAATAGTCAACTAGAAGATTTGGATTTTGCAGATGATATTGCCTTGTTAAGTAGAAACAACCAAGATATGCAAAGAAAAACAGACAACTTGTCATCTATAGCATCAAAAGTTGGACTGCAGATAAGCTATGAAAAACAAATATAATGAAGACACCTATGGCAAGTAATGCAGATATCACACTGGAATCTAAAATGATAAAAATAACAGAGCAGTTCACCTATTTAGGTAGCAATTTTGATTGCACAGAAAATGTTAAAAGAAATTATGATACGAATTGGTAAAGCAACATCAGCTTTTAAAAGTCTAAATAAAATATGGAACTGCAAGTTATATAGTATTAAAACTAAATTATGAATTTTCAATTCAAATATTGTATCAATCCTAACATATACCAGCGAGAGTTGGAAAATGACTAAAGATATAGAAAGCAAGTTGAATGCATTTGAAAATAGATGTCTGCGAAAAATAATGAATATAAAATGGAAAGAATTCAGAAGAAGTGATGAAATCAGAGACATGTCTGGTCAACCACTAGTGACAACTGTTATAAGAAAGAGAAGATGGAGATATGTTGGGCACACCTAGAGGAGAAATGATCAACGAATATCAAAGCAGGCATTGAAGTGGGATCCAAAGGGTTCAAGAAAGAGAGGTTGACCTAAGGAGACCCTGAAACAAACTTTTCTGAGAGAGGCAGGAAATATCGGTCTCAGTTCCATGGAGGAGATTGAGCGAGTTGCCCAGGATAGAGCGGTATGGAGAAATTACTTGCAGGCCCTATGTAACGTATAACGGTCGAGAGAATTATTATTATTTATGTGTTTATTTGAGAAGAGTCCAACATGAGATTAGCTAATGAAATACAGACAAGAAATGAAGCAATAATCTATACCATCAACAAGTTACAACAATAAGAAATGTGACAAGTATTAATCTCTTGATCTTGATATAACAAGAGAAATTATACAAGGATGTGCGTGCAGTCACCACCATGTCTCTCTCTAACATTTGGAAACGTTAGAGACTGGAGGGTGATATAGAAACATCATGAGTTGTAAACAGATGACAGAATGTACAACTTTGACATATGACAGAATATGCAACTATGACATGAAACAAACAAAATGTACAACTTTGACATACGACAGTCTGTACAACTTTGACATGTGACAGTCTGACAGAATATGCAACTATGATATGAAACAAACAAAATGTACAACTTTGACATGAAACAGTCTGACAGAATGTACAACTTTGACATGAGACAGTCTGAGAGAATATGCAACTATGACATGAAACAAACAAAATGTATAACTATGAAATGAGACAGTCTGAGAGAATGTATAACTCTGACATGAGACATGATTGAGTAAACAGAGAGTGTATATTCCCATCGTGGCATCTTTAGAGACCATTATTAAAAGACGAAGATGGCGATGGAAGTTGACATGTATGTCATATGTCAGTAGGGGCATTGGCTAGGACAGCTCTCCGATAGACAGCAGATGGGAAGAGAAGGCCTGGACGTCCAAAGGAAACATGGACTGTGGAGAGTTGAAGGAGTGTGGCCTGACGTGGGAGGCGGTTGATAGAAAGGCAGCAGAATGGCAATAGTGGAAGTCTTGTGGAAGCCTTATGTGTCAATCGAGACATGAAGAGGATATAGATAGATAAGATATATTCACATCACATTAGGATTATCTAAATTAACATGCTACAGACAAATACTTAGAATATCATGGACAGAGAAAAGAACAAATGTTTCTGTTCTGCAACAGCTTGATATTAAAGAGAGTTGGCTATTAAAGAGCATAAAATCAAGGAAAATTAAATATTTTAGGTATTTTTGGAGGGAATGGTGCCTAGAAGAAGAACGAGAGGAAGACATCGAAGACGATAGGTGCAAGATTTCCTTAACGATCTGAGAATGACTGTTGCTGACGCCGGTCAACTTGCACAGAATAGTTTTTCCGGACTGCTGTCATGGGAGCCAAGTTCTAGAAGGAACAAACTATTTGATGATGATGAAATGAACATTTGATGTCAAGTGTCACTTCAAATAAAGATCTATTGCACACTCCCTAATTGTTTTCTGACAAAAGAGAACAGATTCAACACATGATGACGATGTGTACAGAAGGATTAATACTACCATGTCACAATGACCATATATCAAGAAGAGGAACATACCAACAAGCCCAGGTCTAGTTCTGCATCTGTGAGGCCACTGTGTGTCCTTGCTGTTAATACTGACTCCAGCATAAGAGAGTTCCAGGACTGTAAGTGAGCTTGTTGACCTGAGAGAGAGAAAGATATTAGATGGTAGACAACAACCAAGGGGAGGTCACTAGTTATGGTAAACCTTAGTAAATAATAGCTGAACCACCAGAGACCAGGAGGCAACAGTTATATATTAATAACAAACACGTTTTTTTCCCCTTTATATATATTTTTCCCAATATCAATAATTAAAACAGACAATAGGAGGTAAAATGAACAAAATAAGAGATGATCAAATCAATGTGGACTGTCAACAACTACAGAGATAACTAGCAGTAGATGTACTTTGTGAAGCTAGGCAACATAATGGACATGTTGAGCAATATGAAACACAATCAAGAAGAAATATAATTACTTGACGAGTTTAGATGTGAGTGATGAATATTTAGCATAACTACTTGATGGTCATGATATACAACATAGACACACACAGTAAGGATAGTCTTGTGACAACACAAGTCATGAGTATACTCAATCAATAGAAATGGCTAGCCAATGGATAGAGCTGCTATTCTGAAGCTCTTATAGAGTGTGGCCGCAAAGAGGATTTTCATTTAAACTAATCCATATAACTGCTAGATTGCAGGAGCTGGGATTGAAGATTGAATGGTCAGAAAAGAGCAACATAATAGGTATATGAGTATGCTCATCAATCAAAATCAAACTGGTATGGTCAGCTGCTGGACATATTGCGAAGGGAGATTGAACCACCTATGGACATGTCTGGAGTGCAGAATGAATAGTCACGATATACAACAAACACACATAACACAGTAAGACTAGTGTATTGACAACACAATTCAGCAGACATCTAGTCAACATATTTCAACTTACATATTTCTAAAGGTATGGTAAAAAATGTCTTCAAGCACTCTACCGTCTCAGTTCTGAGGTTGACATCTTCCTGTATGACACACAACAGGTAACACACAGTAAAGGAATGTACCAATTAACAACAGGTAACACACAGTAAAGGAATGTACCAATCAACAACAGGTAACACACAGTAAAGGAATGTACCAATTAACAACAGGTAACACACAGTAAAGGAATGTACCAATCAACAACAGGTAACACACAGTAAAGGAATGTACCAGTCAACAACAGGTAACACACAATAAAGGAATGTACCAGTAAACAACAGGTAACACACAGTGAAGGGATGTACCAATCAACAACAGGTAACACACAGTAAAGGAATGTACCAGTCAACAACAGGTAACACACAGTAAAGGAATGTACCAATCAACAACAGGTAACACACAGTAAAGGGATGTACCAGTCAACAACAGGTAACACACAGTAAAGGAATGTACCAGTAAACAACAGGTAACACACAGTAAAGGAATGTACCAATCAACAACAGGTAACACACAGTAAAGGAATGTACCAGTAAACAACAGGTAACACACAGTAAAGGAATGTACCAGTCAACAACAGGTAACACACAGTAAATGAATGTACCAGTCAACAACAGGTAACACACAGTAAATGAATGTACCGGTCAACAACAAGATGCATGTATACTTCTCTCACATAATCAACTTGTATATGGTATTTTGATTGTTATTCAGCAGATATAATATTATCACAAGAAGACAGCAGTTTCAGTTTCAGTTTAGAATATCTTCATTGTGCTCCGGACATGTCCATAGGTGCTCTGATCTCCTTCGCAATATCTCCAACAGCGTCCAGCAACTGACCGTACCAAGTTGATTTTGATTGATGAGCCTACTCATATACCTGTTGTGCTGTTCTTTCTGGCCACTCCAATCTTCAAACCCAGCTCCTCCAATCTAGTAGTTGACATGGATTCGCTAAAATGTAAATCCTCTTTGCAGCCACATATGAGGGTGTTCAGAATATCAACTCTATCCATCAGCTGGCCCCCTGATATGGTGGAAGAGCCAGGCAGCACGTTCGCTCCTCATTGCCATCGGCACCCATGTGCCCGGAATGAAGATAAGTGTAATTCTGCAAATTGTTGACATGTGTAGGGATTCAGTCCATTGCCTGCGCACAGAACCAGCCTTTACCTTTCGGATCATACTCAATGAATCACTCAGAATGCACGCATGAGTGTAGTTTTGTGACTCCAACCAGATTAGTGCATTAGCCCCCACTAGTACTTCCATTGTTATGCAGTCATACTAAATCTACCACTGGCTTCCTTGACCATTCTGCCGTTTCATCAGAGCTTGCAGAGTTTCATCATGAACTACCGATCCATCACAAGAAGACATATTAGTGCTTAGTCTTACCCAGCACATGTTAAATAGTGTGCATATTGATGGTATCCGTTATTTGTTTGTCAAATCCTTTAGTCGTTATGCTTTACAATTACTCTGTGCAACTTTTACAAATACATTTACAATACTTCAATCAGCACAAACTAGACAGACTTTCATTCATCACAAATTAGATTGACTTACTTTCACAACAAACTGTTGCAAGTAGAGATAAACCTGTTTTAGCTGTCTGGCAGAAAATACTCTAGGAGATACAAAGTTCTGCTGTCTCTTGACAAACTGTACAGACCTTGGCAAAGTTGAAGCAGCAGGGCACATTGTGGACAAAGCTGAATTCAACAACTTCAAGACTGGCAGTGAATTGGCATATTTACAAGATGCCAGACTGGACAGCAGGAAGTCAGAGGTCACAGTGATAACTCTATGTACCTGGAGACATTGTGTAAAACAGTATGAGAAGTTTACTGTATGTGATGTCATATGATATATCTGTAATGTGAAATATTTATATGATGTGAGATGATAAATGTATATAATATGACATGCTACAAAAAGACCTTGCTGCCACAAATCTACTAATGTCCTTTGTCTACATCAAACACATGGACAAGATAGTGTTGAACATTGATACCCCAACTGGCATCCTATGTACCCAGCAAGGGGGAAACATCGTAAACATTTCTGGTCAAGCTGGGTTTTTTTTTGTCTTCTAGAAAGTTCAAAGGCTAACTCTTTCATGAAATCAAAGTCTTTTTCTTCTCTTCCACCATTTACTTCTTTATAGAAATGTTGGGGGGGAAACGTAGTGATCTTGTATGTGCTTGTTTTAAGGCACTTTGTAAGCTGATATTTATTGTTGTAAGGCTATTCTTGATGCCGTCGCTCCATCTTTTGCGTGGTCTTCCTCTTGCTTTGCACTGATTACACTTTTTCTGTGTGGCTCTCTGTGGTAGGTGATACCAGGGCAATAAGCAAAGTCTGTGTTCACAAAACCCCCAAGAATATTTTAAAAAATCACCAGTAAAATCTTATATATATAAACACATATAGATAGGTATATTATGAAAAATATAAAACAGAATCATTGAAACAGCTTATATAACTGTAGCCCTTACAAAGAGTTTAGACTGCACATTAAACAGAAGAGAAGATGTTACTACAGCAGTACCTGATATTGATGTTGAGTAGCTGCTAGCCAAGCACACAAGTACAAAGCTGGAGTTGAGAGTCTGGTCTCAATATTTGTCATACAGTTCTCAACTCGATCCATGAAGTTGACATCTGTTATCATTGGTGGTATGACTGCATGTGAGAAGTGACATTGTCAATCTTAGCAAGTTCATCTCTAACATAAGAAAACTTACACTAGACTTTCCCAAACACAACAACAAGATCATACTTATATGTAAAACTAGACTTTTCCAAACACAAGATCATGCCTCAAACACAACAACAAGATCATGCTTACATGTCAAACTTACTGACTGGTAGCTCAGGCAGATCAATCGATCATGTACCATCTCCACAATGAAGGTTGACTCTTCAACAAGTTCTGTCTCTTACCCTGATGGTACAAACTGCCAGACTTTTGTGTTATCTTCCTGATGTTCCCCTCCCAATTGCATCTCTGTCTTCCCCTTGCTCTCCTGTCATCTATCTCCCCTTTCACGATGACTTTCAATACGGTGTTGTGTTTGTTAATGTGACGGAAATATTTTAATTGTTTAATTGCTATCTGCTTGAGCAGTTCTCTTTTCACTACTAGTTTTTGGGGGAGCACTTATTTATTACTTGTCTTCTCTTTCTATGACACTTGCTTTATTCTTCGAAATATCCACATTTCACAAGCTTCAATTCTACACTCCATTATTCATGTCTCCACTACATACAACAATGATGGCTGATACTCTGACAAATGATCACTGTGGTTAACTAAGTTACTTAATGAAGTTTACAGAGAATAACCTGACTAGCAATGCTATACATGTTCATCTTAGAGAATGTCAATGAATCTGTTGTGCTGTCATGTGCTACATATGCCGCATGCGGACGATGCACGGGTGGGCCCACACAGGGCGAAACCCGGGCCCCCATCACAGGGTGGGACCCCGGGTTAAGCCCTAGCCCAGGCAAATGTGAGCACGGTTGGAATTGACGGAAAAGGTGAGTTAGGTACCAGGGCAGCGCGAGCAAGCATGCCGATGATGCATGGGTGGGCCCACAGGCAGGCAGAAAGCATGGCACGACAAGCGCTGCAAATTCGGCAGGCAAGAAGGTGTGCGAACCACCCAAATGTGCAGAAAAACTGGAAAGCCCAGCAGAGGCAAAGCCAGTGCGCATTTCTGCTCGCAGGGAATTACTGCTGCCTTGTAGTTTGATTGGGGACATTCAAAGGCTAGCAGAGCAAACCGTACACAAAACTGGGCGGGCGGCAAACCAAGGTGTCCACAAAACGACCAATTCGCTGGGCAGATGGTGCTCATAAGTCCGGGAGGGCAGGCCATCTAAGGGTCGCTGCCCTAAAAGAAAATAGCAGCCTGCTGCCTTGCAGGTTTGGCTGGGGACAGCAAAGGGCTAATGGAGAGCTAACCCAGTAAACTCTGGTTGAAGCCTGAGCTCCCACTAGGTACTGAAGGTTGTGCATGTACATCCATTCTTGATGTTTGGCTGTTTATATATCCCATTAGAATGATAAAAACGACCTAAGAACGATGGAGAGAGAGAGAGAATCTGACTCATCTGCCAATAAGAAGACATGTTGTCTGTGATTTACCTGTTCTACTGTCAGGTACTGACATGCTACCTGTGACACATGACAGGTACTTCAGAGTCCAAGCCAAAGCATCACCACTGACAGCAGACATGCCTACAAGCTTCACAGCTGCAGATAACAAACAAAGACTAGAGTATGTGTGACATTAAGTTGAGAATCTGTCTGATGTTAATCTCTGATTAAAAAAAAAAAACCATAGATAACTTGATCTTAACAAACCTGAGAGACTGTTGAAGTTGCAACTAAATGAGATTAATATGACAATAAATATGACAACATATTTACTCGAGTAAAAATAGGCAATATTAAAAATGTTTGTTAAAATCAGTCCTCGGAAAGAAATATAAGCAAAGAAATAACCCTTGTACGGTTCAAAGATGATCTTGCAGTGTTTATGTTAATGGTTACTGAACTGACAATACAGCACTCTGGGCAGACCTATAGGTGCTCAGTCTCCTCTAACAGATGTCAAAGGGTATGCATACTGATGGTTCCTGTGACTCACTGGTTAAACACACTGCTCTCTCTGCCTCTCATGCATCCAGCACTACTTGTACAACATGTAATTCCAAACTCTTTAAATCGCTAGACTAATTCAATGTCAATTTTAGTGTCCTCATCAAGTGACCACAGAACATCGCCCTTATCCATTCTTAACTCCCCAACAATTGATGTTTTTGATGTAAGCATGTCCGTTCTCTCATTGTCGCGAACACCCGTTTGCCCAGGACAGTAGATCCTAGTGAGTCTCTGTAAGTTGGAAATCTCTATAGACGACATCCACTCATACCGCAACCTGTTATTCTGGACCTTCCAAAGCATCAACCTAGTCAGAAACACCAATGGCCGCAGTAAATGGAGTCCTAAAGAGTCAATAGACAACAGCAGTTACGACCTCAACTTCCATCTTCACATGGAAGTAGTTGTCCTGTATGCTCCACTTCATTCTGCAACAACCATGTAAACAAAAATTGTGTACTATTTTGTTGACTTTTTATTGTTTTTGTGTGTGTTTGTTGTGCATGGTGGTGAGAAGTCAGGCTGAGGTTTCTTGGCTAGTGAGCACAATAAGGTTGTTGCAGTATGTCTATGTATAATTAATAATCATGTAGAAATGCCAGCCATGAATAACTGGATATCTAGATAAGCACAACAATGACTTGCATCAACATCAATGTGATCTCTAAGGAAACAATCTCATTTGACTGGGCCAATGTGACAAATAAAGAGATTAGTCCTATTCTCGTATTCTATAATATGATAAATGATATGATAAATAACAAACAAGTTGTTCTGAATTTTCTTGTATCATTTTGTATCAGTTGTTATGGGAGGCAGTTTCAGTTTTAATAGATTGATTGATATAAATACCATCATTGTACTTCAATTAACAACCATATGTGCTCCAATCTCTTTCTATATGTGCTCCAATCTCTTTCTTATATAAGAGTTGAGAGAGTATCAGTTATAGAAAGAAAAACATAATAATGAAGTCGTGCAGGGATTAGGAATGAAAAGAGAATTATTCAAAGAAAGTAAAATTAGACAAATACAGTATGTTGGTCACATTACCAGCTATAGCACATTGTAGAAGACAATATTGGAAGAGATGAAAGCAGGAGAGAACAGGGGAAGACAGAGTTAACATTGAGAGAGGTACAACAAGAAATGGACAGGTATCAGTCTGTATGAGTACATCATTAGAGCATGGAACAAAATGTGTTGGAAGTACATTGCAGCTAACTTTCAATGTGGATATGGCACAAGCTGTTCATGACAAGATCAAGAAACAAATAGAGAGACCTTTGATGCTGCAAGTGAGATGACAGAAGTCAGGATCAGTTAACCAGAGTTGACCATGACTCTACTGTCAGATTGCGTCCCTTATGTTACGATGCATCACTGTAGTCGACTGGTTAAGAAAGCAGAAAGACAGAATAAGTCCCAAAGAAAGAGAACTGAAAATGAATGTATTGGCTAAAAGGTAATGACATCAGTCTCATTGTAAACTATGATATAACAATCAAACACAGAATTCACGGACACATAGTTAATTATTCAGTTAAGTTTACTGACCATGGTAGACTGACTTAACACTGGATATCTGTCTGTATGTGGACAAGATAGGGCTTTCTATAAGTACACACAGTACTGGTAGCATGTTTGTCACCAGATGTACTGAAATATTACAAGAACAAGTTAGAAAGTCATCTTCTTCATTACCAACACATTATATCAACACAATTTAGAATGTCATATCACCAATGTCTATTATTTAGTTCTGTTAACTCACATAAACCAGACACAAAACTTGTGACTATCATATCAATACTTGAGGTAGTCGCTGATAGAAAAGTTGATCACACTCTGCACTAGTGATCATGTGATGTGGAAATTCTGAGCTTCAATGCTAGCTTGGTAAAAAATTTGTTGTATGTGGTTGGACTACAGGAGATCCTGATCCATTACTTTTATCTAAATTATAAGTATCTTTGAAGTCAGAGTAAAGATCATCTGAATGACGAGAAACACTGATGATACAGAAAGCAAGCCTTCACACAAAAATTAATCAGAAGCATCAAATTAGTTGCCATAACAATGCCTGAATTCACAGTAGCTGTGTGTTACTGGAGCTCTCAAGGGGAGCAAAGAATAGTAAGATTGTGACATACAAGGCATGTTGTAAGAGGTGACTGAGGTAAGGAAGCTACACTAGTAAATAAAAGGTATCACAGAAATTGGATGTAGGCACATAACTGGCACAACATAAAATTGCTCTTAGGCTTGGATCACAAAGAGTGGTTAACAAGTGGTCTATATTTAGTGTTCAAAGAAGAATAATTCATAGCAGGCACACGTTTGCCCATGTGGTTGCCGGGCACGCAAGGAAGCAAAGAATTATACCACTGCTACATACAAGGCATGTCATAAGAGGTGACTGATGTAGAAACTAGGGGAACTATCCTAGTCAATAAAAAGTATTGCAGAAATTGGATGTGCTGGCCTACTTGTAGGTGCATACCTGGCACAATGTACAATCACTCTTAGGCTCAGGTCACATACAAATGACACTGAGTGGTTAACAAGCGGTCAACATGGAGCGTTCAAAGAAGAAAACGTAGCAGGCACACACAAAAACTCAACATCCATCACTGAGTTTTGCTGCCCACACAAACCATACTTCAAACTTGTGAGCACCATTTTCAACACACAGAGACAAGCAGCTTATGTTTCAATTAACTGACTGTGATTTTATGTGGAACAACAATCTCAGAATGGAATGGAACTAAACACAGAACTATAGACAACGGACATGAAGTAGAAACATAGATGTTGTATTGTAGTCAGTTGGGAAAAACTGTCATTGGTTAAGGTAACAAAACTAGGAACAAAATGTATGCAGAACATGGATGTGCCAGTTCTAAATGTGTAAACACTGTATCAGCTTAACCTCTCTATCTATAGCTATATCCTCTCCGTGTCTTGTTTGACACATCACGCTTCCGCAAGAGATTTCCATTGCTGCCATTTGGTCATATTTCTACTGTTACCTAAAGCCTCTAATTCTTGAGATATGTCAAAAAAAGTGTACTCATTAACTCTAAATATTCTTCCAATGCATGACAGGCCACAATCTTTCAACTCTTCACAGTTGAGATATACAAAAAAAGTGTCTCATTAACTCTAAATATTCTTCCAATCATGACAGGACACAATCTTAAACTTTCACAGTTGAGATATGTCAAAGAATGTACTCATTAACTCTAAATTTTTTCAATGCATATCAGGCCACAATCTTTTTAACTCTTCACAGTTGAGATATTACAAATGCCATTAACTTAAATATTCTTATGCTGTCGCACAATCTTCAATTCAGTTGAGATATACAAAAAAAGTGTACTCATTAACTCTAAATATTCTTCCAATGCATGTCAGGCCACAATCTTTCAACTCTTCACAGTTGAGATATACAAAAAAAGTGTACTCATTAACTCTAAATATTCTTCCAATGCATGTCAGGCCACAATCTTTCAACTCTTCACAGTTGAGATATACAAAAAAAGTGTACTCATTAACTCTAAATATTCTTCCAATGCATGTCAGGCCACAATCTTTCAACTCTCCACAGTTGAGATATACAAAAAAAGTGTACTCATTAACTCTAAATATTCTTCCAATGCATGTCAGGCCACAATCTTTCAACTCTTCACAGTTGAGATATACAAAAAAAGTGTACTCATTAACTCTAAATATTCTTCCAATGCATGTCAGGCCACAATCTTTCAACTCTCCACAGTTGAGATATACAAAAAAAGTGTACTCATTAACTCTAAATATTCTTCCAATGCATGTCAGGCCACAATCTTTCAACTCTCCACAGTTGAGATATACAAAAAAAGTGTACTCATTAACTCTAAATATTCTTCCAATGCATGTCAGGCCACAATCTTTCAACTCTCCACAGTTGAGATATACAAAAAAAGTGTACTCATTAACTCTAAATATTCTTCCAATGCATGTCAGGCCACAATCTTTCAACTCTCCACAGTTGAGATATACAAAAAAAGTGTACTCATTAACTCTAAATATTCTTCCAATGCATGTCAGGCCACAATCTTTCAACTCTTCACAGTTCTTATCCCTGTTTCCCTTGGGCGTCCAGACCTTCTCTTTCTATTGGCTGTCTATCTGAGAGCTGTCCAAGCCACTGTCCCTACAATCATATGCCATACATGTCCAATCTTCATCCTTCAATGACTATCTTCAATGATTGTCAACTAGCAGCAGAGTGTATTCATACTCACTGTCTCAAACTACAGAGAGTGATTATTTTCAAGTGAACACACAAGAAGAAGTATACCCATTCCTACCATTCAGTTCTGCTGACTGCACAAACCAGATTCCAAACTTCAGATTGACCTCAGTAAACAAGTTCTCACACAATGCCACATGATGAGAATCAATGTTACCATCTGGAAGCTGCAAGTATTTGAACAATAATCACAGTATTAAGACAAACATTACATTAATACTGGCAGTAGCTAGAGGGTACATCTAGAGAGTGAGAATACAAGAGCAGTAGCATCAAGATTAGTGGGACAACAAGGTTCATAGATGGCTTTTCTGCAGGCATTATTTACGGGGGTGGCCTTTGAACTTGAAACCATTGTTTCTGAATAGTAGAATGTGTTGTAGTATACTGTTAGATGGTAATCATGTTACATGGTCGAAAATTTGGTTTGTTGTTACTTTATATGCTCTAGTACTGGTGTTGTTCCTACCAAATTTCTAATAATCTCGTTATTTCTCCCATGTTACTCTCACTATTTTCTACAGGCATTTCATCTTGTAATTTTTCTTTTTTTTATTTGCTGCAATTGTTCAATTTTGACACAGGTAGCACAAAGTTGGGATGAAGATTGAGTTGTATAAGGCTTATTATGTTATGTAAAGAGATCTGTTTGCAAATGAGAATCAATGTCATTTGGTTGAAGATTTAGCTTAATTTGTTGCATGTTGCTGTATTTCGGTATTGATTCTTCCATCTGGTGATATCAAGCTTCCCAGATATGTGAAGTCTTTCACTTATCTCTTTGTTGGTTTGTGATGAAGATATTTGTTCTCTTCCCTTTGCTATTATAATAACTTCAGTCTTATCAACATTAATTTTCATATTGTGATCTTTACATATGTTATTTAGTTTGTTGATGTGCTTCTGTAAGTGTTCTTCTGTCATGGCAATAATTGTTTGGGGAAAAAAAGTAGTTCAATTAGGAGGTAACCAAGATTGGTATCTTTGCATGACTAAAAATTACTAGATAAGTCTCAGTTACAAAGATTCTCCAAGATTTGAGGGGCATGTGGTTGGAGTTCACTGGCCTAATGAAACAACACTGGACAGAAAACTACACAGAACTCTGTGTAAGCTACATAAAACAGTGAACTTTATAAAAGAGACAATAATGAATATATATACAATATTTCCAGCCATCAAAAGGATTTTTAATGCTGAACTATATTTATGAAAACTATCAGCATTGCTAACTTACTCCTTTCATAACAAATTATGATCATCACATTTAGTCAGCAAAGTGTCCAGAGACATTTTACTTGCAACCAAATCTAAATAATAAATGTGTGCATTGTCTTAGCACTGTAATACTACTTTTGTCCTGACAACATTTTCTTGAATTATGCATTTTTTCTTTTTTTTTTCCCGATCCAGTAGCACTTGAGCTTTCAGCTCTTCGGCTCGGTGCCATGGACATCGTAATATTTGGTTTGGTCCAATGAACACCGTAAATCTGGAGAACCTGTGGCTTTTCTGCCAGCCCGCAAAACTGAACTGCATTCACAGGGGGCTTTTCATCTGTTATCCAACGCGCTACGTACAAGCTGGGCAGACAAGCAAATTATGCATTCAGTGTGTACTTTGTTTAATTATATGAAATATGTGAACAGACAAATATATGTATGGCTTTAATAATATGAAATAAAGAATCTGGTACAGATTACAAATAACCAGTCCTAGTTAGCATGTAGGAATGAATATATAACTAGCTGATGTAGGCATGAATATATTACTAGCTGATGTAGATTCAACAGTCACTTACAGAAGAGATACAGTAAACTAGAACATCCCTGGCTACATGTGCTACAGCCTGACTGTTCAGAAGCACCTGAAACATGTATTAAAATTTAATAATCAATCACACAAATATAGATCACTCACAGATATAAATCACTCAGATATAGATCACTCACATATATAAATCACTCACAAACATAAATCACACATAGACATAAATCCCTCAGACTATAGATATATAATATATACCAACCACCTAGACATTTTGTTATGACTTGATCTCAATTGGAATCTGAATGAGATTCATCATCATCATGTAATTAACACCTTCAAAGAAATCTTTGGTTATCACATCATCATCATCATCATGTGTCATGTCTAGTAGGGATAACCATCCATTTATTCCATAATTATTTGGTACATTATCACAATTCCCATCACATTTTTGTTTTCTCCATGTGTTTTGTCATGATGTCCAATAATATCAACTGATACAACCAATGACATATACAGGGTGTTCAAGATTAAAGCAGCCCCATTGACAAATCGAAAGTTGTCAGATAATCTATCGCGTTATGTTTATGTACTATTTAAACCGGTTCTGACTAGCTTGTTTTACGTCACATTTGTTCATCGCCCCTTCCCGCACTACACTACAATTACATACCGTCACTTAACCTTGACCTATACTAAGTCATAACTGAGCCTTCTCATTTTCATACATATATGCCAGAATGACTACATTCACAGGCTGCTATTATCTTGAACAACGTGTATATATATAATTGGTTGTATCAGTTATCATTATTTTAGTTCCCCCAAGAACTCGCTAAGGTACAATGGAGGAAGAGAAGAAATATATATATATATAAATGAGAAAGAATTGGAAGCGATAGAAAGCTTTGAATATTTTATGTCTTTACTAACCAATACTATAGACATAATGAAGGAGTTTTAATGCAGAACATACATCACTCTTCAGAAATGAAAACAACTGAAGTAACTGTGAGGTGGGATAAACAGGACTACAAAAATTAAGATATTTAAGGGCATGTATTTTTATATATTGCAAACATATGTATATCTTCTTCTTCAGCGATCTCTGGTCATGTGCTTCATTTACTGTAGACCACAAACTGGGCAGTCAGCTTCAGGTCTGTCAGGTTTCCCAAAGCTTAGTTTTCAGGTCGACTGGGTGTGGCCACATGTTGCTTCTCAGCATATATGAATACGAGACCTGGAGATTTAGCAAATCAGCTGAGAAGTACATCAATGCCTCTGAATCCAAATGCTATTTACAAAATTCATAAAAGTGGACACAAGAAAAAAATGCATAATAAAAAAAGCTAACAAAATATTGTTTTCTTTCCTTTCTCTAACCCTGTTTTCCATTTCAGCGTCAGGATAAGAAGAAATTTATAGAACAAACTTGTGTGTGCATGTCATAAATAGTGCTTTTTATCACCTCTGTTATTTCCTAGGTCCACCTTGTGCGTGATGGTGTTTTATTTTGTATCTACTGTATGAGAGTAACATTGCTCTATGATGTGCACTGTCTGTTGGTAATCTGCTTATGTGCACTGTCTGTTGGTAATCTGCTTATGTGGCTGTATCATTGAATTTGTTGTTTCTTGATGAAGTTCAGTACTGATGTTGTACGCACCTTTTTACTTGTCTTCATTTCTAAACCGGTCTCTTATAAATACTCCCAGAATTCTGCGAAGACACTTCATCTCTACCATGACTAGTTCATTTCTATCGTTTTATGTCAACGTCCAAGTTTGGCACTGATATCATAACATTGGGAGAAAGATTGTGTTGTACAATGATTGTTTTGTGTTCATTGTGACATGCTTGCGTTTCAAAATTGGTGCTATTTGTCTTATGATTTAGTTTGCTTTATTACATCTATGTTGGATTTTGTTAGTTTTTCTTTCATTTGCTGACAAATGCTCCCTAGGTAAGTTAAAAGATGATATGACAATGAAAAATGAAGTATCCTGGTCAAATAAAACATTCTGAAGCCCTTGAGAAGAAAATCATGTAAGGCTATTTAATAGGAAAGATGGGAAGACCAAAAAGAAGATGGATGTAAGATGTGATAATTGTAAATAGATGCATTAGATCCGTGCATATTATCAAGTGATGTGAGGGAAAGAGGGTTCCTGCAAGTGACATGCTACCGAATGAATGGCAAAACACGTAATTACAAAGTACTGTAGTTTTACAAATTACAAAAACAATGACAAAATACAGCAACGTTTCGACCAACAAGGCCTTTATCAAGCAAACGAACAAACAGGAGTGACAAATTAAAATGAAACACAAATGGACGACCAAATACAAACGTATCTAAGGAAAATCTGGAATAAAAACGAATAATGAAATAAATGTAACACAAAAACACACATAAAAACTAGAAATAGAAAGGAAAAGAAACAATGAAACATCTAGTAAATATATAACTGGAATACATGCAACATATACCCATATAGATTGCAAAGCATGGGAAGAGAAAGTACTAAGAAGCATAAGAATGTAATACGTTGAGCCGCGTGGTCGCAAGGTACCATACAAAGAAATCAACCGATTCTCCAGAGCAAATCGACTGCGATCATCCGGGGAACATGATCGGATGGCTGTGACCTGGACATCGTGAGCACCTAAATGGCCAGTATCATTGAAATGGGTGGCTACAGGGTCACAGAGCATTGGCGTCTGTCGCGTAAGTGTTGGGCGAATCGGTCACTGAGCCTCTTGCCTGTCTCGCCGATATAAGCCTTGTTACACCGCTTACAGATAATGGCATAGATAAGATTACGGGACTCGCATGTGAACCCATCGTCAATAAGAAACGTGCCTAAAGGAAAAGATACAGTACGCGTCTGTATCACATAAGCACACGTGTTGCAACGCCGACGGCCACACTGGACAGTGCCAAAATGAGTCTGGATATTGGACTTAAGGCGACTGTGTACCAACATATCCTTAAGACTTCTGTCCCGTCTGTAAGACACCAAAGGATAGTGGGGAAGACAGAACGGGTCTCAGGATCTGATCTAAGGAGAGACAGATGACGGAATAAAACATTTTTCACCAGGGAACTATGGGGGTGGTAAGTTAAGATAAGTTTTACTCTGTCAGAGTTAGTAGTCCTATGCTGGCTGGTAAGGGCCTGCTGGCGAGTGATTTTCTGAAAGCGATGCATAGCCGAGACAAGCACCCTCTCCGGGTATAGGCGCCTACGAAGAAATCAAGCATCTCGCGAGCTCTCTCAAGAAAATCATCGTCCTCACTACAAAGGCGACGAAGGCATAAGAGCTGCGAGAATGGCAAAGAGTCACGACAAGCCCGGGATGGGAAGAAGTATAGAGGAGAAAACTATGTGCATCAGTAGGCTTGTAATATACTGATGTAGTGATAGCGGATAGGCGTAATGTGATAGTAATGTCAAGAAAGTTGACACAAGTAGTGGAGATGTGAGAAGTAAACGAATAGAAGGGTTGAAAACATTAATGAAATTAATGAAGCGTGACAAATCGGCTTCAGGCATATCAGTGATGCCAATACAGTCATCAATGCATCTGTGATAGACAGGGGCCATCATATGTAGTCCATACTAGGTGTTCAAGATAACCCATGAATAGACAAGCATAACTAGGTCCCATTTTAGTACCCATGGCAACCCCACTGATCTGCTCAAAGATTGGTCATTAAACTGAAAGGAGTTAAGAGTGAGAACTAGTTCCCCAAGACGAAGGAGAGCAGAAGTTGACACAAGTGGATTAGTTCTCCTATTGAGAAAGAACTGGAGAGCTATAAGGCCGTCAGGATGAGGTATAGAAGTGTACAATGAGCACACATCAAGGAGGAAGAGACGGTAGGTTCTCTCGGGTAGCAACTCAATGGTAGAAAAGACAGACAAAGCGTGGTTTGTATCCTTCAAAATGACGGAGTGTGGTGACTATGGGATTAAAGATGCTATCAAGGAATTCGGAGATGTGTTCCGTAGGGCAAGAGCAAGCAGAAACGATAGGCCTACCGGGATTGTGGAGTTTATGAATTTTGGGAGCATATAAAAGGCGGGTTTACCCAAACAGCTATCGATCACACAGAGTGATGATGCACTGGATGGAAGGTCGTTCGTGGCAATTAAGTTCTTAATGACTTCACGAACCTTATTATTATTAGACTGAGTGACATCAGTAGGGCTGGTTTTATAAAACTGAGTGTCACGCAGTTGGGTATGACCTTCCTGAAGGTAAAGATCTTTGCTCCAGACGACTATAGCTCCGCCTTTGTCGGCGGGTTTGATAACAATGTCATCACGTCGACGGAGGTGTGATAGAGCACGAAACTCCGACGGTGACATGTTAGACTGCCAAAGGCGTTTTGGGTGGAGCAGTCCAATATCATGTATAGTACTACTATATTGTCCACTACTTGTGTCAACTTTCTTGACATTACTATCACATTACGCCTATCCGCTATCACTACATCAGTATATTACAAGCCTACTGATGCACATAGTTTTCTCCTCTATACTTCTTCCCATCCCCCGGCTTGTCGTGACTCTTTGCCATTCTCGCAGCTCTTACGCCTTCGTCGCCTTTGTAGTGAGGACGATGATTTTCTTGAGAGAGCTCACGAGATGCTTGATTTCTTTCGTAGGCGCCTATACCGAGAGGGTGCTTGTCTCGGCTATGCATCGCGTTCAGAAAATCACTCGCCAGCAGGCCCTTACCAGCCAGCATAGGACTACTAACTCTGACAGAGTAAAACTTATCTTAACTTACCACCCCCATAGTTCCCTGGTGAAAATGTTTTATTCCGTCATCTGTCTCTCCTTAGATCAGATCCTGAGACCCGTTCTGTCTTCCCCCACTATCCTTTGGTGTCTTACAGACGGGACAGAAGTCTTAAGGATATGTTGGTACACAGTCGCCTTAAGTCCAATATCCAGACTCATTTTGGCACTGTCCAGTGTGGCCGTCGGCGTTGCAACACGTGTGCTTATGTGATACAGATGCGTACTGTATCTTTTTCCTTTAGGCACGTTTCTTATTGACGATGGGTTCACATGCGAGTCCCGTAATCTTATCTATGCCATTATCTGTAAGCGGTGTAACAAGGCTTATATCGGCAAGACAGGCAAGAGGCTCAGTGACCGATTCGCCCAACACTTACGCGACATACGCCAATGCTCTGTGACCCTGTAGCCACCCATTTCAATGATACTGGCCATTTAGGTGCTCACGATGTCCAGGTCACAGCCATCCGATCATGTTCCTCGGATGATCGCAGTCGATTTGCTCTGGAGAATCGGTTGATTTCTTTGTATGGTACCTTCGACCACGCGGGCTCAACGTATTACATTCTTATGCTTCTTAGTACTTTCTCTTCCCATGCTTTGTAATCTATATGGGTATATGTTGCATGTATTCATGTTATATTCCATTCTTATGCTTCTTAGTACTTTCTCTTCCCATGCTTTGTAATCTATATGGGTATATGTTGCATGTATTCCAGTTATATATTTACTAGATGTTTCATTGTTTCTTTTCCTTTCTATTTCTAGTTTTTATGTGTGTTTTTGTGTTACATTTATTTCGTTATTCGTTTTATTCCAGATTTTCCTTAGATACGTTTGTATTTGGTCGTCCATTTGTGTTTCATTTTAATTTGTCACTCCTGTTTGTTCGTTTGCTTGATAAAGGCCTTGTTGGTCGAAACGTTGCTGTATTTTGTCATTGTTTTTGTAATTTGTAAAACTACAGTACTTTGTAATTACGTGTTTTGCCAATCAAATAGTTTTACTGCAGTTCCATATATATATACTGATTACCGAATGAATGAGATTTTTCGTTGTCCATGCTTTACATTTATATTCTTCTTCTGTGTTCTCACTAGATTGGGATTTCGGATTCTCTAATAAAGGCAGAAGTCTGCCTCAGATTATCAGCCATGCCATACAATTTGTCTTGGACGCTAGTGTAAGTGGGCCACCTCTTTCTTCTCAAGTCCGCATACTAGAGGCAGTTCTGTAGGATATAATTCCTATGATTCTGCTTCCCGTTTGTGCCGACCTCTTTCCGCAGTAAATTTTGGCCACCCTCGTAATGGTAGGTCTGACATTCTTACTGCGTGGCTAAATCTCTGAGGCAGATTGGCGACCGTAGAATCCGTTATCCCATTCCTCATTGTGAGGGTTGTTGCACCATGTTATGCGCCTTACAGCCTGGTGCATCCGTTTTCTGCAAGAATTTGTTTCGGTTAGCATTCCCTAGCGGACACATTTGGAAACCTAGCATCCAAATTTCATCCAAACCTCCTTAGACACCTCTTACGACATGCGTGGCAGGTAACAGTGGTTCTATTCTTTACACCCCAAATTTGGGTCCCGGTAACCACTCGGGGGTTACATTTATATAAAAAGCATAATAAAAATGAACAAGCACAGGAAAACTAAATAGATTCCATGCAGGAAAACTAAATAGATTCCATGCAGGAAAACTAAATAGATTCCATGCAGGAAAACTAAATAGATTCCATGCAGGAAAACTAAATAGATTCCATGTTGATACATTCATGTCATTCCACAGATGCTCTGTCCCTTTACATTCAGACGTGAATATTAGTTGTACACAACCAGTGTCTGCAATTTCTTCTTGACAGTGACAACATTAGTCTGGCAGTACAAGTGTGTACGCATGCATGCACACACACAAACAAACACGCCTACAGAAAGTCAAGTGTAAGATTTAAGAGTAGTGTGAAGTAGCCAACTTACCACCATACAGTGTAAGAAGTTTTCATTGTGTCTCATGCCGAGTAAGATTGCCCTCTTGTCCTCAGTAAGCAGGGTTATATCAAGACCATGAGGATGTGGAAGGATAGCTAGTTCTAGCATCAAGTGCTCCATCTGAACAATAAAACACCCAACATCACACAATATCAATATTCCTACCACCACATATCAATATCTATCTTTACATTCAACATATATTCAGTGTTCATGCCACCCATGTGTTTCCAGGGTTTAAGGGGAGCAAAGAATAGTAACACTGCGATATACATGTCATGTCGTAAGAGGTGACTTTGGTAGGAGCCTAGGGAAGCTACCCTAGTACATAAAAAGCATAGCAGAAATCGGATGTGTTGGCCTACTTGTAGGCGAATAACTGACACAACGTGCAAATGCTCTTAAGCTTGGATCACATAGAAATGACAAAGAGTGATTAACAAGTGATTAACAAGTGATTAACAAGTGATTAACAAGTGATTAACAAGTGATTAACAAGTGGTTGATATGGAGTATTCAAAGAAGAAGAATATACATGAGAGTATTCGTGGCCATGCCCGAGTATTCCTGGCCGTGCCCGAGTATTCGTGGCCATGCCCGAGTATTCCTGGCCATGCCCGAGTATTCCTGGCCGTGCCCGAGTATTCGTGGCCATGCCCGAGTATTCGTGGCCATGCCCACATATTACATCAAGTCAATTAAACAGTTGAGTATTCTGTAAATAGATAATAAGCAGGAATAAGAGATGATGGGATGTCAATAGGAAAACGCGTTTTACTGTAGCTATGCAGTTACGAGCCTACAAGCAGGACATAACTGGCATAAGTCACTAACAAATTATAGAGTACTTCCCATAGATGGTTTGCATAAACAATATGAGCTGAAATCTAATCTGATTGAACAACTCACCAACATAATTCCAATAGTGTTAGTCCTTGTCTCAGTCAGTACACTCCATCTAAACACTACAGGGTCTTCAGTAAGCCATTCTTGAACTGGAGACTTCTGGAGGTGATCCATTAGAGAATACTCTATGGAGTGTCATGTCAACAATATCACATACGGAGATAGATCTCTGAGCAAACAGATGATGATCATATCACAGGAGATTGTTTAGGTCTCAATATCAATACAATAAAATATGATATTGTCACATAGTGTCAAGTGAAATATTTATCAGAGAGAAAGAAAGAGAGAAAGAGAGAGAGAAGAAATTTGGTTGTCAGTAGCAACATTAAACAATTCAATATTTGATGAAAAAGAGGATGTTAGAAAGGTGATTAGAATATATAAAAGATCATTTTGCAGACAACATTGATCCCAAACCAAAAACCACATAATAATGATGACCCAAATATTCTCAGATCAGAGATAGAGAGAGAGCAATAACAATTATGAAAAGAGGAAAAGCTGCAGGATTAAACAATATCAAAATAGAAATGATAGAAGAACTAGGAGAATTTGTACATAAGTAGCATTCAATATCTGTGTAATATTGTGCTAAGGTCCTCTTGTGTTGCTGTTGGCACCACATTTAGTGATCTTGCTCCAAAGATACTTGCTTTGTTGCCCATGGTGTTATCAGTATATTTTTCCAGAGATCCCTGATTTCAATGTTAGTAAGATTGAGTTCAAGGTCCTATCAGAGATGGATGATCAAACATAGATGCTGGGCTTAAGTTGAGCACATAAAAGAACTCTTGACAGCTGAAAGATGATGAGAGTTGGCTGCAAAGATGATGAGAGTTGGCTGCAAAGCTGCTACCTGGCCAAAACTCCTTAAAAAGTTTAAAATAAAATTCTCCTCACACATAATTGTGACAGTCTTCAAAATTGCATTGGAGACCTGTGCAGGTGCTACAAAGTTTGTGCACTTTCGCTGATATCTATCTGTGTAAGAAAGAGATTGGAATACACATGGTTATTCACCAAAGTGCAATGATGATGGTCCTATGAATCAGTCAATCAATCAGAGACAGATCTGTTACAAAGTCTAATAGCAATGCTAATGATGTTTAGACATAATGCTGTAACATGTCTATAAGATAATGTATGTGAAGTCACGACAAGTTATACCTATTTCATCATGCCAGACATTATCTTCGTCATTGTCACATGTCTGAAACACAAAGTTATCATATTTAAACACAATTATCTTGTCTTTTGCTTAATAGAACAGATCTTACTGTAGTCAGGACAGATTCATCATCATCATCATGTGCCATGCCGGCTGACGTAGGCGATCATGGATCTCCAAAAATCTCTGTTGTTGGTGTTTGCTATCAACTCAGATGTTGATGCTCTACCATGCCATGAAATCAGGCTATCCAACATTTTCTCTCTCTGTCTTCCCCTGTCTCGTCTACCCTCAATTTTACCGGTTGTCACGATGTGTTCTAAACCTCCCTCCTCATCACATGTCCGAAAAATGATGACTGCCTCTTTCTTATATTGATGATAAGCTTTCTCTGTGTCTTGATCTCATTCAGCACCTCAACATTAGTTATTTTAGCAGTCCATGGGACAGATTCATAGATACCCAATTTGCACAGAAGATGGTGAAAGGTATGTATCGTTCTTATGATTCAGTGTTCTGGTTAAACACATTTCTCGTCCTTATTATGAGGTATCACTTTCAACACATGCTATATATGAATGCATACTCTTGTTGTGTATGGAAATTCCCCGTACATTGCTAATTTTATTTTCACCAGGCGATCAGACTTATTATTTTGTCTCTAGGATATTTGCTATATTAGATCATCAAGCTTGTAGTCCTGTCAAAGTTCACTGTCAATCTTCTCCAGGTTATTGGTTACTCCTTAGTTGTAAGTGACTAGAAAAGCACAATGACAGTAGATCATTACATTTCTATTTCTGTGTATTTGCATGTGTGCCTGGTTTTATGCACTGTTGAATCTCTGAATGATGACTGGACTGCAAGACAGCTGGTCGGATTACTTATGGAGGTTTCCATCCCCATGTCTAGAGCTTATAGTGACACATTTTCTCACTTGAAGATCTTACCATTAGACATATGGACGGGCTATTTCAATGGGAGTACCTGTGTAACTACTGTTTAACCTAATCCTACTAGAAAATCATATCATCACTGTTTGGTCAGAGACTGTTGATTAATTTAGTATGAAGTCAACATTTAATGCAACTGTATTTACTTTAAATTTTCAAGAATGTTTTCCTAGTTTGGTCTGACTATAACCTCCTACCTGGCATATGGCTTGCAGATAGACAAATGCTCTTGCTACAACTACTTGATATGACAGCAGATCTTGGAATCTGGTCAGAATTATCTCTAGAAAAGTGTGGATGTCCATGAGAGTCCATATCCTATAGGAACATTACAGAAGTCATATAAAGGTCATGGTCATTTTATGTCAACTACAACATTCACAGACTTAACACTTCATCTGTTCACACAACTTATCTCATGAATACTTTCTGCTAATCCCTACACAAAGTTAATCTTATATCTATACTTATCTGTAAACTTAGAACAAAACTGTGACTGATCACTGGAGACTATCACTAAAAAATGAAGATGGAGATGGATTGTATGTCCTATGCCAGTGGATTATTGGCTAGGACAGCAGATATGAAAGGAAAACATGGATGTCAAAATAAAACATGGCAAAGAACTGTGAAAATCAAGTTGAAAGATTGTGCAAGGTATGGATGTCAAAATAAAACATGGCAAAGAACTATGAAAATCAAGTTGAAAGATTGTGGAAGGTACGGATGTCAAAATAAAACATGGCAAAGAACTATGAAAATCAAGTTGAAAGATTGTGGAAGGTATGGATGTCAAAATAAAACATGGCAAAGAACTATGAAAATCAAGTTGAAAGATTGTGGAAGGTATGGATGTCAAAATAAAACATGGCAAAGAACTATGAAAATCAAGTTGAAAGATTGTGGACTGATGTGGGAAACAATATTAGAAAAGGAATAGAACAGCAACAATAAAAATCACTTGTGGAAGCCTTATGTGGTCAAACAGGTTGACACAAAAAGGATATTGATAGACTTATCTAATCTTACATCTACACTCTGCTAACCTGTCTGAACATTAGTTCAACTTTCATATATGTCAATAATTCAATCTATGGTACTACCATATGATGCTTCATTCCATCCCACACATAGTACTGAGATCACACCATACCTGACCTACACACAGAAATCGCATCAAATCCCACTTGAAGCATTGAGAGAACATCTAGCACAGAGCACTGAAACTATATCCCACCCCATTTCACACAGATCACACCTGCCACAGCTATGGAGTTCCCATCCTGAACACACAGTACTGAAACCATATTCGGAACACACAATACTGAGAACACATCATGAACACACTTTATGTTGATGATGATGATGTCAGTTTAGATATCTAACTTACCTGTATCCCATAAGCCAAGAAATATAAATGAGACAGAAACATGCCACAACTTCCTCCTTTGAGTTGATTCTCTCAGCAGCACATCTACCTGACTGAACATCCTGCCCTGTATGAAGTCAACACAAGTATCTGACTACTTTCAATTCAACAAACTTCATGAATAACAATAGAAAGCTGAGAGCTAAGACAAATGATGATTTGGTGAATAACACAAACAGAAAATGACATTTGGATAGAATTGACATCTATGCATTAAGAGAGCTTCTATAAGTGCACAGTTCTATTCAGCAAACAGAAAAATGTTGGCAGCAGAGCACTTACACATCAACTCCAGCAAACATTCTGAATAAAGGGTTTTAAAGCCGAAGGATTGACTTCATTGCACCTGGTTTTACCCCATATGGCTCGGCCCTCTCCGCAGAAATGGCACGCAAGAGTATTGCACAAAGCACGAACTCCGTAGCTCCAGCAACAATCCTAGGGTCTCTGGAAAAAACACACTCGTGAACAGAATGGTGCGGTCCAGACTCGAACCTACGACCTTCGACTCCCAAGGCAAAGGGCTTAACCACTTAGCCACAGAGACCGCAAAAACATTCTGAATATGATGTCATGCGCTCATTTTTAGTTGTATGACTGAGGAATTGACTGTACTAAGAAATTAACACAATCAAGAGCCGAGGTTTGAGCTCTATCCTGTCATTACAATCAGAGCATGATACAATTACTACACACACACAGAACACTCACAGCACAGCATCTCTCACACATGCACACACATCAGTAACAGCTAACTTCTTCCTTACATACACTCACACACAGTCTACTATGATTCTCCTCCATTTCTCCACACAATGATTACTAACAGCAACCAAGAATAAACAATGTATACCAGTTCAAAGTTCAAGTGTACTCTCTGTATTGTAAATAAATTGAACCTACATGTCAGCCTGGAGAAGCCTGTAACTAGAATCTCCTCATGAAGCTCCAGAGGAGGTCGCATATACTTTGCAAACTGAAGAAATAAGCCAGCAAGGATATGTCCCATCAATCTCTTGGTATCTTCTGAGATGCTGGTGTCACAATATCAAAACAATGATAAATTGATAGAATCTAATTAACCATGTGATATGGACATCAATGTAAGGGAAGACTGCAGTAAAATTATGTAGCACTGTTTCATAAAAAAAACCCCAGAAAATACTGTAGTTTTACAAAGTACAAATACAAAACACAGCAACGTTTCAACTAAAAAGCCTTTATCAAGCAAAGGATAAAAGTGAAGAAATTGAGACTTCTTATATGGCAGACATAACATATACAATCAGACAATAAATATCTAACGGCCCTAATGTTTTTGTACTTTGTACAACTACAGTACTTTGCTTTGTAGAAACAGGCAATAAAACTATGTACCAACCACGGAATACATAAATATGACATAAAGGAAATGGTACCAAAATGCACAAGATAACTCAATGTTCTGATGATGACAATGATGTCACTAATAACAGTGACAGATCTAATGACACTGACATGTCAATACTTACACTGACTGGAGGGAGAGACTAATAATACGGCAAGGTAGTCCTGTGGCCATGACATGTGCTAGCTGTACTTTTTGGTCTTGTCCATCTGTTGACATGTGGACATCCAGGCAAGCCAGCAACTTTTCTATTCTACTGCTATCACTCAGATAATCCCAGTGTTCCTGCAAACAGTTTTAAATTCAATATACCTGCTCTATTTATTGCACAGCCCAAGTAGTACACCCTCAGTCTATGCATGTGTGTGTGTGTGTGTGGTAGGTGGTGTAAATGGGCTAGTTGCCCTTATCAACAACATTTATTATGAGGGTGACTAAGTTGCTACAACACAAATAAAATATATTTTTAAACAAGCTGATAAAACAGGCATTGAAGTGGGAGGCAAAGGGTTAAAAAAAGAGAGGATGTCCTAGGGAGACCCTGAAATGAACTTAACTGAGAGAGATAAGAAATATTAGACTCAATTCCATGGAAGAGATTGAGTGAGATGCCCAAGGCGGAGCGGTATGGAGAAATATCTTGTAGGCCCTATGAAACGTATAATGGTACAAGAGAGGAATATATATATATCTAGCTTATATAGAAATGATGTATCAATTGTGTGACTGACTGACGGAACTAACCAACATCCAAGGAAGGATTAGCTTGCCACACACATCCCTGACTACTGTCTTCAGTCCTTTGATATGCTCCTCCAGATTTCCACACAGTACACCATCACTAACAGCCAAACTGCAACATATTCAGCCATAGTTACAACATTACTACATTGTCATCGACTGACATCTGATGTAATGTGACATCTATTACACTGCAACATCTGATGTGACATCTTGTATAAGATCTAGTCAAGTGTGTAAGATGTATGCAGTCATAGTTTAGCACAAAGCTATAGTGACATGAGGTAAACACAATATATTTAATCTAACAATAGGAATGTTGATTGATTTTGGTTTCTGACAGTAAGTTACATTTCCCCCTCAACAATTTTCTGATATTTCATGATGATATCATCTATTGATCACATGTCATCAGTACTTCATCTGTTGTATATGAATAAACAACTAACACACAGCATGGGATGGAACTGATATGAAAACAAAGATCACAATACTAAGAGTATGTTTATTTCTAGTAGCAAAATATGGGTTCAGTTTTAGTTTGAAAGATTTTCATTGCACTCCTGATATGTGCATAGGTGTTCCGATCTCCTTTGCAATATCTCCAACAGCGTCCATTTACTTACTGTACCAGTTTCAGTTTGAAATGTCTTCATTACACTCCTGACATGTCCATAGGTGTTCCGATCTCCTTTGCAATATCTCCAACAGCGTCCATTTACTAACTGTACCAGTTTCAGTTTGAAATGTCTTCATTACACTCCTGACATGTCCATAGGTGTTCCGATCTCCTTTGCAATATCTCCAACAGCGTCCATTTACTTACTGTACCAGTTTCAGTTTATAATATCTTCATTACACTCAGGACATGTCCATAGGCATCCAATCTCCTTCACAATATTTCCAATAGCGACTAACTGTACCAGTTTCATGTTGAATGATATACCTATTCAATTACAATAAAACAAAAGACATAGACATCTAAGAAAGTTGATCTTGATCAAACAGAGATGAGATACCTACTCAAAGTTTGCAAGAGCAATATCTAAGATAATATCAATGATGCTAACAGACTGTTGGTCTTGGTTCTGGTCTGATTGTATTCTGAGATGGTTCTCACACTGAGATGAGACTGTCTTTAAGAGAGTCATGACTGATGCCACATCCACATGACTCTGTTGATGCTGAACTCTGGATATAAAGTTGACAGTAATGGCATTAGTTCAATGTTAGATACAAGAAACGGTTGTAAATGAAGGCGAATTTGGATACTTCAAGGTTAGATGATACAATAAGAAAACTGTTTTCATACCATGGGGTGTGTGTCCTTGTTTGTCTTTACGAAAGGTAAATTGGCAAGTGATTTACTGAGACAACTTCTGAATTTACGCTTATCTCTCTTGCCTTTCAGCTTATCACTAAGTCTCTTTTCAAAAGATTCTGCACCTTTGCGCAATGTTGTTTTCCACATTACTTGCTCCTCAACTAGTTTTTCCCATTTATTGGTTCTGATAGAAATGTTCTTTATTGAGGCCTTGCAGACATCCTTATATCTGAACATATTGAGGCCTTGCAGACATCCTTATATCTGAACAGTGGTCTGCCTTGGAGCCTCTTCCCTTTGAAAAGTTTACAGAACAACACCTGTTTGGGATATGCGGTTAGTTTTCCTTCTTCTCACATGTCTTAGCCATCTTAGTCTTCTGTTGAGCATGTCCATTATGGAAGGCAACCATAAGGTATATTGGAGAATACAGTGTTAGGCTTATGTTTTTCTTTGATCATGCGCACACTACGGCTGATGTGGTCAACGGTATGATGTTGAGCCAGCTTTACTTTTCAGTGTTTCTTTAGTACACAATTGAGGCTGGTTTGACATGAGAGCCATTACAACCTGAGAAAAATTCCATTTCCACTGTGGAACCGAACCATGCTCCTACATAGGAAGTGCACTAACCACTATGTTAGGGCAGCTCTGATTAGATACAAGTGACAGTAGATATGTAAGATAACATTAGTCATACAGAGAAATATGAGACTTCTACCTTTAAGAACAATTTATCAACAGTTATAGTGTTGTGTCTGGTAGAATAGGAAGCAGTCAAAGCTGACCTTCAGCTAACATACCTGAGAAATACTTGAGTAGCCTTGAGAGTAGATATAAACAGAGAAAACTTCCTGTGTTGCAGACATGAGTTCAACAGCTGACAACATTTGGACCAAGATAGGCTGACAAACAGTGGCATACACTCTGGTTGTCTGTTAAATACAAGTAATGCCCCATGTATCAGTAACTTTCACTGTTCACCAGGTCCCTTATAATTTCAACATTTACAAATCTGATATTGGAATAATTGAGGTCAAACATAAAATGGGCATATTCTATCACACAGAACAAGTGTATAATTTGGTTCTAAAGTTTGTTCCAAAATTTGTGAACATCTGTACCGACCGATATAAAATCATCCACTTGACAGAAATTATTGATTTTTACAGTTTACTATAGACAACAATGGCGTCCTTCGTAAAGGATTTCCCTAAACATTTAGTGCTGTAAGATTTTACTTTTATGTTAGTAAAATAACTGATGTTTGTATACATGTAGAAGTTTAACAGTACGATAGTCAAGTTTTCCTATAATTACGCATTTCGTGCTCTACATGCAATTGCGCACCAGTGCAAATTGGGAATCCTGTGGAATTAATCATTTCACAATATATCAGAACGATTGTCATTGGCGTGTGCACACACTATTTATTTTATTGATAGAAGTGGAAGGTATTATTTGTTCACTATGTTACTTTTCTTTTTATAATATGTAATAGGGATACGCCTTTGTAAACATTCACCACCATTTTGTGTATTACTGTAAATTCTAAACTTTGATTATCAGGTTGTTGTGCTTATGCAAAATTATATTTAAAAAAAAATGCTTTTTTGCATCAACCAAGCTACCTACCAATAAGTTAAACATGAATTTGTAAGGTAATGATGTATATAAGACTGCATGCAAAAAATTACTGTTATCCATCTAGTAGATTTTGTACAAATTAAACCTTAGTGTGATCACAAATTTTGCAATGAACTATAGTTAATCTACTTCTTCTTGTCTTCAATACTGTTTCCTCACAGCATCCGGTTAAGAAGACATCTGTAGAACAGGCTCTTGTATGCGTTTCATAAATAGTGTCTTTTCCTGTTTCTGTTATTTCTGTGACCCACGTTTTGCCTTGTATTCACTGTATCTAAGTAGCAATGCCCTTTGAGGTGCACTGTCTGTTGGTAATCTGTTTATGTAGCCAAACCATTGAATTTGTTGTTTCTTGATGAAGCTCAGTGCTGATTGTTGTACACACATTTTTTCTGATGTTTTTATTTCTAAACCGGTCTCTTCTTGATACTCCATGCATTCTGCGTAGACACTTCATCTCTGTTATGACTAGTTTTCTTGTATCGATTGATGTCAGCGTCCAGGTTTGGCGCTGGTAGTATAATGTCAGTAAAAAGATAACGTTGTACAATGCTCATTTAATGTTCATGGTGACATGCTTGTATTTCAAAACTGGTGCCATTTGTTCTATGATTTAATTTGCTTTATCGCATCTATGTTGGATTTCATTAGTTATTCTTCCCCTTGTTGATAAAAATCCTCCCCAGATATGAAAAATTGTTAACTTGCTTTAATTGATGTTTATCGATGGAACTATTGGAGAGTTTTCTTTACTAGTGAATGTTATTACTTTTGCTTTTATCTATGTTGATTTCCATGTTGTAGTCCACTGCAAGCAAACTGCATGAAAAGCTTTACTAGTGAATGTTATTACTTTTATCTATGTTGATTTCCATGTTGTAGTCCACTGCAAGTAAATTGCATGAAAAGCTTTACTAGTGAATGTTATTACTTTTGGTTTTATCTATGTTGATTTCCATGTTGTAGTCCACTGCAAGTAAACTGCATGAAAAGCTTTACTAGTGAATGTTATTACTTTTATCTATGTTGATTTCCATGTTGTAGTCCACTGCAAGCAAACTGCATGAAAAGCTTTACTAGTGAATGTTATTACTTTTATCTATGTTGTAGTCCACTGCAAGCAAACTGCATGAAAAGCTTTACTAGTGAATGTTATTACTTTTGGTTTTATCTATGTTGTTTTCCCATGTTGTAGTCCACTGCAAGTAAACTGCATGAAAAGCTTTACTAGTGAATGTCATTACTTTTATCTATGTTGATTTCCATGTTGTAGTCCACTGCAAGCAAACTGCATGAAAAGCTTTACTAGTGAATGTTATTACTTTTATCTATGTTGATTTCCATGTTGTAGTTCACTGCAAGTAAACTGTATGAAAAGCTTTACTAGTGAGTGTTATTACTTTTATCTATGTTGATTTCCATGTTGTAGTTCACTGCAAGCAAGCTGCATGAAAAGCTTTACTAGTGAATGTTATTACTTTTATCTATGTTGATTTCCATGTTGTAGTTCATTGCAAGTAAACTGCATGAAAAGCTTTACTAGTGAATGTTATTACTTTTATCTATGTTGATTTCCATGTTGTAGTTCACTGCAAGCAAGCTGCATGAAAAGCTTTACTAGTGAGTGTTATTACTTTTATCTATGTTGATTTCCATGTTGTAGTTCACTGCAAGCAAGCTGCATGAAAAGCTTTACTAGTGAGTGTTATTACTTTTATCTATGTTGATTTCCATGTTGTAGTTCACTGCAAGTAAACTGCATGAAAAGCTTTACTAGTAAATGTTATTACTTTTATCTATGTTGATTTCCATGTTGTAGTTCACTGCAAGTAAACTGCATGAAAAGCTTTACTAGTGAATGTTATTACTTTTATCTATGTTGATTTCCATGTTGTAGTTCACTGCAAGTAAACTGCATGAAAAGCTTTACTAGTGAATGTTATTACTTTTATCTATGTTGATTTCCATGTTGTAGTTCACTGCAAGCAAGCTGCATGAAAAGCTTTACTAGTGAGTGTTATTACTTTTATCTATGTTGATTTCCATGTTGTAGTTCACTGCAAGTAAACTGTATGAAAAGCTTTACTAGTGAATGTTATTACTTTTATCTATGTTGATTTCCATGTTGTAGTTCACTGCAAGTAAACTGCATGAAAAGCTTTACTAGTGAGTGTTATTACTTTTATCTATGTTGTAGTTCACTGCAAGTAAACTGTATGAAAAGCTTTACTAGTGAATGTTATTACTTTTGCTTTTATCTATGTTGATTTCCATGTTGTAGTCCACTGCAAAGCAAACTGTATGAAAAGCTTTACTAGTGAATGTTATTACTTTTATCTATGTTGATTTCCATGTTGTAGTTCACTGCAAGCAAACTGTATGAAAAGCTTTACTAGTGAATGTTATTACTTTTATCTATGTTGATTTCCATGTTGTAGTTCACTGCAAGCAAACTGCATGAAAAGCTTTACTAGTGAATGTTATTACTTTTATCTATGTTGATTTCCATGTTGTAGTTCACTGCAAGTAAACTGCATGAAAAGCTTTACTAGTGAATGTTATTACTTTTATCTATGTTGATTTCCATGTTGTAGTTCACTGCAAGTAAACTGCATGAAAAGCTTTACTAGTGAATGTTATTACTTTTATCTATGTTGATTTCCATGTTGTAGTTCACTGCAAGTAAACTGTATGAAAAGCTTTACTAGTGAATGTTATTACTTTTATCTATGTTGTAGTTCCATGTTGTAGTTCTATGTTGTAGTTCCATGTTGTAGTTCACTGCAAGTAAACTGTATGAAAAGCAACATAAACAAAACTGAACTCATGAAATAGTTAAATTACACACTGTCCAAATAAAACTGAACACAAAACAAACTCAAGTGAAATTTCAATCCTGCATACAATCATTACTCAGGCACAAGAGGGTTGTAGGATCAATCCCTCACTTGACATTCCACATGTGTGGAAAGAAATTGATCCTCCTACCTCCTGCACACTAGGGTCTTGAAATGTGAAGTAACAGGCACTTCATACCCTAAATTCTGAAAAGGGCTAAGGGTCATCATTTTATTAATACAAACATTCTATCGTTAACACTTTCATTTATGATATATTATCATATACTTCTCTCAATACAATCCTGACCATTTATTCTCTTTGTCTCTCATATATTATCATATACTTCTCTCAATACAATCCTGACCATTTATTCTCTTTGTCTCTCATATATTATCATATACTTCTCTCAATACAATCCTGACCATTTATTCTCTTTGTCTCTCATATCATTATCATATACTTCACTCAATACAATCCTGACCATTTATTCTCTTTGTCTCTCATATCATTATCATATATTTCTCTCAATACAATCCTGACCATTTATTCTCTTTGTCTCTCATATCATTATCATATACTTCACTCAATACAATCCTGACCATTTATTCTCTTTGTCTCTCATATCATTATCATCATGGAATGTGTTGGCTCGCATAGGAGATCATAGATCTCCACAAACCATGTGCCTGTCAAAATTAACAATATCCTCCCAGCATCACTGCCATTGCTTACTGTTTCATCAAGCATGTGAGAAATGATAAACCAAGTTCCAGTATAGCAGATCTTCCATTGTCTAGTGCCTCCTGTATTGCCAGCAAGCAAGAGTCCAAGCCTGACAGAGATTAATGAAAGTAAGCAAGGAAGAGATCAAGGTAAGCAATAGATTAAGTAATTGTATCTCATCATCATCAAGGTGCACATCCTTTATAGGACGTTGCTATCTTTGCAGAGCATCTGATATTTACTCTGTCTCTAGCTAGTTCACCCACTTCGTCGATGGTCATATTCATGGTTTCTTTACAATTGTATCTACAAAAGTAAAATAAGATTTATTTGCATGTAGTTACTTTCTTACTCTGTAAACACACTAAGACGTACTTTAGTCTCTGTACAACTGTCCGTCAACACTCTAACATATACTTTAGTCACTGTACCACTGTCTGTCAACACACTAATACGTACTTTAGTCACTGTACCGCCATCTGTCAACACACTAATATGTACTTTAGCCGCTGTACCACTGTCTGTCAACACTCTAATATGTACTTTAGTCACTGTACCACCATCTGTCAACACTCTAATATGTACTTTAGCCACTGTACCACTGTCTGTCAACACACTAATATGTACTTTAGTCACTGTACCACCATCTGTCAACACACTAATATGTACTTTAGCCGCTGTACCACTGTCTGTCAACACTCTAATATGTACTTTAGCCACCGTACCACTGTCTGTCAACACTCTAATATATACTTTAGTCATTGTACCACCATCTGTCAACACAATAATATATACTTTAGTCACTGTACCACCATCTGTCAACACAATAATATATACTTTAGTTATTGTACCACCATCTGTCAACACAATAATATATACTTTAGTCACTGTACGTTATTGGTTACTAAACTGACGCATTGCACCGGGCAAACCCATAGGTGCTCAGTCTCCCCAACAGATATCGAAGAGTATGCATACTGATGGTTCCTGTGGCTCGCTGATTAAACACACCTCTCACTCTGCCTCTCAGGCATCCAGTTCGACTCTGAACAACGGTAACTCCAAACTGCTTAATCGCTTGATCGATTCAACATCGATTTTAGTGTCCTCATCCAACAGAGAGTCTCGAAGAGACCGAAGAATATCCCCTTATCCATCTTCAACTCCCCAACAATCGATGCTGTTGATGCAAGCCTGTCCGCTCTCTCATTACCGTAAACACCCGCATGCCCAGGACAGTATATCCACGTAAGCCGCTGGAGGTTAGAAACTTCTATAGACGACATCCACTCATACCAAACCTGCCCTTCTGGATCTTGTGAAGCATCGACTGAGAGTCAGATACAACAACTGCCCCAGTAAATGAAGTCCCAGAAATCCAATGGAGGGCAGCAGTAACGGCTTCAACCTCCATCCTCATACTAGAAGTAGTTGTCCTGTATGCCCCACTTCGCTCTGCAACAACCCTACCATGCGCATTAGCCAAGAAACCCCAGCCGGATTTTTCACCACATTGAACCGACCCATCGGTATATACAACAACATCATCATCCCTTGCATTATCTTCTATCAGCTGCTTAACTGCGAGATCAGCCTTCATGTTGCCCCAATCTCTACATTCTCTTCCAAGAGTAATGATAACGTTGAGATAGTTCATCATGCTTCCATCTGTTGGGATCCATTCTTCCCCAAAGGTAGTCTATCTTTCAAACACCATATTGAACAGACGATACAACGGTGCAAGCGTGGTCTTGCGGCTCTCAAAGTTATGGTGGCCGACACCTTGAGCAGAGACTACTTGCCCTTTTGTTCGATCGACTGGTAATGTCAGTGGTAGATTACGGACTCGGAATTCTTACGATATCAAGATCACAATGTGAACGACTCTAACGGGTTCAGAATGAAGGTATGCGTATAGTTCTGGGCTGCACTAGAGATACCCCATTGTGAAGATGAGATATATGCTTGGCCTTCTGTCACTACGCTCCGTCATGCAATCGCCCAAACCAAGGCATATATGCGGGTTACTTTGGATAAGAGACATCCACTTCACAAGAACACTAATGATGTAAGGGCACGAGAATCAAGCGTGGCATGTCGTAGATGGCCCAGGCTGAGAGAACGATTGGCCAGGTGACTACGGTTGCGACTCTATCACTGTACCACCATCTGTCAACACAATAATATATACTTTAGTCACTGTACCACCATCTGTCAACACAATAATATATACTTTAGTCACTGTACCACTGTCCGTCAACACTCTAATATGTATTTTAGTCACTGTACCACTGTCTGTCAACACTCTAATATGTACTTTAGTCACTGTACCACCATCTGTCAACACAATAATATATACTTTAGTCAATGTACCACCATCTGTCAACACAATAATATGTACTTTAGTTATCCCTCTATGCCAACACATAACTTGTGTACAAGACCAGTGACATCTTACCATAAACAGCATGACATTTATCAAAGAAAAGTTGATGTCTAGCCATAGAGTGCAAGCACTTGAACACACAGCTGTTGAGAAATCATAAAGAGTTTTTAAAACTAGTACATATGCTCCCATACATATCATATGTCAGCAAATATCTTCCACCATTTAAACCTATGTTCTGTGTGTCGCATGGAACTATATACAACATTTTCAACTGTAACTTTTAGAGAAACACAAATAATGTTAGATTGCATGTAGATTAATCCATGTACAATGATGATGTTTCTTTGAATTAATCAATCAATGATGTGTAAACTATACATTATGTGCATACAATGTGAGAATAATATTCTATGTTTACATCTCTGCTCACAGACATTCTCTGCTAGACAAGGGGGTTTACTGGAGAGAGATATTCAAACAGGTTTGACTCCATTTAAAAATCACCATCAACCACAGTAAACGAGTTGTTCATTTTGTCCCTGGGCACGCAGGAGTTAGGGGTAATGAACGAGCTGATAGATTGGCTGACTTGGCTACAATATCAGAGGGAGCTGCCACGGATCGAAATGACATTCTTCACGCATTGAGAGAGTCTTTCCGAACAGAGGAGTTTCAGAGCTGTGAATCCCACTTGCTGACCAGATTGAAAGAGATGGGTGTCAATATTGGTGCAGCCGAAAAGAACGACATACTAAATATGCAAAGAGATTGATTAATCAACATCAACTGTGTGTTGGCTCGCTGGACGCTGCTGGATTTGCTGAGGCGGAGATCGGAGCACCTATGGACATGTCCGAGTGCTATGATGATAGTCCTCATATAACTGATAACTGAAATGAGTTGTTGATTTTCTAGGCAACACTTATACATTAAGTAGTTTACCATTGCTTTCTGAACGCTGAGGTCTATATTTACCGTTCATAAAAATCCATGGGAACAAATTTGCTTCCAAACTGCCAGGGGAGTTTGAATCATGTACTCTTGGATTGTGATCGAGCTCACTACCGCTAGGCCACAGACACCCACTCCATTTACAGGGGCATTTATTGTGCCCAATTCAGTCCCTGATTCTGCTGTAATTTGTCCACTTCTGGATGTTTCATTCCTACTTGTGTTTCAGTCTTCCTCTTGCATGTTGTTGTTCAACTTTCCCCTATAATAAGATTTTGATCAATGTCTCTTTATGTGTCCTAAATATTTTATTTCTTTGATTTTTATTTTATGTTATTCTTTCTTGATTACTACTTTTCCTAAATGATACTCAGCCCAAACTATCTTCTTCTTTTGTCAGTACACTGTTATCGGGTTGTTAACCCAGTGTCGTGATTTTATGTATTTGTCTTGCGTTTCTCTGGTGACTTGTGTGATGGTTTTCTTAGTCCCTGACAGAATTCAACTTTTGTCAGCACACTGTTACCGGGTTGTTAACCCAGTGTCTTGGTTTTATGTATTTGTCTTGCGCTTATCTGGTGACTTGTGTGCTGGTTTTCTTAGTTCCTTGGCAGAATTCAACTACGTTATCTATCTACCTTTTCCTCGGTTATCCTCTCGCCTTCCTTCCTGATATTCTGTTGCGGAAAGCTTCATAGGCAGTTTGGTCTGTTCACATTATTACTAAGTGACCTAACCACTTCATTCTCTCTTTTGCTATATAGTTCAAGCACTGTCTTATTCCAACCTTTCCTCTGATGCTGGTTACCAAACTATAACAATTTGAAAGTTAATCTGAAATAAATATTGACAAATTACTAAGTATCAAGAACAATAAAGATAGTAAAGACCAGGAAAGTAAGACCACACCAAGAATAGAATAAATGACATACTCAAGTCTAGAGACATCAGATGTGTGAAGCTGCTCAAAAACAAATTCTGAAAGAAATAAAACATACATTAACTATTTGAATGATATCATAATGCTTATAGACAATGACCATATTAGGTGTCAGAGAAAAAAAACAACAACAAATACAGCTCATTGATTTCAAACTTAGTATCCTAAGTACATAAACTCTTGGCATTTGAATAATCGATAAGAGTAGGTTGCAAAGTTGCTGCCTGTGTCAAATTCATTAAAAAGATTACAATAAAATTCCTACAAAATTTTCCCCATATTAAAAATGACATTGGGGTCCCTTTGGGGTACACAGAGTTTGTGTACCACCACTGAGATCTTACTGTCTAAGAAACAGAACTGAGCACACATGATTATTCATGGAAGTGCAATGATGATGGTTCTACTAATCAATTAATCCTAAGTGCATGAAACCTGACCAGTGCTAGAGACAATAGGAAAAAATAAATATATTTCAATGGTATGTTATGAACAAGATACAGAAAAATAAATAGCAAATATCAATCAAGAATCTTGTGTTTTACTTAAATCCTCTTGTCCAGTAAGCAACTGCAAGTTATAGAGTATTAAAACTAAATTCCAATGTTGTATAAACCTTAACATATGCCAATGAAAGTTTGACAATGAGTAAAGATATAGAAAGTAAGTTGAGTGTATATGAAAAAAAACCTGAAAAATAATGAATATAAAATGGGACGAATTCAGGAGAAGTGATGAAATCAGATAAATGCCTGGTCAACCATTAGTAAAACTGTTGTAAGAATGAGAAGATTGAGATATATTGGGCATACCTTGAGAATAATTGTCTGGTCAACCACTAGTGACAACTGTTGTAAGAATGAGAAGATATATTGGGCATACCTTGAGAATAATTGACTAAAGAATACCAAAAGCAGACATCAAAGTGGAAGGCAAATGGTTCCATAATGAGAGGGAAAACACTGAAATGAACTTTACAGAGAAAGGTAAGAAATATATCGGACTTGATTCCATGGAAGAGATTGAGAGAGTTGACCAGAACAGATTAGTATGTATGTAGTATGGAATAATTACTTTCAGGCCCTATGTAACGTATAATGGTATGAGAGGAACATATATATATATATCAATTATCACAAAACATGCTGTCAACCATATCAGAAATGATATAAGAGAAGTATACAATACGTGTCAGATCTGTATCAAAGATTTGCTTGACATGTTCTCTTCCTTCTTCCAGGTTGTCCATCACTCTGGTCAGGCACTGTGTAGCAACAAACTCTAGCATGTCATCTTTAGTCACCATCATTCGTTTGAGTCCCATGAACAAAGAATGTCCATGCAGGTTACTCTGTCCAACCAACAATAACCCTGATATTATCTGTTCATGCTGTAGACATTCCTTCAGCAAGGCTAGATACAAGACACAGAATGAATGATATACAGTTGGTATTTTTCTATCATGTCAAACACTAGCTACTTCTTACTGTGTCTGTCACATTAAGTATCTACATCTGATATATAGTTACTACATCTTGCCACTTAGTATGTCTGATCTCCTGTCACATAAATTGAGCAACTTCTCACTAGTTATCACATAAAGTGAGCTACTTCTCACTTCTTCTTCTTTGTCGTCACACTGCTACCGGGTTGTTGCCCATGTCAGTAGTTTTCTGTTTTGTCTTGCGCTGTTCTGGTGGCTTGTTATCTTTGCTCTTTCACAGGATTCTGCTACACCATCTAACCATCTTTTCCGTGGTCTTCCTCTTGCCTTCTTTCCCGATATTCTGTTGTAGAAGACTCTGTATACTGTGGAGTTTGGATGCATTCTTATTAAGTGGCCAAACCACTTCATTCTTTGTTTATCTATGTAATTCAAGCACGGTTTTGTGCCAACTTTCTTTCTTATGCTGATGTTGGTGATTCTGTCTTTTCTTGTGTTGTTGGTAACTTTTTGCAGGCAACACATTTCACATGTAGTTATTTTTTGTGACTGCGCTTTGCTCAATGTCCATGTTTGGCTCTGGTAACACAAAGTAGGTATAAAAATGCTGTTGATCATCTGTTGCTTAGCTGCCTGTGAAATTTTTGGGTGCCTTAACAATGGGGCTAGCTGGTAGGTTACAGCATTTGCTTTTGTACTCTAGCCTCTATCTCTATCCAGTTTTCCGTCTTCTGTGAATATGCTTCCTAAGTATTTGAATTCTTTCAGTTGGATTATTTTAGTGCCATTGACATGGATGTCTAGATTATTATGTTTTCTTCCCATATTCATTATTTCTGTTTTAGTGTTGTTGATTTTCATGTCATGTTTTACACAATTTTTGTTCAATGTGTCAATATGATGTTGTAGATCTTGTTCATTTTGATGTATCAGGCACTGATCATCTGCAAACAGCAGTTCATTTATTTCATCATTATCTGAATTTGACTCTTGAGTTATTTTATCCATATATGCAATAAAGAGTAGTGGTGAGAGGACACAACCTTGTCTAACACCTGATGTAATGGAGAACCAGTCAGTCATTCCTTCTGTTGTTCTTACTGTACTCTGGCTATCTTGATATAAGGCCATGATATTACCTAAGTTATCACATATCGTCATCATCATCAAGTAGCTTGTCCCTTCTGGAACTTGGCTCCCATGACAGCATTCCTGAAAAGCTCTCTGTTCTGTGCAAGTTGGCAGGCGTCAGCAGCAGTCATTCTCAGATCGTCAATGACATCCTGTACCCATCGTCTTCTAGGTCTTCCTCTCATTCTTCTTTCAGGCACCATTCTTTCCAAAATTAATTTCTTCAGGTCCTCATGTCGTTTGATGTGTCCGAAATATTTAATTTTCCTTGTTTTAATGCTTTGTAATAGCCAACTCTCTTTAATATCAAGATATTGCAGAACAGAAGCGTTTGTTCTTTTCTCTGTCCATGATATTCTAAGTATTCTTCTGTAGCATTAGCATTCAAAGGCATTAATGATCTTTCTGCCGCTTTGTCAATGTTCCATATCTAACAACCATATGTTGCCATGGGAAAGACGCAGGCTCTTAAACACATGATTTTTGTTCTTATATCAGTTTCCTTCCAAAGGTTTTTTTTTCTTTTCTTTCGTTTCAACTCAGACGAAGTTTTATCTCTGGAACTGATTTTTGCGTGAAAATCCGTTTTTCCAATTTCTTACAATGGCAGCAGCGTGCACATTGTAAATTACTTTACACTGGCAGCCGTGTGCTCAATGTACTCGTAATTAGTATTCCTCGCCATACAGGCAGATTTTCTCCGACTTCAGAGGTACTCACGTTATCGTCCTGAGTAAGACCAGGGGACTCGAACAAATGCTGGACAGTAGGTTCGAACCCGAGCTATGAGGCCAAAGGTTAGTTAGTTCTTTTAGTTTTTGCAAAGTAATGCTCAGCCTTCTTTTAATTTCTTTTATAGCATTCCCGTCATTTGTCAGCAACGTCCCAAGGTATTCAAAGTTGTCAACTCTTTCTATTTTGTGACCATTGACACATATATTAGCCATCAATTCTGTTTTATCAGTTGTAAATATCTTCGTTTTCGTTGTATTGAGATAAAGGTTTTGATCTTCGCTGGTTTAAGCAGCCGCTATCACATATAGCAGCTACTTATCACTTAAAGTGGCTACTTCTCATTACATGTTACATATAGCAGCTACATCTCACTGTATGTTACATATAGTGACTACTTTATACTGATGACAAGTTGACATGTTGCCCTAACAGCAACACTTGATTATATTGTGAACTTGGTCTTCCTTCCGTCAGGAACTATAACTGATATAATGGATATCATATATGGGCATGCAGGAGTCAGGGGTAATGAACAAGCTGATAGATTTGCTGTCATGGCTATGATATCAGAGGGACTGGCAATGGATCAAAATGACATTCTTAACTCATTGAGAGAGTCTTTCCGAACAGAGGAGTTTCAGGGTTATAAATCCCACTTGTTGACCAGATTGAGAGATGGGTGTCGATATTGGTACAGTCCAAAAAGAATGACACACCAAATATACAAAAAGATTGATTAATCAACATCAAACTGGCGTGTTGGGCCATTAGACACTGTTGGATTTGTTGAGTCATAGATCAGAGCAGCTATGGACATGCCTGGAGTGCAATAATGGTAGTCCTCATATAATTGATAACTAATGGATATCATATCCCTACCTGACAATGAATATCAGTCTGAATCTATAAATATCAACCTTACCTAAACAGTTTGCCTGAAAGCTTTTATTCACTGCAGTGTTGAGCCAGAAGACTAGAGTCACCATAATCTTCCATAAGAAGGAGTCAGTTTCTTCTAAGAATTGTTCAGGGCTGGTAGGTAATGCCTTAATGATATATAACAGGAGGCATGCAAGGCAACTGACTGTATCTACCTCCATCATTTCTTGGGCAGTCAACAAATGACTGAATGTTTCCGCTGATGTGGACACAATACAAGTCATACAATAAGTCAACACACCAAAATCATTGTATATATTTAGAGTTCATAAATTTACAACTAACTGCTTGTTAACTCTCTCTCTCTCTCACTTTGTGTGACTGTGTTTCTCTCTTACTGTGATTCTTCTCTACCTCTGTGATTGTATGCCTCTTTTTCTGTCTCCTCTACTAATGTTATGTTATGTTATTTGATTAATGTCATGCAACAATGGACATTTTCATGCGTGCTTCATCCTCCGCTGCAGCAGCAATTTCTAAGTCCACTTGCTTACCGCACCCATGAAAATTTGATTAGTATATCTTCTCTCTCTACCACAAAGATGACACTATCTTGTATGTCCAAACTTAACTCCTAATTCTAACAATCGGTCCAGTGTCTAAGACTTGTCCTTATCACATAAATGAGTGTGCACTGCATTGATGATATCGGCTCTGTCCATACCTCTGCCAGCTTGAGTCGGGGTATTGTTTGCAAGAAAGTCAGCATGTTCAGGTGTTCCCTGCACTCCAGCATGTCCAGGTGTGTATAGCCAAGTCTTTGTTTTGAGATGTGACTTCCACGCGCATACTTCCAGATGGGGTCTCTGTGGCTGAGAGGTTAAGCCCTTTGCCATGTGAATCGAAGGTCATGGGTTCGAATCCAGACCGCGCCATTCTGTTCACAAGTGCAGTTTTTTTCCCAGAGATACCTAGGATTGTTGCCGAGCTACAGAGTTTGTGCTTTGTGCAATACTCTTGGCAGGTGGCGTGCCATTTCTGTGGAGAGGGGCCAAGCCATATGGGGTAAAATCCGGTGCAATGAAGTCAATCCTTTGGTTTTAAAACTCTCTAAACTTCCAGGTTCAATCCATTGAAGCATATTTATCAAGTCTAATATGAAAATCGTATTGGTGGCTTGATGTTCAGCCACACAAGAGAGAGCCATGGAGGCAGTGGTGATCTCTATAGTCATGCTCAATCTTCCCTCCTAAAGTCATACTTGATCTCTCCCATAGTCATGCTTGATCTCCCCTCCTATAGTCATGCTCGATCTCCCCTCCTAGTCATGCTCGATCTCCCCTCCTATAGTCATGCTCGATCTCCCCTCATAATGTCTCCATACTCAAGAAGTATGAACAGACAAGTATTCTATATACTTACTTTGTGAACAGACAAGTATCCGGGTGTAGAGAATTGAAAGTTGACTGAGCTGAGACAATACTAACAGAAAGAACTGAATCCTTTTATCACTAGACATATCCAGTACCTGGAGAAAATATCACAATATGACATTTCAAGCAGGCAGTGCATTTTCATTCTATGACATATTTGTAGGGTACAAACTTACACAAATGTCATCTTCAATCTACAATTTATTTCAACAACAGGTAAACAGCAATTCAACATCATGATCATTCATAATTGCCCTATTTGTTGCAGGAGATTTTAGGTTTTGCATCATGTAGTTTGTTCTGAATCCCAACATCTGGGTCTACAAGGTGTGAGCCTTGCCCTGCATCCAGCATCGTTGGGATTGTCTAGTCTCTCTTAGGAGGGGTGAAAAGTGAAATTTAGTAGCTAGCCAATGACCATCAGAACAGTCAAGTGAACCGCACCTCCCAGTGGTGTAGACTGGGAAACTTTGACAGCTTCTTTTTCTTCTTCTTTGAACACCCCATATTGACCACTTGTCAACCCCTCTGTGTGATTTGTATGTGATCTGAGCATAAGAGCAATTGTTTGTTATGCCAGTTATGCGCCTACAAGTAGGCCAGCACATCCGATTACTGCGCTGCTTTTTATTTACTAGGGTAGTATTCCTAGGACCTACATCAGTCGCCTTTTACAACATGCATTGTAGGTTGCAGTGGTACTATTATTTGCTTCCCTTGCGGACCCTGGCACCACATGTGCATACAGCAATGTCAAAGGCTAAAGGGGCAATGGCTCGCCTAGGGAGACACTTGTCCGATGGGGAGTAAACTTGACAAAAAATCTAGGAGGCAACAACAATTACTAATAATAATATGACACTTGTATTGTGATTGAAACCAATATGTCTAATAACACAGACAGCAACAACTAATAACACAGACAGCAACAACTAATAACACAGACAGCAACAACTAATAACACATACAGCAACAACTAATAACACATACAGCAACAACCAATAACACAGACAGCAACAACTAGTAACATATGGATAATAATTTACAACTGTAAAAGTTCAGATGTTTGTATCCTACTACAGGTCTAGTTATCTGTGAAATGTTCACTCCCATCTCCATATTGGTTGCTATCAATTCAAAGTAACATGTCTATTTGCACAGGACAACTTCAGTAACAGAAGTTTATGTCTCCAAACAAATAAAGTAGCATAAATTTATGTGTACAGAACAACTAAAGTAAAATAAGTTTTCTTTCTTTCTTTCTGAATCCTGTATGCCTCACAGCGTCAGGTCAGGAAGAGATTTCTAAACGGGCCCTAGTATGCGCTTCGTAGATAGTCTCTTTCGTCGCCTCTGTTATCTCTGAGGTCCATCTTTTGCGTGCGGCCTTTTGCTTTGTACCCATTGTATCGGAGCAGCATTGCTCTTTGGGGTGCACTGTCTGATGGTAATCTGCTTACGTGACCGAACCATTTAATTTGTTGTTTCTTGATGAAGTCTAGTACTGATGTTGTACCCACTTTTTCCTGATGTCTTCATTTCTCAACCGGTCTCTTCTTGTTACACCCAGCATTCTGCGTAGACACTTCATCTCTGTTGTGACTAGTTTTCTTCTATCGTTTGTTGTCAGCGTCCAGGTTTGGCACTGGTAACATAATGTGGGGAGAAAGATTGTGTTGAACATTGCTCTTTTTGTGTTCATGGTGACGTGTTTGCATCTTAAAATTGGCGCCATTTGTCCTATCATTTGGTTTGCTTTGTTGCATCTGTGTTGAATTTCATTAGTTATTCTTCCATTTGCTGAAAAAATGCTCCCCAGGTATGTGAAATCTTTTGCTTGATTTAGTAGATGATTATCGATGGAGATGTTGGTAGTGTTTTCCTCTCTGGCGAATGTCATTACTTCTGTTTTGTCGATGTTAATTCTCATGTTGTATTCGTTACATGCTAACTGGAGTCTGTTGATGTGTTGTTGTAGCTGTTCTTCTGTTGTTGATATGATTGCCTGATCGTCTGCAAAAGAAATTCATTTAAGAGTTCTCCGAGGTTGTTTCCTTCGCTGGTGTTAGCTATTTTACAAATGTGGTCAATGTACGTGATGAATAGCAGCGGGATAGTACGCAACCTTGTCTTACTCCTGACCCTACGTGAAACTTTTCTGATAATCCTGTATTTGTTCTAATCGTACATTGGCTGTCAGTATAAATGTTCTTGCAAAGGTTGATTAGGTGTTCATTAACCCCATAGGTTGTTAGTATTTTCCACAACTTGTGCCTATCTACGCGTCGACGCTTTTCCTGATCTACAAATGCAACGTGTAAATGTTTGTCGGATTCGATAGTCCTTTCTACTAACTGTCTGAGGGCGAATATTGCGTCTGTACAGCTTTTGTTCTTCCTGAATCCCATTTGGGAGTCATTAAGCTGTGGCTCGATGATGTGGCGGAGCCTTTTCTCAAGTATTTTGCAGAATATTTTCCCAGTGTGGCTCAGTAGCGCTATGCCTCTATACTTTGTACAGTCCCTCTTGCTACCTTTCTTCTTCCAGATGGGAACAATTGTAGCATTCCTCCAATCTTCTGGTGTTTCTTGTGTGATCCAGACTTGGTTGAATAGTAAAATAAGTTTATGTGTACAAAAAAAGCTAAAGTAAAAGAAGTTTGTGTGTACAGGACAATCAAGCAGCCCTTACAAAGAGGTTGTGAATAGTAAATGTGATATTCTATAGCAAGCAGTATTACAGTGTCACATTATAAGTTCAATAGAAATGTCAATGGACAACATGTATGACATCATGTTAAGTGTTGGATTTCTAATTAGAATTTATCAAGAGACCACACTGTGCAGTTAAATGTTAATAATAGTACCAGAAATCATTTATCTAATGTAACTGGGCAGTGTTTTCATAGACAACGATTCTTCTTGTCACATAAGCTGTCATCATCTAACATCAAGAGACAATTTTCCCATCACAATCTCAGTGTGGGAGCTGCAAAAGCATAGTTGTTTGTCAACTCGCTTATTAGGCTATTGGTCAGGTTCAATTCCTAGTGGACATGGAATTTTTTCAGACCGTAACGGCTTTCAGGTGGACCCAGCCTCAATTGGGTACCAGTAAAAGCACTGGGAAGTAAAGGCAACTAGCTTGATGTGGACCACATCACCTATTGTATGCCAGCTGTCAATGCCAAATACGGGTCTAACAACATATTACCCTGTATACCTTGTGGTATAAAAATGGTTCATTTACTTTTATTTACTATGTCAGTGTACACACATATCCCACATACTTTCTGTCTACCATGTACAAGTAATCATGTACTTAACTGCTCTCTGGAACTTGTCAATCAAGATCTCATAGATAGCCTCATCCTCAAGTCTGTTAATCAATGCCACACATACTGAGAGGTTGAATGAAATATCTACATGAGATAAGTCAAGAGCCTAACATTTCTCTAACAAGCATATTCTCAGTATTAGTTGTGAATGCTGCTCTAGTTACATAAGCATTCCAAGTAAGCTGATGTAGAAACTACAGCAAGAAAGCTTTTAGTAAAAATTTGATAACTTTTTAACATCAGTACTGACCTTCATCAAGAAACAACAAATTAAATAGGTCGGCCACATAAACAGATTACCAACACACATTGTGTCTCAATTGGCAATGCTATTTAGATATAGTCAATTCTAGGCAAAAGGTTGCTCCCACGAAAGGTGGACTTCAGAAATAACAGTCAAAGAAAACACTATTTATGAAGCACACACAAAAGTCTGTTTTAGATATCACTTCTTATCTTCACTCTGTGAGGTAAAACAGGATTAGATAAAAGAAAGAAGATGATCTGCAAATTTTGTGCAGAATATTCTGTCTTTCCCAGTACTATTTACAACAGACAAATTCTAATGCATCATTTTTTCTCTCTGCGCGATCACCTTAGACTGATGTACCAGATTTCCACATAAATTCTGCTGTTGTTTTTAGGGACACTGTCCCTCCGCACAGCTTCTCATTTAGCTCGATATTTTTCAGCCAGGTTTCATTTCTCAGGTCTGCTAGCAGTGGGCAGTCTTGCAGTAGGTGCTCTGCCGTCATGTCCACCTTTCCGCAGTGACACAGGCTAGTTGTGCAAATTTAAAATTTGTGGTAAAGGTGAGACCAGAGTCTGTTATGGCCAGTACATAGGAGGGATATGGCAACTTGTTTGCTACGGGACAGACCATAGTACCCATCTTTGGCGCTGTGTTGAGGGTGTTCTTGCGACCACTTCTCTCTATATCGCCATCCGATGGTTGTTTTAGCTTCATCGCAGCTGATTTCTGAATCAGTCTGTGGCAGTTGCCCTCCTGCCTTTACTAGCTTGTCTGCCTCTTCGTTTCCGCTTATATTGCAATGTGATGGGATCCACTGTATGACTGCGTTTGAATGAGTTTGTTAATACTCCGAGGATCGTTTTTAGCCCATTTAACTCTGTGCTGGTTGAGCTTTTTAGCGATGTGATGGCCGACAGGGTATCCGTGAATATCACTACTTTGTTATGTGGCAATATATTTTGACATCCTTGCACATTGGACAAGTCCAACATGCTCTGTTCTTCAATGCAGCAGACATCTTAATGTTTCCATGTTCACTGTACCAAAGTGATGTTGGTTGACATATCATCTCTCTCTACCCAGTAGACAACACTGCTGTGCTTATCCACATTTAACCCCCATTACAATGAAGCAATTTATTGTCTCTGATTACATTTCCACATATGTATAGCAGAAGGCATTTATAATGTACTTCATGTTCATGCTTCTACCACTTGCAATGAATACCTTTCCCTTTGTTTTATACACGCACACACCTTCATGCCAATGGGGTCAAATCCCCATAATTATGTGTTTTCACCCTTTTTTCCTATATTTGAGCAGGGTAGAGTACCTGGCTCTCTGGCAGACCAAGAAGACTCCAACAACTCTAGGTGTGTAGTGCAATGCTTAGTGTTGCTTGGACTCCTACTCAGGTAGGCTCTCCCATGTGGGAGACTCGTTTTCAATTTACAGTAAGGCCAAAGATTTTTTTCTATTGTGGGCATAAATACAAAATCCTAACCCGAACAGCTTCGCGGCAACTACACTAGCCATGCAGCCATTAAGTTCCTCAGGCTCTCGTCTCACCTGTCCTATACCTCCCTAAAAAGTGGTACTACTGGCAGTAATAAAAACTTTTTTTTCAATGTGACCATTAATTGGTCTACGCCAAGGAGCATTCACATGTTGCGGACGTCATTCTATGTGTATTGGATAATCGCATCCGAAAATAGACAGCCATTGCCAATGTTTGAGCTTGTGCTAGCAGACAAACCTTAACATTTTTGCCAATGTGTGTAAAGCCAAGATAGTTACCTAAGGCAGGATTGCTGAATGCATACCATTACCATTACAAATATGTTTCAATACATACATGATATTGAAGTTTGTCTGTAAGGTTCATTTGTGTAGAAGTCTGTTGAGATAAAAATAGGAAGCATGTATGAAAGAGGACAATCTTTTATACAATATTACTCTTATTAAAGAATGGACAAATTATGATGTTGTACAACTTCATTATAGTGTGTCCTCTAACACTACTTTATGTTATTATTTGTAAACATCTCTGTGAAATAAACATTTTAAAGAATTTTTGTTTAAATCAAACATAACAATTCAACAAAATATGATTTAAGCCAAACTGAACATATAAAAAAACAAGAATTTCTGATCAATGTTTACTTCTCCTAGAAGGAAATCTCATGATTCAAGACAAATAAAGCATCAATTGTATCACATTATATTGTACTGATGTTATAAAGTGATGAATACCTGTCACTAGGTGAAGTATATGGCAGCACATGTCTTGATTTGTTGTCAGTAGCTGAAGGGTGACATCACTCTCCTGTACCAATGACTTTAACATGTCAAGACTCATCTGTTTCTGGACTTGTGATAAGTTGGTGTCATTCAGCACATCCAATAAACAAGTGATACAGGTAACAGTGTTTCTACAAGACAGTGAAGGAACCATCCATACACTGCTATGATTTAAGTGATTGAATTCTGTCAGCATGATTATCAAAAGCTGAGGAGTTTATAGCAACAGATTAGTAGAGAAAATAATACTTCATAGAATAAAAATCTATTCATTTATGGTACCATCATAAGTGAACAGTATCATCAGATAACTGAAAGTGTCAGTATTAGAGCACTAACACAATAGCTCCTGCAAAGATTTCACAGAAATCAATTGTACCAGGAATTTATATACAAATCTAATTCGTTGGCACTCAGCTATAGAATTGTATGTCTCTCAGCATGTGGCACTAACTACACCAGCTTTATGTTGATTTACTATTCTTCTTTGACTTCCAGCACAAAGGTCTTGTCTAGCTATATGGGAATTCAGAATATCAGGCAGGTGCATTGTTCGCCTCCTTTTTACAGCAGCAGTAACTGCAAGCCTAACAGTACATCCTTTTTACAGCAGCAGTAACTGCAAGCCTAACAGTACATCCTTTTTACAGCAGCAGTAACTGCAAGCCTAACAGTACATCCTTTTACAGCAGCAGTAACTGCAAGCCTAACATACATCCTTTACAGCAGCAGTAACTGCAAGCTAATACATCCTTTTACAGCAGCAGTAACTGCAAGCCTAACAGTACATCCTTTTTACAGCAGCAGTAACTGCAAGCCTAACAGTACATCCTTTTTACAGCAGCAGTAACTGCAAGCCTAACAGTACATCCTTTTTACAGCAGCAGTAACTGCAAGCCTAACAGTACATCCTTTTTACAGCAGCAGTAACTGCAAGCCTAACAGTACATCCTTTTTACAGCAGCAGTAACTGCAAGCCTAACAGTACATCCTTTTTACAGCAGCAGTAACTGCAAGCCTAACAGTACATCCTTTTTACAGCAGCAGTAACTGCAAGCCTAACAGTACATCCTTTTTACAGCAGCAGTAACTGCAAGCCTAACAGTACATCCTTTTTACAGCAGCAGTAACTGCAAGCCTAACAGTACATCCTTTTTACAGCAGCAGTAACTGCAAGCCTAACAGTACATCCTTTTTACAGCAGCAGTAACTGCAAGCCTAACAGTACATCCTTTTTACAGCAGCAGTAACTGCAAGCCTAACAGTACATTCTTTTTACAGCAGCAGTAACTGCAAGCCTAACAGTACATTCTTTTTACAGCAGCAGTAACTGCAAGCCTAACAGTACATCCTTTTTACAGCAGCAGTAACTGCAAGCCTAACAGTACATCCTTTTTACAGCAGCAGTAACTGCAAGCCTAACAGTACATCCTTTTACAGCAGCAGTAACTGCAAGCTAACAGTACATCCTTTTTACAGCAGCAGTAACTGCAAGCCTAACAGTACATCCTTTTTACAGCAGCAGTAACTGCAAGCCTAACAGTACATCCTTTTTACAGCAGCAGTAACTGCAAGCCTAACAGTACATCCTTTTTACAGCAGCAGTAACTGCAAGCCTAACAGTACATCCTTTTTACAGCAGCAGTAACTGCAAGCCTAACAGTACATCCTTTTTACAGCAGCAGTAACTGCAAGCCTAACAGTACATTCTTTTTACAGCAGCAGTAACTGCAAGCCTAACAGTACATTCTTTTTACAGCAGCAGTAACTGCAAGCCTAACAGTACATTCTTTTTACAGCAGCAGTAACTGCAAGCCTAACAGTACATCCTTTTTACAGCAGCAGTAACTGCAAGCCTAACAGTACATCCTTTTTACAGCAGCAGTAACTGCAAGCCTAACAGTACATCCTTTTTACAGCAGCAGTAACTGCAAGCCTAACAGTACATCCTTTTTACAGCAGCAGTAACTGCAAGCCTAACAGTACATCCTTTTTACAGCAGCAGTAACTGCAAGCCTAACAGTACATCCTTTTTACAGCAGCAGTAACTGCAACCTATGTACACTACAGCAGCAGTAACTGCAAGCCAACATACATCTTTAGCAGTAACTGCAACTACAGTACATCCTTTTACAGCAGAAACTGCAAGCCTAACAGTACATCTTTTACAGCCAGTAACTGCAAGCCTACAGTACATTCATTTCCTACATGCGACAAAATGTAACTGAAGTACTAGTACATCTTTTCACAAGCTTACCAACTGCATTTCAGTTTCCTACATTCATGATATCAAAAGTGAGATGCATTGTAGTCAGCAGACATCTTAGTTACTGTCATATTTCCTAAGACTATCAACCCACTGTTTCCTTCCAACATCTGAGGGAAGTGAAAACCCATAAGCTCTGCACATGTCAATCACTAACCCATCTCATGCGAGAAATGATGACATTATCCTCAGACGAGTTTCTGAGTTCTCGAAATTATGCAAGGACTTCTGCTTCCACGATCACTGGACTCTCGTATGCATTCTTTATCACATCTGGTACATACTGAAAATGATGTATTGATCCCTCTTGGCATTTGTGTCCGTTCTTTACTCAATACTGGTTTAAAGTAATGTCTTCATCTGTTGATCATCGTCATCGGCCTGACCCATCCAATATTTTCGTCTTTTTAACATACTATGATACTTCAGAAATTCTTAAACCGAACGAAGAAGTAAAGTGCTCAATGACATTGTCTTTATTGCAAAACTCGCCGAATGTTACAGATAAAACATTTATCTGCGTCATAATCTTAAGTACTTACAAAACAAGCTACGGCGCAGGATGGCAGTAACTAATAAACTAACAGGATTGTAAAATCCAGCAGACAACAACTTGTATAGTGGAACAGGAAGTCGAAAGCTGATGCTAGTACCACTCTCAGGCCAAAATGATTACCATTTGCATATCTTGCTTTCAATCCTGCTAGATTAATTAAACGATCTGCTTCGATCTTGAACGGAGCCCGTCCGATCGTGCATGGAGTTTAGACTCCTTTAGATGATCCGAAGGTGAGATTTAGCACTGCTACACGCCCAGTGGTAACCGGGGCCCAAATTTGGGGTGTAAAGAATAGAACCACTGTTACCTGCCATGCATGTCGTAAGAGACGACTAAGGAGGTTTGGCTGACATCGGATGCATGTGTCCTAAACGTGTAGAAGTCTATGCGTTTAGGGGCCTACCAAACCAATGTGCAAGCGTTTAGGGGCCTACCAAACCAATGTGCAACGTATACACGTTCTTGGCAAAGATCAAACATATCACAAAGAGTGATTAAAATTGGTCGTAAAGAACGAACTCAAAGAAGAAGAAGAAGCACTGCTACAAAGTAAATTTGGCCAGAGAGGAAAGCGATATTAATATCTCCATCGATAATAGGGCATTAAAACAAGTAAAAGCCTTCACATACATGGGGAGCATTTTTTCAGCAAATGGAAGAATAACTAATGAAATTCAACATATATGCAACAAAGCAAATCAAATGATAGGACAAATGGCGCCTATTTAAAAATGCAAACATGTCACCATCAACACAAAAATAACGATGTTCAACACAACCTTTCTCCCTATATTATGCTACCAGTGCCAAATCTGGACGCTGACAACAAATGGTAGAAGAAAACTAGTCACGATAGAGATGAAGTGTCTACGCAGAATGTTGGGGGTAACAAGAAGAGACCGGTTGAGAAATGAAGACATCAGGAAAAAAGTGGGTACAACATCAGAGATAACAGAGGCGACGAAAGACATTATCTACGAATCGCACATAAAGACCCGTTTTAGAAATTTCTTCTTGACCTGACGCCGTGAGGCAAAACATGATTGGAGAAAAGAAATAAAAGACAAAGTAAATGCTAAATAATGTTGGAGCCAAGACACGACCACTATTGACTTCGCTGATGATATTGAAGTCTTCTCATGTCAAAACATCGTGTTCCACTTGTTACTAATACCGATGGGTCTGGTCTGTACACAGTGCCGGATTAGGCTAGCGCGGGGCCCGTAGCAAATTTTAGCGCGGGGCCCTAGGTTTTGTATGATAATAAAATAAACACAACTTTTACAAACAAACTTGTCTCGATTTAATGTTAGCAAATTTAGAGATAATACTAGACAAATCAATTTCTCTAAGTAAATTACATTCAATGTTCATTAAGGTGAGGTTATTTAGACGATCTTGTCCCATCATGTTTCTTAACTCACTTTTATACGCTTTAATGTTGAAAAAGAACGTTCTCCGCTGCAGTTAGTAATCATTAAAAACTAGTAAATTCGTAAGACTATTTCTACATTTGGGAAACATGACTCTAATGAATTTTCCATTATAAGTTTATAAAATTGCAGTTCAAGAGCCTCATGCTTTTCGTTGCTAATAGCAGCAGCTACATTAATTTTAAGAAGTTCAGTGAACTGCATAAGTTCGTCGCCTAGGCTTTCTTCCAAATCCTCTTGGTAAGAGCTGACATTATTTGGAGTTCTTTTCAAGATCTCTTCTGCTGTAATAGATTTTAACTGCCGAAGTATTCCAAATACACCAGTCACTCTATGGTACAGCCTAAATCAATAACTTTGCAAACAAAACAGAATAGTTGTCCTTTAGTTTCTGTATAACAAAACCAATCTCTCACGTGAGTTTTGTTTGTTGGTGTATGCGTGTATGTGAAAAACGATTTTCGACAAAATCGTGGATTGTTTTCTTTATCGTATGTTTTTTGTTTTTTTGTGTTTAAGACATGAAATCACTGTTCATATGTTGCACTTCGCTACTTTCTTTCACAATCCAATAATCTCGATTGAAGTTGTTTTACCATTCACCAATATCATTGGAGTAAATTTTACTTTCGTTGTGTTTTTGGCTTATAGATGATGTTGCTACATTAGAAGCATGTGCTGTGCTTTCTGCCTCTCTTTGGCTTGAAGATGATATGGCTAAATTGGGAGGACTTGCTGTACATTCGATTTCAGTTTGTCTTGTGGAAAATATGGCTAAATCGTGAAGAGTTGCTGATCTTAATGGTAATATTGGTAATGATGATTCTTCTATAGCACTGCCTTCATCTACTATACCGTGAGACACGTCTTCTGTATTTTCTGATTCGATTTCGTTGGATTCAGCACCATTACACACGACATTTAAAAATTCAGACAGCTTGCGTGTTTTTTATATAACATCTGGTAATTTTTTCCATTTTCATTTGTCACATAGGCGCGGGGCCCCCTAGAAGCGTGGGGCCCGTAGCATTTGCTACTTCTGCTACTAGGCTAATCCGGCTCTGTCTGTACATCGTGGGGAGAAGTTAAACTAGGCTTTCATGGCTAGCGCAGATATTAGGATTGTTGCAGAGTGAAATGGAGCATACAGTACGTGATTCACGTAATAGCGGTGAATCTACAACTCTAACCAGACTGCAAGAACTCAAAGTTAAGTGTGGTGTAGCTCGACAAGAACGCTATGCTGGCAGACAAAGAAGAATTGTAAACTAACAAAGGACCGGTGTCGTTAGTCGCCACACGCTGAGGGATATATTGAGGGAGAGATCGGAGCACTTATGGACTAATTTGTTCGACGTGCAGTGATGGTGATCCGACGACTAAACTAAAACTAAAACTATACAGTACAATCCAACTCAAGTGGGCAGAAGCATGGATAGAGCCGATATCATCAATGCTGTACGCTCTCATTTATGTGACATGAGCGAGTCTCATACAATGAAACGTGTTCGAGAATTATGGATTAAGTTTAAATATGCCAAACAGTGTCGTCTTCGTTGTGAGAGAGAAGATATACTAATCAGCTTCTCATGGGTACGGTGAGCAAATGGACTTTGTGATGGCTGCTGCAGCGACGGAGCGGGAATGCCCAATGGGCCATGACGTCGATCGCATAACATAGCATACAGTACAATTACTTTCAGAATGAGGATGGAGTTTGAGACCGTTGTTGCTGTCATCCATTGGCTCTCTAAAATTCCGTTTACTGGGACCGTTGTTGAATCTGATTCTCAGTCGTAGCTTCGGAAGATTCAAAATGGCAGGTTGCGGTATACGTTGCTGTCATCTATTAAAGTTTCTAGCATTCAGAGGTGTATGTGGATCTACTATCCTGGGCATATGGGTGTTTCGGCAACGAGAGAGCAAACAGGCTTTGATCAACATCCTTGATTGTCAGAGATTTTTTTCCCGATCCAGAAGCACTTGAGCTTTTCAGCTCTTCGGCTCGGTGCCATGGCCATCGTAACCCTTCGGTTCGGTGCCACAAACACCGTAAATCTGGGGAATCTGTGGCTTTTTGTGCAATCCCGCGGAATTGAACCCGCACACACAGAGGGATAGTCACCCGTAGCCCAACGCGCTACGAACACGCTGGGCAGACGGGCGTGTCGGAGAGTTAAAGATGGATAAAGGGATGTTCTTCGGTCTCTTCACGGCTGCCTGTTGGATGAAAATACTAAAATTGATGTTGAATCTGTCTAGCGATTTAAGAAGTTTGGAGTTACTCATTACACAAGTAGAACAGGATGCTTAAGTGGCAGAGTGAGGAGTGTGTTTAACTAACGAGCCATGGCACCATCAATATGAATATCCTTGGACATCTGTTGGAGAGTGAGCACCTATGGGTCTGCCCGGTGTGAAACAACGTTGGTTCAGTAACCAATAACTGATTCTACCAAAGTAGAATTTTAATATGTTGGATGAGCAGAGTGGTCTTCATCCCTCGTGATTTATTATTACAACAACCAATAATCACAACCCTGGTCTATTTCTTATCTGCACAATATTGTTTGCAGAATAAATACATGCTTTCTTATTCTATCTAACGAATAGTTGTTAGTTAGAAAAATGTTAATTTTTACTATATCATAGCTGTAATAATATATTGTGTTGTATAATATTACATGAAGTTGAATGGGCAATAAAAAGCTTGAAGATGGAAAAGTCACCATGATGTGATAATATTTCAGCAGAATTTATCAAAGCAGGAGGAGAGCAAAGCAAAAAAATATATCATGCAATATGCAAAAAGGTATGGGAAACAGGAATATGGCCAAAGGAAATGGAAAAGATCAATATTTATCCCAATACCTAAAAATGGAGACAAAAAATTATGTACCAACTATAGAACAGTAGCATTGATAAGCCACGTAAGTAAAATCTTATTAAAAATTATTATGGGAAGACTGTATAGGAAAATGGAAGAAAATATAAACATAACACAAGCTGAGTTTAGACAGAAGAGAGGTACACGTGACCATATATTTAATATGAGAACAATCATAGAAAAATCTAGAGAGTATAATGTAGATCTATACTCATGCTTTATTGACTACTCAAAGGTATTTGATTGTGTAGAGCATCAGGAGTTGTGGAAGATTATGGGAGAAATGGGATTCCCATTACATTTTATACAGATCATAAGAGAACCGTCCGAGTGGTTACCGGGGCCCAAATTTGGGGTGTAAAGAATAGAACTACTGTTACCTTCCACGCATGTCGTAAGAGGCGACTAAGGAGGTTTGGCTGAAATCGGATGCATGTGTCCTAAACGTGTATAAGTCTTATGCGTTTAGGGGCCTACCAAAGCAATGTGCAACGTATACACGTTCTTGGCAAAGATCAAACACATCACAAAGAGTGATTAAAATTGGTCGTAAAGAACGAACGCAAAGAAGAAGAAGAAGATAAGAGAACATAAGTGATCGAATGGCAGCTGTAAGAACATGTGATGATACATCAGACTGGTTTGACATAGGGCAAGGAGTCAGACAAGGCTGTATTCTGTCGCCTTGTCTGTTTAACATATATGCAGAAAACATCATGAGGAATATTACAGAAGATAGCGGAAAAAAACAATACGATCCTTATATAATCGGAAGAAGAGAAATACCTGAACTACGATACGCTGACGATACAGTGTTAATGTCAACATCACAAAAGGGATTGAGAAATTATAAGGAGAAGTGAAAGATAAAATTTAATAAAGCAGTGGAAAAACATATATGTGCTTTTGAATATAAGTGTTAAAGACCTTCGTATATCTTGGACAGAGAAGAGAACAAATAGATCTATCCAGAAAGAACTCAAAATCAAAGAAAACTGGCTGATGCTACAAATAAGAATGAGAAAATTGAGATATTTTGGACATATCAAAAGACATGAAGGGCTGAAGAAGACCATCATGGAAGGAGGCATACCGGCACAGAGAGGAAGACCACGGAGAAGATGGATTCAGGATCTAACTGATGGTTTGAACATGACGGCTGCAGAGGCAGGACATCTGGCCTATGAGAGAAATTCCGGAGGACTGTTGGGGTGGCAAAGTTCTGCTCAGGACAAGCTATTTGATGATGATGAATAATATATTACGTCAAAAATAGGTAACGGGACACACTGATGATGTAAACCGTTGTTTAACTAACTTATATTCTATCTTTCATCGTGTGATCTTTCATTCTAAATTAGATTGTTTTGGTTAAATTTTTAAATTACCTGGATAACGAGACATCTCTGTTTACAAACCGGCAAGTCTGTCACAGATGACACAGACGTGTGATGCTGGCGATGTTGTACTCATAAGAGACGGTCATGTCCAAGTTTGTTTGCAAACATATAGCCTGCGATAAACTAGCATTTAACATGCCTTGACTTTTAGTTTAAAAGGGTTTAATATTAGTGAAACGGACATGGGGATATCTAAATCTTTCTTTCGTACTTTCTCCAGCTGAATTAGTGACTAATGAAATGAACTTAAATTTAGGTATCGTATTTATTTAATTTCAATTGTCATAAATTTATAAACTCATCATTCCTGCTGATTCAATGCACGTAAAACCAGGAACGTAATTAACTCGCGATAGAGAAACAACAATTTATATATACAATATGTTCAGTAATCAAGATGAATATTATGAATAGTTACGTAAATAATAATAATATAGACGTTGGATAGACTTACTTAGACTAGTCACTAGTAGTAGTTATAATACAAAACACATACACTTACTTACAGTAACAGACACTTGAGACACACGACATCCGACATACTGTTACTAGTATTACTTATAAGTTATACTAACTAGTAACTTATTATGACTTATAATATAACTTACGACTACATAGTATAATAGTATATATAATATATTTATGTGTTTTATCGATAACATATATCATATTGACTATTCTCACACAATAAATAAGTATTAATCTGTATAAGACTGACATTAGTCATATTTTGTTTATTTATTCCATGACAATAGTTGACATAATTCAGCGTGAGCAATGGCAAAGCCTGCTGGATCTATGAGTAGCCGTAAGTCGAATCAACTGTGGGATATTGGATCTATGAGAGGACATAAATTGATTCTAAAAAAAAGGGAAACGACTTTATTTGTAAACATATATTATAGCACCATATCAATACTGCAGTACTGACTGATAATGCAGTAGAAATACATTTGGTTATATGTGAGCTGAAGTAATTATAATGTACAGTTTCTGAAGATCTCAAACATGTTCAATTTGAGAAACCATACATCTTCATTCAATGTTACAACATGTCAGAACGGGCTGAAAACATCAGATAGCACTTCAGATGCATCCAATAAAGTCGAATCTGCCATGGATAATTCACAGTTTAGTAAAGACATATTCCTGGAAGAATATATAAACCTACTTGATCTCCCATGGGAGCAGGTCCTATGTAAGTACTTGCTGATTTATCTCAACATTGCAGACTTGTTTAGACTTCGGGCTGTTAGCTGTGGTTGCAGAGACCTGATGCATACTTATTTTCGTTTACAGTTTCATGTGAATACCAGCAGCCTAGGGGACCGTTTCACATCCCAGGCATTTCAGATTATGACTAAAGAATGCACTAATCTCAAATCTGTGTCTGTCAGAGGAGCAAAGTCTTGGCTTACAAGTGAAGTCATGGTGAATGTCATCTCAGCAAATCCTCGTCTTGAGAAAATAGATCTCACCGGATGTTTAGCTCTGTCTGGAGTAACAGTCTACTCTGTTGGAGTCCACTGTAGCAGCATCAAGCATCTTTGTTTAAAAGACTGTGTATGGTTGAGTGTAGACAACTTTTTATCACTTCTATGTAATCAGCCAAACCTTGAGTACTTAAACTTGTCTGGGTGTTGGAACTTGAATGATGAACTTGTGATTCAGCTGGTTCGAATTTCACCAAGGTCAGTTCTGAGTATGTTTGCTTCAGTCAACATCGGACATATAAGTTTGTATCAATATCAAACTAGAATATAAATTTAGTCATTAAAATGGATCTCATATAGTACAAAACACAACAGCATGTATGTCATTTTATAAAACATATAGGCATCCCTGGATGTATGGCCCTTTTCATCTTTACAGACGGTCAATTAGCAGAGTTTTCAAGGCACCCTTAATTATGCTTTATTAATCCTTATTTCTAGTATAATCTTCAACTGTGTATCCTGTCTTATTATATTGGAATTGTCTTCACTTTATTTCATTCAGCAATTGTCTTCTTATTTTCAATCTTTCCACTACCTCTCTGTCTTTGTGACCCTGTAATAGATCATCTACTTCTGTATATCCACATCTCCACGATCTCAGTTTTATCGTCCACTTATTTGTTCATTGCCCATGTTTCAGCTCCTCTAGCTGTAATGTTGAATATATGTATCACTTGCATTATCACATTGTTTTATTTATTTCTGTGAAAATTTAGATTTGTTCATATTATTGAATCTATTTTTGATTATTCTGTACTTGACATCTATTTCTCGTTTACCATCATCTGTTATTATATATTCAAGATAAGATAAACTTCCAATTTGATCCAATATCCCACAGTTGATTCTTATGTTTAACCTGACAAACCTGAGATCTCATTCAAACATCTCATGATCTAGTCTCCCACTTTATAGACCTGGGACCATTCTTGTTTTATTTCACAGACCAAAGATAAATTGTACACATATGTGATGTCAGACACAACCCTACATGTTACTATTTCGTTTAGCACAATGGCGGACAAATGTTTGTGAAAATTTGATGGGATTTAAAAAGTGTTTTCATGATGTAAAGATATGCTGAAAATACAAGAAATTGCCACTTCTGTTAAAGGATAACAATAGAGCAAGTTGTTGAACTTGTGCTGAAGGATTCCAAAGACAAATTAAACTGATTATTCTGATAAGGATACCAAGAGCTGTTCAGATGATCATTACAAACTTCGAAAGAAGATCGGCCACAGAACAATACATATCAACCGAATACCCCGAAAATAAGTGGACACACATGTACACGGGACGGGTCGCCAGGAACGTAATCAGTGATGGTGGAGGAGGAATAGTGCTTAAACTACCAAAGAAAGTGATGGTCACAAATTCGATTGCCACAGGCAAATACTCGAATAACTATCGAACAGAAGCGGAGGCAATAAGATCAGCAGCTGAAATGTTCCTAGACAGAAAAGAGGTGAAAAAAGGTGGAGGCTGCAGTAAAACTTGGAAAATAGCTAAACACGTAAACACAAAGTACTACAGTTTTACAAAATACATAAACAGTGACGATAAACAGCAACGTTTCGACCAAAAGGCCTTTATCAAGCAAACATTACAACAAGAATGACGAATTTGAGAACACTACAAATGGACGATTACATGTGGAAACATAAACCTATCCATTAGATAGGTTTCTTCTTCTTCGATCGTTCTAGGCCTGTTTTAATCATTCTCATTGTGATATATAAACAGCCAAACGTCCGAACGTAATGTACGTGCACCAGCCTTCAGCACCTATTGGAGCCCAGTTGCTTATCCTTCGGTGGGGTGTTCGTTTTCAGCCAGCTTTTGATTTACTAGGGTGAGCTTTCCTAGGTACGATCAGCTTTGCCGTATTTTTTGGGCTTTGTGATCTACGCGGGACAGTGAGTTACGCTGTTTATGCCCGTTCTGACTGAGAAATATTTCTCGGGCTTGTAAGCTTATCCTCGGACGGCGTCTTACTCGTATAAGACACCGTGTAAAGTATCGGCCTTCGCCAATGTTCAGATCCGAACTTCCTGTTTGGTCCGTACATTGTCGGCCTTGCTTTACCGTACATTTTTGAGTTTGATCCGGGGAGGAACATTCTCAGCCTTTTCTAGACGCGTATCGGTACGTGGCAATTTGCAATTAACCTCGAAAGCACTGGCATGGGACCGAGTACAAACAATGTAGAGGGTCGTTTTAGTCGGCACTATCAGCGTAACTGAGGATTTCGCCGCCATCACCCGCCCCAGTTATTCCGGGAATGTTAGTTACGACTGGAATCGAACCTTGCCCGGTTGCCCCAAGGCTGGCAGTTCCGTTAGGCATCACCAACCTCAGTTCTTCCGGGATGTTAATTTTAATCGCACAGTACCTTGCACGGTTTTCCCAGGGCGGGTAGTTTCGTTATGCACTAAACGCAACTTGTTCTTTTGCGTCGCAAACCTTGCCCAGTACATGTATCTGCACCGGGCTACCAATGCGGGGTCAGCTGCAATCTTCTCTGCACCAACACGAGGGTAGACTTTTATTCGTTACGGTCCTGTCTTATTTATTCTTGCCAAAGGGCTGGCAATGTTTGCCCCCTCCTCAGGGCTTCGAGCTTCTCCCTACGTGGGCATACGTTTGGTCACTGGATGCACCTCTCATCCATGTCTGAGACGTTTCGTTTCTGTTTCTTTGCGTTCAGGGACTTGGGCAATATCTTGTTGGACATCGGTCAGGAGATTTGTGCATTTTCTTTGTATGTATCTTTATCGTGTTTCCGTACTTGCACTGCTACCCCTACCAGTAGTTTTCTCTCCCCGATCCCTGCCCCTCTTTGCCAGACCAGAACCATAGTCTGTTTCCAGGGTCACCGCGTGGAGGTTAGGGGCAGGGTCTTGGTTAGCGCGCCACCTCGCTAACCCTGGCTCATGTTACCACTATGACCTCATGAGCCTTTTGACCCTCATTAGATAGGTTTATGTTTCCACATGTAATCGTCCATTAGATAGGTTTATGTTTCCACATGTAATCGTCCATTTGTAGTGTTCCTCGAAATTCGTCATTCTTGTTGTAATGTTTGCTTGATAAAGGCCTTTTGGTCGAAACGTTGCTGTTTATCTTCACTGTTTATGTATTTTGTAAAACTGTAGTACTTTGTGTTTACATGTTTAGACAGAAGAGGCACCTCTCGCAACAAGGTCGTGATATTCATCGATGCTCTATCGATCATCACGGCACTCAAAAGTGTAGGCAAAACAGAGCTGACTGAGCTAAAAGTGACCCTCGATGAACTAACGCGCTCACTCAAACACACCATCATTTAGTGGATTCCATCACACTGTAATATAAGGGAAACGAAGTGCTGACAAACTAGCTAAAGAAGGCGGGAGACCTCCTCAGACTGATCACGAGATCAGTTATGAGGAAGCCCGAACAACCATCGGTTCACACTACAGAGACAAATGGACAAAAGACCATCCCCAGCACTCCAACAGTGACGGATACTATGGTCTGTCCCGTAGTGAACAAGTTGCCATACTTCACCTCCGTCCCGGCCATAACAAGCTACGCGCCCACATGTACAACAAGTTCAAAATAGGCACAACTAGCCTGTGCCCATGCAAAAGGCGGACATGACGGCAGAACATGTTCTGCTGGATTGTCAGCTGATAGCAGGTTTAAGAAATGAAACCTGGCCACAAAACACAGAACTTCATGAAAAGCTGTACGGAGGAATGGAGTCCCTTAAAACCACGGTAAAATTCATGATAAAAGTTGGTTCATCAGTCTAGGTCGGGATCGCGAGAGAGAGAGAGAGAGAGAGAGAGAAAGATGATCATTAAGAGGATGATGAATTGTTTGAAGTGATTAATGTTGAAACTAGATTTTTCTATCCGAAGATCAGGCTACAGTACCTGTGAGTGTACAGGCACATGGTGCACATAATGTATGAAGTAAATTTAATACAGTTTGGTCTCTTGCATAATAAGCAGTGATATTAGAGATGATGAGCAAGTCACATTATATAGCACTTAGTGGTGCTAAATTATCGAGTTTTTAATATCATTTTGATTTGTGCTGTTTTTTCTCATGAGCTGCTTCTTTAGGTCGGATAAATCATGTCCATTCAGTGAAGGGGACCTTCTCCTTCCTTTGTTTTGACATTTCAATTAATGTAAACTATGACAGTTTACATTTGTCCATTCTTGTCAGTCGTTATTGATGTACCCATAAGCCTTTACAAATTTGGTCTTTGATTATTTTGTCTGTCCAGCTCACTCACTCCAATCTATGATAGCAACATCTTATAGCTTCCTTATTTATGAGTCACCAATGCAAAGATTATGGCACACATGAATCAGCACTCCCATCCAGGTGATATCATTACTTACACTATTGGCTCTGTCAGACGCGGAACCAGATCAGCATGGACTTATACAGAAAAAGGAAATGGGAGCACACTTAATGGTGCCTTTGAGACAACAACATCGAGCATGACTGGGGATCACTGCTGCCTCCAGGGCTCTCTCGTGGGTGGCTGAGCAACAAGCCACCCATATGATTATCATATCAGACTCAATGAATATGCTTCAAAGGATTGAATCTCAAGGTCTGCTCACTAAATGGATGGACAGCATATCTAGATCACAAGACATTGACTTGGTTGTACAAACCTGGACATGCTGGTGTACAGGGCAACGCATGTGATGACATTTTTGCAAACAATGCCCCAACTCAAGCTGACAGAAGTGTGGACAAAGTCCATGTCATAAATGTGCTGCATGCTCTTTTTTATTTGATATGGCGAGTCTCAGACACTGGACTGATTGTGAGAGTTTGGAGTTAAGTTTGGACATGCCAGACAGTGTCCTCTTCGTGGTAGAGAGAGAAGATATACTTATCAACTTCTCATGAGTAAGTGGACTTTGTGATGGCTGTTGCAGCGGAGGATGGGGCACACATGGGAATGCCCAATGTGCCTTGATGTTGATCATATAACATAAAGCTTCCTAACTTCATTCTGTCTTAGCTTAGAGTGATAGAAAGTATACCTTTATAAATGTTGTTGAACATATGTTACCTACTGTAGTAATTCTCTTGTAGATTTATGAAGGTGTATCAAGGTTCATCATTTGTTTTTTTTTTAGCTAGTATATTCTATATTCACAGCATCAAACATTTACTGTTGGCTAATCTGTATGGGTTGACTGACACAGCGGTTGTAGCTGTTGCTCATTGCTGTCCAAACTTGGTTCATCTTAGCATCAAAGGTTGTTGGAGAGTGACTGATAGTTCCATCAGGTGAGCACAAACACAAGGCACATAACAAACTTCATAGTCATTTGTTAATATTAGAATTGATGTAGTGAGTTATGTGGGTTTTGGTCTAGTAAGTTGAGTAGATCAGACTTGGTCTAGTAAGTTGAGTAGATCAGACTTGGTCTAGTAAGTTCTCGCGATCACCGCCCAGACCGATGTACCAGATCTCCCCATAAATTCTATTCATGTGGAAATCTGATTCATGCAGCCTTAGCATTGGTGTGTTTTACGTCACATCTTCAGCACCATTTGGAGCTCTGGTGTTTATCCTTCAGCGATGTGTCTGGTTTCAGCCAGCATTTACTCGGTTCGCTCTCCATTCTGTAGCCATCTAGTGTTTTTTTACAGTGTGGGGTAGCTAGCCCCACAACCAACCTCCTTAATTGCCTCTTACTACATGCTTGACAGGTAACAGTGGTTCTATTCTTTACACTCCAATTTGGGCCCGGTAACCACTCGGGCGGGTCTAGTAAGTTGAGTAGATCAGACTTGATCTAGTAAGTTAGACTTGGTCTATAGTCTGTTTACAAACGTTTGCCCCTGTTTAAAAATCTATAACCCTGCAACCATTTCAACTAAGATGATGATTGCATACTGCCTTGAAATAGGAAGACCTTCCCCCTTTTTTTTTTTTTTCAAAGTTATGTAGGTTAGACTTGGTCTAGTAAGTTATATAGGTTAGACTTGGTCTAGTAAGTTATGTAGGTTAGACTTGGTCTAGTAAGTTATGTAGGTTAGTTTTAGTTTAGTTTAGTCGTCGGATCACCATCACTGCACGTCGAACAAATTAGTCCATAAGTGCTCCGATCTCTCCCTCAGTATGTCCATCACGTGTGGCACTAACGACACCGGTTCTTTGTTGGTTTACAATTCTTCTTTGTCTGCCAGCATAGCGTTCTTGTCGAGCTACACCACACTTAACTTTGAGTTCTTGCAGTCTGGTTAATGTTGTGGATTCACCGCTATTACGTGAATCATGTACACGCCCTCTCTCCTTAAGGAATTTATAATATCAGCCTGGTCCATTGCTCGTCCGCTTGGACAGCAGCCATACCTGCAAGCCTATCCGCACGTTCATTCCCCTTACACCTGCATGCCCTGGCACAAAAATAAAACTGATCTTTGTCAGCTTAGACCTCCCAGCGATTCTATCCAATGTCACCTAGCCCATCCTGTTTCAATCTTCCTGAGCATACTCATTGAGTCACTGAGAAAACATGCATGGATAAAAGTCTGTGATTCTAGCCAAATCATCGCTTTGGTAAACGCCATGATTTCCATAGTGAGACTGCTCGTAGTCACGGCAAAACCACCACTGTCTTCCTTCACAACATCACCTCCGACCTGAGCAGTGAAAGCCCACGAGCTCCGCACATGTCGAATCACCGAACCATCCGTATAAATGATTACATCACCATGTAGGTTAGACTTGGTCTAGTAAGTTATATAGGTTAGACTTGGTCTAGTAACACTTTTCTGACATTTGTGAATAATATTTGTATTTGATCTGTGTCTGATTGCAGACTGTTGTCTCAGTATTGCCCCATGCTGAAAGCCATACAAGTCCAAGATTGTCGAGATATAACGGAAGATAGTCTGGACTACCTGCGTAAGAGGAAAGTGTTGATAGACAAAGCTCCACCACCTGCAAATCAAATGTATAGACTGGAGCAGCATATGAGCAATGTACATAGGCTTAACTTGGTACTCTAGTTCATGCGTATGAGAACAAAATCTACATAATTATCACTAGTAGACAATAAATTGATGCTTTATTTATGTTGCAACAAGTCGGAAGAATAATAAAGAAGCAGGCCATCATCTCCATCATTTTATTTTTATTGTGTTCTTTTCTGAAATTTTATTTCTCATTTTAAATTTTGAGTTAAATTTTTTTTCTGTAGTTACCAGAACAAAGATCACAACAATCTTGGTAGATCAACAATACATGCTCAGTATGATTGAGTACATTGTTACAAGTATGCATGCTGATTGTTCTTATGGCTTGCCAGTTATTCATATTTCTCAACTGTTCTCTTCAGTCTCTTCTTATACCATATTTAATGTTATATTCCTACTATGATTTTTGATCTGTTCCAATTATAAGTTTAGTTTAGTCCTCGGATTGTCATCACTGCACATTGAATCAATTATAAGTTTAGTTTAGTCCTCAGATTGTCATCACTGCACATTGAATCAATTAGTCCACAAATGCTCCAAACTCCTCCTCATGTCTCTCAGCGTGTGGCAACTTATGACACTAGTACTTTGTTGGTTTACTAATTCTTCTTTGACTTTCAGTATAGTGCTCTTGTCTAACTACAACACATTTTATTTGATATTCTTGCTGGTCTGGTTAAGGTTGTAGATTCACCACTATTATTTGTATCATTTACACATCCCTTAGGAAAGTCAGAATATCAGCCTGGTCCATTGCTTGCCCGCTTTTTACATCAGCTATACCTGCAAACCTATCTGCACGTTCATTTCCTCTCACACCTTCATGCCCTGGCACAAAAATAAAACTGACTTATGTCAGCCTAGACATCTTCAGCGTCTCCAACCATTATCTTCGAGCCTAGCCTGTTTCAATCTTCCTGAGCACATTCATTGAGTCCCTGAGAAAACATATAGATAAAAAGTATGTGATTCCAACCAGACAATCGTTTTAGTTACTGCCATAATTTCCATAGTGAAACTGCTTGCAGTCACCGCAAAACCACCACTGTCTTCCTTCACAACATCCTCTCTGACTTGAGCAGTGAAAGCCCATGAGCTCTGCACATGTTGAGTGACTGAACCGTATGTGTAAATGATTACATCATACTCAGATGACTTCTCAGAAGTTAACGTCTGAACTTCTGCCTGTGCGAGCACATTGTTTCCTTCAATTTTAGCCATAGTTAAGTCATCAGATCCTAGTCATGTCATGTGAAGCAAGTGTCCATAGATGTTTCAATCTCATCTTGATTATATCCATTGTTGACTGATGATTCCAGTCTTATATTGGTTGGTTTACATCAAGTAAAAGTACCAGAAGTACAGTCATCTTATCTTGATTATATCCATTGTTGACTGATGATTCCAGTCTTATATTGGTTGGTTTACATCAAGTAAAGTACCAAAAGTACAGTCATCTTATCTTGATTATATCCATTGTTGACTGATGATTCAGTCTATATTGGTTGGTTTACATCAGTAAAGTACCAGAAGTACAGTCATCTTATCTTGATTATATCCATTGTTGACTGATGATTCCAGTCTTATATTGGTTGGTTTACATCAAGTAAAAGTATCAGAAGTACAGTCATCTTATCTTGATTATATCCATTGTTGACTGATGATTCCAGTCTTATATTGGTTGGTTTACATCAAGTAAAAGTACCAGAAGTACAGTCATCTTATCTTGATTATATCCATTGTTGACTGATGATTCCAGTCTTATATTGGTTGGTTTACATCAAGTAAAAGTACCAAAGTACAGTCATCTTATCTTGATTATATCCATTGTTGACTGATGATTCCAGTCTTATATTGGTTGGTTTACATCAAGTAAAAGTATCAGAAGTACAGTCATCTCATCTTGATTATATCCATTGTTGACTGATGATTCCAGTCTTATATTGGTTGGTTTACATCAAGTAAAAGTATCAGAAGTACAGTCATCTTATCTTGATTATATCCATTGTTGACTGATGATTCCAGTCTTATATTGGTTGGTTTACATCAAGTAAAAGTATCAGAAGTACAGTCATCTTATCTTGATTATATCCATTGTTGACTGATGATTCCAGTCTTATATTGGTTGGTTTACATCAAGTAAAAGTATCAGAAGTACAGTCATCTCATCTTGATTATATCCATTGTTGACTGATGATTCCAGTCTTATATTGGTTGGTTTACATCAAGTAAAAGTATCAGAAGTACAGTCATCTCATCTTGATTATATCCATTGTTGACTGATGATTCCAGTCTTATATTCATTGGTTTACATCAAGTAAAAGTATCAGAAGTACAGTCATCTTATCTTCAAAAAGGTGGGCATTGAGTCAGATTAGTATGTCTTCCTCTTCACATCAAACATATCAATTATCAGAGTTTCTCATGATGACCCTTTAGCTGTTTCATGACTACAAAGTTGACCTTGTTGTGGACAATAATGTCCAGTAAGATCTTTAATATCTGTTGAGAGTTTGATTACTATAATCCCGGTGTGTTGAATTGTTTCCATGAAATATATTATTATCTATGGCTTCCAGTTGATATAGAGAACAAGATTCTGTAATGTATCAACTGCAGTACCACAGAATGTAATAAATCTTGCCAACACCATCTTGTCTTTTTATATGTCTAAAATACTTTCAATTTTGTTATTATTATTTGTAGTTATTTCAGGATAGATCTATACAAACACTATCACAAATAATTAAGCATAGACAGAAAATAAATGTCATCAAATGGAAACAAAATACAATCAAACTCAGTGTTACAGACAAGAACTCCTCGGTGTTACAGAGAGGAACTCAGTGTTACAGTGAACAACTCCTCGGTGTTACAGAGAGGAACTCAGTGTTACAGAGAAGAACTCTTCGGTGTTACAGAGAGGAACTCAGTGTTACAGAGAAGAACTCTTCGGTGTTACAGAGAGGAACTCAGTGTTACAGAGAACAACTCGGTGTTACTGAGAACAAATGTGCTACAGTTTCTTACAACCACAGCGGCTGGTAGTAGAACCTGAGTGTCGTACTTTAAGATTTTATTAACTCAATGTTACAGAGAAGAGCTCGTTGTTGCAGAGAAGAACTCGTTGTTGCAGAGAACAGCTCGGTGTTACTGAGAACTAATGTTGTAAAGTTTCTTACAAACACACCAGCTGATAGTAGAACTCGAGTGAGTGTCTTACTTTGTTAAGATTTTAACTTTCACCATTTGAAAATCTACATCATGGAATTGTGCTGATGGTAAGGTGATGCAAAGTTCATTCACTGCAGCTGAGATATTTCTGTTTAGATAATAGATCAGAGCACACAATGATATTCATAGTATTGCAATGATGATGGTGAATCAATGAACCAATCAAACAGTCGAAGGTACTATATGCAGTATAAGCAATTAACATATGAATATGGGAGCTTACTCGAGTTATATACAAACTAAACTGTGGGTTTCTTCCCTTGTCAAGTGTTTGCGATAAGACCATTAACTCTTATGATGTACAGAAAAGAAAATCTACAGACATACATATCACTATCTAGTTCATGGGTTCCCAAAGTGGGTGGTACTGCCCCCCTTCAGTGGGCACTGAAGCCTCCACCCAAGGGGGTGAGGGCAATAGGGGTTCAGAAGTATTTGTGGGAATTTTTGGGGAATTTTCCATTGAATAATCATTAACAATTTGAATTCTTCATTTTAATTCATCTTATGCCCAGATTACACGATCCATTTTTTCCTCAATTTTCTATTTCATGTATATAATCATTGGAAAATTGACCATATATGACAGAAATATATATCCATTTTCTATGTCAAAGTGAAAATAAAGCATGTATATATATATATGGTGGGGGCGTTGGCAAACTGTTATAATGGGTCGAGGGGCGTTACAAAGTTTATGTCGTGCAAAGTGGGCGTTAGGCCGAAGAAGTTTGAGAATCCATGATCTAGATAGAGCAAGACAGGTGATATTATTCAGGCTTAGAACTGGACACAATAAATAGTCATCTATACAGAGTGGTCAACCAATAGTAACAAATGTTATAAGAAAGAGAAGATGGAGATATGTTGGACACACATTGATAAGAAATGATCAAAGAATACCAAAGTAGACATTGAAGTGGGATGCAGAGGGTTCAAGAAAGAGAGGACGACATAAAGAGACCCTGAAACAAACTTTGCTGAGAGAGACAAGAAACATCGGCCTCAGTTCCATGGAAGAGATTAAGCAAGTTGTCCAGGATAGAGCCGTATGGAGAAACTGCTTGCAGGCCATATGTAACGTATAACGGTACGAGAGGAATTATTTATATATACAAAGACTGGTTTCATCATGCACGTGTCCACGGACAACAGTTAGCTGAACACATCCTGCAATATTGCCAGCTGGTGAGTCAAATGAGATAAGAACACTTGTCAACATAGACAAACATCCATGTAAAACTCTATATAAGAATACTTGTCACTATAGACAAACAGCCATGTAAAACTCTATATAAGAATACTTGTCACTATAGACAAACAGCCATGTAAAACTCTATATAAGAATACTTGTCACTATAGACAAACAGCCATGTAAAACTCTATAGATGTCTTAATGAACTAACACAGACAACAACATACATCTCGAGAGAGAACTGGACTGCTTGTGTAGACATTGCACAAGAGTGAACGAGAAGAAGAAGACTTATTAGAGCCCAAGTTTCTTGTAAATATGCTGACAAGAAATATTTGATTCAGACTGGTTTACTTTGTTATTGTTTGCTGTTTATGTTTACTTCATAGACTTTTCTTCTACTGTCTTGTGTTTGTTTTCTTATCTATTACGTCGTCTGGCGTCACTAGCCATTTCGCTGCTACATACTTTCTGAAGGCTGAGCTAAAAATAGCTACTCTTTGTTTCTAGGTCACAAACGTGAATTTACGCCTATAGGAGTGACAGTAGCAATGTATAACGTGTTAACACGTCTTTAGCCCACAGAGGAGAGATAATAACAGACGTGTTAATGCGTCTTTAGAAGTGAATGGTAAAAACGTATATATACGTCCTTAGCAGCTAAAGGGCTAGTGATCAGTCTGCTGATGTTCAGTCTGTGTCATTGGCAAGGTATTTCCAATTGTAATTTGACAGTCTTTGTCTACTATCTCTCACAATTCTCTCTCTCTCTCTCTCTCTCTCTGTGCGGCGTGGGCAGCATAGCTGACTATATTAGTTAACTTCTCAACACAAATCAATTTTGACACCTTCATCACGTCTTGATGTTAGCCGCTCCACGCTGTGGGATGTCAGTTCAGCAAGTACGAGTTTCTGCAAATTGGACACACTCACATGTTTTACCAAAACAAACGATAGTAGACTTCTACAGATACACTTTCTGTAGATAGACTAGCACTGGTGGACAGATGTTGACAGATGAGATTGTGAGCGTCAAGTTGATATGCAGTTAGCTATACAGTCTGTTTTCAGTTACTTTCTAGTACCACAACTAATCGTTACTTAGTAATTGTTTAATCAATACATTGTATAGAAACGCGGATAACCAATATTAAAATAATACTAGTAAATCCACAGATTGAGTGGTTAGTGAGAGTCATCATGATATCACTCTGTCAGGAGCTTGTGCTCTGATCTACTCCCGAACATCTTGACTAGCGTATAACGACTAACCACACCCATTTAGTGTTGATTAATCAAATGTCTTGTGTCTCTAAGTGTTTGCGTCTGACAGTTCTCATTTCGCCTGACCTCTTATTCGCTCTGGATAGAGACACAGATTTATAAATGTTTTCAAAGTTCTCTGTTCTACCTGCTTCTCTTATGGTATTGATGATGTCTGCACTGTCCATTGCCTGTCCTTCCTCGACCACTGCTACATCAGCCATGTGATCTGTACGCTCATTACCCTTTACTCCAGCATGCCCTCGTCGTAATGAAATAAATGTTAGATGGGTCATTCAGAATACGATCAATGTGACAAACTATTCATTTCTTACATAGCCAGCCTTTGACAAACTATTCATTTCTTACATAGCCAGCCTTTGACAAACTATTCATTTCTTACATAGCCAGCCTTTGACAAACTATTCATTTCTAACATAGCCAGCCTGAATTTTAAAAAGGATTTGAAGGCAAAGGGTAGACTTTATAGCAACGGGGTTTTCCCCATATGTCTCCGTTGTTCTCTGTAGAAATGGCACGCCACCTGCTGAGAATGTTGCACAAAGCATGAACTCAGTAGCTTCAGTCTGAATTTTCTTGAACTTGTTCATTGGTTGCTCAGTATACACGCATGTGTGAGTGAATTCTTGTGTACTTAACCAGATATTACCGCTTTGATATCCACTCCTTGTAGTTACATCAAGGGATCCGATGTTCTCCTTTGAATAGTTTCGCATCTCGAGCTCGTAGTAAATACTCACGCACTCCGCTTACCTCGAATCACTGAACTATCAGTATATACCACAGCATCACTATCATGTATATATTCAGACACCATCACGAACATATTTCATATAAGACAAAAGTTATTACATTAACAAACTCATCTAAAACGTTGGCAAATTTTATACCGAAATAATTATTTCAAGTAGAGACTATATAGTATATATAGAGTGAACAATACTGACCTAGTCATCAACACTTACTATGTAACTAGTTTTAGTTTAGTTTAGTCGTCGGATCACCATCACTGCACGTCGAACAAATTAGTCCATAAGTGCTCCGATCTCTCCTCAGTATGTCCATCAGCTGTGGCGACTAACGACACCGGTTCTTTGTTGGTTTACAATTCTTCTTTGTCTGCCAGCATAGCGTTCTTGTCGAGCTACACCACACTTAACTTTGAGGTCTTGCAGTCTGGTTAGTGTTGTGGATTCACCGCTATCACCTGAATCATGTACACGCCCTCTCTCCTTAAGGAATTTATAATATCAGCCTGGTCCATTGCTCGTCCGCTTTGGACAGCAGCCATACCTGCAAGCCTATCCGCACGCTCATTCCCCCTTACACCTGCATGCACTGGCCCTACTGATCCTTGTCAGCTTAGACCTCCCCAGCGATTCTATCCAATGTCTCCTAGCCCATCCTGTTTCAATCTTCCTGAGCATACTCATTGAGTCACTGAGAAAACATGCATGGATAAAAGTCTGTGATTCTAGCCAACTATGTAACTATTATGTAACTAGTAATAGCCTAGTAACGAGTAGTGCTAATGTAACGAGTAGTGGCTATATAACGAGTCGCGGCCAAGCAACACATAATAATAACGTTAATACATAACAAACAGAATTGCTACTAGATTCCGGAGATGAAATCTATTGTCCCACAGTGCTACATATCATCAAATAGACGATAACTTGATTACATACAAATACTTGCAGATCTGATCAAGGAAAACAACAAGTTGGGGAACGGGGAGGGGAGCAGTGAAATTGAGAAACGTGTTGATTGTGCGGAAACAGACAAATTGCCAGTTAACCCTTTCATTCCATAATTTATTTAACCTCCGGACGCATTTACTTTGCAGTGTATACTAAATTAACCCTTATACTAGCTTCGTATCACATTGTAAAAAAAATTGTGAGCCATTATATCAGCTCATAAGAGTGAAAGGGTTAAAAAAGTAAATTGTCTGCTCGGTATATATCTATATTCTCTTAGTGTTGTTCTGTTTATCTATCTATATTCTCTTTGTGTTGTTCTGTTTATCTATCTATATTCTCTTTGTGTTGTTCTGTTTAACACAGCATGCTTCCTCACAAGATTTCCATTGCTGCCGTGCTACTGCATGTCCATCAGAGAGCAGTTCTAGCAAATTCATTCTTTACTGGCATACGACACACATGATCAATACATCTCCATACGACACACATGATCAATACATCTCCATACGACACACATGATCAATACATCTCCATACGACACACATGATCAATACATCTCCATACGACACACATGATCAATACATCTCCATACGACACACATGATCAATACATCTCCATACGACACACATGATCAATACATCTCCATACGACACACATGATCAATACATCTCAATACGACACACATGATCAATACATCTCCATACGGCACACATGATCAATACATCTCCATACGACACACATGATCAATACATCTCCATACGACACACATGATTAATACATCTCCATACGACACACATGATCAATACATCTCCATACGACACACATGATCAATACATCTCCATACGACACACATGATCAATACATCTCCATACGACACACATGATCAATACATCTCAATACGACACACATGATCAATACATCTCCATACGGCACACATGATCAATACATCTCCATACGACACACATGATCAATACATCTCCATACGACACACATGATTAATACATCTCCATACGACACACATGATCAATACATCTCCACCCTTGTCTTTTATTGATTCTCCTTTCTGTTCTCTAATCCTGTTTTATCTGTCATGATAAGAAGAATCTTCTAGAATTGACTTGTGTGTGCTTTATAAATAGTGTTTTTCATAGCTTCTGTTATTTCTGATGTCTACCTTTAGCTTGGTCAGCCTTTTGATTTGTATCCATAAATGCAATCCCTTTAAATGATTATCTTAGTAAAGTCGGTATATTTTGATTTGTATCCATAAATGCAATCCCTTTAAATGATTATCTTAGTAAAGTCGGTATATTTTGATTTGTATCCATAAATGCAATCCCTTTAAATGATTATCTTAGTAAAGTCGGTATATTTTGATTTGTATCCATAAATGCAATCCCTTTAAATGATTATCTTAGTAAAGTCGGTATATTTTGATTTGTATCCATAAATGCAATCCCTTTAAATGATTATCTTAGTAAAGTCGGTATATTTTGATTTGGTTGTTACCGATTCGTAGAAAGTAATGGATATTCCCGTAACTAGTCTTTTCTATTGGTTCATCTGATATCGAAACCGCCAGTATTTAGAGAGTAATCAACCACAGCCAGGTTCTAAGTTGGCTCTGAATCTGTCATAGTCTGTCATAGCCCCCAGGTGGCAGGGAGGAATGGACAGTTAGCCAGATAGTTAGTGTAGTATAATTATAGTCTGTCCATTAATTCGTGAGCACGTTTGAAATTGATTTTCTCGAAAACTACCTGTTGGATCTCAGTGTTTTTTTGCATGCAGCCTTAGAATATCCATGACGTTAAAATAAAGCTAACCAGTAGTCCATAGATGCTACGGATTTTGCACATCCGCGAATTCCTTTGATCTTTTATGACAATTGCAAATACGGGGACTCAAATTTTAGATTTTACAGTATACCTAGAATTTGTCCATGTCAATTTTATTCATAGGTGTATCTCCATATTAACTTGATAGGTCAAGTAATTGTGTTGCCCTTTATGTGCAATCGTGAACTTGGATACAATATGCAACAGTTAGTCCTCTCCTTCGGTCACCATTAGACCCCAGGGTGTCTTAACTTCACCACAAATTGTATGATGGTAGACGCATTTGGATATGGAAATGTATACGTTGCTATTTCTCAGTCTGTAATCAAAATATGATTTGTATCATCCCGAATCTGACGATTCCATGAGGTTGATAATTGTTACTGGCTGAACAAATTGTAATCCATCTCGGTGCCAGTACTCGTCTTCCTCTCGAGCACATGTTCAACACACTTCTTCCAGAACTGCATGTCTATCATTGAGAGGGACTCGCGTGTCAGAACTTCAACATCACACATTTAAACGTCCTGTTCTGTTCGGCAACTTGCCCTTTTACTTTAGCCCAGACAAGCTCTATCGGATTGAGGTGAGCATGATATGGAGGTAGTCGCAAAGACGTGTGGCCGTATTCCGCAATGATTTTGTCAATATGAAACACCTTTGTCTTATTTGTCATCCTCACCAGGTGCAACAACTCGGGTTTCAAATATGTATCATCGAAGCTGACATTTTCCTTAGCAAGCCAAGTCCTAATTTGATCTTTTGTATTTGATGCAGTTGGTACTTTGTCTTCCGCTGATACTGCGTTGTGATAGGATGCATTATCCATTACCAAGCATGATGGTCTGTTTAGAATTGGAAGTAGATCTTTCTCCATCCAGTGCCTGAAAATATGTCCATTCATTTCTGTGTGGTAGTCCCTACCGTCGGTACTTTTGATTGGAAAATAAGTCCAGCGTCATGGACAAGACCTTCTTCACTGCTTCCTGCATGTGTTAGTATAATACGCTGGCCTTTGCTGCTTGGTATTTTTCTTTCTGTTCACCGTCTACTGATTGCCATTCTTTAGCATTGATGTGGTGAGCATTGACCCAGGATTCGTCCAAATATACAATATCATAGCCTTGCCTCCGCCGCTCACGGATCTGCCTCAGGTATTTACTTCGGGCAGCAATTAAATGTGGCTTTTCACAAATAATATTCCTGCCCCCTATAGTTTTCTGAAGGTGAAGCCTGGCTCTTACAATTTTCCATAGAGTACTTTTAGAAATGTCTATGCTGCAATCTGATTGCAGTTTTAATTTCAGTTTCCTGAGAGTAACAAGTTGATTTGTCGCAAACATTTTCAAGAGCTCCCGTCTTATGACTTCTATGTCAAAGTCGTCAATTGTTCTTTTCCTTCCTTGCTTGACATTAGTGCACATTGTGTCCTGTTTAATCCATCGGGAAAAGGATTCTCTATTCAGACCAAGCGCCAGTTGCGCTCGTTTCTCAGGGTTATGAATATCGCAATATAGATGACCTCTCTTAGATTCTCTACGGAAGTGTTGGTATAGTAAAACTGTAACCTTCTGCATTGTTATAAATGTGCACTTCAGACTCATTATGAATATGATATCAATGTCAGTTTTGATAAGCCAACAAATATGATACAATAGCTTTATAAAAATAGCGAGATACACCTATAACTATACAACGGTATCCCAATTATAACGTCATATGCTTTCCGCGTTCAAAGTCGACTGGGTTAGGTGCACGGGATTTCGTGAAATTGTTGTTTACTCACGATATTTTAATGTTACCATAATGTATTTTTAGAACAACGCGTCTGTGTACCGTAGATCTGTTACTATTGTGTACAATCCGGTGAGGTTGATTTAATATAACCTGAAGAAGAAATATTTCAAACTACATCAAATTTTCTTTGAAAAAAATTATTTCTCTTGCGTCATGGATATTCTAAGGCTGCTTGCAAAAAATCACTGAGATCCAACAGGTAGTTTTCGAGAAAATCAATTTCAAACGTGCTCATGAATTAATGGACAGACTATGTGTTGCACTCTCTAAGTAGAAGTGAAACACGTACAAACAAAGTACTATAGTTTTACAAAATACAGAAACAGTGACGATAAACAGCAACGTTTCGACCAACAAGGCCTTTATCAAGCAAACGAACAAACAGGATTGACAAATTAAAATGAAAAACAAATGGACGACCAAATACAAACGTATCTAAGGAAAATCTGGAATAAAAACGAATAACGAAATAAATGTAACACAAAAACTAGAAATAGAACGGAAAAGAAACAATGAAACATCTAGTAAATATATAACTTGAATACATGCAACATATACCCATATAGATTACAAAGCATGGGAAGAAAAAGTACTAAGAAGCATAAGAATGTAATACATGCAACATATACCCATATAGGTTACAAAGCATGGGAAGAGAAAGTACTAAGAAGCATAAGAATGTAATACGTTGAGCCCGCGTGGTCGCAAGGTACCATACAAAGAAATCAACCGATTCTCCAGAGAAAATCGACTACGATCATCAGAGGAACATGATCGGATGGCTGTGACCTGACATCGCAAGCTCCTGAATGGCCAGTATCATTGAAATGGGTAGCTACAGGGGTCACAGAGCATTGGCGTATATCGCGCAAGTGTTGGGCGAATCGGTCACTGAGTCTCCTGCCGGTTTCCCAATATAGGCCTTGTTGCACCGCTTGCAGATAATGGCATAGATAATATACGGACTCGCACGTGAAACTGTCTTCAACAACGAACTGGCTTTGGAAAGGACACCGTGCGGGTCTGTATTACATAAGCACAAGTGTTGAGCGCCGACGCCACGACGGGATAGTGCCAAAATGACTCTGGATATTGGGTTTGAGGCGACTGTGAACCAACATATCCTTAAGGCTTCTGTCCGTCTGTACGCCACCAAGGATAGTGTTGGAAGATTGAACGTGTCTCAGGATCAGACTGAAGAATGGAGAGATGACGGAATAAGACTTTCTTCAAGGGAACTATGAGGGTGGAAAGTTAAGACAGTTTCACCCTGTCAGAATTGGAAGTTCTATGCTGGTTAGAAAGAGCCTCCTGGCGAGAAATTTGCTGAACGCGCCGCATAGCAGAAGCAAGCACCTTATCCGGGTATAAGCACTTACGAAAGAAATCCAGCATCTCGTAGAGCTTTATCAGAAAATCGTCGTCCTGCTACAGAGGCGACGAAGGCCAAGGTTGAGAGAATGGTAAAGAGTCACGACTAACCTGGGAATGGGAAGAGGTATAAAGAAGAAACTATGTGCATCAGTAGGCTTGTAGTATACTGATGTAGTGATGGTGGATAGGCTGATATGATATGATGTCAGAAAGTTGACACAAGAGGTAGAGATGTGAGATGTAAACCGAATAGCTCGGATTGAAGACATTATGAAATTAATGAAGCGTGACAAATCGGCTTCAGGCATATCGGTAATGCCAATATAATCATCAATGTATCTATGATACACAGACGGAAGAGGGCCATCATAGGAATTCCATACTAAGTGCTCAAGATGACCCATGAATAGACAAGCAAGCGAATGGCTGAACGAATGACTAGCCAGACCGAAAAGGTCATGAACCATAGACTTTAAAGGCCTGGAAATTTGGAAGCAATTACAAATTTAAGTAGAAGTGCAACACATAACTACGAGACAATGACGTTTTGTGTAGCTAGGAGTGACGATTTGAGTAACTGTTGCTAGTTAGTAAACAAACAGAAGAGATTCGACAATGAACCCTTAGACTGAGAAGACGTGTTCTGTCTGACTGCAAGTAACTTGAATAAAAACTTGTTATGAATTCCACCAACTATTGAGTTCAAGCTTTATAACATCATTGAACACTGTCTCGAAAATCATCATCAAAATAAGGCATAATTTAAACTGCTAAATATCATGTAGCCACAATCCAAGAGGAACGAAAGGATATGCACCAGAAGAAATGGATAAAAAAGGAGTTCAGGAACAAATGGAAGACAATGGAGTCAAAGAAATGAATGGAAATAGAATGGATTACATAGAAGGACAATAAATGATATATTATAAGGAGAGGAAAAAGGATCAATATCATTACTATCACTATATAATACGAATAACACGAACATGATGATAATATTGATATATATTTGTATCGTCAAGATTATCCCAGAGGGTAGGAGGGGGTCTAGGAAGTAGATTACACCACCAAGGTATATATATAGATAAAAGGAAAAGCCCCCCTCCTACAACAAATCAACACAGCTTTTAGCTATACAAAACATATTTATAAATTCTGGCCATGTAACCAGAAGTTGTAATGTAACGAGCACTTTTCCCTCGGTCATAATTGTTACTACTGGGTCCAGAAACAAGCAAGTATTCGAGTAACGAATCATTACTATTCGCACATCACTACTTTCAACCCGTAAACAGATCAACTTTATTCGACTTGATAATGTTAGGTTTTCAATTAACCATCAGTCAAGTCGGCAAACATACAACTATAGAGACCGGTGACATGAATGCAATGGCGAAACGAATGACTAGCCAGACCGAAAAGGTCATGAACCATAGACTTTAAAGGTCTGCAGCCTGGAAATTTGGAAGCAATTACAAAATAATTTACAGAGTGGAACGATTTTCCATTTATTTTACTACATCCCCATTTATTTTACTACATCAATGCAAGAATCCGACCGGCTAGACCGTGTCATGCAGATTCCTACTGGCAAAGTATAAATGTGAACCATGAACATTTAACAAGGCGGTGGAAAAACATATGTGTACTTTTGAATATAAGTGTTATAGAAGAGTCATCCGTATACCATGGACGGAGAAGAGAACAAGTTATATAAACACCCTCAAATCAAAATAAACTGGCTGATGCCACAAACAAGAATGACAAAATGAAAGAATTTTGGACATATAAAGAGACACGAAGGGTTGGAGAAATCATTATGGAAAGAAGCATCACAGTAAATAGGAGAAGAGGAAAACCACGGAGAAGATGAATTTAGGATGTAACTGATGATTTAAGCTGAAGGCTGCAGAAGAGGGACAACTAGTTTATGAGAGAGAGAAGAGAGAGAGAGAGAGAGAGAGAGAGAGAGAAGAGAGAGAGAGACAGAGAGAGAGACAGAGAGAGTTTCCCGAAGGACTGCTAGGGTGGCAAAGCTATGCACATAACTTTGATATTTATAAATATAGCTTGTTGCATCTTCAAATGATTGATGGAGTAAGTAGGGGAATACTGTTGGAGAAAATCTCAGTTTAAAAATGAACAACACTAAGCATCCGATATGATCTGATTGATTATTCCATCATTGATGATGTATCTATCTGTCTGGAAGTATTATTCCATCATTGATGATGTATCTATCTGTCTGGAAGTATTATTCCATCATTGATGATGTATCTATCTGTCTGGAAGTATTATTCCATCATTGGTGATGTATCTATCTGTCTGGAAGTATTATTCCATCATTGATGATGTATCTATCTGTCTGGAAGTATTATTCCATCATTGATGATGTATCTATCTGTCTGGAAGTATTATTCCATCATTGATGATGTATCTATCTGTCTGGAAGTATTATTCCATCATTGATGATGTATCTATCTGTCTGGAAGTATTATTCCATCATTGATGATGTATCTATCTGTCTGGAAGTATTATTATCATGTTTTGGCAAATATACTTTCTCTGTTGGTGAACGATTTCTTCAATGTTTACTTTAACCCTTTCCATACCACGAACGTTACTGAGTCCTGACCACGTTTGTTTAACATCATCATTATCATTGCAGCTACCGAGAACATCTTATTCGTCTGATATTGTTGTGTCTTTAACAACAGGCACCACAACATAAACCAACATGCTTCCATATAATATATCATCATCTTCTTGACAAGCCCTAGACATCTTCGGTGAGGACACTTGGTCCGATTGAAAGAGGTACCGGTCCCAACCATCATTGACCATAAGTGGCGAATAGTGGAACGACTTCAGGTATGGAGTGTCAACTGCGATATAAGTCAGTTTTATACTGGGCGAATTAGCAGTCGCGGACCAAACGGTGCTGTTCTCCCATGCAGAATGGGGTGTGGTAGCAGTTGGCGCTGATGCCCGTAACAAAATAGCACATATATCCTATGACGAGACACACCAAATACAAAAGAGTCGCTATAAATTCTTGTAACGGGAATGAAGTCACGGAAAGAAAATAAACAAGGATGTAGAGTGAAGTAGCAGATGATTCCAGCGCCGAACCTGCCGGCTAATGGTATATGCTCTGACTTTAACCAACCTATTCCCCAGTTATGCCGCGAATAGCAGTATTCTCCCTCCGTTGACGAGGACGTCTCTTTCTCGTCTTGTCTTCTACGTCCATGACATTTTTACCAAGCAAATGAGGATCAAACTATAGTGACCAGGGAGCACATTCTACACAAAAGTCCAAGTTGGTGAACCCAACTGTAACATACTGAAATCACTTAAGTGTAGTAGGACTCTAGACAAACTCAGGAAGACATATCTCGTCATCAGGAAACTATAACTGTCTAGAGAGCAAACTCTAGACAAACTCAGGAAGACAGATGTCGTCAGCAGGAAACTATAACTGCCCAGAGAGCACACTCAGGAAGACAAATCTCGTCATCAGGAAACTACAACTGTCCAGAGAGCAAACTCTATTCAAACTCAGGAAGACAGATCTCGTTATCAGGAAACTATAACTGCCCAGAAGCAAACTAAAATATGATCAGAACGAAATATGCCAGTCATATGGCGGTGAGGAGTGACACATACGAATAATTCAATGTCCTGTCTATGTTTCAGCATGTTTGAAATGTTCTAATCTGTCCAGACAGTTTCTCATTTCAATAAGTGAACCTGATCTACATCTTATATCTATGATCATATTGATTGTTCTCACACACACACACACACACACACACACGCACAGTCTAACATGCACCCAATTAACACGCACGTAAACGCACCTAACACGCACCCACCTAACATGCAGTAACAGCATTAATTAACACCTCACTGCACTAGCTAATTATGATTTTGCATTTACTTTGACAGAAATTCAATTTCATTCTGTTTGTAACATCTCTCTGTAATGTCTCTATGAACATCTCTCTGTAACATCTCTTGAACATCTCCCTGTAGCATCTCCGTAGCATCTCCTGTAGCATCTCCTGTAACATCTCTCTGTAACATCTCTCTGTAACATCGCTCTGAACATCTCTCTGTAACATCTCTCTCAAGCTCCTCTGTAACGTCTCTCTGAACATCTCTTGCAGAGAGAAAGAACACTGTTGAAGATAGGAATAGAGAGAAAGAACAGAAAACAGCACATCTGGAAGAAGAAGATTGACATGTCCTGAGAATATAACATTATCCTATTACTAGCCTGTTGGAGGAGCTATAAGTTTCTCAGTTACTCTCCTTCCCTGTCCCAGTGAGAATTTCCAGCTGTCGTATTCAGACATGACACGTCCACAGATTGCTTATAATCTCATTACAGACGGAAACGGAGCTATAAACATCATCTCACTATACGCCTCAAAATAGGGATGAACATTTCAGAGAAAATGGCAGTGGAGGGTAGTGAAGGGATTTACAGTTTGGTAGAAGCTAGCAATTACATGTTATCATTGTGGAACATTCTCATAGAAGTGCTGGCTCACATTAGAATTAGCTGCAAGACATGTTTCTAGAGCAGTGTGTGGAGGTGTCAGTTTACACCAATGAGCATACAGTTGAACAGTGTGAGTGTCAGTTTACACCACACTGGAGCAGTGTGTAGGGGTGTCGAGTCTAACCTACATGGAGCAGTGTGTGAGGTGTCAGTCTACACCACATGGAGCAGTGTGTGAGGTGTCAGTCTACACCACATGGACAGTGTTGTGAGGTGTCAGTCTACACCACATGGAGCAGTGTGTGAGGTGTCAGTCTACACCACATGAGCAGTGTGTGGAGGTGTCAGTCTAACCACATTGAGCAGTGTGTGAGTGTCAGTCTAACTCATTGAGCAGTGTATAAAGTGTCCAGTCTAACCTACATTGAGCAGTGTATAAAGTGTCCAGTCTAACCTACATTGAACAGTGTATAAAGTGTCCAGTCTAACCTACATTGAGCAGTGTATAAAGTGTGCAGTCTAACCTACATTGAACAGTGTATAAAGTGTCCAGTCTAACCTACATTGAACAGTGTATAAAGTGTCAAGTCTAACCTACATTGAACAGTGTATAAAGTGTCAAGTCTAACCTACATTGAACAGTGTATAAAGTATCCAGTCTAACCTACATTGAACAGTGTATAAAGTATCAAGTCTAACCTACATTGAACAGTGTATAAAGTGTCAAGTCTAACCTACATTGAACAGTGTATAAAGTGTCCAGTCTAACCTACATTGAACAGTGTATAAAGTGTCCAGTCTAACCTACATTGAACAGTGTATAAAGTGTCAAGTCTAACCTACATTGAACAGTGTATAAAGTGTCTAGTCTAACCTACATTGAACAGTGTATAAAGTGTCCAGTCTAACCTACATTGAACAGTGTATAAAGTGTCAAGTCTAACCTACATTGAACAGTGTATAAAGTGTCCAGTCTAACCTACATTGAACAGTGTATAAAGTGTCAAGTCTAACCTACATTGAACAGTGTATAAAGTGTCCAGTCTAACCTACATTGAACAGTGTATAAAGTGTCCAGTCTAACCTACATTGAACAGTGTATAAAGTGTCCAGTCTAACCTACATTGAACAGTGTATAAAGTGTCCAGTCTAACCTACATTGAACAGTGTATAAAGTGTCAAGTCTAACCTACATTGAACAGTGTATAAAGTGTCAAGTCTAACCTACATTGAACAGTGCATAAAGTGTCCAGTCTAACCTACATTGAACAGTGTATAAAGTGTCCAGTCTAACCTACATTGAACAGTGTATAAAGTGTCCAGTCTAACCTACATTGAACAGTGTATAAAGTGTCAAGTCTAACCTACATTGAACAGTGTATAAAGTGTCCAGTCTAACCTACATTGAACAGTGTATAAAGTGTCAAGTCTAACCTACATTGAACAGTGTATAAAGTGTCAAGTCTAACCTACATTGAACAGTGTATAAAGTGTCAAGTCTAACCTACATTGAACGTGTATAGAAGTGTCAAGTCTAACCTACATTGAACAGTGTATAAAGTGTCAAGTCTAACCTACATTGAACAGTGTATGAGTCAGTCTAACCTAATGAACGTTATAAGTGTAAGTCTAACCTACATTGAACAGTGTATAAAGTGTCCAGTCTAACCTACACTGAACAGTGTATAAAGTGTCCAGTCTAACCTACATTGAACAGTGTATAAAGTGTCAAGTCTAACCTACATTGAACAGTGTATAAAGTGTCCAGTCTAACCTACATTGAACAGTGTATAAAGTGTCCAGTCTAACCTACATTGAACAGTGTATAAAGTGTCAAGTCTAACCTACATTGAACAGTGTATAAAGTGTCAAGTCTAACCTACATTGAACAGTGTATAAAGTGTCAAGTCTAACCTACATTGAACAGTGTATAAAGTGTCAAGTCTAACCTACATTGAGCAGTGTATAAAGTGTCAAGTCTAACCTACATTGAACAGTGTATAAAGTGTCCAGTCTAACCTACATTGAGCAGTGTATAAAGTGTCCAGTCTAACCTACATTGAGCAGTGTATAAAGTGTCAAGTCTAACCTACATTGAACAGTGTATAAAGTGTCAAGTCTAACCTACATTGAACAATGTATAAAGTGTCCAGTCTAACCTACATTGAACAGTGTATAAAGTGTCAAGTCTAACCTACATTGAGCAGTGTATAAAGTGTCAAGTCTAACCTACATTGAACAGTGTATAAAGTGTCAAGTCTAACCTACATTGAACAGTGTATAAAGTGTCCAGTCTAACCTACATTGAGCAGTGTATAAAGTGTCCAGTCTAACCTACATTGAACAGTGTATGAAGTGTCAAGTCTAACCTACATTGAACAGTGTATAAAGTGTCAAGTCTAACCTACATTGAACAGTGTATAAAGTGTCCAGTCTAACCTACATTGAGCAGTGTATAAAGTGTCCAGTCTAACCTACATTGAGCAGTGTATAAAGTGTCAAGTCTAACCTACATTGAGCAGTGTATAAAGTGTCAAGTCTAACCGACATTGAACAGTGCATAAAGTGTCCAGTCTAACCTACATTGAACAGTGTATAAAGTGTCCAGTCTAACCTACATTGAACAGTGTATAAAGTGTCAAGTCTAACCTACATTGAACAGTGTATAAAGTATCCAGTCTAACCTACATTGAACAGTGTATAAAGTGTCCAGTCTAACCTACATTGAGCAGTGTATAAAGTGTCAAGTCTAACCTACATTGAGCAGTGTATAAAGTGTCAAGTCTAACCTACATTGAGCAGTGTATAAAGTGTCAAGTCTAACCTACATTGAACAGTGTATAAAGTGTCAAGTCTAACCTACATTGAACAGTGTATAAAGTGTCCAGTCTAACCTACATTGAACAGTGTATAAAGTGTCCAGTCTAACCTACATTGAACAGTGTATAAAGTGTCCAGTCTAACCTACATTGAACAGTGTATAAAGTGTCCAGTCTAACCTACATTGAACAGTGTATAAAGTGTCAAGTCTAACCTACATTGAACAGTGTATAAAGTGTCAAGTCTAACCTACATTGAGCAGTGTATAAAGTATCAAGTCTAACCTACATTGAACAGTGTATAAAGTGTCCAGTCTAACCTACATTGAGCAGTGTATAAAGTGTCCAGTCTAACCTACATTGAGCAGTGTATAAAGTGTCCAGTCTAACCTACATTGAACAGTGTATAAAGTGTCCAGTCTAACCTACATTGAGCAGTGTATAAAGTGTCAAGTCTAACCTACATTGAGCAGTGTATAAAGTGTCCAGTCTAACCTACATTGAACAGTGTATAAAGTGTCCAGTCTAACCTACATTGAACAGTGTATAAAGTGTCCAGTCTAACCTACATTGAACAGTGTATAAAGTGTCCAGTCTAACCTACATTGAGCAGTGTATAAAGTGTCAAGTCTAACCTACATTTCAAAGTCATCTATACGACCAGCATCTCTTTTGGAAATGATGATGTCTACACTATCGCTTGACTGTCCTTCCTCGATCACTGCTATATCAGCCAGGGGATCTCACGCACATTGCTTTGTACTTCCGCAAAACCAGGTACAAAAATAAATGTTAAATTGGTCATTGTTTTCTGTTGCATCATGTATAATTTTGCTATCTAGATTTTTGAAACTGTCTCAAGTCTGCAAGTATTCTACAATGAATTTCAATCAATATAAAGTTGTTTGTGAAATTGATTTCTTTGTATTTGTAACTTTTCTTTGAAGACCTATTTGTTCTGAAAGGCGACACAGCAGATTGAATGTTTCTTGTCCTAGTTCGTTGATTTGGGAAGAGAGCTTAAATATGTGCAAAATTAATATATTCTAGTTTTTTTTATTTATTTGTCTGTTGTATGATTCAGTTGTTGTGCGCATAGTTTGTCATAACATCATCACAGGAAAAGAGAGATTAGGAGTAGAATAGCTCAAACGAAAGCAGCTTTTTGAAAATGAAAAACACATTATGCTTGAATTCACTACCAATGACATTGCGGAAACGAGTACTCCAGTGCTATATTGATCCAATATTTCTATATGGCAGCGAATTATGGACAATGAACAAACAATCAAAATGATCATTGGAAGCCACAGAGATGTGGTTTTACAGAAGAATACTGAAAATTCAACGGACAGCGAAGAAAACAAATAATGAGATTTTAAAACAGGCGTGCACACAAAGAAACTTTATCAAAAGAATAAGAATCGGACAATCAAGGTTCTTCAGACATATAATGCGAAGAGAAGGTTTAGAACATTTGATGACTACAGGTAAAATTCAGGGAAGGAGAGATCGTGGAAGACAGAGGAGAAGATGTTGGATGGTCTGACATCGTGGTTCGACAAAGATCGACGCCAGAACTGATTAACTGCACCAAGGAGAGAGAGAGAGAGAGAGAGTTGTGGAGAGACATAAGCGCCTACAACGGAAGGCATGGCACTTGATTGATTGAATCACAGGAACGTGGAATGGGAGAACAATGAATGCGGGGGAAAATGAGAAAGTTGTGAATGAAGTTGAAAGATTGAATATCGACATATTGAAAATCTCTGAGCATAGATGGAGTGAATAAGGTCATTTTAAAACACAAAATGGAAACATGCTCATATATTCTACAGGAAAAAACAAACAATGAATGGGGTAGCCATAGACTTACAAAAGCAAACATATTGTGTACTCTAGTATACAAACCCATAAACGAAAGGTTCATTAGTGTTAAGACTTTAGAAAAAAAAATAGAAAATAATGGCACTTTTACAAATAGTAAATAGTTCTAAATTTGCATGCTAATTGCACCAGATTTTACTTCAAATGGTACTGTCCCTCACTGCACCATTTTACCTCACATGGTTCTGTCCCTCTGCACCAGATTTTACCTCACATGGTTTCCTGTCCCCTCTGCACCAATTTTACCCCAAAATGGTCCTGTCCCTCTCTGCACCAGATTTTACCCCACATGGTCTGTCCCTCCTGCACCAGATTTTACCCACATGGTACTGTCCTCTCTGCACCAGATTTTACCTCACATGGTCTGTCCTCTCTGCACCAGATTTTACCTCACATGGTACTGTCCCTCACTGCAACAGATGTTACCCCACATGGTACTGTCCCTCACTACAACAGATTTTACCTCACAAGGTCCTGCCCCACTCTGCACCAGATTTTACCTCACATGGTCATGTCTCTCTCCACAGAAAGAACACACTACCTGACGAGAGTATTGCACAATGTACAAACTCCGTAGCTCCGTCAATAGTTTTATGAATCTCTGGAAGAAATTCACATGTGAACAAAAAGTGCTTTTAAATATAAATGTTATTGAAGAGTTCTCTCTATACTATAGACAGAGAAAATAACAAATAGATCTATACAGAACAAACGCAATATAAAAACACAAACTGATTGATGCTATAAATAAGAATGAGAAAATTGAAGTATTATATATATATATATAAAAACACAAACTGATTGATGCTATAAATTAGAATGAGAAAATTGAAGTATTATATATATATATAAAAACACAAACTGATTGATGCTATAAATAAGAATGAGAAATTAAGTATTAATATATATATATAAAAACACAAACTGATTGATGCTATAAATAAGAATGAGAAAATTGAAGTATTATATATATATATATAAAAACACAAACTGATTGATGCTATAAATAAGAATGAGAAAATTGAAGTATTATATATATATATAAAAACACAAACTGATTGATGCTATAAATTAGAATGAGAAAATTGAAGTATTATATATATATATAAATAAACACAAACTGATTGATGCTATAAATTAGAATGAGAAATGAAGTATTATATATATATATAATAGACATGACGTTTGAGAGTTATTGAGTGATGCATTGGCAAATAGGAGAAGAGCGATAACGAGAAGATATTCACTGAGTGATTGATGTTGAGCATTGACACAAGGCTGACTTTATCTAGAAAACAAGGACATGTCGCAGATGTGTAACGTTCTGCCAGGACAACTATTATACATGAATCTATGAAATGACAAGTACAAAGGAACATCAAAATCTACTTACTTGTTTCTTGATAAACTATAACAGTTTGTCTATGTCAACGTCTATGCTACGGCTTACTTAGCATTTCATTATTATATTAAACTTTGTCTTATTCCAACTATATCTGCGTGTGTGTGTTTATGTGCATGTGTGAAGATTAGTTCTTACCTGTTACATATACTGTATACATACTATGATTATTTTTTACTCAATCAGTTGGAATGATCAGAGATCGATTTTTGGTCTTTATAAAACATTGATCAATTATGGTCGTTCATCTAAATCTAGCATTTTCTCTGAAGTCTTCAGTCTTATCTATTGTTAGTCTTACTAGCATTCATCTATGTAGTGTTTTCCTGGCATTGATAGAAGATTTCTGTCTTACTAACATCCATCTATGTAGTGTTTTCCTGGCATTGATAGAAGATTTCTGTCTTACTAACATTCATTTATGTAGTGTTTTCCTGGCATTGATGGAAGATTTCTGTCTTACTAACATCCATCTATGTAGTGTTTTCCTGGCATTGATAGAAGATTTCTGTCTTACTAACATCCATTTATGTAGTGTTTTCCTGGCATTGATAGAAGATTTCTGTCTTACTAACATTCATTTATGTAGTGTTTTCCTGGCATTGATAGAAGATTTCTGTCTTACTAACATCCATTTATGTAGTGTTTTCCTGGCATTGATAGAAGATTTCTTTCTTACTAACATTCATCTATGTAGTGTTTTCCTGGCATTGATAGAAGATTTCTGTCTTACTAGGTTTGGTAGTCAGATAAGTTTATGTATTGTTAGATAAATTTCAATTTGCCATTGTTGATAATAATGTTCATCTTGTTAGACTTCAACGACGATAGCTATTAGCTGTAGACCAACACATCTAAACAATGAAGTGAATTCTTTGTCACAAGCTTGCATGCTATCATACATCATGACAAGTGTGTACACAATTACACATTACGACTAGTGTGTTCATTATTAACCCTCACGACTAGTATGTACATTATTACACATCACGACTAGTGTGTTGACTTGAACATTGACTGCCCCAACTATACAAATAATGGACACATACTTATTATTTATCCTAAAATATATAATCCTGCAGAGTTACTTATCGTAACACATATAGTTCTGCAGAGTTACTTATCGTAACACATATAGTTCTGCTAGGAGTTACTTATCGTAACACATATAGTTCTGCAGAGTTACTTATCCTAAAATATATAGTCGCTGCAGAGTTACTTAAGATTGAAGTCTGTTGTTGCATTTAATCTAATTATGTTCCCTATGTTACGAGTAAGTCAGGTAAACATATGTCACTAAGTTACATTGCAAGTAAAGTTAACGTATCGACAAGATAGTCATCATCAAGTACACACTATAAGATATTATAACCGACCCTGCTGTCTAGTACTGTATATGTGCAAACTTACTGTCTAATATTTGATGAATTAACTGTATAAAAACACATGAAGATGCTGCAAATAAGAATGAGAAAATTATGTTGTTTTGAATATATAAAAATATGAAATGTTGGAAAAGACCATTACGGAAGGAGACATCCTGGACGGAAGGAGACATCCTGGACGGAAGGAGACATCCTGGACGGAAGGAGACATCCTGGACGGAAGGAGACATCCTGGACAGATGGAGACATCCTGTACGGAAGAGAATCCTGGAACGGAAGGAGACATCCTGGACGAGAAGGAAGACATCCTAGACGGAAGGAGACATCCTGGACGGATGGAGACATACCTGACGAAGAAGACATCCTGGACGGAAGAGACATCTGACAGAAGGAGACATCCCGGACGAATGAGACATCCTGACCGATGGAGACATCCCTGCTACAGAACATGAACATCCTGGACGGAAGAGACATCCTGGTTAAGAGAACAAGAGAATACCACGAGAAGATGAATTCCCGGATATGATTAATGATTTAGCATGACGGTATTAGAGTAGGTATCTGAAGCACATGAGATAAGACATTACTAAGACTGGTTAGGTGGACATTCTGCTATTGAATCATAATGATGCTAATACCACAGACAAATGTAATTAACATCAGTACGTCGTATGTAATGATTTGACTACTAGAACTAATAGAAGTCTACATACCCACTGAACACATCATTGAACATACCACTGAACATGACCATTCAAACATACCACTAACATACCATTGAACATAGCACTTGAACATACCACTGAACAACACTGAACATACCACTGACACACTGACTACCACTGAACATACCACTGAACATACCATTCAACATACCACTTAACATACCACTGAACATACCATTCAACATACCACTGAACGCACCATTGAACATACCACTGAACACAGCACTGAACATACCACTGAACATACCACTGAAACGACATACCATAACATACCACTTAACATACCACTGAAAACATACCATACAACATACCACTGAACACAGCACTGCAGACATACCACTGAACACACCACTGATCACAAAGACAAAGCTATCATTGAGTCACACAAACAAACTCTATGTCTAGAAAGACACTGCAAAGAAAATATTCCCTGAGGACACAAACACACCAATCTCTACAAGTGACAACATAATCTTCTGAACTGGACTGTACACTGACAGTCTTACATCAGACACAGGCAGACAATCAGTAGATGTGGTCAGCAGTCGGACAAGCGTTAGGGTCAAGAAGAAGAACTAATCACATCAACTGGCTAAATGAGAAGATGGAGGTAATAAATGACCTGACTATTATAAGAACAATCTCTGTTTGTCTGGAGTTTGGTCAGTGAGAAACATCAAGCAATAATCACGTGATCTTATTGCCATTTGGACTATTTGTTTGTCCAGATCGCCAGAGCCCACACGCGGAGTGATACGCATAGTATCATGTATCCTATTTAGAAAGTATCTTGATAAATGAATATGAAGTGAACAATGCAGTAGACGAATATGAAGTGAACAATGCAATAGACGAATATGAAGTGAACAATGCAATAGACGAATATGAAGTGAACAATGTAAAATATCGAATATGACGTGAACAATATAAAATATCAAATATGAAGTGAACAATATAAAATATCGAATATGAAGTGAACAATATAAAATATAGAATATGAAGTGAACAATATACTAGATGAATAAGAAGTGAACAATGTAATAGATGAATATGAAGTGAACATTGCAATATATGAAGTGGACAATATATTAGATGGATATGAACTGACAATATAATAGATAAATATGAATTGAAAAATGTAATATATGAATATGAATTTAACAATGTAATAGATGACTACGAATTGAACAATGTAATAGATGAAAATGAAGTGAACAATGTAACAAAAGGATTATGAAGTGAACAATGTAATAAATGAACATGAAGTGAACAATGTAATAGCGGATTATGAAGTGAACAATGTAATAACGGATTATGAAGTGAACAATGTAATAAAGAAATATTAAGTGAACAATGTAATAAAGAAATATGAAGTGAACATTGTAATAAAGAAATATGAATTGAACATATTTAGCAACTAAATATCACAATTCAATATCCAAATAAACAACACAACACTGAAACAAGTCCATCGATTCAAGTATCTGGGAACACCCATAAGATCAGATGGAAGAGTTACAATAGAGATACGGTTTAGAATAGCTCAAGTGAAAGCAACTTTTATGAAAATGAAAAACACATTATGCGTGAATTCAATATCAACGGCACTGCTAAAAATAATATTTCAGTGCAATATTGAGCCAATACTTACGTATGGCAGCGAATTGTGGACAATGAACAAACAATCAATAACATCGCTGAAAGTCACAGAGATATGGTCTTACAGAAGAATGCTGAAAATTCCTTAGGCAGCCAAGAAAACCACTCATGAAGTTTTAAAAGATTCTTGCACACAAAGAAAACCACTGATGAAATTTTAAAAGATTCTTGCACACAAAGAAAACTGAATTCAAAAGTAAGAATAAGACAATCAAGGTTCTTCTGGTATATAATTGGGGGAGGTTTGGAATATTTCGTGACAATATGTCAACTATAGAGAAGGAGAGAAACATTTTGTAACAATATGTCAACTATAGAGAAGAGAGAAACATTTGTAACAATATGTCAACTATAGAGAAGGAGAGAAACATTTTGTAACAATATGTCAACTATAGAGAAGGAGAAACATTTGAAATATGTCAACTATGAAAGAGAACATTTAACATGTAACTATGGAAAGGAAACATTGTAATATGTACTATAGAAGGAATACTGAGCATAGTGAGCGGAATGATGGCATCGGTTCGACAACAGATCCACGTCAGAACTAATTAACGGCACCAGGGATAGAACGGTTTGGAGAAACATGATCACGTACGCTGGCAGTCACGGCACTTGATTGATTGAATGATTGATTGAGTGATTGAGTGATACTATATTTGATGATATATATGATTGCGATACCCACTGCAAATAGTGTCAACATAAAACGTTTTTTGTGATTAAATTCTGTGGTAAACAAACAATTGTTGTCGAAACTCAGTAAGGTTCATGGTACGGAAAGAGTTACGCTCCTTATTCTCTTTGATAAAGAAAACACAAGATGTGGGGGTGGGCTAAATATTACAGCTGTCGAGTTTACCTTATCAGTGTATCTCTGGTGCCCAGTTGATGACACAAGAGACCTTACAGTCGGATAAAATCCTACTGTACTATGAAATCTGATCCTGGGACCACTCTTCCACGAAGTCAATGCACTAATCACTGCAAAGAAATAGTGATAGTAATAGTACATACTAATAAGTCAATTACCAATTAGGATTATAGGGATGTTATGCAATTCTAAGTACTTCACCAAAATCCATCAAAAGATATCTAGCCACTCATAAATCCATCAAAGATATCTAGCCACTCATAAGTCCATCAAAGATATCTACCACTCATAAATCCATCAAAAGATATCTTTCCTTTTCGAGGCAGACGATTGTAGAATGATCATTTTATGATGTATCCTTCAGGTTATCAGTTCAAGCTTCTCTTTGTCTTCTCCTCTTATACCACATATGGTTCGTCCCTGAAGAATTCAATAGTATAGTACCTTCATTTCTTACAACAACAAAAATGACTTCAATAATTGAATGTTGGTTTGGTTGATCTGTTCTAGAGATTGAATCTCACCTCAGTCATATCTTGGTCAAGGTGTGGTCAGTATTCTAGCTGACCCAGCTGTAAACGTTAAAGAATTATGTACGTTAGGGAAAAGAAATTGAGGGTCGCCAATAGAAAGCACAGAGAATGAGATCTATCGTCGATACATACAGCACATATCTCCTGGTTATTAAGTAATGAAGGGTTTCCCCAGGTTGCAGTTACATCTGTTTAAGTAATGAAGGGTTCCCCCAGGTTGTAGTTACATCTGTTTAAGTAATGAAGGGTTTCCCAGGTTGTAGTTACATCTGTTTAAGTAATGAAGGTTTCCCAGGTTGTAGTTACATCTGTTTAAGTAATGAAGGGTTTCCCAGGTTGTAGTTACATCTGTTTAAGTAATGAAGGTTTCCCAGGTTGTAGTTACATCTGTTTAAGTAATGAAGGGTTTCCCAGGTTGTAGTTACATCTGTTTAAGTAATGAAGGTTTCCCAGGTTGAGTTACATCTGTTTAAGTAATGAAGGGTTTCCCAGGTTGTAGTTACATCTGTTTAAGTAATAGAGGTTTCCCAGGTTGTAGTTACATCTGTTTAAGTAATGAAGGGTTCCCCAGGTTGTAGTTACATCTGTTTAAGTAATGAAGGATTTCCCAGGTTGTAGTTACATCTGTTTAAGTAATGAGGTTCCCCAGGTTGTAGTTACATCTGTTTAAGTAATGAGAGGTTTCCCAGGTTGTAGTTACATCTGTTTAAGTAATGAGAGTTCCCCAGGTGTAGTTACATCTGTTTAAGTAATGAGAGGTTCCCCAGGTTGAGTTACATCTGTTTAAGTAATGAGAGGTTCCCCAGGTTGCAGTTACATCTGTTTAAGTAATGAGAGGTTCCCCAGGTTGTAGTTACATCTGTTCTAAAATGTCAATGAGAGGTTCCCAGGTTGTAGTTACATCTGTTTAAGTAATGAGAGTTCCCAAGGTTGTAAGTTTAATCTGTTTAAGTAATGAAGGGTTTCCCCAGGTTGTAGTTACATCTGTTTAAGTAATGAGAGGTTCCCAGTGTCTGCAGTTACATCTGTTTAAGTAATGAAGGGTTTCCAGGTTGGCAAAGTTACATCTGTTTAAGTAATGAGAGGTTCCGCAGGTTGTATTACATCTGTTTGAGAGTATGAAGGGTTTCCAGACTTGCAGTTACATCTGTTTAAGTCAATGAGAAAGGTTCCCCAGGATTGACGATTATCTGTTAAGAATGAAGGGTTTCCAGTTGTTAGTACACATCTGTTTAAAATTAGATTCCCAGGTTGCAGTTACATCTGTTTAAGTAATGAACGGTTCCCCCAGGTTGCAGTTACATCTGTTTAAGTAATGAGAGGTTTCCCCAGGTTGTAGTTACATCTGTTTAAGTAATGAAGGGTTTCCCCAGGGTGCAGTTACATCTGTTTAAGTAATGAGAGGTTCCCCCAGGTTGTAGTTACATCTGTTTAAGTAATGAAGGGTTTCCCAGGTGCAGTTACATATGTTTAAGTAATGAGAGGTTTCCCCAGGTTGTAGTTACATCTGTTTAAGTAATGAAGGGTTCCCCAGGTTGTAGTTACATCTGTTTAAGTAATGAAGGGTTCCCCAGGTTGTAGTTACATCTGTTTAAGTAATGAAGGGTTCCCCCAGGTTGAGTTACATCTGTTTAAGTAATGAAGGATTTCCAGGTTTAGTTACATCTGTTTAAGTAATGAAGGGTTTCCCAGGTTGTAGTTACATCTGTTTAATAATGAAGGGTTTCCCGGTTGTAGTTACATCTGTTTAAGTAATGAAGGTTTCCCAGGTTGTAGTTACATCTGTTTAAGTAATGAAGGGTTTCCCCAGGTTGTAGTTACATCTGTTTAAGTAATGAAGGGTTTCCCCAGGTTGCAGTTACATCTGTTTAAGTAATGAAGGGTTCCCCCAGGTTGCAGTTACATCTGTTTAAGTAATGAAGGGTTTCCCCAGGTTGCAGTTACATCTGTTTAAGTAATGAAGGGTTTCCCCAGGTTGTAGTTACATCTGTTTAAGATTAGTGATCAGTGAGGTTCATCATCATTGCACTCCGTACAATTTTGTAGGTCTTCCAATCTCTTCCCAAATATCTATACTAGCGTATAGCAACTAAAGCAGTGCTCTGTTGACTAATCAAACATCTCGTGGTTCTAACAAAGTGTTCACATCTGGCAGTTCCCATTTTTACTGCCATCACCTTCACTCTGTCTGGCAGTTCCCATTTTTACAGCCATCACCTTCACTCTGTCTGGCAGTTCCCATTTTTACTGCCATCACCTTCACTCTGTCTGGCAGTTCCCATTTTTACAGCCATCACCTTCACTCTGTCTGGCAGTTCCCATTTTTACAGCCATCACCTTCACTCTGTCTGGCAGTTCCCATTTTTACTGCCATCACCTTCACTCTGTCTGGCAGTTCCCATTTTTACAGCCATCACCTTCACTTTAAATATGGATGTAGATTTAAATGTGTTTACAAAGTCATCTATATGGTTTGTTTCTCTTATATAATTGATTGGCAATGAGAGACGAGCAGACATGGATGACTTCTACCATATCGAGGTTGGGTTTTTGTTCCAGCCAATGGATAGAGATGACATTCTGAGCATGCGCATAGAGTGATGCTGCAAATAGAACTTACATCTCAACCAATCCACATCAACAACTAGACTGCAATAGTAGGAATTGAAGATTGGATTGGCCAGAGAAAAAAACAACACAATAGGCGTTTCAATCAACATCGAAATGGTATGGCTAGTCACTTAAGACTGTTGGAGATATTGCGATGGAGATCGGAGCACCTATAGACATGTCTGGAGTTCAATAAAGATACTCAAACTGAAGCTAAACCGTTGTTGTGCCCTGCATGGAAAATATGACGGAAATTGGATTCCATGACTTGAAAACCGGACGAAAGGCATGACAAATTTAAAAATGTAAAATTAATCACAAACAATTTTGGTAAAATTAATACACAAACAATTTTGGTAAAATTAATACACAAACAATTTTGGTAAAATTAATACACAAACAATTTTGGTAAAATTAATACACAAACAATTTTGGTAAAATTAATACACAAACAATTTTGGTAAAATTAATACACAAACAATTTTGGTAAAATTAATACACAAACAATTTTGGTAAAATTAATACACAAACAATTTTGGTAAATTAATACACAAACAATTTGATAAAATTAATACACAAACAATTTTGGTAAAATTAATACACAAACAATTTTGGTAAAATTAATACACAAACAATTTTGGTAAAATTAATACGCAAACAATTTTTAAAGCTGCCGTTATCAATAAACTGATTATTATTCTTGACTTATTTGTAACAGAAAAGATTGAGGAATATATATTGAGAAATGTAGACGGAGAGAGAGAGAGAGATATTGAGAAATGTAGACAGAGAGAGAGAGAGTATTGAGAAATGTAGCAGAAGATATTGAAATGTAGCAGAGAGGAGAGAGATATTGAGAAATGTAGCAGAGAGAGAGAGAGATTTGAGAAATGTAGACAGAGAGAGTATATATTGAGAAATGTAGACGGAGAGAGAGGATTGAGAAATGTAGACAGAGAGAGAGATATGTTGAGAAATGTAGACAGAGAGAGAATATTGAGAAATGTAGACAGAGAGAGAGAGAATATTGAGAAATGTAGACAGAGAGAGAGAGGAGATTGAGAAATGTAGACGGAGAGAGAATGTTGAAAATGTAGACGGAGAGAGAAAATATTGAGAAATGAGACGGAGAGATATATTGAGAAATGTAGACGGAGAGAGAGAGATATTGAGAAATGTAGACAGAGAGAGAGATATTGAGAAATGTAGACGGAGAGAGATATTGAGAAATGTAGACGGAGAGAGAGAGAGAGATATTGAGAATGTGGACAGGAGAGAAGTATTGAAATGTAGACGGAGAGAGAGAGAGAGATATTGAGAAATGTAGACGGAGAGAGAGAGATTGAGAAATGTAGACGGAGAGAGAGAGAGAGATTGAGAAATGTAGAGGGAGAGAGAGGATTGAGAAATGTAGACGAGAGAGAGAGAATTGAGAAATGTGAGGAGAGAGAGAGAGAGAGAATATTGAGAATGAGACAGAGAGAGAGAGTTGAGAAATGTAGACAGAGAGAGAGGAGAGAATGTTGAAATGTAGACGGAGAGAGAGAGAGAGATTGAGAAATGTAGACGGAGAGAGAGATATTGAGAAATGTAGACGGAGAGAGAGATATTGAGAAATGTAGACGGAGAGAGAGAGAGATATTGAAATGTAGACAGAGAAAAGATATATTGAGAAATGTAGACGGAGAGAGAAGAATATATTGAAAATGTAGACGGAGAGAGAGAGAGAGAGAAATGTGACGAGAGAGAGAGAAAAATATTGAGAAATGAGCAGAGAGATATTGAAAATGTAGACGGAGAGAGAGAATATTGAGAAATGTAGACGGAGAGAGAATATTGAAAATGGACAGAGAGAAATATTGAGAAATGTAGACGGAGAGAGAGAGAGATATTGAGAAATGTAGACCGAGAGAGAGAGATATTGAAAATGTAGACGAGAGAGAGAGATGATAGAGAACTGTAGACGGAGAGAGAGGGGAATATTGAAAATGTAGACGGAGAGAGAGAGAATATTGAAATGTCGACGGAGAGATGCAGAAACAACACTTTTGCTTTAATTTAGCTGAGGGGACAAACGTATGCAGTTTTTTCCCGTTTTGTAGCTACTGTTGAAGGGCTGAGAACCATTGAAGAGACTAGCTTGTGTCAGATGTAATGAGATCGATATTGTGCATGGTTGAGTCAAGACCTCGCTCTGCCAGGGACAGAGATTGATAGCAACATATTTTTGAAATCATGTTTGCAATCTGATTACTGCTGAATTTTGTATCTTCAGATGGGAGTGTCATATCGTCAGAGGGAGCTGCGATCAGGGCATAGGGACTTGTTATCAAAACACAGGGGGCTGTGTGCAGTGCATATTCATTGAGACGTGATATGGCATTAGTTAAGACTGATAGAGATGGGGTATGAGACTAGCTAAATCTGATATGAGACGTGACATGAGGCGTGACATAATGCGTGACATGAGATGTGACACGAGGCGGGACATGAGACGTGACGTGGCATTAGCAACTCTGACATGAAACGTGACATGGGCGTGACATAAGACGTGACATAAGGGGTGTTTGTGGCGATATGAGTAAATAAGACTGACTGAAACGTGACACAAGGCTGAGACTTGATATGAAAATAGCTGAGACAGACTACGAGACAGAACATGCGATTTGCTGAGACAGACTACGAGACAGAGCATGAGACTTGCTGCGACTGACTACGAGACAGAGCATGGGACTTGCTGCGACTGACTACGAGACAATGCATGGACTTGCTGCGACTAACTACGAGACAGAGCATGGACTTGCTGAGACAGACTACGAGGCAATGCATGGGCTGCTCCAACTGCTACGAGACAGAGCATGAGACTTGCTGCGACAGACTACGAGACAGAGCATGGACTTGCTGCGACTGACTACGAGACAGAGCATGGACTTGCTGCACTAACTACGAGACAGAGCATGGGACTTGCTGAGACAGACTACGAGGCAATGCATGGGACTTGCTGCGACTGACTACGAGACGGGGACAGGAGACTTGCTGAAATTGGGCACTGGCTACAAGCTGTACATGAAACTAACGTTGAGTGACTGAAATATTTCATATAATAAACACAAATACAATAGAAATTCTATTTATCATTAAAAAACAAAAAAATTAAATGTTTCAGGTCACATAAGCAGATTACTAGCACAGTGCACTTCAAGAAACAATGTTGTCATACAATGGATACAAAGCAAAAGGCCGACCACTCAAAAGGTGGACCTCAGAGATAACAGGGGCGACGAAAGACACTATTTATGAAGTGCACACAAGGGCTCGTTCTAGAAATCTCTTCTTATCCTCACGTTGTGAGGCAAAACAGAAATTTGGAGAAAAAAAATACAATAGATATTCAAAAACTTATCAAATTGTTATCATAGATATATCAAAGTTATAAATAGTGGATATATCAAGGTTATAAATAGTGGATATATCAAGGTTATAAATAGTGGATATATCAAGGTTATAAATAGTGGATATATCAAGGTTATAAATAGTGGATATATCAAGGTTATAAATAGTGGATATATCAAGGTTATAAATCGTGGATAAGGTTATAAATAGTGGATATATCAAGGTTATAAATAGTGGATATATCAAGGTTATAAATCGTGGATATATCAAGGTTATAAATAGTGGATATATCAAGGTTATAAATAGTTGATATATCAAGGTTATAAATAGTGGATATATCAAGGTTATAAATAGTGGATATATCAAGGTTATAAATAGTGGATATATCAAGGTTATAAATAGTTGATATATCAAGGTTATAAATAGTGGATATATCAAGGTTATAAATAGTTGATATATCAAGGTTATAAATAGTGGATATATCAAGGTTATAAATCGTGGATATATCAAGGTTATAAATCGTGGATATATCAAGGTTATAAATCGTGGATATATCAAGGTTATAAATAGTGGATATATCAAGGTTATAAATCGTGGATATATCAAGGTTATAAATAGTGGATATATCAAGGTTATAAATAGTGGATATATCAAGGTTATAAATAGTGGATATATCAAGGTTATAAATAGTGGATATATCAAGGTTATAAATAGTGGATATATCAAGGTTATAAATCGTGGATATATCAAGGTTATAAATAGTGGATATATCAAGGTTATAAATAGTGGATATATCAAGGTTATAAATAGTTGATATATCAAGGTTATAAATAGTGGATATATCAAGGTTATAAATAGTGGATATATCAAGGTTATAAATAGTGGATATATCAAGGTTATAAATAGTGGATATATCAGGTTATAAATATGGATATATCAAGGTTATAAATCGTGGATATATCAAAATTATAAATAGTGATATATCAAGGTTATAAATCGTGGATATATCAAGGTTATAAATAGTGGATATATCAAAGTTATAAATAGTGGATATATCAAGGTTATAAATAGTGGATATATCAAGGTTATAAATGGTTGATATATCAAGGTTATAAATAGTTGATATATCAAGGTTATAAATCGTGGATATATCAAGGTTATAAATAGTGGATATATCAAGGTTATAAATCGTGGATATATCAAGGTTATAAATAGTGGATATATCAAAGTTATAAATAGTGGATATATCAAGGTTATAAATATGTGGATATATCAAGGTTATAAATAGTGATATATCAAGGTTATAAATAGTGGATATATCAAGTTATAAATCATGATATATCAAGGTTTATAAATAGTGGATATATCAAGTTATAAATCGTAGATATATCAAGGTTATAAATAGTGGATATATCAAAGTTATAAATAGTGGATATATCAAGGTTATAAATAGTGGATATATCAAGGTTATAAATGGTGGATATATCAAGGTTATAAATCGTGGATATATCAAGGCTATAAATAGTGGATATATCAAGGTTATAAATAGTGGATATATCAAAAGGGTTTTAAATAGTTGGATATATCAAGGTTATAAATAGTGGATATATCAAGGTTATAAATAGTGGATATATCAAGGTTATAAATCTGATATATCAATTCTAAATAATGGAATATATCAAGGTTATAAATCGTGGATATATCAAGGTTATAAATAGTGGATATATCAAAAATTATAAATAGTGGATATATCAAGGTTATACATAGTGAATATATCATGGTTATAAATTGCGGATATATCAAGGTTATAAATAGTGGATATATCAAGGCTATAAAATGTGGATATATCAAAGGTTATAAATAAGTGGATATATCAAGGTTATAAATCGTGGATAAGGGTTTTAAATTGTGGATATATCAAGGTTATAAATAGTGGATATATCAAAGGGTTTTAAATCGTGGATAAGGTTATAAATTGTGGATATATCAAAGTTATAAATAGTGGATATATCAAGGTTATAAATAGTTGATATATCAAGGTTATAAATAGTGGATATATCAAGGTTATAAATAGTGGATATATCAAGGTTATAAATCGTGGATATATCAAGGTTATAAATAGTGGATATATCAAGGTTATAAATCGTGGATATATCAAGGTTATAAATAGTGGATATATCAAAGTTATAAATAGTGGATATATCAAGGTTATAAATAGTGGATATATCAAGGGTTTTAAATGGTGGATATATCAAGGTTATAAATCGTGGATATATCAAGGCTATAAATAGTGGATATATCAAGGTTATAAATAGTGAATATATCAAGGTTATAAATAGTGGATATATCAAAAAGGGTTTTAAATAAATGGATATATCAAGGTTATAAATAGTGGATATATCAAGGTTATAAATCGTGGATATATCAAGGTTATAAATAGTGGATATATCAAGGTTATAAATCGTGGATATATCAAGGTTATAAATAGTGGATATATCAAAGTTATAAATAGTGGATATATCAAGGTTATACATAGTGAATATATCATGGTTATAAATTGCGGATATATCAAGGTTATAAATAGTGGATATATCAAGGCTATAAATAGTGGATATATCAAGGTTATAAATAGTGGATATATCAAGGTTATAAATCGTGGATAAGGTTATAAATTGTGGATATATCAAGGTTATAAATAGTGGATATATCAAGGTTATAAATAGTGGATATATCAAGGTTATAAATAGTGAATATATCAAAGGGTTTTAAATCGTGGATATATCAAGGTTATAAATCGTGGATATATCAAAGGTTATAAATCGTGATATATCAAGGTTATAAATAGTGGATATATCAAGGTTATAAATAGTGGATATATCAGGTTAAATCGTGGATATATCAAGGTTATAAATCGTGGATATATCAAGGTTATAAATAGTGGATATATCAAGGTTATAAATAGTGGATATATCAAGGTTATAAATCGTGGATATATCAAGGTTATAAATCGTGGATATATCAAGGTTATAAATAGTGGATATATCAAGGTTATAAATAGTGGATATATCAAGGTTATAAATAGTGGATATATCAAGGTTATAAATCGTGGATATATCAAGGTTATAAATTGTGGATATATCAAGGTTATAAATAGTGGATATATCAAGGGTTTTAAATAGTGGATATATCAAGGTTATAAATAGTGGATATATCAAGGTTATAAATCGTGGATATATCAAGTTATAAATAATTTGGGTATATCAAGGTTATAAATAGTGGATATATCAAGGTTATAAATCTGGATATATCAAGGTTATAAATAGTGGATATATCAAGGTTATAAATAGTGGATATATCAAGGTTATAAATAGTGGATATATCAAGGTTATAAATAGTGGATATATCAAGGTTATAAATAGTGGATATATCAGTTATAAATAGTGAATATATCAAGGTTATAAATCGTGATATATCAAGGTTATAAATCTGGATATCAAGGTTATAAATAGTGGATATATCAAGGTTATAAATAGTGGATATATCAAGGTTATAAATCGTGGATATATCAAGGTTATAAATCGTGGATATATCAAGGTTATAAATAGTGGATATATCAAGGTTATAAATAGTGGATATATCAAGGTTATAAATAGTGGATATATCAAGGTTATAAATAGTGGATATATCAAGGTTATAAATAGTGGATATATCAAGGTTATAAATAGTGGATATATCAAGGTTATAAATAGTGGATAAATCAAGGTTATAAATCGTGGATATATCAAGACGTTCATTTCTCTTCAACTTTGTATATATAATAATAATAATTCCTCTCGTACCGTTATACGTTACATAGGGCCTGCAATTAATTTCTCCATACCGCTCTATCCTGGGCAACCCGCTCAATTTCCTCCATGGAACTGAGACCGATATTTCCTGCCTCTCTCAGAAAAGTTCGCTTCAGGGTCCCTTAGGTCGACCTCTCTTTCTTGAACCCTTTGCATCCACTTCAATGCCTGCTTTGATATTCGTTGATCATTTCTCCTCAAGGTGTGCCCAACATATCTCCATCTTCTCTTTCTTATAACAGTTGTTACTAATGGTTGACCAGACATTTCTCTGATTTCATCACTTCTCCTGAATTCGTTCCATTTTATATTCATTATTTTTCATGAACTTCTATTTTCAAATGCATTCAACTTGCTTTCTATATCTTTAGTCATTTTCCAACTCTCGCTGGCATATGTTAGATTGATACAACATTTTGAATTGAAAATTCAATTTAGTTTTAATACTATATAACTTGCAGTTCCATATTTTATTTAAACTTTTAAACTTTGTATATCAAGGCGTATAAAGTCAATCTTGCAATCAGCAGCATCTAGATCACGTATAAGAACTGCAGAGTTAGTAAATCTGTTGTTTGTATTAAGATGAACACTCTTTAAGAAATGGGAGAATAGTAGTGAAACAGTAGTGTTGAACAGTTGTGACTAAAGACAGTGTCTCACCTGATCATCTCGAAATAGGTCAACTTAAGAAAAAACGTCAGAACTCTGTTGAGAATTCAGAACAGAATCGTAATCGTTCTATAAATGCATCTGTGAGAAGGGAAGTAATCCATAGAAGGAGATAACCAAAGAGAGGGAGGTAACTCAGTGATTACTATTACTGTAATTAAGTTTAAGAAAGACAACTGGGGAGTTAGGTTTCCGGTGCGCGCAAGGTCAATGAATTCATGTCCCTTTTGAATGACTTAAGTAGATAACAGGTATCGGTGAAGTCTGTCGGATACTGTAAGCCGAACAAGGTATAGGATCCAGTCTTGAGGGGTTTTGTATAAAAAAACCACAACTAATATTGATTCCCGTGCAGATGTATTTATTGTTTGAGAAGCTAGAAGGAAATGTGTTGGGGACTGCTTATCCGATAGATCAGGTCTCTAGAACGTTGGTGCATGAGCTGTTTAAAATATAAATATACACTGTTTTATGATGTATAAAAATCAGTTAAAATGATCTATTGATCAGCTATTTAAAGGTACTTCAGTTCTGTTCACTTTATCAACATTCTCTCACATGACAAGCCCATGCATGTTGTATCCTCCAATACAACATGTATCTTATTGTTCCTACACTCACTGTACCAAACTAATATTGGTTGGTATATCTTCTCGCTCTATCATGTAGATAGAGGCGGCATGATTATTCGTGCTTAACCCACATTTCAATCAAACTGTTTGATTTTGCTGGATCTGTTACCCTCCCCCTCCTTCCTCCTCCCATGGACATAAAGTGAAGTTATGATTTCTGCACTGTCCATACTTCTTCAACTTGAAGTGAATTCCGTTCCAGTTCATTTATCAACCTTCTTATTTGTTATGTAGAGGGTTAAATCTCTCTTTGCCGAGGCCAACTTTCAACCTAAGTAACCTATTATTGATTATATCAGAGCGTGAGGCAATAAACACGAAAGAATTAACTCCTTCGAGAATTCAGGTAATAATCAACTCTTTCATTTCTCTTCAACTTTGTATATAGAGGTTCATTTCTCTTCAACTTTGTATATCAAGATTAATTTCTTCAGTTTGTATATCAAGACGTTCATTTCTCTTCAACTTTGTATATCAAGATTAATTTCCCTTCAGCTTTGTATATCAAGACGTTCATTTCTCTTCAACTTGTATATCAAGTTAATTTCCCTTCAGCTTTGTATATCAAGGCGTATAAAGTCAATATTTTTTTTGGAGGCAGCGCTATTAAATGATAATTATCAACTTCATGTAAAGTTTGCTAGTATTAATACTCTTATACTCATCGTCACAGGAGAACAAAGAGTCAGGATAACCAGGAGAAGCACAGAGGCCAAATAATTTTTTTTTAAAGAAATAAAGAAAATAGAAAGAGGATGGTGTTTTAGTAAATAGAAAATAGAAAGAGGATGGTGTTTTAGTAAATAGAAAATAGAAAGAGGATGGTGTTTTAGTAAATAGAAAATAGAAAGAGGATGGTGTTTTAGTAAATAGAAAATAGAAAGAGGATGGTGTTTTAGTAAATAGAAAATAGAAAGAGGATGGTGTTTTAGAAAATAGAAAATAGAAAGAGGATGGTGTTTTAGAAAATAGAAAATAGAAAGAGGATGGTGTTTTAGTAAATAGAAAATAGAAAGAGGATGGTATTTTAGTAAATAGAAAATAGAAAGAGGATGGTGTTTTAGAAAATAGAAAATAGAAAGAGGATGGTGTTTTAGAAAATAGAAAATAGAAAGAGGATGGTGTTTTAGAAAATAGAAAATAGAAGATGCACCAGATGGTGAGAGAAGGAAGAATTACATTATCATATACACACACACGCACGACGCGTGGCACACACACACACAATGAGAGAAAAAAGAGAGGGATACAATCATCAAACATGTATTATTATGGTTGTTAACGTGAAGAAGAAGAAGAAGAAGAAGAAGAAGAAATGACAAACTGATGGTATTACAACACACAACTGTCTAAAAGAAAAAGAATAAATCAAGTTCTATTATGACATAATTTTAATATGAGATGAATATTTATCTATCTTTCCAACTACATATGTCAAACAAAATATGCAAATAAGAAATACAATTAAGTAAACAACAAACTTCAACATAATCAGATTCTTCTTCTTCTTCTGCTTCTCATTAGATTGGGATTTAGATTCTCTAATAAAGGCAGCCGTCTGCCTCAGATTATCAGCCACGCCATACAGTTTGTCTTGGACGCTAGTGTAAGTGGGCCACTTCTTTCTTCTTAACTCTACATACTGGGTCAGTTCTGTAGGATATAATTCCTATGATTTCTGCTTCCTGTTTGTGCCGACCTCTTCCCGCAGTAAGTTTTGCCACCCTCGTGATGGTAGGTCTGACATTCTTACTGCGTGGCTAAATTCCGAGGCAGATTGGCGACCATAGAATCCGTTATCCCATTCCTCATTTGAGGGTCGTTGGACCATGTTATGTCCTTACGCCCTGGTGCATCCGTTTCTGTAAGCATTGTATCAGATTAGCATTCCTCAGCGGACACATGCATCCAATTTCAGCCAAACCTCCTAGTCGCCTCTATGACATGCATGGTAGGTAACAGTGGTTCTGTTCTTTACACACCAAGTTTGGGATGATCGGGAACAATTCATAAATAACAATTTTAACAAAAATAGTAGACACAATATTTCAAAATTGTCAAAATGACGTCTGAGACCAAAGTTGATGATAATGTGTCAGTGCTCTGACACTAAGATCTTCCTGTGCCAGATAGAGTTAGGAACATACGTGGTTATTCATCAAAGTGTGGTGATACTGTTCCAATAAATCATTGAATTAATCAACGAGATTAATCATTAAATCACAGTTTTATTAGAGATATGATCATCATCAGATGTAGTGAAACCATCGAACGCGATCTATTGGCCAACAACCGGTGATTGATAGCTCTTAAAGAAGCATAGAAAAAAGTTAATGAAGTCAATACGCACATTTCTAACTCGCTTTCCCTGTTCGTTTTGAAAGAAGATATGCCTGAAATGAAATGAAATATTACGTTTTTTATAATCCAAGTGAGAATTGATGAAATTAATCAAGTTATCTTTACTCCCAATCTGCGTATGCAGTGAATTTGTTGGATTAGAATTGTTAACTCTTGAAATCTAATAAACACTGGTAGCTGGAACAATGATATATCCACAAGAGACCAACCACCCGTTTTATTGTTTCAGCTGATTGCAGGTTGTCTTCCTTCATATGGTATATTCTTGTAATTGTGCATCTTAATGCTTCTGGTATGTATGAGAACATCTAGTACCGGAGTGCAGATATACTGATGATATAGTACTTTGATCAACTTCACAAAATGTTAATGAGAAATTGAAAATGTTATTTCATAGGAACAGTGAAAAACAAAACTTGCATTTCATCTCACCAAAACTTACATCTCAATCGAACAATATCTAGAATCTTGACAACCCCAAGCATATAACAAAACTTACATCTCAATCGAACAATATGTAGAATCTTGACAACCCCAAGCATATAACAAAACTTACATCTCAATCGAACAATATCTTGAATCTTGACAACCCCCAACCACATATAACATAAACAATTTATCAATAGATATAACTTGGAAATTGTTGACTATTTATAAAATATTTAGATTTCATTGTTACAAGAGACGAACATGTTATACAGGAAATAAAATGAAGAAAGAACATGGATCTGTAGAAATAAAATGAAGAAAGAACATGGATCTGCAGTTAAAAGAAGAAAGAGCATAGATCTGCAGTTAAAAGAAGAAAGAACATAGATCTGCAGAAATTAAAAGAAGAAAGAACATGGATCTGCAGTTAAAAGAAGAAAGAACATAGATCTGCAGTTAAAAGAAGAAAGAACATAGATCTGCAGAAATTAAAAGAAGAAAGAACATAGATCTGCAGTTAAAAGAAGAAAGAACATAGATCTGCAGTTAAAAGAAGAAAGAACATAGATCTGCAGTTAAAGAAGAAAGAACATAGATCTGAAAGTTAAAAGAAGAAAGAACATAGATCTGCAGTTAAAAGAAGAAAGAACATAGATCTGCAGAAATAAAAAGAAGAAAGAACATAGATCTGCAGTTAAAAGAAGAAAGAACATAGATCTGCAGTTAAAAGAAGAAAGAACATAGATCTGCAGAAATTAAAAGAAGAAAGAACATAGATCTGCAGTTAAAAGAAGAAAGAACATAGATCTGCAGTTAAAAGAAGAAAGAACATAGATCTGCAGTTAAAAGAAGAAAGAACATAGATCTGCAGTTAAAAGAAGAAAGAACATAGATCTGCAGTTAAAAGAACATAGATCTGCAGTTAAAAGAAGAAAGAACATAGATCTGCAGTTAAAAGAAGAAAGAACATAGATCTGCAGTTAAAAGAAGAAAGAACATGGATCTGCAGAAATTAAAAGAACTATGCAATCTATGGAAGAGTACTCGTATAAAGAAAGAACTGATATTTTTCAGCGTATGTATTGTTCCCATATCAACGTATGTATTGTTCCCATATCAGCGTATGTATTGTTCCCATATCAGCGAATGTATTGTTCCCATATCAACGTATGTATTGTTCCCATATCAGTGTATGTATTGTTCGCATATCAGTGTATGTATTGTTCCCATATCAGTGTATGTATTGTTCCCATATCAGTGTATGTATTGTTCCCATATCAGTGTATGTATTGTTCCCATATCAGCGAATGTATTGTTCCCATATCAGCGAATGTATTGTTCCCATATCAGCGTATGTATTTTTCCCCATATCAGCGTATGTATTGTTCCCATATCAGCGTATGTATTGTTCCCATATCAGCGTATGTATTGTTCCCATATCAGTGTATGTATTGTTCCCATATCAACGTATTTATTGTTCCCATATCAACGTATGTATTGTTCCCATATCAGTGTATGTATTGTTCCCATATCAACGTATTTATTGTTCCCATATCAACGTATGTCTATGAAACAAGTATTTCCTGTAAAACATCTGACAAACCGATGAATGTCTGTGAATACAAGTGCTAGAGAAGAGAGTACACAGAATACCTAAGTAGGAAAACAGAAGACATGTGTACGTTTTGTAACAACTTAAAATTGAATGAAGAGAAATGCTTGATGAAGAAGATAAACATGTGAAAAATGTAATATTTTAGAAAGTTAAAACGATATGATTCTCTAGAGACATCATTGTGGAGGGCGTTATAAGCAGCAGACGAGGGAGATGACGAAGGGAGCAGACGAGGGAGAGGATGAAGGGAGCAGACGAGGGAGAGGACGAAGGGAGCAGATGAGGGAGATGACGAAGGGAACATACGAGGGAGAGGACGAAGGGAGCATACGAGGGAGAGGATGAAGGGAGCATACGAGGGAGAGGATGGAGCATACGAGGGAGAGGATGAAGGGAGCATACGAGGGAGAGGATGAAGGGAGCAGACGAGGGAGAGGATGAAGGGAGCAGATGAGGGAGATGACGAAGGGAGCAGACGAAGGAGAGGATGAAGGGAGCAGACGAGGGAGAGGATGAAGGGAGCAGACGAGGGAGATGACGAAGGGAGCAGACGCAGGAGATGACGAGGGTAGAGGACGAGGGAGATGACGAAGGGAGCAGACGAGGGAGAGGATGAAGGGAGAGGATGAAGGGAGTAGACGAGATGACGAAGGGAGAGGACGAGGGAGATGACGAAGGGAGAGGATGAAGGAGTAGACGAGGGAGATGACGAAGGAGAGGACGAGGGAGATGACGAAGGGAGAGGACGAGGAGATGACGAAGGAGAGGACGAGGGAGAAGACAAGGGAGATGACGAAGGAAGCAGACGAGGGAAAGACAAGGAGAAGACGAGGGAGAAGACGAGGCAGAGGACGAAGGGAGAGGACGAAGGGAGAGGACGAAGGGAGCAGACGAGGAGAGGACGAAGGGAGAGGACGAAAGGAGAGGACGAAGGATGTCCTAAACGAGTTGAGCGTGACTCCGGAAGAAGTCGTACACCTTACCCAGGACAGGGAGACAGTTAGAACTGCTGTGATGGGAGTCAAGTTTCGACACGGACAAGCTACACGATGATGATGATGAAAACCTCTGGTGTCAATGTTTAATTATACTTTTACGCGAATGCAACATAGTAATAACAACACTAATAACAACACTAATAATAACACTAATAATAACACTAATAATAACACTAATAATAACACTAATAATAACACTAATAATAACACTAATAATAACACTAATAATAACACTAATAATAACACTAATAATAACACTAATAATAACACTAATAATAACACTAATAATAACACTAATAACAACACTAATAATAACACTAATAATAACACTAATAATAACACTAATAATAACACTAATAATAACGTCAACAGCACATAACTGTGGTTTTTGTTTTGTCCATTGTGAATGTAAACAAGAATATTTATTGAGTGAAATCAGTGTGGTCTGATATGTATTTTTTTGCCTGTGTGTATGTATGTATGTATGTGTGTGTGTCTGTTATGTGTTTATTGTTCTGTTCATCTGCTCTGCATTTTGTGATATATGTCTATATTTCTGTGTGTTGTGTATTGTTGTGGTGTATTTGTTGTGTTGTGTATTTGTTGTGTGTGTATTTGTTGTGTTGTGTATTTGTTGTGTTGTATTTGTTGTGTGTATTTGTTGGTGTGTATTTGTTGTGTTGTGTATTTGTTGTGTATGCTATGTATGCTGTGCTGTGTCATTTGTTGGCTGTGTACTTGTGTGCTTAGCTGTGAGTGTGTATGCTTGTGTATCTGTTGTGCTGTGTATTTGCGTGCTGTGTATTTGTGCTGTGCATTGTTGTGCTGTGCATTTGTTTGTGCTGCATTTGTTGTGTTGTGATTTTGCTTGTGCTGTGTATTTGTAGCGCTGTATTTGCTGTGCTGTGTATTTGTTGTAGTTTGCATTTGTTGTGTATATATATCCTCATGTTTCCTCTGTGTTGTGGTTGTATATTTGTTGTATGATGTATATATGTCTACGTTTCCTCTCTGTGTTGTGCACTTATTGTGTTGTGTATATATATTTTCTCTATGTTTCTCAGTGTTGTGTTATGTATTTGTTGTATATATATGTATATCTACGTTTCCTCTGTTGCATTTGTTGTGTTGTATATATATATCTATGTTTCCTCTCTGTGTTGTGCATTTGTTGTATATATATGTATATCTATGTTTCTTCTGTGTTGTGTATTTGTTGTGTATATATCTATGTTTCTCTGTGTTGTGGTATTTGCTGTGTATATATGTCTATGTTTCTGTGTGTTGTTCATTTGTTGTGTTGAGTATATATGTCCTATGTTTCCTGTGTGTGTGTGATTTGTTGTGTTGTGTATATATGTCTATGTTTCCTGTGTGTGTTGTGTATTTGTTATGTGCTTACTGCATGTTAGTTATGCAACATATGTTTTTGCTTGTTTTATTTATAATACAACCATGGCAGTTGTCAATGATATGATACTGTTGTGATACATGTTCAGTGACACCTAACATGATCACTACAGCTGTGCACATAATCTTAACAACATTATAGCGGAACGATAACACAATATATTGAATAACTCATGTACTATCTATAACCTGGCGGTAACAAGAAAGAACATAATCCCTTCATTACGTCAATGTTTTTACTTTTAAACGCACTACTATTGCAATGTATAATGAGTTTAGACAGTATATGGGCTTTGCATTACCTTAAAAACACAGCTAGTCACTATATCGTCTTATAATAGTTAGTTAGTTAGTTTATTCCTTTCGAGGCAAAGGCGGCACATAGGGCAGAGGTTTTAGATCTCCATGTGAAACGGTTCTTTTCTAGCAGTTGGAGATCTTGTATGGTTTTACATCCCAATAGTTTACTTTCTTATTGGATGGTTCTTCAAAGAGTGGTCTTTGGTCTTCCACGTTTTCTTTTCCCAACTGCGTGACCAGCAGGACTTGTCGATTTAGTCTCTTTTCGTCTGATCTAAGAACATGACCTAAATATTTCCACCTTCGTTTCCTTATAATATTTGATACAGGGTTGTTGGTGTGTTCTATCTCTCACTGTGTTGTTAGAAACGAAATCACTCCATTTTACTTTAATATTTTCGAGACATTTATTCTAAAGCTGTCAGTTTCTTATCAATTTTGTTTGTTGATTTCAACTTTCACAACCGTAGGTCAGTACAGAATCACATGACCTAAATAATTAACTTTATGCATATACTAAGGTCTTGAGATTGCCAGATATTCGTTAATTTAGTGAAGGCACTAGCTGCTATAGCAATACCAGAGTTTATTTCTTTCATCGTGTCTCCGTTGTTTGACACTTTACTACCAAATATGTAAAATGTTCAACTTTCTCCAGTGTTTGGCCATTTATTACGATGTTGTCTGTCGAGTTCGTGAAGTCCATAATTTTGGTCTTGGCAGAATTGATCTGGAGACCAACCTGTTCTGCAAGTGTGCAAAGATTGCTTGTCTTATAATAGGAAACTGGTTAATCGCAAATATTATAGTTAGAGAGACAACGTGAGAAAAAGACTAGACACGATCTATTCAGATCTACCACATTCAAGTTTTCTGTCTCTTGCAACAGGCTAGAGTCAAACTGTTTTTAAAATACTTGTTCACAGTTTATATTTCTGGAAATATTTGTTCACAGTTAATACTTATTTAACCATTTGTTCACAGTTAATACGTACTGAACCATTTGTTCACAGTTAATACTTACTGAACCATTTGTTCACAGTTAATACTTACTGAACCATTTGTTCACAGTTAATACTTACTGAACCATTTGTTCTACATTAATACTTACTAACCATTTGTTCACAGTTAATACTTACTGAACCATTTGTTCACAGTTAATACTTACTGAACCATTTGTTCCAAGTTAATACTTACTGAACCATTTGTTCACAGTTAGTACTTACTGAACCATTTGTTCACAGTTTATACTTACTGAACCATTTGTTCACAGTTATACTTACTGAACCATTTGTTCACAGTTATACTTACTGAACCATTTGTTCACGATTAATACTTACTGAACCATTTGTTCACAGTTAGTACTTACTCAACCATTTGTTCACAATGGGGCACCGGTAGTGAAGTGGATAACATTTACTAGTAACCATGTGTCATGCTAACTCAGGTGCGAGACCAACGTGAGTCACAACGGTTTCGGTGTGCAGGCACATTGATGCCACGGCATAGTTGTGCAACGGCACGTAGTTGTGCACGGCATGTTGACTATGAGTTTCCTGAACCTTGACTTGGAGGACCTAAATTACACTACCCAGAACACAGAGTAACACTCGCTTGAACGACAAAGGACACTGATAAAGAAAGCAAACCCGTTCGCAAAAATCCATTGAAGGTGTCATATTAGACTATCCCTGTATTTATATCAAATGACAGAAAAAACCACTATTCAAAGTTCATATTTCTTGAAATACTTGTTAAATATTCATATACATCTTGTAATACTTGTTCAATATTCATATACATCTTGTAATACTTGTTCACTATTCATACATTTGGTAATACTTGTTCACTATTCATATACATCTTGTAATACTTGTTCACTATTCATATATTTGGTAATACTTGTTCACTATTCATATACATCTTGTAATACTTGTTCACTATTCATATACATCTTGTAATACTTGTTCACTATTCATATATTTGGTAATACTTGTTCACATTTCTTGAAATAATTAGAAACTCTATTTGTTTCTGAACTTGGATGCCAGTTTCTCAAACACATTTGGACAAATTGTACAGATATATAAATACAATTAAATTGCTGAGACAGAATTTTATAATGAACATATCAGTCAGAAGTATTTGTTTCTGTAAATTATATGAACAGATTATCTTCATCATCATCATCATCATCATCATCATCATCATCATCATCATCAGTCACACACAACAACATATAAGACACAAATAACATATCCACTCAGTTCAATTTTGTACACTTCTTTCTATCTCAAACCTAGTACCTATGCATGTCTTTGACTTTTTCTTCAGCAGTTCTCATCTATGTGCTCCTTGGATAATAGTTTCTCATGCAGCTAGATGTTAGTTGTACCACGACATTCTCTATAATGGCCTCAGCGCAGACGGCAATATTGCCATGTGACGTCACAAGGCTGAGGCTGTGTATTCTCACAGACTTACTATTGTCTGTTACTATTGGGAAACTCGATCAAGACAATACATTTTGCAGATGTTCGAAACTTGTTGTTGGATGCATGTGTGTATTACAGAAGTTTTATGATGAGTAGCTATAGTTGTTGCTCTCACATACTATTTTAGTTTAATTTTATACAGAATACTTCAGAGTGAGGAGTAATTTTATACAGAATGAGGAGTAATTTATATATGATTACTAGTGTACTTAGATCAGCTTATGGTAGTCTCTCATCATTTATCCATGAATAAGTAAGCCACATGCTTGCACAACACCACAGCATGATTAGCATAAACTAAATCACTTATCAGTAATCCATGAATAAGTCAGTCACAAGTTTGCACATCACCACAACTTGATTAGCACATAAACTAAACAGTATTACACAAATATATTTATTTACTACTGAATTTTGCTATTTTCCTTTTTTGTGAAGAAGCAGCTTGCTGAACATTGCATTGATCATTCCTTATTTTTCTATAATTGTTGAGGAAAATGTTGGAACCAAGACAAATTTTTGAGCTCCGCAGACTCACGAGTACTGTCTAATGAGAATTTTAAATAGCTGGCAGTTACAATTTGTATGACAATCTCCTTCTGGTTTGTCGTGGCCAAGAACTTATCTTCATATTCAGATGATATCAGCTTTTGAACAACTAGATATGATATGAAGCAGAGAACAGTGAGATCTTGTGATGGGTACTTCAGTCAACCCCTATCTATTAAATGTGTGTAGTTAAATGAAACACCCTTTTATGTTACATTATGTCGAAGGAGATCAATAGTCTACATACCAACTTTTATTACATTGTATCGAAGGAGGTCAATAGTCTACATGACAACTTTTGTTACATTATATCGAAGGAGATCAATAGTCTATGTGACAACTTTTGTTACATTATGTCGAAGGAGGTCAATAGTCTATGTGACAACTTTTGTTACATTATGTTGAAGGAGATCAATTGTCTACATGACAACTTTTGTTACATTATGTCAAAGGAGATCAATAGTCTACATGCCAACTTTTATTACATTATGTCGAATGAGATCAATAGTCTACATACCAACTTTTATTACATTATGTCGAATGAGATCAATAGTCTTGTACAACATTTTGATACATTATATGAATGAGATCAATAGTCTATGACAACTTTGTTACATTATATCGAATGAGATCAATAGTCTACATGACAACTTTTGTTACATTATTCGAAGGAGATCAATAGTCTATGACAACTTTTGTACATTATATCGAAGAGATCAATAGTCTACATGACAACTTTTGATACATTATATCGAAGGAATCACTAGTCTACTGACAACTTTTGATACATTATATCGAAGGAGATCAATAGTCTACGTGGCAACTTTTGTTACATTATGTCCGAAGAGATCACTAGTGATACAGGATAACAAAGGAAAACAAAATGATGTGCCAATCAATTTTCACAACACTACAACTAGATTAGCACATAAACTCAACAGTATTACACAAATATATTTATCTACTACTGAATTTTGCTCCTTTCCTTTTTGTGAAGAAGCAGCTTGCTGAACATTGCATTGACATTCTGATTTTATATCATTGTTGAGGAAAATGTTGGAACGCAGACAATAAAATTTTTTTGAGCTCCACAGACATATACAGTACTGTCTAATGAGAATTTCATGTAACTGGTAGTTACAATTTGTATGACAGTCTCCTTATGGTTTGTCGTGGCTAAGAACTTATCTTCATATCCAGATGATATGAGGACAGATCAAGTTCAATTTAATATGTCATAAATGCAAACACTGAGGTTATATACCCTTTTCTGTTATCTTTAGTTCTGACCAGATGGAACTGCTCAGCGAGGAATTGGAGTGTTTTCTCTGGCACAAAACTAGTACTTGTTGTGGTGGATGATAAACTAATTGCTTCAACCAGATTATCATGTGCCATTGTCATGTAATAGTCAATAGTTGGTGCTCTTCTAAATCTTTGCATGATTTGCATGGACAAGAGGTTTTCAACATGAAACCATCTCTCAATTTTCCACTATTTGACAGCCAATTAAAGGAACTCTTATCTATGGAAACTTTCTTTAGGTGAACAGTAAAGACATGTCTTGATCTATTTTAATACTGAGTCCTATAGCTGGTGCTTTCAACAATTATACAATAGAACACGGTGTATGTTCCTTGTTTATATTTCGGTACACAACACTTTCTAGGCATTATTATTTTGTTATGTTTATTAAAGAAGGTAATTGTTAAATTATACACATATAATTATAATCGTAATTTGATCTACATTTTGGTACACATTACTTACTAGCTAGGCATCGTTATTTTGTTGTTATGTTTACAACACTGACAACAGTTATGTTTACTGAAGAAGGTAATAGTTAAATCAACTTATATTATACATATATAATTACAATCGTAATTTGATCTACATTTGGTACACAGCACTTACTAGGCATCGTTATTTTGTTGTTATGTTTACTAAAGAAGTCCTTTTGAGTCCGTATGTTTACTAAAATGTCCATATGTTTACTAAACACGTTTGAATAATCCGCCTCACCCTCCATCTTGAAAAATATTGCGCGATGGCCATCATTTACGACGACCTCGGTTGTACATAAACGATGAAGACCACTCTGTTACTCCAGCAGATTAGAAATATTTCTTGGGTCAAGTCAGTCTATGCGTGCGTAATTGACAGATCAGCTTCATCCGCGCCAGGCAGGTTCTTGGACAGTGTGTGTAAAGATTAGTTGTGAATGTTGTATGTCGCTAGACTGGATTACGTCGCTAGACTAGATTATGTCGCTAGACTTTGATTCTGTCGCTAGATATGATCATGTTAAAGAAAATACTAAGCTTTAATTTCAACATGCAACAGTTACATAGTGTTAATACATACCTTGATATCACAGGAACCCATACCTTCATATTACCTGAACACATACCTTCCTATTACCTGAACACATACTTTCATATCAACTAAATACATACCTTCATATTACATGAAAACACACCTTCATATCACCTGAACACATGCCTTCATATCACATGAACCCACGCTAACACATTACATGGGCACATACCATAATATTACTTGAAACCCATACCTTCATATCATCTGAACACACAATCATATCACACGGGCACATACCCTCATATCACCTGAATACATACCTTCACATCACCTCACAACATACCATCATGTTAACTCAAAACATATCTTCACAATATATGAAGACATACCTTAATATCACATGGAGACACACCTTCTTATCACATGAAGACAAATCTTCACATCACCTGAACATACACCTTCAGATCACATGAAGTCAAATCTTCACATCACCTGAACATACACCTTCAGATCACATCAACTTAATGTTGCTTACATGTATCGTGATTTAAAACAACAGTAATTGAATGCATTTACTACAGAAAACATCAACACACATACAATCTTAAGATGGTGCTGGAAGATTATTTCGATTTTCGACAACAACAACATCAACTACACAACAACAATATCACTACAACAACAACAATAATATCAACTACAACAACAACAACATCAACTACAACAACAGCACAACACAACATCACTACAACAACAACAACATCAAGCTACAACAACACAACAACACAATATACTACAACAACAACAACACAACACAACAACACAAACACACAAACAACACAACAACAACAACAACACAACAACAACAACAAAACAACACAACAACAACAACAACAAACACAACTACAACAACAACAACAATCAACACAACAACACAACACAACACAACAACAACACACACAACAACAACACACAACAACAACAACACACAACACAACAACAACAACAACAACAACAACAACACACAACACACAACAACAACACACTACAACAACAACACAACACCAACTACAACAACAACAACATCAACTACAACAACAACAACAACAACATCAACTACAACAACAACAACATCAACTACAACAACACACAACACAACTCACATCACTACAACAACATCAACAACAACAACATCAACTACAACAACAACAATATCAACTACAACAATAACAATATCAACTACAACAACAACAACATCAACTACAATAACAACACACATCACTACAATACAACAACATCAACTACAACAACAACAACATCAACTACAACAACATCAACTACAATAACAACACATCAACTACAACAACATAACTCAATACAACAACAACATCAACTACAATAACATCAACTACAAACAACAACATCAACAACAACAACATCAACAACAACAACAACTACAATAACTACAACAACAACAACTACAATAACAACAACAACAACAACTACAATAACAACAACACAGAGCATAGATAACCATCAGTTTTGTATTTACATCACGTGATAACACATTTCACCCATCAATACTGACCAGGAGATAAGAGATTAGAAATACTGACCAGGAGATAAAAGATTAGAAATACTGACCAGGAGATAAGAGATTAGAAATACTGACCAGGAGATAAGAGATTAGAAATACTGACCAGGAGATAAAAGATTAGAAATACTGACCAGGAGATAAGAGATTAAATACTGACCGGGAGATAAGAATTAGAAATACTGACCAGGAGATAAGAGATTAGAAATACTGACCAGGAGATAAGAGATTAGAAATAACATAAATGTCATGAGTGTAAGAGGATAACCATGAGTGTTGTGAAGTGATGATACATGAGTGTTGTAGAAGTGAGTGATACACGCATGAGTGTTGTAGAAGTGAGTGATACACGCATGAGTGTTGTAGAAGTGAGTGATATACCCATGAGTGTTGTAGAAGTGAGTGGTATACGCATGAGTGTTGTAGAAGTGAGTGATACACGCATGAGTGTTGTAGAAATGAGTGATACACGCATGAGCGTTGTAGAAATGAGTGATACACGCATGAGTGTTGTAGAAATGAGTGATACACGCATGAGTGTTGTAGAAATGAGTGATACACGCATGAGTGTTGTAGAAATGAGTGATACACGCAAGTAGTGTGTTGCAGTAATGAGTGATACACGCAAGTAGTGTGTTGTAGAAATGGGATACATGCAAAAAAGAAATGCAACACATATTAGGAAGAGTTGAGGAGAGGAGAGATATAAGCATAACATACATAAGGAAATTATGCTATGACATATAACTACATCATACACAAGAATATCAAGATGAAGCAGTGAACGAAGCAACTGAAAATACATGAACAGTTCGGTTAGTTAGTTTGTTCCTTTCGTGCCAAAGGCGGCACATAGGGCAGAGGTTTTAGATCTCCATGTGATACGGTTCTTGCTAGCAGTTGGAGATCTTGTATGGTTTTACATCCCAATAGTTTACTTTCTTGTTGGATGGTTCTTCGAAGAGTGGTCTTTGGTCTTCCACGTTTTCTTTTCCCAACTGGTGACCACATAAGGACTTGTCGATTTAGTCTCTTTTCGTCTGATCTAAGAACATGACCTAAATATTTCCACCGTAGTTTCCTTATAATATTTGATACAGGTTGTTGGTGTGTTCTATCTCTCACTGTGTTGTTAGAAACGAAATCACTCCATTTTACTTTTAATAATTTTCGTAGACATTTATTCTCAAAGCTGTCCAGTTTCTTATCAATTTTCTTTGTTGATTTTCAACTTTCACAACCGTAGATCAGTACAGGAATCACACATGACCTAAATAATTTAACTTTGTCATATACTAAAGTCTTGAGATTGCCAGATATTCGTTAATTTAGTGAAGGCACTAGCTGCTATAGCAATACGAGAGTTTATTTCTTTCATCGTGTCTCCGTCGTTTGACACTTTACTACCCAAATATGTAAAATGTTCAACTTTCTCCAGTGTTTGGCCATTTATTACGATGTTGTCTTAACATCGTAATAAATGCGGTAAGACTAATATAAATGAACATACAGGTAGACTAGTTATACAGCTTAAAGAGTACAGCCAAATCAAATATTAACTAACGTACATGGAGACTAGACACATGTACAGTCAAACCAAATATCAACTAACGTACATGGAGACTAGACAAATGTACAGTCAAACCAAATATTAACTAACGTACATGGAGACTAGACAAATGTACAGTCAAACCAAATATTAACTAACGTACAGGGAGATTAGACAAATGTACAGTCAAACCAAATATTAACTAACGTACATGGAGACTAGACAAATGTACAGTAAAACCAAATATCAACTAACGTACATGGAGACTAGACAAATGTACAGTCAAACCAAATATCAACTAACGTACAGGAGACTAGACAATGTACAGCCAAACCAAATATCAACTAACGTACAGGAGACTAGACAATGTACAGCAAACCAAATATTAACTAACGTACAGGGAGACTAGACAAATGTACAGCCAAACCAAATATCAACTAACGTACATGGAGACTAGACAAATGTACAGTCAAACCAAATATTAACTAACGTACATGGAGACTAGACAAATGTACAGTCAAACCAAATATTAACTAACGTACATGGAGACTAGACAAATGTACAGTCAAACCAAATATTAACTAACGTACAGGGAGATTAGACAAATGTACAGTCAAACCAAATATTAACTAACGTACAGGAGACTAGACAATGTACAGTCAAACCAAATATCAACTAACGTACATGGAGACTAGACAAATGTACAGTCAAACCAAATATCAACTAACGTACATGGAGACTAGACAAATGTACAGTCAAACCAAATATCAACTAACGTACAGGGAGACTAGACAAATGTACAGCCAAACCAAATATCAACTAACGTACAGGGGGACTAGACAATGTACAGCCAAACCAAATATTAACTAACGTACATGGAGACTAGACAAATGTACAGTCAAACCAAATATCAACTAACGTACATGGAGACTAGACAAATGTACAGTCAAACCAAATATTAACTAACGTACATGGAGATTAGACACATGTACAGTCTAACTGGATATAAATATATATCATCATAAAAAAGCTTGTCCTGAGCATAACTTTGCCACACCAACAGTCTTCCAGAATTTCTCTCTCTCGTAGGCCAGATGTCCCACCTCTGCAGCCGTCATGTTCAAACCATCAGTTACATCCTAAATCCATCTTCTCCGTGACCTTCCTCTTCTACTCTGTGCCTCATCCTTCCATGATAGTCTTCTCCAGCCCTTCGTGTCTTTTTATATGTCCAAAATATCTCAATTTTCTCTTTCTTATTTGTAGCATCAGCCAGTTTTCTTTGATTTTGAGTTCTTTCTGGATAGATCTATTTGTTCTCTTCTCTGTGCATGATATATGAAGGGCTCTTCTGTAACACTTCAATTCAAAAGCACATATACGTTTATATATATATAAATAATTATATTACAAGTGGAGAAAATATCAACCAGATACAAGCTAATTACAAAACTATTATGAATGAAATCTTGCTTTCCAATTGCAATATATATTCTAATTGTCCCTGCACGTAATACTCTGGTAATGTCATCATCACATTCAATAATTATCATCAAATTCCACAATATTAAAATATATGATATTAAAAAATGTCGGTAGACTCGTAGAGGGTTGATATTTATCATTGTCACAGTATGAGAAGGGTTGATATTCATAGTTACTGTGTCACAAACACACACTTTATGTGTCATATAATCAGCTACACATCACATGGTGCTAAATGGTGCAGGGATTGCTAATCCATGACATAGATACTGTTACTGGTAAGATTTATTTGGAGATATATAATATCTGTTGATATATGTACATTGCGTGATCGATATCTAATTATTTATAACAATATTTCCCATCTCATGTTTGTCACATTCTGGGGCTTGCATATCTATTCTGTTTTGCAAACAGACATACTCACACACACAGGCACGAACTAACGCATGCGTACATGAGTATGTAAATATCGGGCTTGTCTAGCTAACTTTGTAACATTTGAGAATCCTAGAGAGGGACATTACTAGACCAGTGGGCCTTGAGCCAGAGAATTATATACATAAATAGCTAGAACGACAGGGCCATTGTATCTATAATTCATGCCGTGACCAATGTGCAAGTTGGCAGATCACATACCGTCAAAACCTTTAACGGTTAATTCGTCCCTGTAGATCTGTGCAATAAAGATCAAAAGCAAGCTCGTCACGTTTATCAAAACGTAAATGGAAAAAAAGATTCTGTCCGTAACTATGGCAACAACTCTCCACTCCCTGGCCAGTTTATCTTCTCTTCGGCTCTTGCCTTTTATCTCGTCCTTTCCAGTAAATCTCGAATACTTCGTATTTCCTCCAGTACCTGATGGGAGATAGTATACAATTTGTCATTAATATCTTATCGTAGTACACATTGTTATCATTATATTATCATTAATTATCATATCAGATGAAATATATTTGTATCATCAGTTTTCATATTTAACTATCTACACCACTTTCTGCTTTCACTACTTGATCATTTCACCACTACTCACCTTACCACTGTGTGATACATTTCACCACTACTCACCTTACCACTGTGTGATACATTTCACCACTACTCACCTTACCACTGTGTGATACATTTCACCACTACTCACCTTACCACTGTGTGATACATTTAACAATGTAAGAACCCACCTGGGCGTTGGCTTGACTGTGGGAGAGAAACTCATCTCCTATTGGTGGAAACTGGAACCAGGAGCACTTCCAAGTCCCTTTGCTCCCTACGATACTGCCACGACCTTCACCTTCTGACATCTGCTCCTGACATCTCTTCTCCGCACCGTTATCTAACAAACGAACCTGTCAGGAAAGTATATACATCTTTTAGCGTGAATATTCTATACAATGAAGATGAATATACCGTCAGAAGAAATCAAGTGTTGATTTAACAAACTGATATTCTATTGAGGAGACTAGTCTCTACTTTCATATGTTGTTACTGTCTAAGCCAAGTCTCTACTTTCATATGTTGTTACTGTCTAAGTCAAGTCTCTACTTTCATATGTTGTTACTGTCTAAGCAAGTCTCTACTTCATATGTTGATACTGTCTAAGTCAAGAATGGTGGTCATGCTATTAAAGCTGTTCGCACTCAATGGAGATTTCAATCTGGCTGGACTGCTCAATCAGGAACAAGTAAATACGTCCAGACAAGGAAAAGTGGGATGCCATTTTTAGCATACCTCTATAATATTACCTGATGTCAGTATAATGCTTCAACTGTTTATGAAAACTTTATGGGACATAAGAGACATTTTTTCATAAGAAACCTAAGATAATATTACCTGATGTCAGTATAATGCTTCAACTGTTTATGAAAACTTTATGGGACATAAGAGCCATTTTTTCATAAGAAACCTAAGATAATATTACCTGATGTCAGTATAATGCTTCAACTGTTTATGAAAACTTTATGGGACATAAGAGCCATTTTTTCATAAGAAACCTAAGATAATATTACCTGATGTCAGTATAATGCTTCAACTGTTTATGAAAACTTTATGGGACATAAGAGCCATTTTTTCATAAGAAACCTAAGATTGTGCTGGAGCTACGGAAAAGTTTATGCTTCGTGCAAAGTTCTAGGCAGATGGCAAGACTTCTCTGCCGAGAGGGACTGAGCCGTATGGGGAAACCTGGTGCAATGAAGCCAATTCTTCACCTTTGAACTCTTTAATGAAAACTTTGACATAAATAGCTGTACATGAGTTGTCAAAGATATATATCTACATGGATGATTGGATCTCTGTAGCTAAGCTCTTGCCTTGCGTTTCAAAGGTCGGGGGTTCGAATACGGACCACGCCCTTCCGTTCACGAGTGCATTTTTTCCAGAGAATCCTAGGATTGTTGTTGGAGCTACAGAGAGGCGCTTTGTGCAATACTCTCGGCAGATGGCGTGCAATTTCTGTGGAGATGGACTGAACCATATGGGGTCAAACCCGGTGTAATTAAGTCAATCATTCGCTTTTAGAGGCATTTGAAATATGTCTACATGAAGAAGAAAGGTTTATGTAGTTAAGTCAATCGTTCGCTTTTAGAGGCATTTGAAATATGTCTACATGAAGAAGAAAGGTTTATGTAATTAAGTCAATCATTCGCTTTTAGAGGCATTTGAAATATATCTACATGAAGAAGAAAGGTTTATGTAGTTAAGTCAATCATTCGCTTTTAGAGGCATTTGAAATATATCTACATGAAGAAGAAAGGTTTATGTAGTTAAGTCAATCATTCGCTTTTAGAGGCATTTGAAATAGATCTACACGAAGAAGAAAGGTTTATGTAGTTAAGTCAATCGTTCGCTTTTAGAGGCATTTGAAATATGTCTACATGAAGAAGAGAGGTTTATGTAGTTAAGTCAATCATTCGCTTTTAGAGGCATTTGAAATATATCTACATGAAGAAGAAAGGTTTATGTAGTTAAGTCAATCGTTCGCTTTTAGAGGCATTTGAAATATGTCTACATGAAGAAGAGAGGTTTATGTAATTAAGTCAATCATTCGCTTTTAGAGCATTTGAAATAGATCTACAGAAGAAGAAGGTTTATGTAGTTAAGTCAATCGTTCGCTTTTAGAGGCATTTGAAATATGTCTACATGAAGAAGAGAGGTTTATGTAATTAAGTCAATCATTCGCTTTTAGAGGCATTTGAAATATGTCTACATGAAGAAGAGAGGTTTATGTAATTATGTCAATCATTCGCTTTTAGAGGCATTTGAAATATATCTACACGAAGAAGAGAGGTTTATGTAAGTTGTCAATCATTCGCTTTTAGAGGCATTTGAAATATGTCTACACGAAGAAGAGAGGTTTATGTAATTAAGTCAATCATTCGCTTTTAGAGGCATTTGAAATAGATCTACATGAAGAAGAGAGGTTTATGTAATTATGTCAATCATTCGCTTTTAGAGGCATTTGAAATATATCTACATGAAGAAGAGAGGTTTATGTAGTTAAGTCAATCATTCGCTTTTAGAGGCATTTGAAATAGATCTACACGAAGAAGAGAGGTTTATGTAGTTAAGTCAATCATTCGCTTTTAGAGGCATTTGAAATATGTCTACATGAAGAAGAGAGGTTTATGTAATTAAGTCAATCATTCGCTTTTAGAGGCATTTGAAATAGATCTACATGAAGAAGAGAGGTTTATGTAGTTAAGTCAATCATTCGCTTTTAGAGGCATTTGAAATAGATCTACACGAAGAAGAGAGGTTTATGTAGTTAAGTCAATCATTCGCTTTTAGAGGCATTTGAAATATATCTACACGAAGAAGAGAGGTTTATGTAGTTAAGTCAATCATTCGCTTTTAGAGGCATTTGAAATATATCTACATGAAGAAGAGAGGTTTATGTAGTTAAGTCAATCATTCGCTTTTAGAGGCATTTGAAATATATCTACATGAAGAAGAGAGGTTTATGTAGTTAAGTCAATCATTCGCTTTTAGAGGCATTTGAAATAGATCTACACGAAGAAGAGAGGTTTATGTAATTATGTCAATCATTCGGTTTTAGAGGCATTTGAAATAGATCTACACGAAGAAGAGAGGTTTATGTAGTTAAGTCAATCATTCGCTTTTAGAGGCATTTGAAATAGATCTACACGAAGAAGAGAGGTTTATGTAGTTAAGTCAATCATTCGCTTTTAGAGGCATTTGAAATAGATCTACATGAAGAAGAGAGGTTTATGTAATTATGTCAATCATTCGGTTTTAGAGGCATTTGAAATAGATCTACACGAAGAAGAGAGGTTTATGTAATTAAGTCAATCATTCGCTTTTAGAGGCATTTGAAATAGATCTACACGAAGAAGAGAGGTTTATGTAGTTAAGTCAATCATTCGCTTTTAGAGGCATTTGAAATATATCTACACGAAGAAGAGAGGTTTATGTAGTTAAGTCAATCATTCGCTTTTAGAGGCATTTGAAATAGATCTACACGAAGAAGAGAGGTTTATGTAGTTATGTCAATCATTCGGTTTTAGAGGCATTTGAAATAGATCTACACGAAGAAGAGAGGTTTATGTAGTTATGTCAATCATTCGGTTTTAGAGGCATTTGAAATAGATCTACACGAAGAAGAGAGGTTTATGTAGTTAAGTCAATCATTCGCTTTTAGAGGCATTTGAAATAGATCTACACGAAGAAGAGAGGTTTCTGTAGTTAAGTCAATCATTCGCTTTTAGAGGCATTTGAAATAGATCTACACGAAGAAGAGAGGTTTATGTAGTTAAGTCAATCATTCGCTTTTAGAGGCATTTGAAATAGATCTACACGAAGAAGAGAGGTTTATGTAGTTAAGTCAATCATTCGCTTTTAGAGGCATTTGAAATAGATCTACACGAAGAAGAGAGGTTTATGTAGTTAAGTCAATCATTCGCTTTTAGAGGCATTTGAAATAGATCTACACGAAGAAGAGAGGTTTCTGTAGTTAAGTCAATCATTCGGTTTTAGAGGCATTTGAAATAGATCTACATGAAGAAGAGAGGTTTATGTAGACTGTTCAATCTTGAGCACATTCTGATCAAACATGTCTACACGAAGAAGAGAGGTTTATGTAGACTGTTCAATCTTGAGCACATTCTGATCAAACATGTCTACATGAAGAAGAGAGGTTTATGTAGACTATTCAATCTTGAGCACATTCTGAACAAACATGTCTACATGAGAGGTTTATGTAGACTGTTCAATCTTGAGCACATTCTGATCAAACATGTCTACATGAAGAAGAGAGGTTTATGTAGACTATTCAATCTTGAGCACATTCTGAACAAACATGTCTACATGAGAGGTTTATGTAGACTGTTCAATCTTGAGCACATTCTGATCAAACATGTCTACATGAAGAAGAGAGGTTTATGTAGACTATTCAATCTTGAACACATTCTGAACAAACATGTCTACATGAGAGGTTTATGTAGACTGTTCAATCTTGAGCACATTCTGAACAAACATGTCTACATGAGAGGTTTATGTAGACTGTTCAATCTTGAGCACATTCTGAACAAACATGTCTACATGAAGAAGAGAGGTTTATGTAGACTATTCAATCTTGAGCACATTCTGAACAAACATGTCTACATGAAGAAGAGAGGTTTATGTAGACTATTCAATCTTGAACACATTCTGAACAAACATGTCTACATAGAGGTTTATGTAGACTGTTCAATCTTGAGCACATTCTGAACAAACATGTCTACATGAAGAAGAGAGGTTTATGTGAACTGTGTTATCTTGAACACATTCTGATGAAACATGTCGAGGAACTGAGAGACTTTACTCCAGCATGCAATCCAATCTCGAGACCTTTTGTCTCATCAATTAGATGTGAGATTTGTAACAGAGACTGTAAATTAGATGTGAGATTTGTAACAGAGACTGTAAATTAGATGTGAGATTTGTAACAGAGACTGTAAATTAGATGTGAGATTTGTGACAGAGACTGTAAATTAGATGTGAGATTTGTAACAGAGACTGTAAATTAGATGTGAGATTTGGGACAGAGACTGTAAATTAGATGTGAGATTTGTAACAGAGACTGTAAATTAGATGTGAGATTTGTAACAGAGACTGTAAATTAGATGTGAGATTTGTGACAGAGACTGTAAATTAGATGTGAGATTTGTAACAGAGACTGTAAATTAGATGTGAGATTTGTGACAGAGACTGTAAATTAGATGTGAGATTTGTAACAGAGACTGTAAATTAGATGTGAGATTTGTGACAGAGACTGTAAATTAGATGTGAGATTTGTGACAGAGACTGTAAATTAGATGTGAGATTTGTAACAGAGACTGTAAATTAGATGTGAGATTTGTGACAGAGACTGTAAATTAGATGTGAGATTTGTGACAGAGACTGTAAATTAGATGTGAGATTTGTGAAAGAGACTGCCACTCTGTCATCAATTAGATGTGAGATTTGTGAGACTATCGCTCCGTCATCAGACGTGTTAGTCACCAATGGAAATGTGTCATCAGACGTGATAGTCACCAATGGAAATGTGTCATCAGACGTGATAGTCACCAATGGAAATGTGTCATCAGACGTGATAGTCACCAATGGAAATGTGTCATCAGACGTGATAGTCACCAATGGAAATGTGTCATCAGACGTGATAGTCACCAATGGAAATGTGTCATCAGACGTGATAGTCACCAATGGAAATGTGTCATCAGACGTGATAGTCACCAATGGAAAATTTGTCATCAGACGTGATAGTCACCAATGGAAATGCCAAGGAGCAATTCTTCGCCATAGATCTGTGGTCTCTAGGGACTGAGTCATACTACTTTTGAAAACCTCCCTTGTCTTGTGGAAATGTCTGTGTACAAGATGTCATATGTCCACATATAACAATGTCTGGTAGGTGTATCTCATCTCAACACATAAAAATGTCTGTGTGTAGTGTGTACCTCATCTCAGAACATAACAATGTCTGTGTACGTGTAAGATTGTCTAACCTGAGCACATGAAATGTCTGTGTAGGGGTAGGGTGGTCTGCTGCCGTCACCACCTACCCGACCTGCGTTCCAACGTTTTTTGGGCTGGCTGTTGACAGCTGTAGCGTTATCCTTCTCCAAGATGAGATCTTGTATACACAGCACGCGCGCCATGAAGTTGATCATAAACTGAAGATGAATAAACACAAAATTAACAGACAATCAAATCATCTGACAAGTCAGGTATGATTACAGTATGCATGGACGTGGACGTCCATACGTTAAGGTAAGGATAGAGCACGTGCCAACACCTGGGAACACACAGATGCATGGGGTCCATACGTTAAGGAAAGGGATAGAGCACGTGCCACCACCTGGGAAAATATATAGTTGTGATAAAACAGTTGATGGGAATCTGGTCTTCTTCATTTCCACGTAGTGTACTACTCACTAGATTTCTTCACATTTTGCGTATCCTGAAACAACTTATGTGGTGGTCATGTTAGTATGTATACATGAGATATGTGGTCAGTCATGTTAGTATGTATACATGAGATATGTGGACGGTCATGTTAGTATGTATACATGAGATATGTGGACGGTCATGTTAGTATGTATACATGAAATATGTGGACGCATTTAGTATGTACATGAATGTGGACGCATTTAGTATGTATACATGAGATATGTGGACGGTCATGTTAGTATGTATACATGAATATGTGGACTATGGTTCATGTTAGTATGTATACATGAAATATGTGGATGGTCATGTTAGTATGTATACATGAAATATGTGGATGGTCAAGTTAGTATGTATACATGAAATATGTGGATGGTCAAGTTAGTATGTATACATGAGATATGTGGATGGTCATGTTAGTATGTATACATGAAATATGTGGATGGTCATGTTAGTATGTATACATGAGATATGTGGTCGGTCATGTTAGTATGTATACATGAAATATGTGGTCGTCATGTTAGTATGTATACATGAGATATGTGGTCGTCATGTTAGTATGTATACATGAGATATGTGGTGGTCATGTTAGTATGTATACATGAAATATGGGGACGTCATGTTAGTATGTATCATGAGATATGTGGCTTGGTCATGTTAGTATGTATACATGAAATATGTGGACGGTCATGTTAGTATGTATACATGAGATATGTGGTCGGTCATGTTAGTATGTATACATGAAATATGTGGATGGTCATGTTAGTATGTATACATGAGATATGTGGATGGTCATAGTTAGTATGTATACATGAGATATGTGGTGGTCATGTTAGTATGTATACATGAAATATGTGGTCGTCATGTTAGTATGTATACATGAGATATGTGTGTCATGTTAGTATGTATACATGAAATATGTGGACGGTCATGTTAGTATGTATACATGAGATATGTGGTCGGTCATGTTAGTATGTATACATGAAATATGTGGTCGTCATGTTAGGTATGTATACATGAGATATGTGGATGGTCATGTTAGTATGTATACATGAGATATGTGGTCAGTCATGTTAGTATGTATACATGAGATATGTGGAGTCATGTTAGTATGTATACATGAGATATGTGGTAGTCATGTTAGTATGTATAATGAGATATGGGGATGGTCATGTTAGTATGTATAATGAGATATGTGGATCGGTCATGTTAGTATGTAATGGTATAGCATGTGTTTTGTATAGTATGTAAGGATATGGATCATGTTAGTATGTATAAATGAGATATGTGGATGGTCAAGTTAGTATGTATACATGAAATATGTGGTCGGTCATGTTAGTATGTATACATGAGATATGTGGATGGTCATGTTAGTATGTATAAATGAGATATGTGGATGGTCAAGTTAGTATGTATACATGAAATATGTGGTCGGTCATGTTAGTATGTATACTGAGATATGGATGGTCATGTTAGTATGTATACATGAGATATGTGGTCAGTCATGTTAGTATGTATACATGAAATATGTGGTCAGTCATGTTAGTATGTATACATGAGATATGTGGTCAGTCATGTTAGTATGTATACATGAAATATGTGGTCGGTCATGTTAGTATGTATACATGAGATATGTGACGGTCATGTTAGTATGTATACAGAAATATGTGACGGTCATGTTAGTATGTATACATGAGATATGTGGATGGTCATGTTAGTATGTATACATGAGATATGTGGTCTGTCATGTTAGTATGTATACATGAGATATGTGGTCGGTCATGTTAGTATGTATACATGAAATATGTGGTTTGTCATGTTAGTATGTATACATGAAATATGTGGATGGTCAAGTTAGTATGTATAAATGAGATATGTGGATGGTCAAGTTAGTATGTATACATGAGATATGTGGATGGTCAAGTTAGTATGTATCATGAGATATGTGTCGAGTCATGTTAGTATGTATACATGAAATATGTGGATGGTCATGTTAGTATGTATACATGAGATATGTGGTCAGTCATGTTAGTATGTATACATGAGATATGTGGATGGTCAAGTTAGTATGTATAAATGAGATATGTGGATGGTCAAGTTAGTATGTATACATGAGATATGTGGATGGTCAAGTTAGTATGTATACATGAGATATGTGGTCAGTCATGTTAGTATGTATACATGAGATATGTGGTCAGTCATGTTAGTATGTATACATGAAATATGTGGATGGTCATGTTAGTATGTATACATGAGATATGTGGTCAGTCATGTTAGTATGTATACATGAGATATGTGGTCAGTCATGTTAGTATGTATACATGAGATATGTGGATGGTCATGTTAGTATGTATAAATGAGATATGTGGATGGTCATGTTAGTATGTATACATGAGATATGTGGACGGTCATGTTAGTATGTATACATGAAATATGTGGACGGTCATGTTAGTATGTATACATGAGATATGGATGGTCAGTTAGTATGTATACATGAAATATGTGGATGGTCAAGTTAGATGTATACAGAGATATGTGGACGGTCATGTTAGTATGTATAAATGAGATATGTGTCGTCATGTTAGTATGTATACATGAGATATGTGGTCGGTCATGTTAGTATGTATAAATGAGATATGGTGTCATGTTAGTATGTATACATGAGATATGTGGATGGTCATGTTAGTATGTATACATGAGATATGTGGATGGTCATGTTAGTATGTATACATGAGATATGTGGATGGTCATGTTAGTATGTATACATGAAATATGTGGTCAGTCATGTTAGTATGTATAAATGAGATATGTGGTCTGTCATGTTAGTATGTATACATGAGATATGTGGTCGGTCATGTTAGTATGTATACATGAAATATGTGGACGGCCATATTAGTATGTATACATGAGATATGTGGACGGTCATGTTAGTATGTATACATGAGATATGTGGACGGTCATGTTAGTATGTATACATGAAATATGTGGATGGTCAAGTTAGTATGTATACATGAGATATGTGGTCGGTCATGTTAGTATGTATAAATGAGATATGTGGTCGGTCACGTTAGTATGTATAAATGAGATATGTGGACGGTCATGTTAGTATGTATACATGAGATATGTGGACGGTCATGTTAGTATGTATACATGAAATATGTGGATGGTCAAGTTAGTATGTATACATGAGATATGTGGTCAGTCATGTTAGTATGTATAAATGAGATATGTGGTCGGTCATGTTAGTATGTATAAATGAGATACGTGGTCGGTCATGTTAGTATGTATACATGAGATATGTGGTCAGTCATGTTAGTATGTATACATGAGATATGTGGTCAGTCATGTTAGTATGTATACATGAGATATGTGGTCGGTCATGTTAGTATGTATACATGAAATATGTGGTCAGTCATGTTAGTATGTATACATGAAATATGTGATGGTCAAGTTAGTATGTATAAATGAGATATGGTCGTCATGTTAGTATGTATACATGAGATATGTGGACGGTCATGTTAGTATGTATAAATGAGATATGTGGTCTGTCATGTTAGTATGTATAAATGAGATATGTGGTCGGTCAAGTTAGTATGTATACATGAAATATGTGGATGGTCAAGTTAGTATGTATACATGAGATATGTGGTCGGTCATGTTAGTATGTATACATGAAATATGTGGATGTCATGTTAGTATGTATACATGAGATATGTGGACGAGTCATGTTAGTATGTATACATGAGATATGTGGTCAGTCATGTTAGTATGTATACATGAGATATGTGGACGGTCATGTTAGTATGTATACATGAAATATGTGGATGGTCATGTTAGTATGTATACATGAAATATGTGGATGGTCATGTTAGTATGTATACATGAAATATGTGGTCAGTCATGTTGTATGATACATGAGATATGTGGTCAGTCATGTTAGTATGTATAAATGAGATATGTGACTGTCATGTTAGTATGTATACATGAGATATGTGGTCGGTCATGTTAGTATGTATACATGAAATATGTGGATGGTCAAGTTAGTATGTATAAATGAGATATGTGGATGGTCAAGTTAGTATGTATACATGAAATATGTGGACGGTCAAGTTAGTATGTATACATGAAATATGTGGATGGTCATGTTAGTATGTATACATGAGATATGTGGACGGTCATGTTAGTATGTATACATGAGATATGTGGTCAGTCATGTTAGTATGTATACATGAAATATGTGGACGGCCATATTAGTATGTATACATGAGATATGTGGTCGGTCATGTTAGTATGTATACATGAGATATGTGGTCGGTCATGTTAGTATGTATACATGAGATATGTGGTCGGTCATGTTAGTATGTATACATGAAATATGTGGTCGGTCATGTTAGTATGTATAAATGAGATATGTGGACGGTCATGTTAGTATGTATACATGAGATATGTGGACGGTCATGTTAGTATGTATACATGAGATATGTGGATGGTCAAGTTAGTATGTATACATGAAATATGTGGATGGTCAAGTTAGTATGTATAAATGAGATATGTGGATGGTCAAGTTAGTATGTATACATGAAATATGTGGACGGTCAAGTTAGTATGTATACATGAAATATGTGGATGGTCATGTTAGTATGTATACATGAGATATGTGGATGGTCATGTTAGTATGTATACATGAAATATGTGGACGGTCATGTTAGTATGTATACATGAAATATGTGGATGGTCAAGTTAGTATGTATACATGAAAGATTCGGTTTTGTTCTCAGTCAGAGACGGACTAGCTACGGGATAGAGATTAATGTACCAGCAGAGAATACCGAAAAGCGATTCTGAAATTTCACGACATACTTGGTATCTAATTAAAGGTTAAACAATTGTGTATACAATTCTTTACAAATGTTTTTATATTGGTTGATTTATGATTTATTGACTAATGGTACCCATTCTCTGCTGATATTGATACCTTAAATAATAATGTGACATAGAATATGACCAGTGATGTGACATTGACCAGTGATGTAACATATGACCAGTAATGTAACATAGAATGACCAGTAATGTAATATAGAATGACCAGTAATGTAATATAGAATGACCAGTAATGTAATATAGAATGACCAGTAATGTGGCATTGAATGACCAGTAATGTAACATAGAATGACCAGTAATGTAACATAGAATGACCAGTAATGTGGCATTGAATGACCAGTAATGTGACATAGAATATGACCAGTAATGTAACATAGAATGACCCGATGACCCGTGTTGTGACATAGAATGACCCATGTTGTGACATAGAATGACCCATGTTGTGACATTGAATGACCCATGTTGTGACAGAGTATCGCGAGTAATGGCAGAGAATGGCAAACAATGAGAAAGAGAGAGAGAGAGTGACTTGGAGTGACAGAGAAGACTGATACATAATGATATCTTAGTCCAAACATTACAGAACAGACTATATCATTCAAAGAGCAAATGCTATCTAAATTAACGGATTGTAGAACTGACGACCGGACATCAAATTTATGTTTTTAAAAAGTTGATAGCTGTTAAACGAGTTCTAGAACATGTTATTATGAGGTGAAAGGGTTGAGGAAAGGCAGTTAAAATTTCAACATTCACTACCACAACTTTGGCGGTGAAGACCGATTGTGATGTAATATGATTTGCTGTACTGAGATGTGTAATATGATCTGCTGTATTGAGATGTATAATATGATCTGCTGTATTGAGATGTATAATATGATCTGCTGTATTGAGATGTAGTGCTGACTTCTATCTCCAAAGGTAAGTGGTTTGTTTACCTGATGCTGAAGCGATATGAATATATTTCGAAATTCTTGACCTGGGAGTTACAGACAATAAAACGTATGTCAAATGTTCAAGTTGAGAAAACAAAAGAACAGTTGGCAGTTGAACACTGAAAAGAGTTGATAAGATGAAGCTAGGAATTCGTTCTGCGGGTAACATTCTTTAAAAATAAAAATAATAATTTCTACAAATTTAATAATATCTTTAAAACTATATCTTGGATGATCGCTGGTGCTACTGAGTTGAAGCACTGCCGCCAAAATCTTCCTGTGTAAGAAAGAGATCAGAGTACGCATGATTATTCACCGAAGTGCAACGATGATGATTCTATGAATGAATGAATGAATCAATCAATCGATCAATCAATCGATATATTGAGATCCAAGTCAAATAGCTATAGGTAAAACAAAAACGTGCGAGGTCAAGGACATTACACACCCCTCTCTCGTCCTAAACCACACGTACGTACAAACACATACGCACCCATCTTAAATTTGAGTATGTAAAGTCAATGGGAAACCTGGAGGACATTGACTGTCTAACAAGAACATTCCCAACATTGACAGATATATCTTCCTCGTGGAACATGAAAATTGACAGCTCGGGAGGCAGGAAAAAATAAACACTTACCACTCGCAGACATTTGGGAACTCGGTTGATTCTCACGCCCCGGAAGTGCATGTTGGCAGACACACAAGCCAGGATCTCTGACATTGTAATCATAAACATGTTGATACAGAAGTAGACACCTGTAGAAAATGTTCAAGTATGTCTATGTGTTTGTTAAGTAATGACAAGTTATAATACTAACATACTGGAGGACAGAGTTACAGACATACTGGAGAAACAAGATATAAACATACTGGAGGACAAAGTTACAGACATACTGTAGAAAATGTTCAAGTATGTCTATGTGTTTGTTAAGTAATGACAAGTTATAATACTAACATACTGGAGGACAGAGTTACAGACATACTGGAGAAACAAGAGATAAACATACTGGAAGACAGAGTTACAGACATACTGGAGAAACAAGAGATACACATACTGAAGGAGACAAATATTTCAAGATGCACAGAGACAAATATTTCAAGATGCACAGAGACAAATATTTCAAGATGCACAGAGACAAATATTTCAAGATGCACAGAGACAAATATTTCAAGATGCACAGAGACAAATATTTCAAGATGCACAGAGACAAATATTTCAAGATGCACAGAGACAAATATTTCAAGATGCACAGAGGAACAACGATGAAATAGTACACACACACACACGTACACACACGCACACACACACACACACACAAACATATATATATGTAAACATCATACACGCATGACAGACAAACTTCATCAAACGAACAACGATGTGGGCACTCTTCCTTTTTTCCAAACATTTCGTTATCTATTACCTCATTCCTCTTCAATAATTCTTCCACTAAAACTCCCTTCTGTATTCCTAACCAGAGTTAACCCTGTTACACTCAATACGAGAATTATGTGCCGCTGTCAGAGCCCTACAAATAGCAACTGAGGCGATTACTAATAGACAGCGCAATCTACTCTCTAATTTGCAAGATCCTAGGGCGGATCTAGGATGTATATATAATTTAGAAGCACACACTATCATGTCCACCTCTGCCCCCATTCAGTTGATGAGCTAGAGCCCTTTAACCCGCTTCTGAATGTTCATACACAAACAAGTAGAACATTCTGAGCTTGACGTGTTTGATGTTCTTTCTTTGTTGACTTTTTGTTCTTGAAAGTGCATGGGGTTGGGGGCAGAGATTATAATCATGTTTGGAAACTCATAATTCGGCACTAGTTTCGCCCACTTTGTTATAAATAATATCAAATATATAAATAATTGCAACTGAAATGTTATGATAAATATTCACACCAACAAAGTTGTTCTGTGGGGAAATTATTGTGTGTTGATATTGTTGTGTGGGGAAATTATTGTGTGGTGATATTATTGTGTGGTGATATTGTTGTGTGGTGATATTGTTGTGTGGTGATATTATTGTGTGGTGATATTGTTGTGTGGGGATATTATTGTGTGGTGATATTATTGTGTGGTGATATTGTTGTGTGGTGATATTGTTGTGTGGTGATAAAACAACAGTCGCAACAACGTCATCAATGACATCATCTTTATGCGTAGATAATGTTGTATGTGAAACAGGTAAGGATCGATAGTACCATTAAAACATAATCATATTTTATAATGAAGTTCATGTGACACAGTAACGAGTGGTTAAAGCTAGTATTTAGTATCAGTTACTAGTATTCACTTACCAATCAGTGGGATGTTGGTGGCAGCTTTAGGCGAGGACTCTGCCAGTAACAACAGCAACACGAAAAATGCAACAAAAATGTTCATTCCTGAAACAGTTGTAGAATACAACATAAATACAACATGTATAAGTTTAGGCTTGAAAATAACTGTAATATTAGCTCACGTTGAACTCCCTCCTCCCCGCATCCTGCCCCCACTCCACCGTTGAGCTAACATTGGAGCTAACATTGGAGCTAACATTGGAGCTAACATTGGAGCTAACATTGGAGTTAACATTGGAACTAACATTGGAGCTAACATTGGAGCTAACATTGGAGCTAACATTGGAGCTAACATTGGAGCTAACAGTGTAACTAACATTGGAGTTAACATTGTAGCTAACATTGGAGCTAACATTGGAGCTAACATTGGAGTTAACATTGTAGCTAACATTGGAGCTAACATTGGAGCTAACATTGTAGCTAACAGTGTAGCTAACATTGGAGCTAACATTGGAGTTAACATTGTAGCTAACATTGTAGCTAACATTGAGCTAACATTGAGTTAACATTTCACAGATAAAGTTAACATTGTAACCATATCACAGTTTGTAGTTATAGATGAAGTAACATTAACTTTATTATTTAACACGCCAGTATGTTGTCGGGCTGCAAGGAGAGCAAAGAATAGTACAACTGCCACCGACAAGGCATGTCGTAAGAGACGACTGAGGTACGACCTAGGAAGCTACCCTAATAAATAAAAGCCTCGCAGAAATCGGATGTCTGGTCTACTGTAGGACCATAACTGGTACAAAGTACAATCGCGCTTAGGCTCAGATAACATACAAATCACAATGAGTGGTTTAAAAAGTGATCGATATGGAACGTTTAAAGAAGAAGTATATTTCACAGATGGAAGTTATTTGAAAGTCGGTCAAGGTTTTAATGACTTACCCAAGGTCAGTTTGGCCGGAGACTCTGGTGGTACCCAAAAAATGACCATAGTCAGTAGCGAGAGTAGCACACATGGCATGATGAGGATGACTGTGTAGAAGGCAACCCGACGTCGTATACGTAGCTTGAACTTCAAGTCAATATAGGGCGCAGGGCAGCAGGTGTATTTCTTAATGTTTCTGTGACCTACCATTTTGAAAACAAACACGGGGCATTTAGTCAGGTGAGATAAGATACAGGTAATACCAAATTTAGTCAGGTGAGATAAGATACAGGTAATATAAAATTTAGTCAGGTGAGATAAGATACAGGTAATAGAAAATTTAGTCAGGTGAGATAAGATACAGGTAATACCAAATTTAGTCAGGTGAGATAAGATACAGGTAATAGAACATTTAGTCAGGTGAGATAAGATACAGGTAATAGAACATTTAGTCAGGTGAGATAAGATACAGGTAATAGAACATTTAGTCAGGTGAGATAAGATACAGGTAATACCAAATTTAGTCAGGTGAGATAAGATACAGGTAATAGAATATTTAGTCAGGTGAGATAAGATACAGGTAATAGAATATTTAGTCAGGTAGACAAGATACAGGTAACATTATAATAGAACATTTGTAAGATAAGATACAGAAAACTGATTCAATAAAAGTGAATCTAATACCTACCTGTGGCCACCACTTAAACTTACCTGAGTTCTCTCTATTACACTTACCTGAGTTCTTTCTATTACATTTACCTGAGTTCTTTCTATTACACTTACCTGAGTTCTTTCTCTTACATTTACCTGAGTTCTTTCTATTACATTTACCTGAGTTCTTTCTATTACATTTACCTGAGTTCTTTCTATTACATTTACCTGAGTTCTTTCTATTACATTTACCTGAGTTCTTTCTCTTACACTTACCTGAGTTCTTTCTATTACACTTACCTGAGTTCTTTCTCTTACATTTACCTGAGTTCTTTCTCTTACATTTACCTGAGTTCTTTCTATTACACTTACCTGAGTTCTTTCTATTACACTTACCTGAGTTCTTTCTATTACACTTACCTGAATTCTTTCTCTTACACTTACCTGAGTTCTTTCTATTACACTTACCTGAGTTCTTTATATTACACTTACCTGAGTTCTTTCTCTTACACTTACCTGAGTTCTCTCTATTACACTTACCTGAGTTCTTTCTCTTACACTTACCTGTGTTCTTTCTCTTACACTTACCTGAGTTCTCTCTATTACACTTACCTGAGTTCTTTCTCTTACACTTACCTGAGTTCTTTCTCTTACACTTACCTGAGTTCTTTCTCTTACACTTACCTGAGTTCTTTCTCTTACACTTACCTGAGTTCTTTCTCTTACACTTACCTGAGTTCTTTCTCTTACACTTACCTGAGTTCTCTCTATTACACTTACCTGAGTTCTTTCTCTTACACTTACCTGAGTTCTTTCTATTACACTTACCTGAGTTCTTTCTATTACACTTACCTGAGTTCTTTCTCTTACATTTACCTGAGTTCTTTCTCTTACATTTACCTGAGTTCTTTCTCTTACATTTACCTGAGTTCTCTCTATTACACTTACCTGAGTTCTCTCTATTACACTTACCTGAGTTCTTTCTCTTACATTTACCTGAGTTCTTTCTCTTACATTTATCTGAGTTTTTTTCTACATTTACCTGAGTTCTTTCTCTTACATTTACCTGAGTTCTTTCTCTTACACATATCTGAGTTCTCTCTATTACACTTACCTGAGTTCTTTCTCTTACATTTACCTGAGTTTTTTTTCTTACATTTACCTGAGTTCTTTCTGTTACACTTACCTGAGTTCTCTCTATTACACTTACCTGAGTTCTTTCTCTTACACTTACCTGAGTTCTTTCTCTTACACTTACCTGAGTTCTTTTTCTTACACTTACCTGAGTTCTTTCTCTTACACTTACCTGAGTTCTTTCTCTGACACTTACCTGAGTTCTCTCTCTTACACTTACCTGAGTTCTTTCTCTTACATTTACCTGAGTTCTTCTCTTACACTACCTGAGTTCTCTCTTACACTTACCTGAGTTCTTTCTCTTATATTTACCTGAGTTCTTTCTCTTACACTTACCTGAGTTCTCTTTCTTACACTTACATGAGTTCTTTCTCTGACATTTACCTGAGTTCTTTCTCTTACACTTACCTGAGTTCTTTCTGTTACACTTACCTGAGTTCTTTCTTACATTTACCTGAGTTCTTTCTCTTACATTTACCTGAGTTCTCTCTATTACACTTACCTGAGTTCTTTCTCTGACACTTACCTGTGTTATCAACAATGTCCCATTCGTTGTTGTCAATGTAATTCTCTAACTCAAACATGGATTGGTCTGAAAAGAAAAAGGTAATATGTTTTATACCTGGAAGCATACCACCGACTAGATGTTGTCAATTATTAGATGTTTACCTGGAAGCATACCATCGACTAGACGCTGTCAATTATTAGATGTTTACCTGGAAGCATACCATCGACTAGACGCTGTCAATTATTAGATGTTTACCTGGAAGCATCCCATCGACTAGACGCTGTCAATTATTAGATGTTTACCTGGAAGTATACCATCGACTAGACGCTGTCAATTATTAGATGTTTACCTGGAAGTATACCATCGACTAGACGCTGTCAATTATTAGATGTTTATCTGGAAGCATACCATCGACTAGACGCTGTCAATTATTAGATGTTTACCTGGAAGTATACCATCGACTAGACGCTGTCAATTATTAGATGTTTACCTGGAAGTATACCATCGACTAGACGCTGTCAATTATTAGATGTTTACCTGGAAGCATACCATCGACTAGACGCTGTCAATTATTAGATGTTTACCTGGAAGTATACCATCGACTAGACGCTGTCAATTATTAGATGTTTATCTGGAAGCAAACCATCGACTAGACGCTGCAATTTTAGATGTTTACCTGGAAGTATACCATCGACTAGACGCTGTCAATTATTAGATGTTTACCTGGAAGCATACCATCGACTAGACGCTGTCAATTATTAGATGTTTACCTGGAAGTATACCATCGACTAGACGCTGTCAATTATTAGATGTTTACCTGGAAGCATACCATCGACTAGACGCTGTCAATTATTAGATGTTTACCTGGAAGCATACCATCGACTAGACGCTGTCAATTATTAGATGTTTACCTGGAAGTATACCATCGACTAGACGCTGTCAATTATTAGATGTTTACCTGAAGCATACCATCGACTAGACGCTGTCAATTATTAGATGTTTACCTGGAAGCATCCCATCGACTAGACGCTGTCAATTATTAGATGTTTACCTGGAAGTATACCATCGACTAGACGCTGTCAATTATTAGATGTTTACCTGGAAGCATACCATCGACTAGACGCTGTCAATTATTAGATGTTTACCTGGAAGCATACCATCGACTAGACGCTGTCAATTATTAGATGTTTACCTGGAAGTATACCATCGACTAGACGCTGTCAATTATTAGATGTTTACCTGGAAGTATACCATCGACTAGACGCTGTCAATTATTAGATGTTTACCTGGAAGTATACCATCGATTAGACGCTGTCAATTATTAGATGTTTACCTGGAAGCATACCATCGACTAGACGCTGTCAATTATTAGATGTTTACCTGGAAGCATCCCATCGACTAGACGCTGTCAATTATTAGATGTTTACCTGGAAGTATACCATCGACTAGACGCTGTCAATTATTAGATGTTTATCTGGAAGCATACCATCGACTAGACGCTGTCAATTATTAGATGTTTACCTGAAGCATACCATCGACTAGACGCTGTCAATTATTAGATGTTTATCTGGAAGATACCATCGACTAGACGCTGTCAATTATTAGATGTTTACCTGGAAGTATACCATCGACTAGACGCTGTCAATTATTAGATGTTTACCTGGAAGCATACCATCGACTAGACGCTGTCAATTATTAGATGTTTACCTGGAAGTATACCATCGACTAGACGCTGTCAATTATTAGATGTTTACCTGGAAGCATACCATCGACTAGACGCTGTCAATTATTAGATGTTTACCTGGAAGCATACCATCGACTAGACGCAGTCAATTATTAGATGTTTACCTGGAAGCATACCATCGACTAGACGCTGTCAATTATTAGATGTTTACCTGGAAGCATACCATCGACTAGACGCTGTCAATTATTAGATGTTTACCTGGAAGATCCCATCGACAGACGCTGTCAATTATTAGATGTTTACCTGGAAGTATACCATCGACTAGACGCTGTCAATTATTAGATGTTTACCTGGAAGTATACCATCGACTAGACGCTGTCAATTATTAGATGTTTACCTGGAAGCATACCATCGACTAGACGCTGTCAATTATTAGATGTTTACCTGGAAGTATACCATCGACTAGACGCTGTCAATTATTAGATGTTTACCTGGAAGTATACCATCGACTAGACGCTGTCAATTATTAGATGTTTACCTGAAGCATACCATCGACTAGACGCTGTCAATTATTGATGTTTACCTGAAGTATACCATCGACTAGACGCTGTCAATTATTAGATGTTTACCTGGAAGCATACCATCGACTAGACGCTGTCAATTATTAGATGTTTACCTGGAAGCATACCATCGACTAGACGCTGTCAATTATTAGATGTTTACCTGGAAGTATACCATCGACTAGACGCTGTCAATTATTAGATGTTTACCTGGAAGCATACCATCGACTAGACGCTGTCAATTATTAGATGTTTACCTGAAGCATACCATCGACTAGACGCTGTCAATTATTAGATGTTTACCTGGAAGCATACCATCGACTAGACGCTGTCAATTATTAGATGTTTACCTGAAGCATACCATCGACTAGACGCTGTCAATTATTAGATGTTTACCTGGAAGCATCCCATCGACTAGACGCTGTCAATTATTAGATGTTTACCTGGAAGTATACCATCGACTAGACGCTGTCAATTATTAGATGTTTACCTGGAAGTATACCATCGACTAGACGCTGTCAATTATTAGATGTTTACCTGGAAGCATACCATCGACTAGACGCTGTCAATTATTAGATGTTTACCTGGAAGTATACCATCGACTAGACGCTGTCAATTATTAGATGTTTACCTGGAAGTATACCATCGACTAGACGCTGTCAATTATTAGATGTTTACCTGGAAGCATACCATCGACTAGACGCTGTCAATTATTAGATGTTTACCTGGAAGTATACCATCGACTAGACGCTGTCAATTATTAGATGTTTACCTGGAAGCATACCATCGACTAGACGCTGTCAATTATTAGATGTTTACCTGGAAGCATACCATCGACTAGACGCTGTCAATTATTAGATGTTTACCTGGAAGCATACCATCGACTAGACGCTGTCAATTATTAGATGTTTACCTGAAGCATACCATCGACTAGACGCTGTCAATTATTAGATGTTTACCTGGAAGCATCCCAACGACTAGACGCTGTCAATTATTAGATGTTTACCTGGAAGTATACCATCGACTAGACACTGTCAATTATTAGATGTTTACCTGGAAGCATACCATCGACTAGACGCTGTCAATTATTAGATGTTTACCTGGAAGTATACCATCGACTAGACGCTGTCAATTATTAGATGTTTACCTGGAAGTATACCATCGACTAGACGCTGTCAATTATTAGATGTTTACCTGGAAGCATACCATCGACTAGACGCTGTCAATTATTAGATGTTTACCTGGAAGTATACCATCGACTAGACGCTGTCAATTATTAGATGTTTACCTGGAAGCATACCATCGACTAGACGCTGTCAATTATTAGATGTTTACCTGGAAGTATACCATCGACTAGACGCTGTCAATTATTAGATGTTTACCTGGAAGCATACCATCGACTAGACGCTGTCAATTATTAGATGTTTACCTGGAAGCATACCATCGACTAGACGCTGTCAATTATTAGATGTTTACCTGGAAGCATCCCATCGACTAGACGCTGTCAATTATTAGATGTTTACCTGGAAGTATACCATCGACTAGACGCTGTCAATTATTAGATGTTTATCTGGAAGCATACCATCGACTAGACGCTGTCAATTATTAGATGTTTACCTGAAGCATACCATCGACTAGACGCTGTCAATTATTAGATGTTTACCTGAAGCATACCATCGACTAGACGCTGTCAATTATTAGATGTTTACCTGAAGCATACCATCGACTAGACGCTGTCAATTATTAGATGTTTACCTGGAAGCATACCATCGACTAGACGCTGTCAATTATTAGATGTTTATCTGGAAGCATACCATCGACTAGACGCTGTCAATTATTAGATGTTTACCTGGAAGCATACTATCGACTAGACGCTGTCAATTATTAGATGTTTACCTGGAAGCATACCATCGACTAGACGCTGTCAATTATTAGATGTTTACCTGAAGCATACCATCGACTAGACGCTGTCAATTATTAGATGTTTACCTGGAAGCATACCATCGACTAGACGCTGTCAATTATTAGATGTTTACCTGGAAGCATACCATCGACTAGACGCTGTCAATTATTAGATGTTTACCTGGAAGTATACCATCGACTAGACGCTGTCAATTATTAGATGTTTACCTGGAAGCATACCATCGACTAGACGCTGTCAATTATTAGATGTTTACCTGGAAGTATACCATCGACTAGACGCTGTCAATTATTAGATGTTTACCTGGAAGCATACCATCGACTAGACGCTGTCAATTATTAGATGTTTACCTGGAAGCATACCATCGACTAGACGCTGTCAATTATTAGATGTTTACCTGGAAGTATACCATCGACTAGACGCTGTCAATTATTAGATGTTTACCTGGAAGCATACCATCGACTAGACGCTGTCAATTATTAGATGTTTACCTGGAAGCATCCCATCGACTAGACGCTGTCAATTATTAGATGTTTACCTGGAAGTATACCATCGACTAGACGCTGTCAATTATTAGATGTTTACCTGGAAGTATACCATCGACTAGACGCTGTCAATTATTAGATGTTTACCTGAAGCATACCATCGACTAGACGCTGTCAATTATTAGATGTTTACCTGGAAGTATACCATCGACTAGACGCTGTCAATTATTAGATGTTTACCTGGAAGTATACCATCGACTAGACGCTGTCAATTATTAGATGTTTACCTGGAAGCATACCATCGACTAGACGCTGTCAATTATTAGATGTTTACCTGGAAGCATACCATCGACTAGACGCTGTCAATTATTAGATGTTTACCTGGAAGCATACCATCGACTAGACGCTGTCAATTATTAGATGTTTACCTGGAAGCATACCATCGACTAGACGCTGTCAATTATTAGATGTTTACCTGGAAGTATACCATCGACTAGACGCTGTCAATTATTAGATGTTTACCTGGAAGCATACCATCGACTAGACGCTGTCAATTATTAGATGTTTACCTGGAAGCATCCCATCGACTAGACGCTGTCAATTATTAGATGTTTACCTGGAAGTATACCATCGACTAGACGCTGTCAATTATTAGATGTTTACCTGGAAGTATACCATCGACTAGACGCTGTCAATTATTAGATGTTTACCTGGAAGCATACCATCGACTAGACGCTGTCAATTATTAGATGTTTACCTGGAAGTATACCATCGACTAGACGCTGTCAATTATTAGATGTTTACCTGGAAGTATACCATCGACTAGACGCTGTCAATTATTAGATGTTTACCTGGAAGCATACCATCGACTAGACGCTGTCAATTATTAGATGTTTACCTGGAAGTATACCATCGACTAGACGCTGTCAATTATTAGATGTTTATCTGGAAGCATACCATCGACTAGACGCTGTCAATTATTAGATGTTTACCTGGAAGTATACCATCGACTAGACGCTGTCAATTATTAGATGTTTACCTGGAAGCATACCATCGACTAGACGCTGTCAATTATTAGATGTTTACCTGGAAGTATACCATCGACTAGACGCTGTCAATTATTAGATGTTTACCTGAAGCATACCATCGACTAGACGCTGTCAATTATTAGATGTTTACCTGGAAGCATACCATCGACTAGACGCTGTCAATTATTAGATGTTTACCTGGAAGCATACCATCGACTAGACGCTGTCAATTATTAGATGTTTACCTGGAAGTATACCATCGACTAGACGCTGTCAATTATTAGATGTTTATCTGGAAGCATACCATCGACTAGACGCTGTCAATTATTAGATGTTTACCTGAAGCATACCATCGACTAGACGCTGTCAATTATTAGATGTTTACCTGGAAGTATACCATCGACTAGACGCTGTCAATTATTAGATGTTTACCTGGAAGCATACCATCGACTAGACGCTGTCAATTATTAGATGTTTACCTGGAAGCATACCATCGACTAGACGCTGTCAATTATTAGATGTTTACCTGGAAGCATACCATCGACTAGATGCTGTCAATTATTAGATGTTTACCTGGAAGCATACCATCGACTAGACGCTGTCAATTATTAGATGTTTACCTGAAGCATACCATCGACTAGACGCTGTCAATTATTAGATGTTTATTCTTGAATTAAAGGTTTTTAAAGTGGAAGGATTGACTTCAATGCATCGGGTTATACCCCATATGGCTCGGTTCCTCTTCACAGAAATGGCGCGCCACCTGCAAAAAAGAGTATTGCACAAAGCACGAACTCCGTAGCTCCAGCAATAATCCTAGGGTCTCTGGAAAAACTGCACTCGTGAACAGAACGGCGCTGTCCGGATTCGAATCCACGATCTTCGACTCACAAAGCAAAGGGCTTAACAACTTAGCCACAGAAACCCCAATTCATGTATCTGAAGATGTATGTGAGTGTATTCGTGATTGTATATGAATGTCATGAGAAAGAGAAAATAAGAGAGAAAGAGACACAATAGGATGACGACAGAAGATGAAGACATTCAGGATGACGACAGAAGATGAACACATTCAGGATGACGACAGAAGATGAACACATTCAGTATGACGACAGAAGATGAAGACATTCAGTGTGACGACAGAACATGAAGACATTCAGGATGACGACAAAACATGAAGACATTCAGGAGCATACTTGGTTTAAAGTCAATATCCAATTGAAAACCGTTGTATGTCCATGAACCAAACTTGAGGATACACATCTGCTCGTCAAGTGGGAAGTATTTGGTATCAAACGCACATGAACTCCTGAGTATTGCCTGAGGCATCCATAGCACATTCCCGTCTGGGTCAACAACAACCAGGGCGTTACGCTGTTCCCTCAAGCGATCATCGGCACTGCAACATGACGAGATCACATTAACATTCAAACAGAGAATCGATATTATATTAACATTGAAATAGAGAATCGATATCACATTAACATTGGAATAGAGAATTGATATTACACTAACATTAGAATAGAGAATCGATATCACATTAACATTGAAACAGAGAATCGATATTACATCAACATTAGAACATAAAATCAGTTTACCATTAACATTAGAATAGAGAATCGATGTCACATTAACATTAGAATAGAGAATCGATGTCACATTAACATTAGAATAGATAATCGATGTCACATTAACATTAGAATAGAGAATCGATGTCACATTAACATTAGAATAGAGAATCGATGTCACATTAATATTAGAATAGAGAATCGATGTCACATTAACATTAGAATAGAGAATCGATGTCACATTAACATTAGAATAGAGAATCGATGTCACATTAACATTAGAATAGAGAATCGATGTCACATTAACATTTGAAACAGAGAGTCGATGTTACATTAACTTGGAAACAGAGAGTCGATGTTGCATTAACTTTGAAACAGAGAGTCGATGTTGCATTAACTTTCAAACAGAGAGTCGATGTTACATTAACTTTGAAACAGAGAGCCAGAGAGTCGATGTTACATTAACTTTGAAACAGAGAGTCGATGTTGCATTAACTTTCAAACAGAGAGTCGATGTTACATTAACTTTGAAACAGAGAGCCAGAGAGTCGATGTTACATTAACTTTGAAACAGAGAGCCAGAGAGTCGATGTTACATTAACTTTGAAACAGAGAGTCGATGTTGCATTAACTTTCAAACAGAGAGTCGATGTTACATTAACTTTGAAACAGAGAGCCAGAGAGTCGATGTTACATTAACTTTGAAACAGAGAGTCGATGTTGCATTAACTTTCAAACAGAGAGTCGATGTTACATTAACTTTGAAACAGATAGTCGATGTTACACAAACAGAGAGTCGATGTTACATTAACATTTGAATAGAGAAGATATATTGAATGTGCTAAATGTAAAGAAAATTTGGCATATGTGAATGACACGAACAAAACAAAATATGATGACAAACTTCATCTCTGAGAAATACTGGTAGCTGTATGTATGTCCTTATGACAGATACTATTGTCAAATATTCACATGGACATGGATATGGACATTGACATGGACATAGACATTGACATGCAGTGGACTTTGTTGTTTTCTATTCTCCTATCCTGTTTTGCCTCACAGCGTCAGAATGAGAAGAGATTTCTAGAAAGAGCCATTATATGCGCTTAGGGTCAAAGGCGAATAGGGACAACTGCGCGCCAGGATTAGTGAGCTGGTACTAATCAAGATCCTACCCCACCTCCATGTGGTGACCCTGGAAACAGACACTGGTTCCTGTCTGGCTAAGAGAGAAGGGATCGAGGGAGAGCTACTCTGGTATAAGCAGTGATGCAGACGTAGTCACGTTGGATGAGAACCGCAGGCAACACAAACGAGCGGAATACTAGAATGACTATAAATGCACACCTCTCCCTGTCGATGGGAAAAGCTGAACGGATAAACATAAAGGGATGAGAGGTGCATCCAGAAAAGAGACGTGGGCACACGTGGGGCGAAACTCGGAACCGGAGGTGGGGGCCAGAGTTGAGTTGCACGTGTTCCCACATAGGGTGAAATTCGGATTCCTGAGGTGGGGCCCAAATTGAGTTCCGAGTGGTGCATCCAGGGAAGAGACATGGGCCCACGTGGAACAAGACTCGGGTCCGAAGGTGAGGGGCCCGAGTTGAGCTCCGTGTCCGGACAGCCTAGAGGCAATGTGACTGTGAGCACGGTGGGAACTAATAGACACAGTGAGCAGGCACCGGCGCAGAGCCAACACGCATGCGGACGATACACGGGTAGACCCACCGGTGGGGCAGACGTATACGGTGCTGATGGTGCAGCGACGAAGGAGCGTAGGGGTGAGCGGGCCACCCAAATGTGCAGAAAAACTGTAAAGCCCAGCAGAGGCTTGAATCCAGTGCGTGTTTCCGGTCGCAGGGAACTACTACTGCCTTGTACTTAGATTGGGAACAATCAAAGGCTAGAAAATCGTACACAAAACTGGACGATAGGCAAACCAAGCAGTCCAAAAACGAAACTGGTAACCTGGGCAGATGACGCTCAACAACCCGGGAGGGAAGATTGTCTAAGAGTAGCTACCCTAAAAGAAAATAGCAACCTGCTGTCGTGCAGGTCGGCTGGGGACAGCCAAAGGCTGACGGAGAGTGAACCCAATAAACGCTGGCTAAAATTGGACACATCCCCAAGGTATAAGAACCAGAGCTTCAAATGGTGCTATAGATGTAACGAAACACACACGTTCTTGTTGTAGACTGTTTATATATCACAATAAGAATGATCAAAATAGCCAAAAATAACGATAGAGAAGAAGAAGTATGCGCTTCATAAATATCGTCTTTCGTCGCCTCTGTTATCTCTGAGGTCCACCTTTTGCGTTGCCGGCTTTTGCTTTATATCCATTGTATCAGTGCAGTGGACAATTGAATGAAACACAAAAACCAAGCAAAATGAAGAAATATTGGACACATAAGTGTGGAACAGACACAAGTCAGTCAAGAAATATTGGACACATAAGTGTGGAACAGATACAAGTCAATCAAGAAATCACAACTATTACTACTACTGTAACTACTACTACTACTACTGTAACTACTACTACTACTACTATAACTACTACTGTAACTACTACTACTACTACTACTACTGTAACTACTACTACTACTACTACTACTACTACTACTACTACTACTGTAACTACTACTACTACTACTGTAACTACTGTAACTACTACTGTAACTACTACTACTACTACTATTACTACTACTGTAACTACTACTACTACTACTGTAACTACTACTACTACCACTACTACTACTACTACTACTACTACTACTACTACTGTAACTACTACTACTACTACTACTACTACTACTGTAACTACTACTATAACTACTACTACTACTACTACTATAACTACTACTACTACTACTACTATTACTACTACTGTGCCTACTACTACTACTGTAACTACTACTACTACTACTACTACTACTACTGTAACTACTACTACTACTGTAACTACTACTACTACTACTGTAACTACTACTACTACTACTATAACTACTACTACTACTACTATTACTACTACTGTGCCTACTACTACTACTGTAACTACTACTACTGTAACTATTACTACTACTGTAACTACTACTACTACTGTAACTACTATTACTACTACTGTAACTACTACTACTACTGTAACTACTACTACTACTACTGTAACTACTACTACTACTGTAACTACTACTACTACTACTATAACTACTCTACTACTACATTACTACTACTGTAGCCTACTTACTACTGTAACTACTACTACTGTAACTATTACTACTACTGTAACTACTACTACTACTGTAACTACTATTACTACTACTGTAACTACTACTACTGTAACTACTACTACTGTAACTACTACTACTACTACTGTAACTACTACTACTGTAACTACTACTACTACTACTGTAACTACTACTACTACTGTAACTACTACTACTACTACTACTACTGCTACTACTACTAACCATTTTTTTATTGCAACTATTATTACCAATTTTCTTTTTAATACAACTATTACTACCAATTTCCTTTTTATTGCAATTATTACTACCAATTTTCGTTTTATTGCAACTATTACTACCAATTTCCTTTTTATTGCAATTATTACTACCAATTTTCGTTTTATTGCAACTATTACTACCAATTTTCGTTTTATTGCAACTACTACTAAATAATATTTATAGTACACACTTTCTGTTTTCTTAAATTCTGAAACACTGTTGTCCTAGTTTCCTTTGATGTAAATTCTAAAACACCATTGTCCTAGTTTCCTGTGAAGTAAGTTCTGTGTTATACACGTTAACTTTACAGCTTGATAGTTTGTCATATTTTCATTAATATATTTCTTGCATGAGTCACGTGAGTTCTAGCTTTTCTTCGTTACTAAGTTTAAGTTATGTAATACAACATACATTTGACACACGAGAAATTCGTTCCAAACCAGTTCAGCAAAGATAAGCGGTATAATTTTGTTTTGAATGTGCAGATCTAATAGTGACGATGCTTTATCTAGAACACAGCAGCAACAGAGGGGTCAACATTTATAATTAAAACAGCTGTAAGCGTTAGTGCTCAAGACAGTATCTGTTAGTATTAAACGACCAATGAGCAAGTTAGTTACCGACCCTTCATTAGTGACGTGTACTCCTCTTACCATGCCTAGAATCAAGATCGGTTGAAATCTGTACTATACGGTTGTCAAGCTCGACTATTTCTTTTTAGGGTTTTAATTACACACATGTCACACTCTAGGACACTGCAGTCAAAGTTCACGGCGACGTAAGACTCGAGTCACAGTTTCAATCGTGATGTACTTAACACATGAGATGGCCAGAGTTTTGCTTGTGATAACAAATAAATAATTATTTCTCTGACTGAGGTCTAGACATGTTTCTTCTACAAAGCTGAGTAATGATGTCTAGACATGTTTCTTCTACAAGGCTGAGTAATGATGTCTAGACATGTTTCTTCTACAAGGCTGAGTAATGATGTCTAGACATGTTTCTTCTACAAGGCTGAGTAATGATGTCTAGACATGTTTCTTCTACAAGGCTGAGTAATGATGTCTAGACATGTTTCTTCTACAAGGCTGAGTAATGATGTCTAGACATGTTTCTTCTACAAGGCTGAGTAATGATGTCTAGACAAGCTTCTTCTACAAGGCTGAGTAATGAGATCTAGACAAGCTTCTTCTACAAGGCTGAGTAATGAGATCTAGACAAGCTTCTTCTACAAGGCTGAGTAATGAGATCTAGACAAGCTTCTTCTACATGGCTGAGTAATGAGATTTAGACAAGCTTCTTCTACATGGTTGAGTAATGAGATTTAAACAAGCTTCTTCTACAAGGCTGAGTAATGAGATCTAGACAAGCTTCTTCTACAAGGCTGAGTAATGAGATCTAGACAAGCTTCTTCTACAAGGCTGAGTAATGAGGTTAAGACAAGCTTCTTCTACAAGGCTGAGTAATGATGTCTAGACAAGCTTCTTCTACAAGGCTGAGTAATGAGGTTTAGACAAGCTTCTTCTACAAGGCTGAGTAATGAGATTTAGACAAGCATCTTCTACAAGGCTGAGTAATGAGATTTAGACAAGCTTCTTCTACAAGGCTGAGTAATGAGGTTAAGACAAGCTTCTTCTACAAGGCTGAGTAATGAGATCTAGACAAGCTTCTTCTACAAGGCTGAGTAATGAGATTTAGACAAGCTCCTTCTACAAGGCTGAGTAATGAGATCTAGACAAGCTTCTTCTACAAGGCTGAGTAATGAGATTTAGACAAGCTTCTTTTACAAGGCTGAGTAATGAGATTTAGACAAGCTTCTTCTACAAGGCTGAGTAATGATGTCTAGACAAGCTTCTTCTACAAGGCTGAGTAATGAGATTTAGACAAGCTTCTTCTACAAGGCTGAGTAATGAGATTTAGACAAGCTTCTTCTACAAGGCTGAGTAATGAGATCTAGACAAGCTTCTTCTACAAGGCTCAGTAATGAGATTTAGACAAGCTTCTTCTACAAGGCTGAGTAATGAGATTTAGACAAGCTTCTTCTACAAGGCTGAGTAATGAGATCTAGACAAGCTTCTTCTACAAGGCTGAGTAATGAGATTTAGACAAGCTTCTTCTACATTGCTGAGTAATGATGTCTAGACAAGCTTCTTCTACAAGGCTGAGTAATGAAATCTAGACAAGCTTCTTCTACAAGGCTGAGTAATGATGTCTAGACAAGCTTTTCTACAAGGCTGAGTAATGAGATTTAGACAAGCTTCTTCTACAAGGCTGAGTAATGAGATTTAGACAAGCTTCTTCTACAAGGCTGAGTAACATATCACTGCCAAGATGCATTCACAATTATCTCAACTATTTGCAATATTTGTGTGCATGATATTCGATGCAACCAACAACATTTGATGTACATAATATTGGATGCAACCAACAACAATTTGATGGCTGTCATTTTTTCATTAGGACTTTACTGCACTAGGTTCCAATCCGGACCAAGTAACATGTACAATTTTGTCATGAGATCTTTAGGAATGTTGCTGGAGCTACAGAGTTCGTGCTTTATGCAACACTATAAGTAGATGACAAACCATTTCTGTCGATAATGACGTAGCCATATGGGAATACAATGCAATGAAATCAATACTTCATCTATAAATATTACTACTGCGTGTATCGTCTGGCCGAATCGGTTAGACCGAGGGGACCCATTCGGGCGACTCGGGTTCAATCCCAGTTAAGGCCAATGATATTTTTTTCTGTTGGGGGCACACATAAATTATCCTAACGTGAACAGTTCGGCAACAACTGCGCGCAAAAGTCACGCGCAACCTTTCATATTCACAGTCTCTTGTCCTCGTTGTCCTACACTCATATAAAAAGTGATATTACAATGTCCTCGTTGTCCTACACTCATATAAAAAGTGATATTACAATGTCCTCACTGTCCTACACTCATATAAAAAGTGATATTACAATGTCCTCACTGTCCTACACTCATATAAAAAGTGATATTACAATGTCCTCACTGTCCTACACTCATATAAAAAGTGATATTACAATGTCCTCACTGTCCTACACTCATATAAAAAGTGGTATTGCAATGTCCTCACTGTCCTACACTCATATAAAAAGTGATATTACAATGTCCTCACTGTCCTACACTCATATAAAAAGTGATATTACAATGTCCTCGTTGTCCTACACTCATATAAAAAGTGGTATTGCAGCGGTAACGTCAGTTTTCTTTTTGGTTTTCCTTTAAACATTGCTACAACAGTTGCAGGATATTCATTCCTAATCAAACTGTAAGCTTTAGTAAGAAAAACTAGTTGCTATTTATAAATGTTGGCTGGTCATTTCAGCAACTAGATTGTGAAACATCCTGGCCATCAGCATTTCCTGTTGGTTGAGTTGCTGAAGTTGTCTGTACGACGCAAATATTTACGACACACACGGATTGAATTATCACAAACATTGAGCCATGATGGAGAGCTGAAAGGGCGGAAGCTATTTCCGGTTTGTAAAGTCGCTGCCTTTTCATTCTGTTTCATGGACGCCATGCGAACAAACGGGAAAAGGAACGATCGTGTTGTGTATTTAGATATTTGTGCAACACACAATTCTTATTGTCCTCAGCGATTATGATTACGATTATGACGACGATTAAAATAAATCTGTTGTGTAAATATCGTCTGATTGATTTCGTGTCAATCTTTCGCGTTTGTACGTCCTACATAAATGTGTTCAACATTGTGTTTGTATGAGAGTTTGTACGTCCTACATAAATGTGTTCAACATTGTGTTTGTATGAGAGTTTGTACGTCCTACATAAATGTGTTCAACATTGTGTTTGTATGAGAGTTTTAGATGTCTTTATTCCGTTCAATGCTTGTGACATCCATTTGTTCGATCTAACCTGACAACACAGGTCGTTATGCTCTAATTCCAACCAGATAAGAGCAATTGATATTTCAACATAACTTGTTTGTATTGTCAAAGGATTGCGCTTTGCAATTTGAATACACTCCATTGTTTTGATTTTGTTCTAAGAAAACGTTACTTCCTTTAAGTTCATTTATTTTAACTTGATAAATCTACATAATGTGGGTGTTTGTGGCTTAGAGTAGCGGCTAAATCTATACAGAATGTGGGTGTTTGTGGCTTAGAGATAGCGCTAAATCTGTACAGAATGTGGGTGTTTGTGGCTTAGAGGTAGCGCTAAATCTGTACAGAATGTGGGTGTTTGTGGCTTAGAGGTAGTGCTAAATCTATACACAATGTGGGTGTTTGAGGCTTAGATACAGAATGTGAGTGTTTGTGGTTTAGCTGTAGTGAGCACAATCATAACCAACAAGTACCTGGTTCAAACACCAGTTTGCAGACAGTTTGGAAGTGAATTTGTTCCAGTGATTTTACAAACGGTAAAAATAGACGTCACCATTCAGAAAGCAATAACAAACTACTAAAGGGGGAAGTGTTGCCTAGAAAATGAACAACTCGTTTATCGTGGTTAATGTCAACATCTTGTTGAACGTAATCGTTTATCGTGGTTGATGACAACATCTTGTTGAACGTACTCGTTTATCGTGGTTAATGTCAACATCTTGTTGAACGTAATCGTTTATCGTGGTTGATGACAACATCTTGTTGAACGTACTCGTTTATCGTGGTTAATGTCAACATCTTGTTGAACGTAATCGTTTATCGTGGTTGATGTCAACATCTTGTTGAACAACTCGTTTATCGTGGTTGATGTCAACATCTTGTTGAACAACTCGTTTATCGTGGTTGATGTCAACATCTTGTTGAACAACTCGTTTATCGTGGTTGATGTCAACATCTTGTTGAACGTACTCGTTTATCGTGGTTAATGTCAACATCTTGTTGAACGTACTCGTTTATCCTGGTTAATGTCAACATCTTGTTGAACAACTCGTTTATCCTGGTTAATGTCAACATCTTGTTGAACGTACTCGTTTATCCTGGTTAATGTCAACGACTTGTAGTAAAGGATATGTCACAATTGATATTTCAAATCTAGACGTAAAAATGACATTTTGGCTAAGATTAAAGGCTAATTTGATTGCGTTCAAAAGGTAGAAGCATTCAAAAACTCCAAATATCACAATAAAACACACCTAAACATATACCGAACAGATCTCATTCAAAAGATTGACGACGCTCAGAGTTTATACGTATAACATAACCGTATGGGGGCCACTTGTTGGGGCACTTATGGGTAGGGAACATAAAGAAAAAACAAGAAAAAGTCAAGTATATATGTACTTTTAAATAAACTTAGGTATTTGCTGAAACTTTCAACAGAAAATTCTTCAATATACAATGTGCAAAGAAGTGAACAAATAGATCTAGCTAGAAGGATCTTTCCCAGAAAAAACTGAAAATCAAAGAAAACTGACTGATTCTACAAATAAGTGTGACAAAATTAAAGTATTGTGTACATATAAAAGACACAAAGGGTTGGGAAAAGACTGTTACGGAAGGGGTCATCCCGCAAAGATACGAAAAGTCAGACCCTAGAGAAAATTAATTTATGATATGACTGATGATGTTATCATGATGGCAGCAGAGCGGGAACATCAGGTTCGAAAAAGCTTTGATAGCATACACCGCGAAAGTCTATGGCGTATCTTAAGATGGTATGGAATCCCACTGTGTTTTATAAATATTATAAAAAGCTGCTACAGCAAGTTTGCATGCAGTGTTGAAACCTCAGAGCTAAAGTTTGAAGTCAAAACAGGCGTGCGACAAGGATGTGTTATGTCAGCCCTATTATTCAACACTGTCATAGATTGGGTGATGCGTAAAACAACAAGATAAGGCAAGAGGTATTAGATGGACGCTCACATCCACTCTGGAAGACCTAGATTTTGCAGATGACATCGCACTCCTATCTCATACACATAGAGATATCCAGGAAAAGACCTGCCGCCTTAACCAATATAGTGAGATGGTTGGGCTGAAAATAAATCAGAAGAAAACTGAAGTAATGACTCTGAACATAGCAACCCCAGCACCAGTCAAACTAGAAGGTAAAACCCTCCGAGATACAACCGCTTTCACATACCTTGGAAGTGTTATAGCAATGAAGGAGGCGCTGGATCTGACATTAAAAACAGACTGAGTAAGGCACGAAGTGCATTCATGACCATTCAGACCGCCTGAAATCTGCCCAATACAGCATCAGAACCAAGACTAGTATGTATAACAGCTGTGTGCTGTCAACATTGCTGTACGGATCGGAATGCTGGAGAATGACAGAACAGGATATGTCCAGACTCTCCGCCTTTCATACAACTTGTCTGCGAAAATCTTACGCGTGTACTGGCCGACTACTATCTCGAATCAAGAATTGCTTGCACGATGCCAACAAGAGAATATGGGCACTATCATCCGAAGACGACGCTGGAGATGGATTGGACATGTGATGCGCATGGAGACTGGCTCCGACACGAAAACTGCACTGAGATGGACTCCAGAGGGTAGGCGAAAGCGTGGAAGACCCAAGACGACCTGGAGGAGAACGATAGAGCAAGAGCTGAAGGAAATGAATCATAGCTGGAACACAATACAGAGGAAGGCCATGAACAGGGAAGAATGGTGTACGTTTTTTGTTGCCCTAAACGCCAAGGGCGTAACAGGCTAAAGAGAGAGTACATA